>OX337244.1:60630395-61230395 GCA_946965025.1 Blera fallax
GAATTCCAATGCAACCCCTGTAAAAATTTGAAATTTTTTTTTTTCATCCCCGATTTGAAAACTGTTTATGTAGAATTAAGCTCGCACCTTTCCTGAATTCAAAACTGCTTTTGGAGTTGAGCTGCGACTTATAGTTTTCGAGAAAATGGAATTTTTCTATCGCTCTTCGAGGTAGTCAGGAATTCCAATGCAACCCCTGTAAAAATTTGAAATTTTTTTTTCATCCCCGATTTGAAAACTGTTTATGTAGAATTAAGCTCGCACCTTTCCTGAATTCAACTCTGCTTTTGGAGTTGAGCTGCGACTTATAGTTTTCGAGAAAATGGAATTTTTCTATCGCTCTTCGAGGTAGTCAGGAATTCCAATGCAACCCCTGTAAAAATTTGAAATTTTTTTTTTCATCCCCGATTTGAAAACTGTTTATGTAGAATTAAGCTCGCACCTTTCCTGAATTCAAATCTGCTTTTGGAGTTGAGCTGCGACTTATAGTTTTCGAGAAAATGGAATTTTTCTATCGCTCTTCGAGGTAGTCAGGAATTCCAATGCAACCCCTGTAAAAATTTGAATTTTTTTTTTTCATCCCCGATTTGAAAACTGTTTATGTAGAATTAAGCTCGCACCTTTCCTGAATTCAAAACTGCTTTTGGAGTTGAGCTGCGACTTATAGTTTTCGAGAAAATGGAATTTTTCTATCGCTCTTCGAGGTAGTCAGGAATTCCAATGCAACCCCTGTAAAAATTTGAAATTTTTTTTTCATCCCCGATTTGAAAACTGTTTATGTAGAATTAAGCTCGCACCTTTCCTGAATTCAAACTGCTTTTGGAGTTGAGCTGCGACTTATAGTTTTCGAGAAAATGGAATTTTTCTATCGCTCTTCGAGGTAGTCAGGAATTCCAATGCAACCCCTGTAAAAATTTGAAATTTTTTTTTTCATCCCCGATTTGAAAACTGTTTATGTAGAATTAAGCTCGCACCTTTCCTGAATTCAAATCTGCTTTTGGAGTTGAGCTGCGACTTATAGTTTTCGAGAAAATGGAATTTTTCTATCGCTCTTCGAGGTAGTCAGGAATTCCAATGCAACCCCTGTAAAAATTTGAAATTTTTTTTTTCATCCCCGATTTGAAAACTGTTTATGTAGAATTAAGCTCGCACCTTTCCTGAATTCAAATCTGCTTTTGGAGTTGAGCTGCGACTTATAGTTTTCGAGAAAATGGAATTTTTCTATCGCTCTTCGAGGTAGTCAGGAATTCCAATGCAACCCCTGTAAAAATTTGAAATTTTTTTTTCATCCCCGATTTGAAAACTGTTTATGTAGAATTAAGCTCGCACCTTTCCTGAATTCAAAACTGCTTTTGGAGTTGAGCTGCGACTTATAGTTTTCGAGAAAATGGAATTTTTCTATCGCTCTTCGAGGTAGTCAGGAATTCCAATGCAACCCCTGTAAAAATTTGAAATTTTTTTTTTCATCCCCGATTTGAAAACTGTTTATGTAGAATTAAGCTCGCACCTTTCCTGAATTCAAAACTGCTTTTGGAGTTGAGCTGCGACTTATAGTTTTCGAGAAAATGGAATTTTTCTATCGCTCTTCGAGGTAGTCAGGAATTCCAATGTAACCCCTGTAAAAATTTGAAATTTTTTTTTTCATCCCCGATTTGAAAACTGTTATGTAGAATTAAGCTCGCACCTTTCCTGAATTCAAAACTGCTTTTGGAGTTGAGCTGCGACTTATAGTTTTCGAGAAAATGGAATTTTTCTATCGCTCTTCGAGGTAGTCAGGAATTCCAATGCAACCCCTGTAAAAATTTGAAATTTTTTTTTTCATCCCCGATTTGAAAACTGTTTATGTAGAATTAAGCTCGCACCTCTCCTGAATTCAAATCTGCTTTTGGAGTTGAGCTGCGACTTATAGTTTTCGAGAAAATGGAATTTTTCTATCGCTCTTCGAGGTAGTCAGGAATTCCAATGCAACCCCTGTAAAAATTTGAAATTTTTTTTTTCATCCCCGATTTGAAAACTGTTTATGTAGAATTAAGCTCGCACCTTTCCTGAATTCAAAACTGCTTTTGGAGTTGAGCTGCGACTTATAGTTTTCGAGAAAATAGAATTTTTCTATCGCTCTTTGAGGTAGTCAGGAATTCCAATGCAACCCCTGTAAAAATTTGAAATTTTTTTTTTCATCCCCGATTTGAAAACTGTTTATGTAGAATTAAGCTCGTACCTTTCCTGAATTCAAAACTGCTTTTGGAGTTGAGCTGCGACTTATAGTTTTCGAGAAAATGGAATTTTTCTATCGCTCTTCGAGGTAGTCAGGAATTCCAATGCAACCCCTGTAAAAATTTGAAATTTTTTTTTTTCATCCCCGATTTGAAAACTGTTTATGTAGAATTAAGCTCGCACCTTTCCTGAATTCAAAACTGCTTTTGGAGTTGAGCTGCGACTTATAGTTTTCGAGAAAATGGAATTTTTCTATCGCTCTTCGAGGTAGTCAGGAATTCCAATGCAACCCCTGTAAAAATTTGAAATTTTTTTTTTCTTCCCCGATTTGAAAACTGTTTATGTAGAATTAAGCTCGCACCTTTCCTGAATTCAAAACTGCTTTTGGAGTTGAGCTGCGACTTATAGTTTTCGAGAAAATGGAATTTTTCTATCGCTCTTCGAGGTAGTCAGGAATTCCAATGCAACCCCTGTAAAAATTTGAAATTTTTTTTCATCCCCGATTTGAAAACTGTTTATGTAGAATTAAGCTCGCACCTTTCCTGAATTCAAATCTGCTTTTGGAGTTGAGCTGCGACTTATAGTTTTCGAGAAAATGGAATTTTTCTATCGCTCTTCGAGGTAGTCAGGAATTCCAATGCAACCCCTGTAAAAATTTGAAATTTTTTTTTTCATCCCCGATTTGAAAACTGTTTATGTAGAATTAAGCTCGCACCTTTCCTGAATTCAAAACTGCTTTTGGAGTTGAGCTGCGACTTATAGTTTTCGAGAAAATGGAATTTTTCTATCGCTCTTCGAGGTAGTCAGGAATTCCAATGCAACCCCTGTAAAAATTTGAAATTTTTTTTTTCTTCCCCGATTTGAAAACTGTTTATGTAGAATTAAGCTCGCACCTTTCCTGAATTCAAAACTGCTTTTGGAGTTGAGCTGCGACTTATAGTTTTCGAGAAAATGGAATTTTTCTATCGCTCTTCGAGGTAGTCAGGAATTCCAATGCAACCCCTGTAAAAATTTGAAATTTTTTTTTTTCATCCCCGATTTGAAAACTGTTTATGTAGAATTAAGCTCGCACCTTTCCTGAATTCAAATCTGCTTTTGGAGTTGAGCTGCGACTTATAGTTTTCGAGAAAATGGAATTTTTCTATCGCTCTTCGAGGTAGTCAGGAATTCCAATGCAACCCCTGTAAAAATTTGAAATTTTTTTTTTCATCCCCGATTTGAAAACTGTTTATGTAGAATTAAGCTCGCACCTTTCCTGAATTCAAATCTGCTTTTGGAGTTGAGCTGCGACTTATAGTTTTCGAGAAAATGGAATTTTTCTATCGCTCTTCGAGGTAGTCAGGAATTCCAATGCAACCCCTGTAAAAATTTGAAATTTTTTTTTTCATCCCCGATTTGAAAACTGTTTATGTAGAATTAAGCTCGCACCTTTCCTGAATTCAAAACTGCTTTTGGAGTTGAGCTGCGACTTATAGTTTTCGAGAAAATGGAATTTTTCTATCGCTCTTCGAGGTAGTCAGGAATTCCAATGCAACCCCTGTAAAAATTTGAAATTTTTTTTTCATCCCCGATTTGAAAACTGTTTATGTAGAATTAAGCTCGCACCTTTCCTGAATTCAAAACTGCTTTTGGAGTTGAGCTCCGACTTATAGTTTTCGAGAAAATGGAATTTTTCTATCGCTCTTCGAGGTAGTCAGGAATTCCAATGCAACCCCTGTAAAAATTTGAAATTTTTTTTTTCATCCCCGATTTGAAAACTGTTTATGTAGAATTAAGCTCGCACCTTTCCTGAATTCAAATCTGCTTTTGGAGTTGAGCTGCGACTTATAGTTTTCGAGAAAATGGAATTTTTCTATCGCTCTTCGAGGTAGTCAGGAATTCCAATGCAACCCCTGTAAAAATTTGAAATTTTTTTTTTCATCCCCGATTTGAAAACTGTTTATGTAGAATTAAGCTCGCACCTTTCCTGAATTCAAAACTGCTTTTGGAGTTGAGCTGCGACTTATAGTTTTCGAGAAAATGGAATTTTTCTATCGCTCTCGAGGTAGTCAGGAATTCCAATGCAACCCCTGTAAAAATTTGAAATTTTTTTTTTCATCCCCGATTTGAAAACTGTTTATGTAGAATTAAGCTCGCACCTTTCCTGAATTCAAACTGCTTTTGGAGTTGAACTGCGACTTATAGTTTTCGAGAAAATGGAATTTTCTATCGCTCTTCGAGGTAGTCAGGAATTCCAATGCAACCCCTGTAAAAATTTGAAATTTTTTTTTCTTCCCCGATTTGAAAACTGTTTATGTAGAATTAAGCTCGTACCTTTCCTGAATTCAAAACTGCTTTTGGAGTTGAGCTGCGACTTATAGTTTTCGAGAAAATGGAATTTTTCTATCGCTCTTCGAGGTAGTCAGGAATTCCAATGCAACCCCTGTAAAAATTTGAAATTTTTTTTTTCATCCCCGATTTGAAAACTGTTTATGTAGAATTAAGCTCGCACCTTTCCTGAATTCAAATCTGCTTTTGGAGTTGAGCTGCGACTTATAGTTTTCGAGAAAATGGAATTTTTCTATCGCTCTTCGAGGTAGTCAGGAACTCCAATGCAACCCTGTAAAAATTTGAAATTTTTTTTTTCATCCCCGATTTGAAAACTGTTTATGTAGAATTAAGCTCGCACCTTTCTTGAATTCAAAACTGCTTTTGGAGTTGAGCTGCGACTTATAGTTTTCGAGAAAATGGAATTTTTCTATCGCTCTTCGAGGTAGTCAGGAATTCCAATGCAACCCCTGTAAAAATTTGAAATTTTTTTTTCTTCCCCGATTTGAAAACTGTTTATGTAGAATTAAGCTCGCACCTTTCCTGAATTCAAAACTGCTTTTGGAGTTGAGCTGCGACTTATAGTTTTCGAGAAAATGGAATTTTTCTATCGCTCTTCGAGGTAGTCAGGAATTCCAATGCAACCCCTGTAAAAATTTGAAATTTTTTTTTTCATCCCCGATTTGAAAACTGTTTATGTAGAATTAAGCTCGCACCTTTCCTGAATTCAAAACTGCTTTTGGAGTTGAACTGCGACTTATAGTTTTCGAGAAAATGGAATTTTTCTATCGCTCTTCGAGGTAGTCAGGAATTCCAATGCAACCCCTGTAAAAATTTGAAATTTTTTTTTTCATCCCCGATTTGAAAACTGTTTATGTAGAATTAAGCTCGCACCTTTCCTGAATTCAAATCTGCTTTTGGAGTTGAGCTGCGACTTATAGTTTTCGAGAAAATGGAATTTTTTCTATCGCTCTTCGAGGTAGTCAGGAATTCCAATGCAACCCTGTAAAAATTTGAAATTTTTTTTTTCTTCCCCGATTTGAAAACTGTTTATGTAGAATTAAGCTCGTACCTTTCCTGAATCAAAACTGCTTTGGAGTTGAGCTGCGACTTATAGTTTTCGAGAAAATGGAATTTTTCTATCGCTCTTCGAGGTAGTCAGGAATGCAACCCCTGTAAAATTTGAAATTTTTTTTTTCATCCCCGATTTGAAAACTGTTTATGTAGAATTAAGCTCGCACCTTTCCTGAATTCAAAACTGCTTTTGGAGTTGAGCTGCGACTTATAGTTTTCGAGAAAATGGAATTTTTCTATCGCTCTTCGAGGTAGTCAGGAACTCCAATGCAACCCCTGTAAAAATTTGAAATTTTTTTTTCATCCCCGATTTGAAAACTGTTTATGTAGAATTAAGCTCGCACCTTTCCTGAATTCAAAACTGCTTTTGGAGTTGAGCTGCGACTTATAGTTTTCGAGAAAATAGAATTTTTCTATCGCTCTTTGAGGTAGTCAGGAATTCCAATGCAACCCCTGTAAAAATTTGAAATTTTTTTTTTCATCCCCGATTTGAAAACTGTTTATGTAGAATTAAGCTCGTACCTTTCCTGAATTCAAAACTGCTTTTGGAGTTGAGCTGCGACTTATAGTTTTCGAGAAAATGGAATTTTTCTATCGCTCTTCGAGGTAGTCAGGAATTCCAATGCAACCCCTGTAAAAATTTGAAATTTTTTTTTCATCCCCGATTTGAAAACTGTTTATGTAGAATTAAGCTCGCACCTTTCCTGAATTCAAACTGCTTTTGGAGTTGAGCTGCGACTTATAGTTTCGAGAAAATGGAATTTTTCTATCGCTCTTCGAGGTAGTCAGGAATTCCAATGCAACCCCTGTAAAAATTTGAAATTTTTTTTTCTTCCCCGATTTGAAAACTGTTTATGTAGAATTAAGCTCGCACCTTTCCTGAATTCAAAACTGCTTTTGGAGTTGAGCTGCGACTTATAGTTTCGAGAAAATGGAATTTTTCTATCGCTCTTCGAGGTAGTCAGGAATTCCAATGCAACCCCTGTAAAAATTTGAAATTTTTTTTCATCCCCGATTTGAAAACTGTTTATGTAGAATTAAGCTCGCACCTTTCCTGAATTCAAATCTGCTTTTGGAGTTGAGCTGCGACTTATAGTTTTCGAGAAAATGGAATTTTTCTATCGCTCTTCGAGGTAGTCAGGAATTCCAATGCAACCCCTGTAAAAATTTGAAATTTTTTTTTCTTCCCCGATTTGAAAACTGTTTATGTAGAATTAAGCTCGTACCTTTCCTGAATTCAAAACTGCTTTTGGAGTTGAGCTGCGACTTATAGTTTTCGAGAAAATGGAATTTTTCTATCGCTCTTCGAGGTAGTCAGGAATTCCAATGCAACCCCTGTAAAAATTTGAAATTTTTTTTTTCATCCCCGATTTGAAAACTGTTTATGTAGAATTAAGCTCGCACCTTTCCTGAATTCAAATCTGCTTTTGGAGTTGAGCTGCGACTTATAGTTTTCGAGAAAATGGAATTTTTCTATCGCTCTTCGAGGTAGTCAGGAACTCCAATGCAACCCCTGTAAAAATTTGAAATTTTTTTTTTCATCCCCGATTTGAAAACTGTTTATGTAGAATTAAGCTCGCACCTTTCTTGAATTCAAAACTGCTTTTGGAGTTGAGCTGCGACTTATAGTTTTCGAGAAAATGGAATTTTTCTATCGCTCTTCGAGGTAGTCAGGAATTCCAATGCAACCCCTGTAAAAATTTGAAATTTTTTTTTCTTCCCCGATTTGAAAACTGTTTATGTAGAATTAAGCTCGCACCTTTCCTGAATTCAAAACTGCTTTTGGAGTTGAGCTGCGACTTATAGTTTTCGAGAAAATGGAATTTTTCTATCGCTCTTCGAGGTAGTCAGGAATTCCAATGCAACCCCTGTAAAAATTTGAAATTTTTTTTTTCATCCCCGATTTGAAAACTGTTTATGTAGAATTAAGCTCGCACCTTTCCTGAATTCAAAACTGCTTTTGGAGTTGAACTGCGACTTATAGTTTTCGAGAAAATGGAATTTTTCTATCGCTCTTCGAGGTAGTCAGGAATTCCAATGCAACCCCTGTAAAAATTTGAAATTTTTTTTTTCATCCCCGATTTGAAAACTGTTTATGTAGAATTAAGCTCGCACCTTTCCTGAATTCAAATCTGCTTTTGGAGTTGAGCTGCGACTTATAGTTTTCGAGAAAATGGAATTTTTCTATCGCTCTTCGAGGTAGTCAGGAATTCCAATGCAACCCCTGTAAAAATTTGAAATTTTTTTTTTCTTCCCCGATTTGAAAACTGTTTATGTAGAATTAAGCTCGTACCTTTCCTGAATTCAAAACTGCTTTTGGAGTTGAGCTGCGACTTATAGTTTTCGAGAAAATGGAATTTTTCTATCGCTCTTCGAGGTAGTCAGGAATGCAACCCCTGTAAAAATTTGAAATTTTTTTTTTCATCCCCGATTTGAAAACTGTTTATGTAGAATTAAGCTCGCACCTTTCCTGAATTCAAAACTGCTTTTGGAGTTGAGCTGCGACTTATAGTTTTCGAGAAAATGGAATTTTTCTATCGCTCTTCGAGGTAGTCAGGAACTCCAATGCAACCCCTGTAAAAATTTGAAATTTTTTTTTTCATCCCCGATTTGAAAACTGTTTATGTAGAATTAAGCTCGCACCTTTCCTGAATTCAAAACTGCTTTTGGAGTTGAGCTGCGACTTATAGTTTTCGAGAAAATAGAATTTTTCTATCGCTCTTTGAGGTAGTCAGGAATTCCAATGCAACCCCTGTAAAAATTTGAAATTTTTTTTTTCATCCCCGATTTGAAAACTGTTTATGTAGAATTAAGCTCGTACCTTTCCTGAATTCAAAACTGCTTTTGGAGTTGAGCTGCGACTTATAGTTTTCGAGAAAATGGAATTTTTCTATCGCTCTTCGAGGTAGTCAGGAATTCCAATGCAACCCCTGTAAAAATTTGAAATTTTTTTTTTCATCCCCGATTTGAAAACTGTTTATGTAGAATTAAGCTCGCACCTTTCCTGAATTCAAAACTGCTTTTGGAGTTGAGCTGCGACTTATAGTTTTCGAGAAAATGGAATTTTTCTATCGCTCTTCGAGGTAGTCAGGAATTCCAATGCAACCCCTGTAAAAATTTGAAATTTTTTTTTTCTTCCCCGATTTGAAAACTGTTTATGTAGAATTAAGCTCGCACCTTTCCTGAATTCAAAACTGCTTTTGGAGTTGAGCTGCGACTTATAGTTTTCGAGAAAATGGAATTTTTCTATCGCTCTTCGAGGTAGTCAGGAATTCCAATGCAACCCCTGTAAAAATTTGAAATTTTTTTTCATCCCCGATTTGAAAACTGTTTATGTAGAATTAAGCTCGCACCTTTCCTGAATTCAAATCTGCTTTTGGAGTTGAGCTGCGACTTATAGTTTTCGAGAAAATGGAATTTTTCTATCGCTCTTCGAGGTAGTCAGGAATTCCAATGCAACCCCTGTAAAAATTTGAAATTTTTTTTTTCATCCCCGATTTGAAAACTGTTTATGTAGAATTAAGCTCGCACCTTTCCTGAATTCAAAACTGCTTTTGGAGTTGAGCTGCGACTTATAGTTTTCGAGAAAATGGAATTTTTCTATCGCTCTTCGAGGTAGTCAGGAATTCCAATGCAACCCCTGTAAAAATTTGAAATTTTTTTTTTCTTCCCCGATTTGAAAACTGTTTATGTAGAATTAAGCTCGCACCTTTCCTGAATTCAAAACTGCTTTTGGAGTTGAGCTGCGACTTATAGTTTTCGAGAAAATGGAATTTTTCTATCGCTCTTCGAGGTAGTCAGGAATTCCAATGCAACCCCTGTAAAAATTTGAAATTTTTTTTTTTCATCCCCGATTTGAAAACTGTTTATGTAGAATTAAGCTCGCACCTTTCCTGAATTCAAATCTGCTTTTGGAGTTGAGCTGCGACTTATAGTTTTCGAGAAAATGGAATTTTTCTATCGCTCTTCGAGGTAGTCAGGAATTCCAATGCAACCCCTGTAAAAATTTGAAATTTTTTTTTTCATCCCCGATTTGAAAACTGTTTATGTAGAATTAAGCTCGCACCTTTCCTGAATTCAAATCTGCTTTTGGAGTTGAGCTGCGACTTATAGTTTTCGAGAAAATGGAATTTTTCTATCGCTCTTCGAGGTAGTCAGGAATTCCAATGCAACCCCTGTAAAAATTTGAAATTTTTTTTTTCATCCCCGATTTGAAAACTGTTTATGTAGAATTAAGCTCGCACCTTTCCTGAATTCAAATCTGCTTTTGGAGTTGAGCTGCGACTTATAGTTTTCGAGAAAATGGAATTTTTCTATCGCTCTTCGAGGTAGTCAGGAACTCCAATGCAACCCCTGTAAAAATTTGAAATTTTTTTTTTCATCCCCGATTTGAAAACTGTTTATGTAGAATTAAGCTCGCACCTTTCTTGAATTCAAAACTGCTTTTGGAGTTGAGCTGCGACTTATAGTTTTCGAGAAAATGGAATTTTTCTATCGCTCTTCGAGGTAGTCAGGAATTCCAATGCAACCCCTGTAAAAATTTGAAATTTTTTTTTCTTCCCCGATTTGAAAACTGTTTATGTAGAATTAAGCTCGCACCTTTCCTGAATTCAAAACTGCTTTTGGAGTTGAGCTGCGACTTATAGTTTTCGAGAAAATGGAATTTTTCTATCGCTCTTCGAGGTAGTCAGGAATTCCAATGCAACCCCTGTAAAAATTTGAAATTTTTTTTTTCATCCCCGATTTGAAAACTGTTTATGTAGAATTAAGCTCGCACCTTTCCTGAATTCAAAACTGCTTTTGGAGTTGAACTGCGACTTATAGTTTTCGAGAAAATGGAATTTTTCTATCGCTCTTCGAGGTAGTCAGGAATTCCAATGCAACCCCTGTAAAAATTTGAAATTTTTTTTTTCATCCCCGATTTGAAAACTGTTTATGTAGAATTAAGCTCGCACCTTTCCTGAATTCAAAACTGCTTTTGGAGTTGAGCTGCGACTTATAGTTTTCGAGAAAATGGAATTTTTCTATCGCTCTTCGAGGTAGTCAGGAACTCCAATGCAACCCCTGTAAAAATTTGAAATTTTTTTTTTCATCCCCGATTTGAAAACTGTTTATGTAGAATTAAGCTCGCACCTTTCCTGAATTCAAATCTGCTTTTGGAGTTGAGCTGCGACTTATAGTTTTCGAGAAAATGCAATTTTTCTATCGCTCTTCGAGGTAGTCAGGAACTCCAATGCAACCCCTGTAAAAATTTGAAATTTTTTTTTTCTTCCCCGATTTGAAAACTGTTTATGTAGAATTAAGCTCGCACCTTTCCTGAATTCAAATCTGCTTTTGGAGTTGAGCTGCGACTTATAGTTTTCGAGAAAATGGAATTTTTCTATCGCTCTTCGAGGTAGTCAGGAATTCCAATGCAACCCCTGTAAAAATTTGAAATTTTTTTTTTCATCCCCGATTTGAAAACTGTTTATGTAGAATTAAGCTCGCACCTTTCCTGAATTCAAATCTGCTTTTGGAGTTGAGCTGCGACTTATAGTTTTCGAGAAAATGGAATTTTTCTATCGCTCTTCGAGGTAGTCAGGAATTCCAATGCAACCCCTGTAAAAATTTGAAATTTTTTTTTCTTCCCCGATTTGAAAACTGTTTATGTAGAATTAAGCTCGTACCTTTCCTGAATTCAAAACTGCTTTTGGAGTTGAGCTGCGACTTATAGTTTTCGAGAAAATGGAATTTTTCTATCGCTCTTCGAGGTAGTCAGGAATTCCAATGCAACCCCTGTAAAAATTTGAAATTTTTTTTTTCATCCCCGATTTGAAAACTGTTTATGTAGAATTAAGCTCGCACCTTTCCTGAATTCAAAACTGCTTTTGGAGTTGAGCTGCGACTTATAGTTTTCGAGAAAATGGAATTTTTCTATCGCTCTTCGAGGTAGTCAGGAATTCCAATGCAACCCCTGTAAAAATTTGAAATTTTTTTTTTCTTCCCCGATTTGAAAACTGTTTATGTAGAATTAAGCTCGTACCTTTCCTGAATTCAAAACTGCTTTTGGAGTTGAGCTGCGACTTATAGTTTTCGAGAAAATGGAATTTTTCTATCGCTCTTCGAGGTAGTCAGGAATTCCAATGCAACCCCTGTAAAAATTTGAAATTTTTTTTTTCATCCCCGATTTAAAAACTGTTTATGTAGAATTAAGCTCGCACCTTTCCTGAATTCAAAACTGCTTTTGGAGTTGAGCTGCGACTTATAGTTTTCGAGAAAATGGAATTTTTCTATCGCTCTTCGAGGTAGTCAGGAATTCCAATGCAACCCCTGTAAAAATTTGAAATTTTTTTTTTCTTCCCCGATTTGAAAACTGTTTATGTAGAATTAAGCTCGTACCTTTCCTGAATTCAAATCTGCTTTTGGAGTTGAGCTGCGACTTATAGTTTTCGAGAAAATGGAATTTTTCTATCGCTCTTCGAGGTAGTCAGGAACTCCAATGCAACCCCTGTAAAAATTTGAAATTTTTTTTTTCATCCCCGATTTGAAAACTGTTTATGTAGAATTAAGCTCGCACCTTTCCTGAATTCAAATCTGCTTTTGGAGTTGAGCTGCGACTTATAGTTTTCGAGAAAATGGAATTTTTCTATCGCTCTTCGAGGTAGTCAGGAATTCCAATGCAACCCCTGTAAAAATTTGAAATTTTTTTTTTTTCCCCGATTTGAAAACTGTTTATGTAGAGTTAAGCTCGTACCTTTCCTGAATTCAAAACTGCTTTTGGAGTTGAGCTGCGACTTATAGTTTTCGAGAAAATGGAATTTTTCTATCGCTCTTCGAGGTAGTCAGGAATTCCAATGCAACCCCTGTAAAAATTTGAAATTTTTTTTTTCATCCCCGATTTGAAAACTGTTTATGTAGAATTAAGCTCGCACCTTTCCTGAATTCAAATCTGCTTTTGGAGTTGAGTTGCGACTTATAGTTTTCGAGAAAATGGAATTTTTCTATCGCTCTTCGAGGTAGTCAGGAATTCCAATGCAACCTTTGTAAAAATTTGAAATTTTTTTTTCTTCCCCGATTTGAAAACTGTTTATGTAGAATTAAGCTCGCACCTTTCCTGAATTCAAAACTGCTTTTGGAGTTGAGCTGCGACTTATAGTTTTCGAGAAAATGGAATTTTTCTATCGCTCTTCGAGGTAGTCAGGAATTCCAATGCAACCCCTGTAAAAATTTGAAATTTTTTTTTTCATCCCCGATTTGAAAACTGTTTATGTAGAATTAAGCTCGCACCTTTCCTGAATTCAAAACTGCTTTTGGAGTTGAGCTGCGACTTATAGTTTTCGAGAAAATGGAATTTTTCTATCGCTCTTCGAGGTAGTCAGGAATTCCAATGCAACCCCTGCAAAAATTTGAAATTTTTTTTTTCATCCCCGATTTGAAAACTGTTTATGTAGAATTAAGCTCGCACCTTTCCTGAATTCAAATCTGCTTTTGGAGTTGAGCTGCGACTTATAGTTTTCGAGAAAATGGAATTTTTCTATCGCTCTTCGAGGTAGTCAGGAATTCCAATGCAACCCCTGTAAAAATTTGAAATTTTTTTTTTCATCCCCGATTTGAAAACTGTTTATGTAGAATTAAGCTCGCACCTTTCCTGAATTCAAATCTGCTTTTGGAGTTGAGCTGCGACTTATAGTTTTCGAGAAAATGGAATTTTTCTATCGCTCTTCGAGGTAGTCAGGAATTCCAATGCAACCCCTGTAAAAATTTGAAATTTTTTTTTTCATCCCCGATTTGAAAACTGTTTATGTAGAATTAAGCTCGCACCTTTCCTGAATTCAAAACTGCTTTTGGAGTTGAGCTGCGACTTATAGTTTTCGAGAAAATGGAATTTTTCTATCGCTCTTCGAGGTAGTCAGGAATTCCAATGCAACCCCTGTAAAAATTTGAAATTTTTTTTTTCATCCCCGATTTGAAAACTGTTTATGTAGAATTAAGCTCGCACCTTTCCTGAATTCAAATCTGCTTTTGGAGTTGAGCTGCGACTTATAGTTTTCGAGAAAATGGAATTTTTCTATCGCTCTTCGAGGTAGTCAGGAATTCCAATGCAACCCCTGTAAAAATTTGAAATTTTTTTTTTCATCCCCGATTTGAAAACTGTTTATGTAGAATTAAGCTCGCACCTTTCCTGAATTCAAATCTGCTTTTGGAGTTGAGCTGCGACTTATAGTTTTCGAGAAAATGGAATTTTTCTATCGCTCTTCGAGGTAGTCAGGAATTCCAATGCAACCCCTGTAAAAATTTGAAATTTTTTTTTTCATCCCCGATTTGAAAACTGTTTATGTAGAATTAAGCTCGCACCTTTCCTGAATTCAAAACTGCTTTTGGAGTTGAGCTGCGACTTATAGTTTTCGAGAAAATGGAATTTTTCTATCGCTCTTCGAGGTAGTCAGGAATTCCAATGCAACCCCTGTAAAAATTTGAAATTTTTTTTTTCATCCCCGATTTGAAAACTGTTTATGTAGAATTAAGCTCGCACCTTTCCTGAATTCAAAACTGCTTTTGGAGTTGAGCTGCGACTTATAGTTTTCGAGAAAATGGAATTTTTCTATCGCTCTTCGAGGTAGTCAGGAATTCCAATGCAACCCCTGTAAAAATTTGGAATTATTTTTTTCATCCCCGATTTGAAAACTGTTTATGTAGAATTAAGCTCGCACCTTTCCTGAATTCAAAACTGCTTTTGGAGTTGAGCTGCGACTTATAGTTTTCGAGAAAATGGAATTTTTCTATCGCTCTTCGAGGTAGTCAGGAATTCCAATGCAACCCCTGTAAAAATTTGAAATTTTTTTTTTCATCCCCGATTTGAAAACTGTTTATGTAGAATTAAGCTCGCACCTTTCCTGAATTCAAAACTGCTTTTGGAGTTGAGCTGCGACTTATAGTTTTCGAGAAAATGGAATTTTTCTATCGCTCTTCGAGGTAGTCAGGAATTCCAATGCAACCCCTGTAAAAATTTGAAATTTTTTTTTTCATCCCCGATTTGAAAACTGTTTATGTAGAATTAAGCTCGCACCTTTCCTGAATTCAAATCTGCTTTTGGAGTTGAGCTGCGACTTATAGTTTTCGAGAAAATGGAATTTTTCTATCGCTCTTCGAGGTAGTCAGGAATTCCAATGCAGCCCCTGTAAAAATTTGAAATTTTTTTTTTCATCCCCGATTTGAAAACTGTTTATGTAGAATTAAGCTCGCACCTTTCCTGAATTCAAAACTGCTTTTGGAGTTGAGCTGCGACTTATAGTTTTCGAGAAAATGGAATTTTTCTATCGCTCTTCGAGGTAGTCAGGAATTCCAATGCAACCCCTGTAAAAATTTGAAATTTTTTTTTTCATCCCCGATTTGAAAACTGTTTATGTAGAATTAAGCTCGCACCTTTCCTGAATTCAAAACTGCTTTTGGAGTTGAGCTGCGACTTATAGTTTTCGAGAAAATGGAATTTTTCTATCGCTCTTCGAGGTAGTCAGGAATTCCAATGCAACCCCTGTAAAAATTTGAAATTTTTTTTTTCATCCCCGATTTGAAAACTGTTTATGTAGAATTAAGCTCGCACCTTTCCTGAATTCAAAACTGCTTTTGGAGTTGAGCTGCGACTTATAGTTTTCGAGAAAATGGAATTTTTCTATCGCTCTTCGAGGTAGTCAGGAATTCCAATGTAACCCCTGTAAAAATTTGAAATTTTTTTTTTCATCCCCGATTTGAAAACTGTTTATGTAGAATTAAGCTCGCACCTTTCCTGAATTCAAAACTGCTTTTGGAGTTGAGCTGCGACTTATAGTTTTCGAGAAAATGGAATTTTTCTATCGCTCTTCGAGGTAGTCAGGAATTCCAATGCAACCCCTGTAAAAATTTGAAATTTTTTTTTTCATCCCCGATTTGAAAACTGTTTATGTAGAATTAAGCTCGCACCTTTCCTGAATTCAAAACTGCTTTTGGAGTTGAGCTGCGACTTATAGTTTTCGAGAAAATGGAATTTATCTATCGCTCTTCGAGGTAGTCAGGAATTCCAATGCAACCCCTGTAAAAATTTGAAATTTTTTTTTTCTTCCCCGATTTGAAAACTGTTTATGTAGAATTAAGCTCGCACCTTTCCTGAATTCAAAACTGCTTTTGGAGTTGAGCTGCGACTTATAGTTTTCGAGAAAATGGAATTTTTCTATCGCTCTTCGAGGTAGTCAGGAATTCCAATGCAACCCCTGTAAAAATTTGAAATTTTTTTTTTCATCCCCGATTTGAAAACTGTTTATGTAGAATTAAGCTCGCACCTTTCCTGAATTCAAATCTGCTTTTGGAGTTGAGCTGCGACTTATAGTTTTCGAGAAAATGGAATTTTTCTATCGCTCTTCGAGGTAGTCAGGAATTCCAATGCAACCCCTGTAAAAATTTGAAATTTTTTTTTTCATCCCCGATTTGAAAACTGTTTATGTAGAATTAAGCTCGCACCTTTCCTGAATTCAAAACTGCTTTTGGAGTTGAGCTGCGACTTATAGTTTTCGAGAAAATGGAATTTATCTATCGCTCTTCGAGGTAGTCAGGAATTCCAATGCAACCCCTGTAAAAATTTGAAATTTTTTTTTTCTTCCCCGATTTGAAAACTGTTTATGTAGAATTAAGCTCGCACCTTTCCTGAATTCAAATCTGCTTTTGGAGTTGAGCTGCGACTTATAGTTTTCGAGAAAATGGAATTTTTCTATCGCTCTTCGAGGTAGTCAGGAATTCCAATGCAACCCCTGTAAAAATTTGAAATTTTTTTTTTCATCCCCGATTTGAAAACTGTTTATGTAGAATTAAGCTCGCACCTTTCCTGAATTCAAAACTGCTTTTGGAGTTGAGCTGCGACTTATAGTTTTCGAGAAAATGGAATTTATCTATCGCTCTTCGAGGTAGTCAGGAATTCCAATGCAACCCCTGTAAAAATTTGAAATTTTTTTTTTCTTCCCCGATTTGAAAACTGTTTATGTAGAATTAAGCTCGCACCTTTCCTGAATTCAAAACTGCTTTTGGAGTTGAGCTGCGACTTATAGTTTTCGAGAAAATAGAATTTTTCTATCGCTCTTTGAGGTAGTCAGGAATTCCAATGCAACCCCTGTAAAAATTTGAAATTTTTTTTTTCATCCCCGATTTGAAAACTGTTTATGTAGAATTAAGCTCGTACCTTTCCTGAATTCAAAACTGCTTTTGGAGTTGAGCTGCGACTTATAGTTTTCGAGAAAATGGAATTTTTCTATCGCTCTTCGAGGTAGTCAGGAATTCCAATGCAACCCCTGTAAAAATTTGAAATTTTTTTTTCATCCCCGATTTGAAAACTGTTTATGTAGAATTAAGCTCGCACCTTTCCTGAATTCAAATCTGCTTTTGGAGTTGAGCTGCGACTTATAGTTTTCGAGAAAATGGAATTTTTCTATCGCTCTTCGAGGTAGTCAGGAATTCCAATGCAACCCCTGTAAAAATTTGAAATTTTTTTTTTCATCCCCGATTTGAAAACTGTTTATGTAGAATTAAGCTCGCACCTTTCCTGAATTCAAAACTGCTTTTGGAGTTGAGCTGCGACTTATAGTTTTCGAGAAAATGGAATTTTTCTATCGCTCTTCGAGGTAGTCAGGAATTCCAATGCAACCCCTGTAAAAATTTGGAATTATTTTTTTCATCCCCGATTTGAAAACTGTTTATGTAGAATTAAGCTCGCACCTTTCCTGAATTCAAAACTGCTTTTGGAGTTGAGCTGCGACTTATAGTTTTCGAGAAAATGGAATTTTTCTATCGCTCTTCGAGGTAGTCAGGAATTCCAATGCTACCCCTGTAAAAATTTGAAATTTTTTTTTTCATCCCCGATTTGAAAACTGTTTATGTAGAATTAAGCTCGCACCTTTCCTGAATTCAAAACTGCTTTTGGAGTTGAGCTGCGACTTATAGTTTTCGAGAAAATGGAATTTTTCTATCGCTCTTCGAGGTAGTCAGGAATTCCAATGCAACCCCTGTAAAAATTTGAAATTTTTTTTTTCATCCCCGATTTGAAAACTGTTTATGTAGAATTAAGCTCGCACCTTTCCTGAATTCAAATCTGCTTTTGGAGTTGAGCTGCGACTTATAGTTTTCGAGAAAATGGAATTTTTCTATCGCTCTTCGAGGTAGTCAGGAATTCCAATGCAACCCCTGTAAAAATTTGAAATTTTTTTTTTCATCCCCGATTTGAAAACTGTTTATGTAGAATTAAGCTCGCACCTTTCCTGAATTCAAAACTGCTTTTGGAGTTGAGCTGCGACTTATAGTTTTCGAGAAAATGGAATTTTTCTATCGCTCTTCGAGGTAGTCAGGAATTCCAATGCAACCCCTGTAAAAATTTGAAATTTTTTTTTTCATCCCCGATTTGAAAACTGTTTATGTAGAATTAAGCTCGCACCTTTCCTGAATTCAAAACTGCTTTTGGAGTTGAGCTGCGACTTATAGTTTTCGAGAAAATGGAATTTTTCTATCGCTCTTCGAGGTAGTCAGGAATTCCAATGTAACCCCTGTAAAAATTTGAAATTTTTTTTTTCATCCCCGATTTGAAAACTGTTTATGTAGAATTAAGCTCGCACCTTTCCTGAATTCAAAACTGCTTTTGGAGTTGAGCTGCGACTTATAGTTTTCGAGAAAATGGAATTTTTCTATCGCTCTTCGAGGTAGTCAGGAATTCCAATGCAACCCCTGTAAAAATTTGAAATTTTTTTTTTCATCCCCGATTTGAAAACTGTTTATGTAGAATTAAGCTCGCACCTTTCCTGAATTCAAATCTGCTTTTGGAGTTGAGCTGCGACTTATAGTTTTCGAGAAAATGGAATTTTTCTATCGCTCTTCGAGGTAGTCAGGAATTCCAATGCAACCCCTGTAAAAATTTGAAATTTTTTTTTTCATCCCCGATTTGAAAACTGTTTATGTAGAATTAAGCTCGCACCTTTCCTGAATTCAAAACTGCTTTTGGAGTTGAGCTGCGACTTATAGTTTTCGAGAAAATGGAATTTATCTATCGCTCTTCGAGGTAGTCAGGAATTCCAATGCAACCCCTGTAAAAATTTGAAATTTTTTTTTTCTTCCCCGATTTGAAAACTGTTTATGTAGAATTAAGCTCGCACCTTTCCTGAATTCAAAACTGCTTTTGGAGTTGAGCTGCGACTTATAGTTTTCGAGAAAATAGAATTTTTCTATCGCTCTTTGAGGTAGTCAGGAATTCCAATGCAACCCCTGTAAAAATTTGAAATTTTTTTTTTCATCCCCGATTTGAAAACTGTTTATGTAGAATTAAGCTCGTACCTTTCCTGAATTCAAAACTGCTTTTGGAGTTGAGCTGCGACTTATAGTTTTCGAGAAAATGGAATTTTTCTATCGCTCTTCGAGGTAGTCAGGAATTCCAATGCAACCCCTGTAAAAATTTGAAATTTTTTTTTTCATCCCCGATTTGAAAACTGTTTATGTAGAATTAAGCTCGCACCTTTCCTGAATTCAAAACTGCTTTTGGAGTTGAGCTGCGACTTATAGTTTTCGAGAAAATGGAATTTTTCTATCGCTCTTCGAGGTACTCAGGAATTCCAATGCAACCCCTGTAAAAATTTGAAATTTTTTTTTTCTTCCCCGATTTGAAAACTGTTTATGTAGAATTAAGCTCGCACCTTTCCTGAATTCAAAACTGCTTTTGGAGTTGAGCTGCGACTTATAGTTTTCGAGAAAATGGAATTTTTCTATCGCTCTTCGAGGTAGTCAGGAATTCCAATGCAACCCCTGTAAAAATTTGAAATTTTTTTTTCATCCCCGATTTGAAAACTGTTTATGTAGAATTAAGCTCGCACCTTTCCTGAATTCAAATCTGCTTTTGGAGTTGAGCTGCGACTTATAGTTTTCGAGAAAATGGAATTTTTCTATCGCTCTTCGAGGTAGTCAGGAATTCCAATGCAACCCCTGTAAAAATTTGAAATTTTTTTTTTCATCCCCGATTTGAAAACTGTTTATGTAGAATTAAGCTCGCACCTTTCCTGAATTCAAATCTGCTTTTGGAGTTGAGCTGCGACTTATAGTTTTCGAGAAAATGGAATTTTTCTATCGCTCTTCGAGGTAGTCAGGAATTCCAATGCAACCCCTGTAAAAATTTGAAATTTTTTTTTTCATCCCCGATTTGAAAACTGTTTATGTAGAATTAAGCTCCCACCTTTCCTGAATTCAAATCTGCTTTTGGAGTTGAGCTGCGACTTATAGTTTTCGAGAAAATGGAATTTTTCTATCGCTCTTCGAGGTAGTCAGGAATTCCAATGCAACCCCTGTAAAAATTTGAAATTTTTTTTTTCATCCCCGATTTGAAAACTGTTTATGTAGAATTAAGCTCGCACCTTTCCTGAATTCAAATCTGCTTTTGGAGTTGAGCTGCGACTTATAGTTTTCGAGAAAATGGAATTTTTCTATCGCTCTTCGAGGTAGTCAGGAATTCCAATGCAACCCCTGTAAAAATTTGAAATTTTTTTTTTCATCCCCGATTTGAAAACTGTTTATGTAGAATTAAGCTCGCACCTTTCCTGAATTCAAAACTGCTTTTGGAGTTGAGCTGCGACTTATAGTTTTCGAGAAAATGGAATTTTTCTATCGCTCTTCGAGGTAGTCAGGAATTCCAATGCAACCCCTGTAAAAATTTGAAATTTTTTTTTTCATCCCCGATTTGAAAACTGTTTATGTAGAATTAAGCTCGCACCTTTCCTGAATTCAAAACTGCTTTTGGAGTTGAACTGCGACTTATAGTTTTCGAGAAAATGTAATTTTTCTATCGCTCTTCGAGGTAGTCAGGAATTCCAATGCAACCCCTGTAAAAATTTGAAATTTTTTTTTCTTCCCCGATTTGAAAACTGTTTATGTAGAATTAAGCTCGTACCTTTCCTGAATTCAAAACTTCTTTTGGAGTTGAGCTGCGACTTATAGTTTTCGAGAAAATGGAATTTTTCTATCGCTCTTCGAGGTAGTCAGGAATTCCAATGCAACCCCTGTAAAAATTTGAAATTTTTTTTTTCATCCCCGATTTGAAAACTGTTTATGTAGAATTAAGCTCGCACCTTTCCTGAATTCAAATCTGCTTTTGGAGTTGAGCTGCGACTTATAGTTTTCGAGAAAATGGAATTTTTCTATCGCTCTTCGAGGTAGTCAGGAATTCCAATGCAACCCCTGTAAAAATTTGAAATTTTTTTTTTCTTCCCCGATTTGAAAACTGTTTATGTAGAATTAAGCTCGCACCTTTCCTGAATTCAAAACTGCTTTTGGAGTTGAGCTGCGACTTATAGTTTTCGAGAAAATGGAATTTTTCTATCGCTCTTCGAGGTAGTCAGGAATTCCAATGCAACCCCTGTAAAAATTTGAAATTTTTTTTTTCATCCCCGATTTGAAAACTGTTTATGTAGAATTAAGCTCGCACCTTTCCTGAATTCAAAACTGCTTTTGGAGTTGAACTGCGACTTATAGTTTTCGAGAAAATGGAATTTTTCTATCGCTCTTCGAGGTAGTCAGGAATTCCAATGCAACCCCTGTAAAAATTTGAAATTTTTTTTTTCATCCCCGATTTGAAAACTGTTTATGTAGAATTAAGCTCGCACCTTTCCTGAATTCAAATCTGCTTTTGGAGTTGAGCTGCGACTTATAGTTTTCGAGAAAATGGAATTTTTCTATCGCTCTTCGAGGTAGTCAGGAATTCCAATGCAACCCCTGTAAAAATTTGAAATTTTTTTTTTCTTCCCCGATTTGAAAACTGTTTATGTAGAATTAAGCTCGTACCTTTCCTGAATTCAAAACTGCTTTTGGAGTTGAGCTGCGACTTATAGTTTTCGAGAAAATGGAATTTTTCTATCGCTCTTCGAGGTAGTCAGGAATGCAACCCTGTAAAAATTTGAAATTTTTTTTTTCATCCCCGATTTGAAAACTGTTTATGTAGAATTAAGCTCGCACCTTTCCTGAATTCAAAACTGCTTTTGGAGTTGAACTGCAACTTATAGTTTTCGAGAAAATGGAATTTTTCTATCGCTCTTCGAGGTAGTCAGGAACTCCAATGCAACCCCTGTAAAAATTTGAAATTTTTTTTTTCATCCCCGATTTGAAAACTGTTTATGTAGAATTAAGCTCGCACCTTTCCTGAATTCAAATCTGCTTTTGGAGTTGAGCTGCGACTTATAGTTTTCGAGAAAATGGAATTTTTCTATCGCTCTTCGAGGTAGTCAGGAATTCCAATGCAACCCCTGTAAAAATTTGAAATTTTTTTTTTCATCCCCGATTTGAAAACTGTTTATGTAGAATTAAGCTCGCACCTTTCCTGAATTCAAATCTGCTTTTGGAGTTGAGCTGCGACTTATAGTTTTCGAGAAAATGGAATTTTTCTATCGCTCTTCGAGGTAGTCAGGAATTCCAATGCAACCCCTGTAAAAATTTGAAATTTTTTTTTTCTTCCCCGATTTGAAAACTGTTTATGTAGAATTAAGCTCGTACCTTTCCTGAATTCAAAACTGCTTTTGGAGTTGAGCTGCGACTTATAGTTTTCGAGAAAATGGAATTTTTCTATCGCTCTTCGAGGTAGTCAGGAATTCCAATGCAACCCCTGTAAAAATTTGAAATTTTTTTTTTCATCCCCGATTTGAAAACTGTTTATGTAGAATTAAGCTCGCACCTTTCCTGAATTCAAAACTGCTTTTGGAGTTGAGCTGCGACTTATAGTTTTCGAGAAAATGGAATTTTTCTATCGCTCTTCGAGGTAGTCAGGAATTCCAATGCAACCCCTGTAAAAATTTGAAATTTTTTTTTTCTTCCCCGATTTGAAAACTGTTTATGTAGAATTAAGCTCGTACCTTTCCTGAATTCAAAACTGCTTTTGGAGTTGAGCTGCGACTTATAGTTTTCGAGAAAATGGAATTTTTCTATCGCTCTTCGAGGTAGTCAGGAATTCCAATGCAACCCCTGTAAAAATTTGAAATTTTTTTTTTCATCCCCGATTTAAAAACTGTTTATGTAGAATTAAGCTCGCACCTTTCCTGAATTCAAAACTGCTTTTGGAGTTGAGCTGCGACTTATAGTTTTCGAGAAAATGGAATTTTTCTATCGCTCTTCGAGGTAGTCAGGAATTCCAATGCAACCCCTGTAAAAATTTGAAATTTTTTTTTTCATCCCCGATTTGAAAACTGTTTATGTAGAATTAAGCTCGCACCTTTCCTGAATTCAAAACTGCTTTTGGAGTTGAACTGCGACTTATAGTTTTCGAGAAAATGGAATTTTTCTATCGCTCTTCGAGGTAGTCAGGAATTCCAATGCAACCCCTGTAAAAATTTGAAATTTTTTTTTTCATCCCCGATTTGAAAACTGTTTATGTAGAATTAAGCTCGCACCTTTCCTGAATTCAAATCTGCTTTTGGAGTTGAGCTGCGACTTATAGTTTTCGAGAAAATGGAATTTTTCTATCGCTCTTCGAGGTAGTCAGGAATTCCAATGCAACCCCTGTAAAAATTTGAAATTTTTTTTTTCTTCCCCGATTTGAAAACTGTTTATGTAGAATTAAGCTCGTACCTTTCCTGAATTCAAAACTGCTTTTGGAGTTGAGCTGCGACTTATAGTTTTCGAGAAAATGGAATTTTTCTATCGCTCTTCGAGGTAGTCAGGAATGCAACCCCTGTAAAAATTTGAAATTTTTTTTTTCATCCCCGATTTGAAAACTGTTTATGTAGAATTAAGCTCGCACCTTTCCTGAATTCAAATCTGCTTTTCTAGTTGAGCTGCGACTTATAGTTTTCGAGAAAATGGAATTTTTCTATCGCTCTTCGAGGTAGTCAGGAACTCCAATGCAACCCCTGTAAAAATTTGAAATTTTTTTTTTCTTCCCCGATTTGAAAACTGTTTATGTAGAATTAAGCTCGCACCTTTCCTGAATTCAAATCTGCTTTTGGAGTTGAGCTGCGACTTATAGTTTTCGAGAAAATGGAATTTTTCTATCGCTCTTCGAGGTAGTCAGGAATGCAACCCCTGTAAAAATTTGAAATTTTTTTTTTCATCCCCGATTTGAAAACTGTTTATGTAGAATTAAGCTCGCACCTTTCCTGAATTCAAATCTGCTTTTGGAGTTGAGCTGCGACTTATAGTTTTCGAGAAAATGGAATTTTTCTATCGCTCTTCGAGGTAGTCAGGAACTCCAATGCAACCCCTGTAAAAATTTGAAATTTTTTTTTTCTTCCCCGATTTGAAAACTGTTTATGTAGAATTAAGCTCGCACCTTTCCTGAATTCAAATCTGCTTTTGGAGTTGAGCTGCGACTTATAGTTTTCGAGAAAATGGAATTTTTCTATCGCTCTTCGAGGTAGTCAGGAATTCCAATGCAACCCCTGTAAAAATTTGAAATTTTTTTTTCATCCCCGATTTGAAAACTGTTTATGTAGAATTAAGCTCGCACCTTTCCTGAATTCAAATCTGCTTTTGGAGTTGAGCTGCGACTTATAGTTTTCGAGAAAATGGAATTTTTCTATCGCTCTTCGAGGTAGTCAGGAATTCCAATGCAACCCCTGTAAAAATTTGAAATTTTTTTTTTCTTCCCCGATTTGAAAACTGTTTATGTAGAATTAAGCTCGTACCTTTCCTGAATTCAAAACTGCTTTTGGAGTTGAGCTGCGACTTATAGTTTTCGAGAAAATGGAATTTTTCTATCGCTCTTCGAGGTAGTCAGGAATTCCAATGCAACCCCTGTAAAAATTTGAAATTTTTTTTTTCATCCCCGATTTGAAAACTGTTTATGTAGAATTAAGCTCGCACCTTTCCTGAATTCAAAACTGCTTTTGGAGTTGAGCTGCGACTTATAGTTTTCGAGAAAATGGAATTTTTCTATCGCTCTTCGAGGTAGTCAGGAATTCCAATGCAACCCCTGTAAAAATTTGAAATTTTTTTTTTCTTCCCCGATTTGAAAACTGTTTATGTAGAATTAAGCTCGTACCTTTCCTGAATTCAAAACTGCTTTTGGAGTTGAGCTGCGACTTATAGTTTTCGAGAAAATGGAATTTTTCTATCGCTCTTCGAGGTAGTCAGGAATTCCAATGCAACCCCTGTAAAAATTTGAAATTTTTTTTTTCATCCCCGATTTAAAAATTGTTTATGTAGAATTAAGCTCGCACCTTTCCTGAATTCAAAACTGCTTTTGGAGTTGAGCTGCGACTTATAGTTTTCGAGAAAATGGAATTTTTCTATCGCTCTTCGAGGTAGTCAGGAATTCCAATGCAACCCCTGTAAAAATTTGAAATTTTTTTTTTCTTCCCCGATTTGAAAACTGTTTATGTAGAATTAAGCTCGTACCTTTCCTGAATTCAAATCTGCTTTTGGAGTTGAGCTGCGACTTATAGTTTTCGAGAAAATGGAATTTTTCTATCGCTCTTCGAGGTAGTCAGGAACTCCAATGCAACCCCTGTAAAAATTTGAAATTTTTTTTTTCATCCCCGATTTGAAAACTGTTTATGTAGAATTAAGCTCGTACCTTTCCTGAATTCAAAACTGCTTTTGGAGTTGAGCTGCGACTTATAGTTTTCGAGAAAATGGAATTTTTCTATCGCTCTTCGAGGTAGTCAGGAATTCCAATGCAACCCCTGTAAAAATTTGAAATTTTTTTTTTCATCCCCGATTTGAAAACTGTTTATGTAGAATTAAGCTCGCACCTTTCCTGAATTCAAATCTGCTTTTGGAGTTGAGCTGCGACTTATAGTTTTCGAGAAAATGGAATTTTTCTATCGCTCTTCGAGGTAGTCAGGAATTCCAATGCAACCCCTGTAAAAATTTGAAATTTTTTTTTTCTTCCCCGATTTGAAAACTGTTTATGTAGAATTAAGCTCGCACCTTTCCTGAATTCAAAACTGCTTTTGGAGTTGAGCTGCGACTTATAGTTTTCGAGAAAATGGAATTTTTCTATCGCTCTTCGAGGTAGTCAGGAATTCCAATGCAACCCCTGTAAAAATTTGAAATTTTTTTTTTCATCCCCGATTTGAAAACTGTTTATGTAGAATTAAGCCCGCACCTTTCCTGAATTCAAAACTGCTTTTGGAGTTGAGCTGCGACTTATAGTTTTCGAGAAAATGGAATTTTTGCATCGCTCTTCGAGGTAGTCAATATTTCCAATGCAACCCCCGTAAAAATTTGAAATTTTCTTTTTTCATCCCCGATTTGAAAATTGATTATGTAGAATTAAGCTCGCACCTTTCCTGAATTCAAATCTGCTTTTGGAGTTGAGCTGCGACTTGTAGTTTTCGAGAAAATGGAATTTTTGCATCGCTCTTCGAGGTAGTCAGGATTTCCAATGCAAGCCCCGTAAAAATTTGAAAATTTTTTTTCATCCCCGATTTGAAAATTGATTATGTAGAATTAAGCTCGCACCTTTTCTGAATTCAAATCTGCTTTTGGAGTTGAGCTGCGACTTATGTTTTTCGAGAAAATGGAATTTTTGCATCGCTCTTCGAGGTAGTCAGGATTTCCAATGCAACCCCCGTAAAAATTTGAAATTTTCTTTTTTCATCCCCGATTTGAAAATCGCTTATGCAGAATTAAGCTCGTACCTTTCCTAAATTCAAATCTGCTTTTGCAGTTGAGCTGCGACTTATAGTTTTCGAGAAAATGGAATTTTTGCATCGCTCTTCGAGGTAGTCAGGATTTCCAATGCAACCCCCGTAAAAATTTGAAATTTTTTTTTCATCCCCGATTTGAAAATTGATTATGTAGAATTAAGCTCGTACCTTTCCTGAATTCAAATCTGCTTTTGGAGTTGAGCTGCGGCTTATAGTTTTCGAGAAAATGGAATTTTTGCATCGCTCTTCGAGGTAGTCAGGATTTCCAATGCAACCACCGTAAAAATTTGAAAATTTTTTTTCATCCTCGATTTGAAAATTGTGTATGTAAGAATTAAGCTCGCACCTTTCCTGAATTCAAAACTGCTTTTGGAGTTGAGTTGCGACTTATAGTTTTCGAGAAAATGGAATTTTTGCATCGCCCTTCGAGGTAGTCAGGATTTCCAATGCAACCCCCGTAAAAATTTGAAATTTTTTTTTTCATCCACGATTTGAAAATCGCTTATGTAGAATTGAGCGCGCACCTTTCCTGAATTCAAATCTGCTTTTGCAGTTGAGCTGCGACTTATATTTTTCGAGAAAATGGAATTTTTGCATCGCTCTTCGAGGTAGTCAGGATTTCCAATGCAACCCCCGTAAAAATTTAAAAATTTTTTTTTCATCCCCGATTTGAAAATTGTTTATGTAGAATTAAGCTCGCACCTTTCCTGAATTCAAATCTGCTTTTGGAGTTGAGCTGCGACTTATAGTTTTCGAGAAAATGGAATTTTTCCATCGCTCTTCGAGATAGTCAGGAATTCCAATGCAACCCCCGTAAAAATTTCAAAATTTTTTTTTTAACCCCGATTTGAAAATTTTTTATGTAGAATTAAGCTCGCACGTTTCCTGAATTCAAATCTGCTTTTGGAGTTGAGTTGCGACTTATAGTTTTCGAGAAAATGGAATTTTTCCATCGCTCTTCGAGATAGTCAGGATTTCCAATGCAACCCCCGTAAAAATTTGAAAATTTTTTTTTCGTCCCCGATTTGAAAATTGTTTATGTATGTAGAATTAAGCTCGCACCTTTCCTGAATTCAAATCTGCTTTTGGAGTTGAGCTGCGACTTGTAGTTTTCGAGAAAATGGAATTTTTGCATCGCTCTTCGAGGTAGTCAGGATTTCCAATGCAAGCCCCGTAAAAATTTGAAAATTTTTTTTCATCCTCGATTTGAAAATTGATTATGTAGAATTAAGCTCGCACCTTTTCTGAATTCAAATCTGCTTTTGGAGTTGAGCTGCGACTTATATTTTTCGAGAAAATGGAATTTTTGCATCGCTCTTCGAGGTAGTCAGGATTTCCAATGCAACCCCCGTAAAAATTTGAAATTTTCTTTTTTCATCCCCGATTTGAAAATCGCTTATGCAGAATTAAGCTCGTACCTTTCCTGAATTCAAATCTGCTTTTGCAGTTGAGCTGCGACTTATAGTTTTCGAGAAAATGGAATTTTTGCATCGCCCTTCGAGGTAGTCAGGAACTCCAATGCAACCCCTGTAAAAATTTGAAAATTTTTTTTTCATCCCCGATTTGAAAATTGTTTATTTAGAATTAAGCTCGCACCTTTCCTGAATTCAAATCTGCTTTTGGAGTTGAGTTGCGACTTATAGTTTTCGAGAAAATGGAATTTTTGCGTCGCCCTTCGAGGTAGTCAGGAACTCCAATGCAACCCCCGTAAAAATTTTAAAATTTTTTTTTCATCCCCGATTTGAAAATTGTTTATTTAGAATTAAGCTCGCACCTTTCCTGAATTCAAATCTGCTTTTGGAGTTGAGCTGCGACTTATAGTTTTCGAGAAAATGGAATTTTTGCATCGCTCTTCGAGGTAGTCAGGATTTCCAATGCAACCACCGTAAAAATTTGAAAATTTTTTTTCATCCTCGATTTGAAAATTGTGTATGTAAGAATTAAGCTCGCACCTTTCCTGAATTCAAAACTGCTTTTGGAGTTGAGTTGCGACTTATAGTTTTCGAGAAAATGGAATTTTTGCATCGCCCTTCGAGGTAGTCAGGATTTCCAATGCAACCCCCGTAAAAATTTGAAATTTTTTTTTTCATCCACGATTTGAAAATCGCTTATGTAGAATTGAGCGCGCACCTTTCCTGAATTCAAATCTGCTTTTGCAGTTGAGCTGCGACTTATATTTTTCGAGAAAATGGAATTTTTGCATCGCTCTTCGAGGTAGTCAGGATTTCCAATGCAACCCCCGTAAAAATTTGAAATTTTCTTTTTTCATCCCCGATTTGAAAATCGCTTATGCAGAATTAAGCTCGTACCTTTCCTGAATTCAAATCTGCTTTTGCAGTTGAGCTGCGACTTATAGTTTTCGAGAAAATGGAATTTTTCCATCGCTCTTCGAGATAGTCAGGATTTCCAATGCAACCCCCGTAAAAATTTAAATTTTTTTTTTTCATCCCCGATTTGAAAATTGTTTATGTAGAATTAAGCTCGCACGTTTCCTGAATTCAAATCTGCTTTTGGAGTTGAGTTGCGACTTATAGTTTTCGAGAAAATGGAATTTTTCCATCGCTCTTCGAGATAGTCAGGATTTCCAATGCAACCCCCGTAAAAATTTGAAAATTTTTTTTTCGTCCCCGATTTGAAAATTGTTTATGTATGTAGAATTAAGCTCGCACCTTTCCTGAATTCAAATCTGCTTTTGGAGTTGAGCTGCGACTTGTAGTTTTCGAGAAAATGGAATTTTTGCATCGCTCTTCGAGGTAGTCAGGATTTCCAATGCAAGCCCCGTAAAAATTTGAAAATTTTTTTTCATCCTCGATTTGAAAATTGATTATGTAGAATTAAGCTCGCACCTTTTCTGAATTCAAATCTGCTTTTGGAGTTGAGCTGCGACTTATATTTTTCGAGAAAATGGAATTTTTGCATCGCTCTTCGAGGTAGTCAGGATTTCCAATGCAACCCCCGTAAAAGTTTGAAATTTTCTTTTTTCATCCCCGATTTGAAAATCGCTTATGCAGAATTAAGCTCGTACCTTTCCTGAATTCAAATCTGCTTTTGCAGTTGAGCTGCGACTTATAGTTTTCGAGAAAATGGAATTTTTGCATCGCCCTTCGAGGTAGTCAGGAACTCCAATGCAACCCCTGTAAAAATTTGAAAATTTTTTTTTCATCCCCGATTTGAAAATTGTTTATTTAGAATTAAGCTCGCACCTTTCCTGAATTCAAATCTGCTTTTGGAGTTGAGTTGCGACTTATAGTTTTCGAGAAAATGGAATTTTTGCGTCGCCCTTCGAGGTAGTCAGGAACTCCAATGCAACCCCCGTAAAAATTTTAAAATTTTTTTTTCATCCCCGATTTGAAAATTGTTTATTTAGAATTAAGCTCGCACCTTTCCTGAATTCAAATCTGCTTTTGGAGTTGAGCTGCGACTTATAGTTTTCGAGAAAATGGAATTTTTGCATCGCTCTTCGAGGTAGTCAGGATTTCCAATGCAACCACCGTAAAAATTTGAAAATTTTTTTTCATCCTCGATTTGAAAATTGTGTATGTAAGAATTAAGCTCGCACCTTTCCTGAATTCAAAACTGCTTTTGGAGTTGAGTTGCGACTTATAGTTTTCGAGAAAATGGAATTTTTGCATCGCCCTTCGAGGTAGTCAGGATTTCCAATGCAACCCCCGTAAAAATTTGAAATTTTTTTTTTCATCCACGATTTGAAAATCGCTTATGTAGAATTGAGCGCGCACCTTTCCTGAATTCAAATCTGCTTTTGCAGTTGAGCTGCGACTTATATTTTTCGAGAAAATGGAATTTTTGCATCGCTCTTCGAGGTAGTCAGGATTTCCAATGCAACCCCCGTAAAAATTTGAAATTTTCTTTTTTCATCCCCGATTTGAAAATCGCTTATGCAGAATTAAGCTCGTACCTTTCCTGAATTCAAATCTGCTTTTGCAGTTGAGCTGCGACTTATAGTTTTCGAGAAAATGGAATTTTTCCATCGCTCTTCGAGATAGTCAGGATTTCCAATGCAACCCCCGTAAAAATTTAAATTTTTTTTTTTCATCCCCGATTTGAAAATTGTTTATGTAGAATTAAGCTCGCACCTTTCCTGAATTCAAATCTGCTTTTGGAGTTGAGCTGCGACTTATAGTTTTCGAGAAAATGGAATTTTTCCATCGCTCTTCGAGATAGTCAGGAATTCCAATGCAACCCCCGTAAAAATTTCAAAATTTTTTTTTTAACCCCGATTTGAAAATTTTTTATGTAGAATTAAGCTCGCACGTTTCCTGAATTCAAATCTGCTTTTGGAGTTGAGTTGCGACTTATAGTTTTCGAGAAAATGGAATTTTTCCATCGCTCTTCGAGATAGTCAGGATTTCCAATGCAACCCCCGTAAAAATTTAAATTTTTTTTTTTCATCCCCGATTTGAAAATTGTTTATGTAGAATTAAGCTCGCACCTTTCCTGAATTCAAATCTGCTTTTGGAATTGAGCTGCGACTTATAGTTTTCGAGAAAATGGAATTTTTGCATCGCTCTTCGAGGTAGTCAGGATTTCCAATGCAACCCCCGTAAAAATTTTAAAATTTTTTTTTCGTCCCCGATTTGAAAATTGTTTATGTATGTAGAATTAAGCTCGCACCTTTCCTGAATTCAAATCTGCTTTTGGAGTTGAGCTGCGACTTGTAGTTTTCGAGAAAATGGAATTTTTGCATCGCTCTTCGAGGTAGTCAGGATTTCCAATGCAACCACCGTAAAAATTTGAAAATTTTTTTTCATCCTCGATTTGAAAATTGTGTATGTAAGAATTAAGCTCGCACCTTTCCTGAATTCAAAACTGCTTTTGGAGTTGAGTTGCGACTTATAGTTTTCGAGAAAATGGAATTTTTGCATCGCCCTTCGAGGTAGTCAGGATTTCCAATGCAACCCCCGTAAAAATTTGAAATTTTTTTTTTCATCCACGATTTGAAAATCGCTTATGTAGAATTGAGCGCGCACCTTTCCTGAATTCAAATCTGCTTTTGCAGTTGAGCTGCGACTTATATTTTTCGAGAAAATGGAATTTTTGCATCGCTCTTCGAGGTAGTCAATATTTCCAATGCAACCCCCGTAAAAATTTGAAATTTTCTTTTTTCATCCCCGATTTGAAAATCGCTTATGCAGAATTAAGCTCGTACCTTTCCTGAATTCAAATCTGCTTTTGCAGTTGAGCTGCGACTTATAGTTTTCGAGAAAATGGAATTTTTCTATCGCTCTTCGAGGTAGTCAGGATTTCCAATGCAACCCCCGTAAAAATTTAAATTTTTTTTTTTCATCCCCGATTTGAAAATTGTTTATGTAGAATTAAGCTCGCACCTTTCCTGAATTCAAATCTGCTTTTGGAATTGAGCTGCGGCTTATAGTTTTCGAGAAAATGGAATTTTTGCATCGCTCTTCGAGGTAGTCAGGATTTCCAATGCAACCCCCGTAAAAATTTGAAATTTTCTTTTTTCATCCCCGATTTGAAAATCGCTTATGCAGAATTAAGCTCGTACCTTTCCTGAATTCAAATCTGCTTTTGCAGTTGAGCTGCGACTTATAGTTTTCGAGAAAATGGAATTTTTGCATCGCCCTTCGAGGTAGTCAGGAACTCCAATGCAACCCCTGTAAAAATTTGAAAATTTTTTTTTCATCCCCGATTTGAAAATTGTTTATTTAGAATTAAGCTCGCACCTTTCCTGAATTCAAATCTGCTTTTGGAGTTGAGTTGCGACTTATAGTTTTCGAGAAAATGGAATTTTTGCGTCGCCCTTCGAGGTAGTCAGGAACTCCAATGCAACCCCCGTAAAAATTTTAAAATTTTTTTTTCATCCCCGATTTGAAAATTGTTTATTTAGAATTAAGCTCGCACCTTTCCTGAATTCAAATCTGCTTTTGGAGTTGAGCTGCGACTTATAGTTTTCGAGAAAATGGAATTTTTGCATCGCTCTTCGAGGTAGTCAGGATTTCCAATGCAACCACCGTAAAAATTTGAAAATTTTTTTTCATCCTCGATTTGAAAATTGTGTATGTAAGAATTAAGCGCGCACCTTTCCTGAATTCAAATCTGCTTTTGCAGTTGAGCTGCGACTTATATTTTTCGAGAAAATGGAATTTTTGCATCGCTCTTCGAGGTAGTCAGGATTTCCAATGCAACCCCCGTAAAAATTTGAAATTTTCTTTTTTCATCCCCGATTTGAAAATCGCTTATGCAGAATTAAGCTCGTACCTTTCCTGAATTCAAATCTGCTTTTGCAGTTGAGCTGCGACTTATAGTTTTCGAGAAAATGGAATTTTTCCATCGCTCTTCGAGATAGTCAGGATTTCCAATGCAACCCCCGTAAAAATTTAAATTTTTTTTTTTCATCCCCGATTTGAAAATTGTTTATGTAGAATTAAGCTCGCACCTTTCCTGAATTCAAATCTGCTTTTGGAGTTGAGCTGCGACTTATAGTTTTCGAGAAAATGGAATTTTTCCATCGCTCTTCGAGATAGTCAGGAATTCCAATGCAACCCCCGTAAAAATTTCAAAATTTTTTTTTTAACCCCGATTTGAAAATTTTTTATGTAGAATTAAGCTCGCACGTTTCCTGAATTCAAATCTGCTTTTGGAGTTGAGTTGCGACTTATAGTTTTCGAGAAAATGGAATTTTTCCATCGCTCTTCGAGATAGTCAGGATTTCCAATGCAACCCCCGTAAAAATTTAAATTTTTTTTTTTCATCCCCGATTTGAAAATTGTTTATGTAGAATTAAGCTCGCACCTTTCCTGAATTCAAATCTGCTTTTGGAATTGAGCTGCGACTTATAGTTTTCGAGAAAATGGAATTTTTGCATCGCTCTTCGAGGTAGTCAGGATTTCCAATGCAACCCCCGTAAAAATTTTAAAATTTTTTTTTCGTCCCCGATTTGAAAATTGTTTATGTATGTAGAATTAAGCTCGCACCTTTCCTGAATTCAAATCTGCTTTTGGAGTTGAGCTGCGACTTGTAGTTTTCGAGAAAATGGAATTTTTGCATCGCTCTTCGAGGTAGTCAGGATTTCCAATGCAACCACCGTAAAAATTTGAAAATTTTTTTTCATCCTCGATTTGAAAATTGTGTATGTAAGAATTAAGCTCGCACCTTTCCTGAATTCAAAACTGCTTTTGGAGTTGAGTTGCGACTTATAGTTTTCGAGAAAATGGAATTTTTGCATCGCCCTTCGAGGTAGTCAGGATTTCCAATGCAACCCCCGTAAAAATTTGAAATTTTTTTTTTCATCCACGATTTGAAAATCGCTTATGTAGAATTGAGCGCGCACCTTTCCTGAATTCAAATCTGCTTTTGCAGTTGAGCTGCGACTTATATTTTTCGAGAAAATGGAATTTTTGCATCGCTCTTCGAGGTAGTCAATATTTCCAATGCAACCCCCGTAAAAATTTGAAATTTTCTTTTTTCATCCCCGATTTGAAAATCGCTTATGCAGAATTAAGCTCGTACCTTTCCTGAATTCAAATCTGCTTTTGCAGTTGAGCTGCGACTTATAGTTTTCGAGAAAATGGAATTTTTCCATCGCTCTTCGAGATAGTCAGGATTTCCAATGCAACCCCCATAAAAATTTAAATTTTTTTTTTTCATCCCCGATTTGAAAATTGTTTATGTAGAATTAAGCTCGCACCTTTCCTGAATTCAAATCTGCTTTTGGAATTGAGCTGCGGCTTATAGTTTTCGAGAAAATGGAATTTTTGCATCGCTCTTCGAGGTAGTCAGGATTTCCAATGCAACCCCCGTAAAAATTTTAAAATTTTTTTTTCATCCCCGATTTGAAAATTGATTATGTAGAATTAAGCTCGCACCTTTCCTGAATTCAAATCTGCTTTTGGAGTTGAGCTGCGACTTGTAGTTTTCGAGAAAATGGAATTTTTGCATCGCTCTTCGAGGTAGTCAGGATTTCCAATGCAAGCCCCGTAAAAATTTGAAAATTTTTTTTCATCCCCGATTTGAAAATTGATTATGTAGAATTAAGCTCGCACCTTTTCTGAATTCAAATCTGCTTTTGGAGTTGAGCTGCGACTTATGTTTTTCGAGAAAATGGAATTTTTGCATCGCTCTTCGAGGTAGTCAGGATTTCCAATGCAACCCCCGTAAAAATTTGAAATTTTCTTTTTTCATCCCCGATTTGAAAATCGCTTATGCAGAATTAAGCTCGTACCTTTCCTAAATTCAAATCTGCTTTTGCAGTTGAGCTGCGACTTATAGTTTTCGAGAAAATGAAATTTTTGTATCGCTCTTCGAGATAGTCAGGAATTCCAATGCAACCCCTGTCAAAATTTGAAATTTTTTTTTTCAACCCCGATTTGAAAATTGTTTATGTAGAATTAAGCTCGCACCTTTCCTGAATTCAAATCTGCTTTTGGAATTGAGCTGCGGCTTATAGTTTTCGAGAAAATGGAGTTTTTGCATCGCTCTTCGAGGTAGTCAGGATTTCCAATGCAACCCCCGTAAAAATTTGAAAATTTTTTTTTCATCCCCGATTTGAAAATTGATTATGTAGAATTAAGCTCGCACCTTTCCTGAATTCAAATCTGCTTTTGGAGTTGAGCTGCGGCTTATAGTTTTCGAGAAAATGGAATTTTTGCATCGCTCTTCGAGGTAGTCAGGATTTCCAATGCAACCCCTGTAAAAATTTGAAAATTTTTTTTCATCCCCGATTTGAAAATTGTTTATGTAGAATTAAGCTCGCACCTTTCCTGAATTCAAATCTGCTTTTGGAGTTGAGCTGCGACTTATAGTTTTCGAGAAAATGAAATTTTTGTATCGCTCTTCGAGGTAGTCAGGATTTCCAATGCAACCCCCGTAAAAATTTGAAATTTTCTTTTTTCATCCCCGATTTGAAAATCGCTTATGTAGAATTAAGCTCGCACCTTTCCTGAATTCAAATCTGCTTTTGCAGTTGAGCTGCGACTTATAGTTTTCGAGAAAATGGAATTTTTCCATCGCTCTTCGAGATAGTCAGAAATTCCAATGCAACCCCTGTAAAAATTTTAAAATTTTTTTTTCATCCCCGATTTAAAAATTGTTTATGTAGAATAAAGCTCGCACCTTTCCTGAATTCAAATCTGCTTTTGGAATTGAGCTGCGGCTTATAGTTTTCGAGAAAATGGAATTTTTGCATCGCTCTTCGAGGTAGTCAGGATTTCCAATGCAACCCCCGTAAAAATTTGAAAATTTTTTTTTCGTCCCCGATTTGAAAATTGTTTATGTATGTAGAATTAAGCTCGCACCTTTCCTGAATTCAAATCTGCTTTTGGAGTTGAGCTGCGACTTGTAGTTTTCGAGAAAATGGAATTTTTGCATCGCTCTTCCAGGTAGTCAGGATTTCCAATGCAAGCCCAGTAAAAATTTGAAAATTTTTTTTCATCCCCGATTTGAAAATTGATTATGTAGAATTAAGCTCGCACCTTTTCTGAATTCAAATCTGCTTTTGGAGTTGAGCTGCGACTTATGTTTTTCGAGAAAATGGAATTTTTGCATCGCTCTTCGAGGTAGTCAGGATTTCCAATGCAACCCCCGTAAAAATTTGAAATTTTCTTTTTTCATCCCCGATTTGAAAATCGCTTATGCAGAATTAAGCTCGTACCTTTCCTAAATTCAAATCTGCTTTTGCAGTTGAGTTGCGACTTATAGTTTTCGAGAAAATGAAATTTTTGTATCGCTCTTCGAGATAGTCAGGAATTCCAATGCAACCCCTGTCAAAATGTGAAATTTTTTTTTTCAACCCCAATTTGAAAATTGTTTATGTAGAATTAAGCTCGCACCTTTCCTGAATTCAAATCTGCTTTTGGAATTGAGCTGCGGCTTATAATTTTCGAGAAAATGGAATTTTTGCATCGCTCTTCGAGGTAGTCAGGATTTCCAATGCAACCCCCGTAAAAATTTGAAAATTTTTTTTCATCCCCGATTTGAAAATTGTTTATGTAGAATTAAGCTCGCACCTTTCCTGAATTCAAATCTGCTTTTGGAGTTGAGCTGCGACTTATAGTTTTCGAGAAAATGAAATTTTTGTATCGCTCTTCGAGATAGTCAGGAATTCCAATGCAACCCCTGTCAAAATTTGAAATTTTTTTTTCAACCCCGATTTGAAAATTGTTTATGTAGAATTAAGCTCGCACCTTTCCTGAATTCAAATCTGCTTTTGGAGTTGAGTTGCGACTTATAGTTTTCGAGAAAATGGAATTTTTGCATCGCTCTTCGAGGTAGTCAGGATTTCCAATGCAACCCCTGTAAAAATTTAAAAATTTTTTTTTCATCCCCGATTTGAAAATTGTTTATGTATGTAGAATTAAGCTCGCACCTTTCCTGAATTCAAATCTGCTTTTGGATTTGAGCTGCGACTTATATTTTTCGAGAAAATGGAATTTTTGCATCGCTCTTCGAGATAGTCAGGAATTCCAATGCAACCCCTGTCAAAATGTGAAATTTTTTTTTTCAACCCCGATTTGAAAATTGTTTATGTAGAATTAAGCTCGCACCTTTCCTGAATTCAAATCTGCTTTTGGAATTGAGCTGCGGCTTATAGTTTTCGAGAAAATGGAATTTTTGCATCGCTCTTCGAGGTAGTCAGGATTTCCAATGCAACCCCCGTAAAAATTTGAAAATTTTTTTTCATCCCCGATTTGAAAATTGTTTATGTAGAATTAAGCTCGCACCTTTCCTGAATTCAAATCTGCTTTTGGAGTTGAGCTGCGACTTATAGTTTTCGAGAAAATGAAATTTTTGTATCGCTCTTCGAGATAGTCAGGAATTCCAATGCAACCCCTGTCAAAATTTGAAATTTTTTTTTCAACCCCGATTTGAAAATTGTTTATGTAGAATTAAGCTCGCACCTTTCCTGAATTCAAATCTGCTTTTGGAATTGAGCTGCGGCTTATTGTTTTCGAGAAAATGGAATTTTTGCATCGCTCTTCGAGGTAGTCAGGATTTCCAATGCAACCCCCGTAAAAATTTTAAAATTTTTTTTTCATCCCCGATTTGAAAATTGATTATGTAGAATTAAGCTCGCACCTTTCCTGAATTCAAATCTGCTTTTGGAGTTGAGTTGCGACTTATAGTTTTCGAGAAAATGGAATTTTTGCATCGCTCTTCGAGGTAGTCAGGATTTCCAATGCAACCCCCGTAAAAATTTAAAAATTTTTTTTTCATCCCCGATTTGAAAATTGTTTATGTATGTAGAATTAAGCTCGCACCTTTCCTGAATTCAAATCTGCTTTTGGATTTGAGCTGCGACTTATATTTTTCGAGAAAATGGAATTTTTGCATCGCTCTTCGAGGTAGTCAGGATTTCCAATGCAACCCCCGTAAAAATTTGAAATTTTCTTTTTTCATCCCCGATTTGAAAATCGCTTATGTAGAATTAAGCTCGCACCTTTCCTGAATTCAAATCTGCTTTTGCAGTTGAGCTGCGACTTATAGTTTTCGAGAAAATGGAATTTTTGTATCGCTCTTCGAGATAGTCAGGAATTCCAATGCAACCCCTGTAAAAATTTTAAAATTTTTTTTTCATCCCCGATTTAAAAATTGTTTATGTAGAATAAAGCGCGCACCTTTCCTGAGTTCAAATCTGCTTTTGCAGTTGAGCTGCGACTTATAGTTTTCGAGAAAATGGAATTTTTGCATCGCCCTTCGAGGTAGTCAGGAATTCCAATGCAACCCCCGTAAAAATTTGAAAATTTTTTTTTCATCCCCGATTTGAAAATTGTTTATTTGGAATTAAGCTCGCACCTTTCCTGAATTCAAATCTGCTTTTGGAGTTGAGCTGCGACTTATAGTTTTCGAGAAAATGGAATTTTTGCATCGCTCTTCGAGGTAGTCAGGATTTCCAATGCAACCACCGTAAAAATTTGAAAATTTTTTTTCATCCTCGATTTGAAAATTGTGTATGTAAGAATTAAGCTCGCACCTTTCCTGAATTCAAATCTGCTTTTGGAGTTGAGTTGCGACTTATAGTTTTCGAGAAAATGGAATTTTTGCATCGCCCTTCGAGGTAGTCAGGATTTCCAATGCAACCCCCGTAAAAATTTGAAATTTTTTTTTTTCATCCCCGATTTGAAAATCGCTTATGTAGAATTAAGCGCGCACTTTTTCTGAATTCAAATCTGCTTTGGAGTTGAGCTGCGACTTATATTTTTCGAGAAAATGGAATTTTTGCATCGCTCTTCGAGGTAGTCAGGATTTCCAATGCAACCCCCGTAAAAATTTGAAAATTTTTTTTTCATCCCCGATTTGAAAATTGATTATGTAGAATTAAGCTCGCACCTTTCCTGAATTCAAATCTGCTTTTGGATTTGAGCTGCGACTTATAGTTTTCGAGAAAATGGAATTTTTGAATCGCTCTTCGAGGTAGTCAGGACTTCCAATGCAACCCCCGTAAAAATTTGAAAATTTTTTTTTCATCCCCGATTTGAAAATTGTTTATGTAGAATTAAGCTCGCACCTTTCCTGAATTCAAATCTGCTTTTGAGTTGAGCTGCGACTTATAGTTTTCGAGAAAATGGAATTTTTGCATCGCTCTTCGAGGTAGTCAGGATTTCCAATGCAAACCCCGTAAAAATTTGAAAATTTTTTTTTCATCCTCGATTTGAAAATTGTTTATGTAGAATTAAGCTCGCACCTTTCCTGAATTCAAATCTGCTTTTGGAGTTGAGCTGCGACTTATAGTTTTCGAGAAAATGGAATTTTTCCATCGCTCTTCGAGATAGTCAGGAATTCCAATGCAACCCCCGTAAAAATTTCAAAATTTTTTTTTTCAACCCCGATTTGAAAATTGTTTATGTATAATTAAGCTCGCACGTTTCCTGAATTCAAATCTGCTTTTGGAGTTGAGTTGCGACTTATAGTTTTCCAGAAAATGGAATTCTTGTATCGCTCTTCGAGGTAGTCAGGATTTCCAATGCAACCCCCGTAAAAATTTGAAAATTTTTTTTTCATCCCCGATTTGAAAATTGTTTATGTATGTAGAATTAAGCTCGCACCTTTCCTGAATTCAAATCTGCTTTTGGAGTTGAGCTGCGACTTATAGTTTTCGAGAAAATGGAATTTTTGCATCGCTCTTCGAGGTAGTCAGGATTTCCAATGCAACCCCGGTAAAAATTTGAAAATTGTTTTTCATCCCCGATTTGAAAATTGTTTATGTAGAATTAAGCTCGCACCTTTCCTGAATTCAAATCTGCTTTTGGAGTTGAGCTGCGACTTATAGTTTTCGAGAAAATGGAATTTTCGAGGTAGTCAGGATTTCCAATGCAACCCCCGTAAAAATTTGAACATTTTTTTTTCATCCTCAATTTGAAAATTGTTTATGTATAATTAAGCTCGCACGTTTCCTGAATTCAAATCTGCTTTTGGAGTTGAGTTGCGACTTATAGTTTTCCAGAAAATGGAATTCTTGTATCGCTCTTCGAGGTAGTCAGGATTTCCAATGCAACCCCCGTAAAAATTTGAAAATTTTTTTTTCATCCCCGATTTGAAAATTGTTTATGTATGTAGAATTAAGCTCGCACCTTTCCTGAATTCAAATCTGCTTTTGAGTTGAGCTGCGACTTATAGTTTTCGAGAAAATGGAATTTTTGCATCGCTCTTCGAGGTAGTCAGGATTTCCAATGCAACCCCTGTAAAAATTTGAAAATTTTTTTTCATCCCCGATTTGAAAATTGTTTATATAGAATTAAGCTCGCGCCTTTCCTGAATTCAAATCTGCTTTGGGAGTTGAGCTGCGACTTATAGTTTTCGAGAAAATGGAATTTTTGCATCGCTGTTCGAGGTAGTCAGGATTTCCAATGCAACCCCTGTAAAAATTTGAAAATTTTTTTTTCATCCCCGTTTTGAAAATTGATTATGTAGAATTAAGCTCGCACCTTTCCTGAATTCAAATCTGCTTTTGGAGTTGAGCTGCGACTTATAGTTTTCGAGAAAATGGAATTTTCGAGGAAGTCAGGATTTCCAATGCAACCCCCGTAAAAATTTGAAAATTTTTTTTTCATCCCCGATTTGAAAATTGTTTATATAGAATTAAGCTCGCACCTTTCCTGAATTCAAATCTGCTTTTGGAGTTGAGCTGCGACTTATAGTTTTCGAGAAAATGGAATTTTTGTATCGCTCTTCGAGATAGTCAGGAATTCCAATGCAACCCCTTACAAAATTTGAAATTTTTTTTTTCAACCCCGATTTGAAAATTGTTTATATAGAATTAAGCTCGCACCTTTCCTGAATTCAAATCTGCTTTTGGAGTTGAGCTGCGACTTATAGTTTTCGAGAAAATGGAATTTTTGTATCGCTCTTCGAGATAGTCAGGAATTCCAATGCAACCCCTTACAAAATTTGAAATTTTTTTTTTCAACCCCGATTTGAAAATTGTTTATATAGAATTAAGCTCGCACCTTTCCTGAATTCAAATCTGCTTTGGGAGTTGAGCTGCGACTTATAGTTTTCGAGAAAATGGAATTTTTGCATCGCTCTTCGAGGTAGTCAGGATTTCCAATGCAACCCCTGTAAAAATTTGAAAATTTTTTTTTCATCCCCGTTTTGAAAATTGATTATGTAGAATTAAGCTCGCACCTTTCCTGAATTCAAATCTGCTTTTGGAGTTGAGCTGCGACTTATAGTTTTCGAGAAAATGGAATTTTCGAGGTAGTCAGGATTTCCAATGTAAAAATTTGAAAATATTTTTCATCCCCGATTTGAAAATTGCTTATGTAGAATTAAGCTCGCACCTTTCCTGAATTCAAATCTGCTTTTGGAGTTGAGCTGCGACTTATAGTTTTCGAGAAAATGGAATTTTTGTATCGCTCTTCGAGATAGTCAGGAATTCCAATGCAACCCTTGTAAAAATTTGGAAATTTTTTTTTCATCCCCGTTTTGAAAATTGATTATGTAGAATTAAGCTCGCACCTTTCCTGAATTCAAATCTGCTTTTGGAGTTGAGCTGCGACTTGTAGTTTTCGAGAAAATGGAATTTTTGCATCGCTCTTCGAGGTAGTCAGGATTTCCAATGCAACCCCCGTAAAAATTTGAAAATTTTTTTTCATTCCCGATTTGAAAATTGATTATGTAGAATTAAGCTCGCACCTTTTCTGAATTCAAATCTGCTTTGGAGTTGAGCTGCGACTTATAATTTTCGAGAAAATGGAATTTTTGCATCGCTCTTCGAGGTAGTCAGGATTTCCAATGCAACCCCTGTAAAAATTTGAAAATTTTTTTTTCATCCCCGATTTGAAAATTGATTATGTAGAATTAAGCTCGCACCTTTCCTGAATTCAAATCTGCTTTTGGATTTGAGCTGCGACTTATAGTTTTCGAGAAAATGGAATTTTTGCATCGTTCTTCGAGGTAGTCAGGAATTCCAATGCAACCCCCGTAAAAATTTAAAAATTTTTTTTCAACCCCGATTTGAAAATTGATTATGTACAATTAAGCTCGCACCTTTCCTGAATTCAAATCTGCTTTTGGAGTTGAGTTGCGACTTATAGTTTTCCAGAAAATGGAATTCTTGTATCGCTCTTCGAGGTAGTCAGGATTTCCAATGCAACCCCCGTAAAAATTTTTCGAGAAAATGGAATTTTTGCATCGCTCTTCGAGATAGTCAGGATTTCCAATGCAACCCCCGTAAAAATTTGAAATTTTCTTTTTTCATCCCCGATTTGAAAATCGCTTATGTAGAATTAAGCTCGCACCTTTCCTGAATTCAAATCTGCTTTTGGAGTTGAGCTGCGACTTATAGTTTTCCAGAAAATGGAATTCTTGTATCGCTCTTCGAGGTAGTCAGGATTTCCAATGCAACCCCCGTAAAAATTTGAAAATTTTTTTTTCGTCCCCGATTTGAAAATTGTTTATGTATGTAGAATTAAGCTCGCACCTTTCCTGAATTCAAATCTGCTTTTGGAGTTGAGCTGCGACTTGTAGTTTTCGAGAAAATGGAATTTTTGCATCGCTCTTCGAGGTAGTCAGGATTTCCAATGCAACCCCCGTAAAAATGTGAAAATTTTTTTTCATCCCCGATTTGAAAATTGATTATGTAGAATTAAGCTCGCACCTTTTCTGAATTCAAATCTGCTTTTGGAGTTGAGCTGCGACTTATATTTTTCGAGAAAATGGAATTTTTGCATCGCTCTTCGAGGTAGTCAGGATTTCCAATGCAACCCCCGTAAAAATTTGAAAATTTTTTTTTCATCCCCGATTTGAAAATTGTTTATGTAGAATTAAGCTCGCACCTTTCCTGAATTCAAATCTGCTTTTGGAGTTGAGCTGCGACTTATAGTTTTCGAGAAACTGGAATTTTTGCATCGCTCTTCGAGGTAGTCAGGAATTCCAATGCAACCCCGTAAAAATTTCAAAATTTTTTTTTCAACCCCGATTTGAAAATTGTTTATGTAGAATTAAGCTTGCACCTTTCCTGAATTCAAATCTGCTTTTGGAGTTGAGTTGCGACTTATAGTTTTCCAGAAAATGGAATTCTTTTATCGCTCTTCGAGGTAGTCAGGATTTCCAATGCAACCCCCGTAAAAATTTGAAAATTTTTTTTTCATCCCCGATTTGAAAATTGTTTATGTATGTAGAATTAAGCTCGCACCTTTCCTGAATTCAAATCTGCTTTTGGAGTTGAGCTGCGACTTATAGTTTTCGAGAAAATGGAATTTTTGTATCGCTCTTCGAGATAGTCAGGAAATCCAATGCAACCCCCGTAAAAATTTGAAATTTTTTTTTTCATCCCCGATTTGAAAATTGTTTATGTAGAATTAAGCTCGCACCTTTCCTGAATTCAAATCTGCTTTTGGAGTTGAGCTGCGACTTAAAGTTTTCGAGAAAATGGAATTTTCGAGGTAGTCAGGATTTCCAATGCAACCCCCGTAAAAATTTTAACATTTTTTTTTCATCCCCGATTTGAAAATTGATTATGTAGAATTAAGCTCGCACCTTTCCTGAATTCAAATCTGCTTTTGGAGTTGAGCTGCGACTTATAGTTTTCGAGAAAATGGAATTTTTGCATCGCTCTTCGAGGTAGTCAGGATTTCCAATGCAACCCCTGTAAAAATTTGAAAATTGTTTTTCATCCCCGATTTGAAAATTGTTTATGTAGAATTAAGCTCGCACCTTTCCTGAATTCAAATCTGCTTTTGGAGTTGAGCTGCGACTTATAGTTTTCGAGAAAATGGAATTTTCGAGGTAGGCAGGATTTCCAATGCAACCCCCGTAAAAATTTGAAAATTTTTTTTCATCCCCGATTTGAAAATTGCTTATGTAGAATTAAGCTCGCACCTTTCCTGAATTCAAATCTGCTTTTGGAGTTGAGCTGCGACTTATAGTTTTCGAGAAAATGGAATTTTTGCATCGCTCTTCGAGGTAGTCAGGATTTCCAATGCAACCCCTGTAAAAATTTGAAAATTTTTTTTCATCCCCGATTTGAAAATTGTTTATGTAGAATTAAGCTCGCACCTTTCCTGAATTCAAATCTGCTTTTGGAGTTGAGCTGCGACTTATAGTTTTCGAGAAAATGGAATTTTTGCATCGCTCTTCGAGGTAGTCAGGATTTCCAATGCAACCCCTGTAAAAATTTGAAAATTGTTTTTCATCCCCGATTTGAAAATTGATTTGAAAATTGAATTAAGCTCGCACCTTTCCTGAATTCAAATCTGCTTTTGGAGTTGAGCTGCGACTTATAGTTTTCGAGAAAATGGAATTTTCGAGATAGTCAGGATTTCCAATGCAACCCCCGTAAAAATTTGAACATTTTTTTTTCATCCCCGATTTGAAAATTGATTATGTAGAATTAAGCTCGCACCTTTCCTGAATTCAAATCTGCTTTTGGAGTTGAGCTGCGACTTATAGTTTTCGAGAAAATGGAATTTTTGCATCGCTCTTCGAGGTAGTCAGGATTTCCAATGCAACCCCTGTAAAAATTTGAAAATTTTTTTTCATCCCCGATTTGAAAATTGTTTATGTAGAATTAAGCTCGCACCTTTTCTGAATTCAAATCTGCTTTTGGAGTTGAGCTGCGACTTATATTTTTCGAGAAAATGGAATTTTTGCATCGCTCTTCGAGGTAGTCAGGATTTCCAATGCAACCCCCGTAAAAATTTGAAAATTTTTTTTTCATCCCCGATTTGAAAATTGTTTATGTAGAATTAAGCTCGCACCTTTCCTGAATTCAAATCTGCTTTTGGAGTTGAGCTGCGACTTATAGTTTTCGAGAAACTGGAATTTTTGCATCGCTCTTCGAGGTAGTCAGGAATTCCAATGCAACCCCGTAAAAATTTCGAAATTTTTTTTTCATCCCCGATTTGAAAATTGCTTATGTAGAATTAAGCTCGCACCTTTCCTGAATTCAAATCTGCTTTTGGAGTTGAGCTGCGACTTATAGTTTTCGAGAAAATGGAATTTTTGTATCGCTCTTCGAGATAGTCAGGATTTCCAATGCAACCCCCGTAAAAATTTGAAAATTTTTTTTTCATCCCCGATTTGAAAATTGTTTATGTATGTAGAATTAAGCTCGCACCTTTCCTGAATTCAAATCTGCTTTTGGAGTTGAGCTGCGACTTATAGTTTTCGAGAAAATGGAATTTTTGTATCGCTCTTCGAGATAGTCAGGAAATCCAATGCAACCCCCGTAAAAATTTGAAATTTTTTTTTTCATCCCCGATTTGAAAATTGTTTATGTAGAATTAAGCTCGCACCTTTCCTGAATTCAAATCTGCTTTTGGAGTTGAGCTGCGACTTATAGTTTTCGAGAAAATGGAATTTTCGAGGTAGTCAGGATTTCCAATGCAACCCCCGTAAAAATTTTAACATTTTTTTTTCATCCCCGATTTGAAAATTGATTATGTAGAATTAAGCTCGCACCTTTCCTGAATTCAAATCTGCTTTTGGAGTTGAGCTGCGACTTATAGTTTTCGAGAAAATGGAATTTTTGCATCGCTCTTCGAGGTAGTCAGGATTTCCAATGCAACCCCTGTAAAAATTTGAAAATTGTTTTTCATCCCCGATTTGAAAATTGTTTATGTAGAATTAAGCTCGCACCTTTCCTGAATTCAAATCTGCTTTTGGAGTTGAGCTGCGACTTATAGTTTTCGAGAAAATGGAATTTTCGAGGTAGGCAGGATTTCCAATGCAACCCCCGTAAAAATTTGAAAATTTTTTTTCATCCCCGATTTGAAAATTGCTTATGTAGAATTAAGCTCGCACCTTTCCTGAATTCAAATCTGCTTTTGGAGTTGAGCTGCGACTTATAGTTTTCGAGAAAATGGAATTTTTGCATCGCTCTTCGAGGTAGTCAGGATTTCCAATGCAACCCCTGTAAAAATTTGAAAATTTTTTTTCATCCCCGATTTGAAAATTGTTTATGTAGAATTAAGCTCGCACCTTTCCTGAATTCAAATCTGCTTTTGGAGTTGAGCTGCGACTTATAGTTTTCGAGAAAATGGAATTTTTGCATCGCTCTTCGAGGTAGTCAGGATTTCCAATGCAACCCCTGTAAAAATTTGAAAATTGTTTTTCATCCCCGATTTGAAAATTGATTTGAAAATTGAATTAAGCTCGCACCTTTCCTGAATTCAAATCTGCTTTTGGAGTTGAGCTGCGACTTATAGTTTTCGAGAAAATGGAATTTTCGAGATAGTCAGGATTTCCAATGCAACCCCCGTAAAAATTTGAACATTTTTTTTTCATCCCCGATTTGAAAATTGATTATGTAGAATTAAGCTCGCACCTTTCCTGAATTCAAATCTGCTTTTGGAGTTGAGCTGCGACTTATAGTTTTCGAGAAAATGGAATTTTTGCATCGCTCTTCGAGGTAGTCAGGATTTCCAATGCAACCCCTGTAAAAATTTGAAAATTTTTTTTCATCCCCGATTTGAAAATTGTTTATGTAGAATTAAGCTCGCACCTTTCCTGAATTCAAATCTGCTTTTGGAGTTGAGCTGCGACTTATAGTTTTCGAGAAAATGGAATTTTCGGGGAAGTCAGGATTTCCAATGCAACCCCCGTAAAAATTTGAAAATTTTTTTTTCATCCCCAATTTGAAAATTGTTTATATAGAATTAAGCTCGCACCTTTCCTGAATTCAAATCTGCTTTTGGAGTTGAGCTGCGATTTATAGTTTTCGAGAAAATGGAATTTTTGCATCGCTCTTCGAGGTAGTCAGGATTTTCAATGCAAAAATTTGAAAATTTTTTTTTCATCCCCGATTTGAAAATTGCTTATGTAGAATTAAGCTCGCACCTTTCCTGAATTCAAATCTGCTTTTGGAGTTGAGCTGCGACTTATAGTTTTCGAGAAAATGGAATTTTTGTATCGCTCTTCGAGATAGTCAGGAAATCCAATGCAACCCCCGTAAAAATTTGAAATTTTTTTTTTCATCCCCGATTTGAAAATTGATTTGAAAATTGAATTAAGCTCGCACCTTTCCTGAATTCAAATCTGCTTTTGGAGTTGAGCTGCGACTTATAGTTTTCGAGAAAATGGAATTTTCGAGATAGTCAGGATTTCCAATGCAACCCCCGTAAAAATTTGAACATTTTTTTTTCATCCCCGATTTGAAAATTGATTATGTAGAATTAAGCTCGCACCTTTCCTGAATTCAAATCTGCTTTTGGAGTTGAGCTGCGACTTATAGTTTTCGAGAAAATGGAATTCTTGCATCGCTCTTCGAGGTAGTCAGGATTTCCAATGCAACCCCTGTAAAAATTTGAAAATTTTTTTTCATCCCCGATTTGAAAATTGTTTATGTAGAATTAAGCTCGCACCTTTCCTGAATTCAAATCTGCTTTTGGAGTTGAGCTGCGACTTATAGTTTTCGAGAAAATGGAATTTTCGGGGAAGTCAGGATTTCCAATGCAACCCCCGTAAAAATTTGAAAATTTTTTTTTCATCCCCAATTTGAAAATTGTTTATATAGAATTAAGCTCGCACCTTTCCTGAATTCAAATCTGCTTTTGGAGTTGAGCTGCGATTTATAGTTTTCGAGAAAATGGAATTTTTGCATCGCTCTTCGAGGTAGTCAGGATTTTCAATGCAAAAATTTGAAAATTTTTTTTTCATCCCCGATTTGAAAATTGCTTATGTAGAATTAAGCTCGCACCTTTCCTGAATTCAAATCTGCTTTTGGAGTTGAGCTGCGACTTATAGTTTTCGAGAAAATGGAATTTTTGTATCGCTCTTCGAGATAGTCAGGAAATCCAATGCAACCCCCGTAAAAATTTGAAATTTTTTTTTTCATTGCCGATTTGAAAATTGTTTATGTAGAATTAAGCTCGCACCTTTCCTGAATTCAAATCTGCTTTTGGAGTTGAGCTGCGACTTATAGTTTTCGAGAAAATGGAATTTTCGAGGTAGTCAGGATTTCCAATGCAACCCCCGTAAAAATTTTAACATTTTTTTTTCATCCCCGATTTGAAAATTGATTATGTAGAATTAAGCTCGCACCTTTCCTGAATTCAAATCTGCTTTTGGAGTTGAGCTGCGACTTATAGTTTTCGAGAAAATGGAATTTTTGCATCGCTCTTCGAGGTAGTCAGGATTTCCAATGCAACCCCTGTAAAAATTTGAAAATTGTTTTTCATCCCCGATTTGAAAATTGTTTATGTAGAATTAAGCTCGCACCTTTCCTGAATTCAAATCTGCTTTTGGAGTTGAGCTGCGACTTATAGTTTTCGAGAAAATGGAATTTTTGCATCGCTCTTCGAGGTAGTCAGGATTTCCAATGCAACCCCTGTAAAAATTTGAAAATTGTTTTTCATCCCCGATTTGAAAATTGATTTGAAAATTGAATTAAGCTCGCACCTTTCCTGAATTCAAATCTGCTTTTGGAGTTGAGCTGCGACTTATAGTTTTCGAGAAAATGGAATTTTCGAGATAGTCAGGATTTCCAATGCAACCCCCGTAAAAATTTGAACATTTTTTTTTCATCCCCGATTTGAAAATTGATTATGTAGAATTAAGCTCGCACCTTTCCTGAATTCAAATCTGCTTTTGGAGTTGAGCTGCGACTTATAGTTTTCGAGAAAATGGAATTTTTGCATCGCTCTTCGAGGTAGTCAGGATTTCCAATGCAACCCCTGTAAAAATTTGAAAATTTTTTTTCATCCCCGATTTGAAAATTGTTTATGTAGAATTAAGCTCGCACCTTTCCTGAATTCAAATCTGCTTTTGGAGTTGAGCTGCGACTTATAGTTTTCGAGAAAATGGAATTTTCGGGGAAGTCAGGATTTCCAATGCAACCCCCGTAAAAATTTGAAAATTTTTTTTTCATCCCCAATTTGAAAATTGTTTATATAGAATTAAGCTCGCACCTTTCCTGAATTCAAATCTGCTTTTGGAGTTGAGCTGCGATTTATAGTTTTCGAGAAAATGGAATTTTTGCATCGCTCTTCGAGGTAGTCAGGATTTTCAATGCAAAAATTTGAAAATTTTTTTTTCATCCCCGATTTGAAAATTGCTTATGTAGAATTAAGCTCGCACCTTTCCTGAATTCAAATCTGCTTTTGGAGTTGAGCTGCGACTTATAGTTTTCGAGAAAATGGAATTTTTGTATCGCTCTTCGAGATAGTCAGGAATTCCAATGCAACCCCTTACAAAATTTGAAATTTTTTTTTTCAACCCCGATTTGAAAATTGTTTATATAGAATTAAGCTCGCACCTTTCCTGAATTCAAATCTGCTTTTGGAGTTGAGCTGCGACTTATAGTTTTCGAGAAAATGGAATTTTTGTATCGCTCTTCGAGATAGTCAGGAAATCCAATGCAACCCCCGTAAAAATTTGAAATTTTTTTTTTCATCCCCGATTTGAAAATTGTTTATGTAGAATTAAGCTCGCACCTTTCCTGAATTCAAATCTGCTTTTGGCGTTGAGCTGCGACTTATAGTTTTCGAGAAAATGGAATTTTTGCATCGCTCTTCGAGGTAGTCAGGATTTCCAATGCAACCCCCGTAAAAATTTGAACATTTTTTTTTCATCCCCTATTTGAAAATTGATTATGTAGAATTAAGCTCGCAATTTTCCTGAATTCAAATCTGCTTTTGGAGTTGAGCTGCGACTTATAGTTTTCGAGAAAATGGAATTTTTGCATCGCTCTTCGAGGTAGTCAGGATTTCCAATGCAACCCCCGTAAAAATTTGAACATTTTTTTTTCATCCCCGATTTGAAAATTGTTTATGTATGTAGAATTAAGCTCGCACCTTTCCTGAATTCAAATCTGCTTTTGGAGTTGAGCTGCGACTTATAGTTTTCGAGAAAATGGAATTTTTGCATCGCTCTTCGAGGTAGTCAGGATTTCCAATGCAACCCCTGTAAAAATTTGAAAATTGTTTTTCATCCCCGATTTGAAAATTGTTTATGTAGAATTAAGCTCGCACCTTTCCTGAATCCAAATCTGCTTTTGGAGTTGAGCTGCGACTTATAGTTTTCGAGAAAATGGAATTTTCGGGGAAGTCAGGATTTCCAATGCAACCCCCGTAAAAATTTGAAAATTTTTTTTTCATCCCCAATTTGAAAATTGTTTATATAGAATTAAGCTCGCACCTTTCCTGAATTCAAATCTGCTTTTGGAGTTGAGCTGCGATTTATAGTTTTCGAGAAAATGGAATTTTTGCATCGCTCTTCGAGGTAGTCAGGATTTTCAATGCAAAAATTTGAAAATTTTTTTTTCATCCCCGATTTGAAAATTGCTTATGTAGAATTAAGCTCGCACCTTTCCTGAATTCAAATCTGCTTTTGGAGTTGAGCTGCGACTTATAGTTTTCGAGAAAATGGAATTTTTGTATCGCTCTTCGAGATAGTCAGGAAATCCAATGCAACCCCCGTAAAAATTTGAAATTTTTTTTTTCATCCCCGATTTGAAAATTGATTTGAAAATTGAATTAAGCTCGCACCTTTCCTGAATTCAAATCTGCTTTTGGAGTTGAGCTGCGACTTATAGTTTTCGAGAAAATGGAATTTTCGAGATAGTCAGGATTTCCAATGCAACCCCCGTAAAAATTTGAACATTTTTTTTTCATCCCCGATTTGAAAATTGATTATGTAGAATTAAGCTCGCACCTTTCCTGAATTCAAATCTGCTTTTGGAGTTGAGCTGCGACTTATAGTTTTCGAGAAAATGGAATTTTTGCATCGCTCTTCGAGGTAGTCAGGATTTCCAATGCAACCCCTGTAAAAATTTGAAAATTTTTTTTCATCCCCGATTTGAAAATTGTTTATGTAGAATTAAGCTCGCACCTTTCCTGAATTCAAATCTGCTTTTGGAGTTGAGCTGCGACTTATAGTTTTCGAGAAAATGGAATTTTCGGGGAAGTCAGGATTTCCAATGCAACCCCCGTAAAAATTTGAAAATTTTTTTTTCATCCCCAATTTGAAAATTGTTTATATAGAATTAAGCTCGCACCTTTCCTGAATTCAAATCTGCTTTTGGAGTTGAGCTGCGATTTATAGTTTTCGAGAAAATGGAATTTTTGCATCGCTCTTCGAGGTAGTCAGGATTTTCAATGCAAAAATTTGAAAATTTTTTTTTCATCCCCGATTTGAAAATTGCTTATGTAGAATTAAGCTCGCACCTTTCCTGAATTCAAATCTGCTTTTGGAGTTGAGCTGCGACTTATAGTTTTCGAGAAAATGGAATTTTTGTATCGCTCTTCGAGATAGTCAGGAAATCCAATGCAACCCCCGTAAAAATTTGAAATTTTTTTTTTCATTGCCGATTTGAAAATTGTTTATGTAGAATTAAGCTCGCACCTTTCCTGAATTCAAATCTGCTTTTGGAGTTGAGCTGCGACTTATAGTTTTCGAGAAAATGGAATTTTCGAGGTAGTCAGGATTTCCAATGCAACCCCCGTAAAAATTTTAACATTTTTTTTTCATCCCCGATTTGAAAATTGATTATGTAGAATTAAGCTCGCACCTTTCCTGAATTCAAATCTGCTTTTGGAGTTGAGCTGCGACTTATAGTTTTCGAGAAAATGGAATTTTTGCATCGCTCTTCGAGGTAGTCAGGATTTCCAATGCAACCCCTGTAAAAATTTGAAAATTGTTTTTCATCCCCGATTTGAAAATTGTTTATGTAGAATTAAGCTCGCACCTTTCCTGAATTCAAATCTGCTTTTGGAGTTGAGCTGCGACTTATAGTTTTCGAGAAAATGGAATTTTTGCATCGCTCTTCGAGGTAGTCAGGATTTCCAATGCAACCCCTGTAAAAATTTGAAAATTGTTTTTCATCCCCGATTTGAAAATTGATTTGAAAATTGAATTAAGCTCGCACCTTTCCTGAATTCAAATCTGCTTTTGGAGTTGAGCTGCGACTTATAGTTTTCGAGAAAATTGAATTTTCGAGATAGTCAGGATTTCCAATGCAACCCCCGTAAAAATTTGAACATTTTTTTTTCATCCCCGATTTGAAAATTGATTATGTAGAATTAAGCTCGCACCTTTCCTGAATTCAAATCTGCTTTTGGAGTTGAGCTGCGACTTATAGTTTTCGAGAAAATGGAATTTTTGCATCGCTCTTCGAGGTAGTCAGGATTTCCAATGCAACCCCTGTAAAAATTTGAAAATTTTTTTTCATCCCCGATTTGAAAATTGTTTATGTAGAATTAAGCTCGCACCTTTCCTGAATTCAAATCTGCTTTTGGAGTTGAGCTGCGACTTATAGTTTTCGAGAAAATGGAATTTTCGGGGAAGTCAGGATTTCCAATGCAACCCCCGTAAAAATTTGAAAATTTTTTTTTCATCCCCAATTTGAAAATTGTTTATATAGAATTAAGCTCGCACCTTTCCTGAATTCAAATCTGCTTTTGGAGTTGAGCTGCGATTTATAGTTTTCGAGAAAATGGAATTTTTGCATCGCTCTTCGAGGTAGTCAGGATTTTCAATGTAAAAATTTGAAAATTTTTTTTTCATCCCCGATTTGAAAATTGCTTATGTAGAATTAAGCTCGCACCTTTCCTGAATTCAAATCTGCTTTTGGAGTTGAGCTGCGACTTATAGTTTTCGAGAAAATGGAATTTTTGTATCGCTCTTCGAGATAGTCAGGAATTCGAATGCAACCCCTTACAAAATTTGAAATTTTTTTTTTCAACCCCGATTTGAAAATTGTTTATATAGAATTAAGCTCGCACCTTTCCTGAATTCAAATCTGCTTTTGGAGTTGAGCTGCGACTTATAGTTTTCGAGAAAATGGAATTTTTGTATCGCTCTTCGAGATAGTCAGGAATTCCAATGCAACCCCTTACAAAATTTGAAATTTTTTTTTTCAACCCCGATTTGAAAATTGTTTATATAGAATTAAGCTCGCACCTTTCCTGAATTCAAATCTGCTTTTGGAGTTGAGCTGCGACTTATAGTTTTCGAGAAAATGGAATTTTTGTATCGCTCTTCGAGATAGTCAGGAAATCCAATGCAACCCCCGTAAAAATTTGAAATTTTTTTTTTCATCCCCGATTTGAAAATTGTTTATGTAGAATTAAGCTCGCACCTTTCCTGAATTCAAATCTGCTTTTGGAGTTGAGCTGCGACTTATAGTTTTCGAGAAAATGGAATTTTTGCATCGCTCTTCGAGGTAGTCAGGATTTCCAATGCAACCCCCGTAAAAATTTGAACATTTTTTTTTCATCCCCTATTTGAAAATTGATTATGTAGAATTAAGCTCGCAATTTTCCTGAATTCAAATCTGCTTTTGGAGTTGAGCTGCGACTTATAGTTTTCGAGAAAATGGAATTTTTGCATCGCTCTTCGAGGTAGTCAGGATTTCCAATGCAACCCCCGTAAAAATTTGAACATTTTTTTTTCATCCCCGATTTGAAAATTGTTTATGTATGTAGAATTAAGCTCGCACCTTTCCTGAATTCAAATCTGCTTTTGGAGTTGAGCTGCGACTTATAGTTTTCGAGAAAATGGAATTTTTGCATCGCTCTTCGAGGTAGTCAGGATTTCCAATGCAACCCCTGTAAAAATTTGAAAATTGTTTTTCATCCCCGATTTGAAAATTGATTTGAAAATTGAATTAAGCTCGCACCTTTCCTGAATTCAAATCTGCTTTTGGAGTTGAGCTGCGACTTATAGTTTTCGAGAAAATGGAATTTTCGGGGAAGTCAGGATTTCCAATGCAACCCCCGTAAAAATTTGAAAATTTTTTTTTCATCCCCAATTTGAAAATTGTTTATATAGAATTAAGCTCGCACCTTTCCTGAATTCAAATCTGCTTTTGGAGTTGAGCTGCGATTTATAGTTTTCGAGAAAATGGAATTTTTGCATCGCTCTTCGAGGTAGTCAGGATTTTCAATGTAAAAATTTGAAAATTTTTTTTTCATCCCCGATTTGAAAATTGCTTATGTAGAATTAAGCTCGCACCTTTCCTGAATTCAAATCTGCTTTTGGAGTTGAGCTGCGACTTATAGTTTTCGAGAAAATGGAATTTTTGTATCGCTCTTCGAGATGGTCAGGAATTCCAATGCAACCCCTTACAAAATTTGAAATTTTTTTTTTCAACCCCGATTTGAAAATTGTTTATATAGAATTAAGCTCGCACCTTTCCTGAATTCAAATCTGCTTTTGGAGTTGAGCTGCGACTTATAGTTTTCGAGAAAATGGAATTTTTGTATCGCTCTTCGAGATAGTCAGGAAATCCAATGCAACCCCCGTAAAAATTTGAAAATTTTTTTTTCATCCCCGATTTGAAAATTGTTTATGTAGAATTAAGCTCGCACCTTTCCTGAATTCAAATCTGCTTTTGGAGTTGAGCTGCGACTTATAGTTTTCGAGAAAATGGAATTTTTGCATCGCTCTTCGAGGTAGTCAGGATTTCCAATGCAACCCCCGTAAAAATTTGAACATTTTTTTTTCATCCCCTATTTGAAAATTGATTATGTAGAATTAAGCTCGCACCTTTCCTGAATTCAAATCTGCTTTTGGAGTTGAGCTGCGACTTATAGTTTTCGAGAAAATGGAATTTTTGCATCGCTCTTCGAGGTAGTCAGGATTTCCAATGCAAATCCTGTAAAAATTTGAAAATTGTTTTTCATCCCCGATTTGAAAATTGTTTATGTAGAATTAAGCTCGCACCTTACCTGAATTCAAATCTGCTTTTGGAGTTGAGCTGCGACTTATAGTTTTCGAGAAAATGGAATTTTTGCATCGCTCTTCGAGGTAGTCAGGATTTCCAATGCAACCCCTGTAAAAATTTGAAAATTGTTTTTCATCCCCGATTTGAAAATTGTTTATGTAGAATTAAGCTCGCACCTTTCCTGAATTCAAATCTGCTTTTGGAGTTGTGCTGCGACTTATAGTTTTCGAGAAAATGGAATTTTCGAGGTAGGCAGGATTTCCAATGCAACCCCCGTAAAAATTTGAAAATTTTTTTTCATCCCCGATTTGAAAATTGTTTATGTAGAATTAAGCTCGCACCTTTCCTGAATTCAAATCTGCTTTTGGAGTTGAGCTGCGACTTATAGTTTTCGAGAAAATGGAATTTTTGCATCGCTCTTCGAGGTAGTCAGGATTTCCAATGCAACCCCTGTAAAAATTTGAAAATTGTTTTTCATCCCCGATTTGAAAATTGATTTGAAAATTGAATTAAGCTCGCACCTTTCCTGAATTCAAATATGCTTTTGGAGTTGAGCTGCGACTTATAGTTTTCGAGAAAATGGAATTTTCGAGATAGTCAGGATTTCCAATGCAACCCCCGTAAAAATTTGAACATTTTTTTTTCATCCCCGATTTGAAAATTGATTATGTAGAATTAAGCTCGCACCTTTCCTGAATTCAAATCTGCTTTTGGAGTTGAGCTGCGACTTATAGTTTTCGAGAAAATGGAATTTTTGCATCGCTCTTCGAGGTAGTCAGGATTTCCAATGCAACCCCTGTAAAAATTTGAAAATTTTTTTTCATCCCCGATTTGAAAATTGTTTATGTAGAATTAAGCTCGCACCTTTCCTGAATTCAAATCTGCTTTTGGAGTTGAGCTGCGACTTATAGTTTTCGAGAAAATGGAATTTTCGGGGAAGTCAGGATTTCCAATGCAACCCCTTACAAAATTTGAAATTTTTTTTTTCAACCCCGATTTGAAAATTGTTTATATAGAATTAAGCTCGCACCTTTCCTGAATTCAAATCTGCTTTTGGAGTTGAGCTGCGACTTATAGTTTTCGAGAAAATGGAATTTTTGTATCGCTCTTCGAGATAGTCAGGAAATCCAATGCAACCCCCGTAAAAATTTGAAAATTTTTTTTTCATCCCCGATTTGAAAATTGTTTATGTAGAATTAAGCTCGCACCTTTCCTGAATTCAAATCTGCATTTGGAGTTGAGCTGCGACTTATAGTTTTCGAGAAAATGGAATTTTTGCATCGCTCTTCGAGGTAGTCAGGATTTCCAATGCAACCCCCGTAAAAATTTGAACATTTTTTTTTCATCCCCGATTTGAAAATTGATTATGTAGAATTAAGCTCGCACCTTTCCTGAATTCAAATCTGCTTTTGGAGTTGAGCTGCGACTTATAGTTTTCGAGAAAATGGAATTTTTGCATCGCTCTTCGAGGTAGTCAGGATTTCCAATGCAACCCCTGTAAAAATTTGAAAATTTTTTTTCATCCCCGATTTGAAAATTGTTTATGTAGAATTAAGCTCGCACCTTTCCTGAATTCAAATCTGCTTTTGGAGTTGAGCTGCGACTTATAGTTTTCGAGAAAATGGAATTTTCGGGGAAGTCAGGATTTCCAATGCAACCCCTTACAAAATTTGAAATTTTTTTTTTCAACCCCGATTTGAAAATTGTTTATATAGAATTAAGCTCGCACCTTTCCTGAATTCAAATCTGCTTTTGGAGTTGAGCTGCGACTTATAGTTTTCGAGAAAATGGAATTTTTGTATCGCTCTTCGAGATAGTCAGGAAATCCAATGCAACCCCCGTAAAAATTTGAAAATTTTTTTTTCATCCCCGATTTGAAAATTGTTTATGTAGAATTAAGCTCGCACCTTTCCTGAATTCAAATCTGCTTTTGGAGTTGAGCTGCGACTTATAGTTTTCGAGAAAATGGAATTTTTGCATCGCTCTTCGAGGTAGTCAGGATTTCCAATGCAACCCCCGTAAAAATTTGAAAATTTTTTTTCATCCCCGATTTGAAAATTGTTTATGTAGAATTAAGCTCGCACCTTTCCTGAATTCAAATCTGCTTTTGGAGTTGAGCTGCGACTTATAGTTTTCGAGAAAATGGAATTTTCGGGGAAGTCAGGATTTCCAATGCAACCCCTTACAAAATTTGAAATTTTTTTTTTCAACCCCGATTTGAAAATTGTTTATATAGAATTAAGCTCGCACCTTTCCTGAATTCAAATCTGCTTTTGGAGTTGAGCTGCGACTTATAGTTTTCGAGAAAATGGAATTTTTGTATCGCTCTTCGAGATAGTCAGGAAATCCAATGCAACCCCCGTAAAAATTTGAAAATTTTTTTTTCATCCCCGATTTGAAAATTGTTTATGTAGAATTAAGCTCGCACCTTTCCTGAATTCAAATCTGCTTTTGGAGTTGAGCTGCGACTTATAGTTTTCGAGAAAATGGAATTTTTGCATCGCTCTTCGAGGTAGTCAGGATTTCCAATGCAACCCCCGTAAAAATTTGAAAATTTTTTTTCATCCCCGATTTGAAAATTGTTTATGTAGAATTAAGCTCGCACCTTTCCTGAATTCAAATCTGCTTTTGGAGTTGAGCTGCGACTTATAGTTTTCGAGAAAATGGAATTTTTGCATCGCTCTTCGAGGTAGTCAGGATTTCCAATGCAACCCCTGTAAAAATTTGAAAATTGTTTTTCATCCCCGATTTGAAAATTGATTTGAAAATTGAATTGAGCTCGCACCTTTCCTGAATTCAAATCTGCTTTTGGAGTTGAGCTGCGACTTATAGTTTTCGAGAAAATGGAATTTTCGAGATAGTCAGGATTTCCAATGCAACCCCCGTAAAAATTTGAACATTTTTTTTTCATCCCCGATTTGAAAATTGATTATGTAGAATTAAGCTCGCACCTTTCCTGAATTCAAATCTGCTTTTGGAGTTGAGCTGCGACTTATAGTTTTCGAGAAAATGGAATTTTTGCATCGCTCTTCGAGGTAGTCAGGATTTCCAATGCAACCCCTGTAAAAATTTGAAAATTTTTTTTCATCCCCGATTTGAAAATTGTTTATGTAGAATTAAGCTCGCACCTTTCCTGAATTCAAATCTGCTTTTGGAGTTGAGCTGCGACTTATAGTTTTCGAGAAAATGGAATTTTCGGGGAAGTCAGGATTTCCAATGCAACCCCCGTAAAAATTTGAAAATTTTTTTTTCATCCCCAATTTGAAAATTGTTTATGTAGAATTAAGCTCGCACCTTTCCTGAATTCAAATCTGCTTTTGGAGTTGAGCTGCGACTTATAGTTTTCGAGAAAATGGAATTTTTGCATCGCTCTTCGAGGTAGTCAGGATTTTCAATGTAAAAATTTGAAAATTTTTTTTTCATCCCCGATTTGAAAATTGCTTATGTAGAATTAAGCTCGCACCTTTCCTGAATTCAAATCTGCTTTTGGAGTTGAGCTGCGACTTATAGTTTTCGAGAAAATGGAATTTTTGTATCGCTCTTCGAGATGGTCAGGAATTCCAATGCAACCCCTTACAAAATTTGAAATTTTTTTTTTCAACCCCGATTTGAAAATTGTTTATATAGAATTAAGCTCGCACCTTTCCTGAATTCAAATCTGCTTTTGGAGTTGAGCTGCGACTTATAGTTTTCGAGAAAATGGAATTTTTGTATCGCTCTTCGAGATAGTCAGGAAATCCAATGCAACCCCCGTAAAAATTTGAAAATTTTTTTTTCATCCCCGATTTGAAAATTGTTTATGTAGAATTAAGCTCGCACCTTTCCTGAATTCAAATCTGCTTTTGGAGTTGAGCTGCGACTTATAGTTTTCGAGAAAATGGAATTTTTGCATCGCTCTTCGAGGTAGTCAGGATTTCCAATGCAACCCCCGTAAAAATTTGAAAATTTTTTTTCATCCCCGATTTGAAAATTGTTTATGTAGAATTAAGCTCGCACCTTTCCTGAATTCAAATCTGCTTTTGGAGTTGAGCTGCGACTTATAGTTTTCGAGAAAATGGAATTTTTGCATCGCTCTTCGAGGTAGTCAGGATTTCCAATGCAACCCCTGTAAAAATTTGAAAATTGTTTTTCATCCCCGATTTGAAAATTGATTTGAAAATTGAATTGAGCTCGCACCTTTCCTGAATTCAAATCTGCTTTTGGAGTTGAGCTGCGACTTATAGTTTTCGAGAAAATGGAATTTTCGAGATAGTCAGGATTTCCAATGCAACCCCCGTAAAAATTTGAACATTTTTTTTTCATCCCCGATTTGAAAATTGATTATGTAGAATTAAGCTCGCACCTTTCCTGAATTCAAATCTGCTTTTGGAGTTGAGCTGCGACTTATAGTTTTCGAGAAAATGGAATTTTTGCATCGCTCTTCGAGGTAGTCAGGATTTCCAATGCAACCCCTGTAAAAATTTGAAAATTTTTTTTCATCCCCGATTTGAAAATTGTTTATGTAGAATTAAGCTCGCACCTTTCCTGAATTCAAATCTGCTTTTGGAGTTGAGCTGCGACTTATAGTTTTCGAGAAAATGGAATTTTCGGGGAAGTCAGGATTTCCAATGCAACCCCCGTAAAAATTTGAAAATTTTTTTTTCATCCCCAATTTGAAAATTGTTTATGTAGAATTAAGCTCGCACCTTTCCTGAATTCAAATCTGCTTTTGGAGTTGAGCTGCGACTTATAGTTTTCGAGAAAATGGAATTTTTGCATCGCTCTTCGAGGTAGTCAGGATTTTCAATGTAAAAATTTGAAAATTTTTTTTTCATCCCCGATTTGAAAATTGCTTATGTAGAATTAAGCTCGCACCTTTCCTGAATTCAAATCTGCTTTTGGAGTTGAGCTGCGACTTATAGTTTTCGAGAAAATGGAATTTTTGTATCGCTCTTCGAGATGGTCAGGAATTCCAATGCAACCCCTTACAAAATTTGAAATTTTTTTTTTCAACCCCGATTTGAAAATTGTTTATATAGAATTAAGCTCGCACCTTTCCTGAATTCAAATCTGCTTTTGGAGTTGAGCTGCGACTTATAGTTTTCGAGAAAATGGAATTTTTGTATCGCTCTTCGAGATAGTCAGGAAATCCAATGCAACCCCCGTAAAAATTTGAAAATTTTTTTTTCATCCCCGATTTGAAAATTGTTTATGTAGAATTAAGCTCGCACCTTTCCTGAATTCAAATCTGCTTTTGGAGTTGAGCTGCGACTTATAGTTTTCGAGAAAATGGAATTTTTGCATCGCTCTTCGAGGTAGTCAGGATTTCCAATGCAACCCCTGTAAAAATTTGAAAATTGTTTTTCATCCCCGATTTGAAAATTGATTTGAAAATTGAATTAAGCTCGCACCTTTCCTGAATTCAAATCTGCTTTTGGAGTTGAGCTGCGACTTATAGTTTTCGAGAAAATGGAATTTTCGAGATAGTCAGGATTTCCAATGCAACCCCCGTAAAAATTTGAACATTTTTTTTTCATCCCCGATTTGAAAATTGATTATGTAGAATTAAGCTCGCACCTTTCCTGAATTCAAATCTGCTTTTGGAGTTGAGCTGCGACTTATAGTTTTCGAGAAAATGGAATTTTTGCATCGCTCTTCGAGGTAGTCAGGATTTCCAATGCAACCCCTGTAAAAATTTGAAAATTGTTTTTCATCCCCGATTTGAAAATTGATTTGAAAATTGAATTAAGCTCGCACCTTTCCTGAATTCAAATCTGCTTTTGGAGTTGAGCTGCGACTTATAGTTTTCGAGAAAATGGAATTTTCGAGATAGTCAGGATTTCCAATGCAACCCCCGTAAAAATTTGAACATTTTTTTTTCATCCCCGATTTGAAAATTGATTATGTAGAATTAAGCTCGCACCTTTCCTGAATTCAAATCTGCTTTTGGAGTTGAGCTGCGACTTATAGTTTTCGAGAAAATGGAATTTTTGCATCGCTCTTCGAGGTAGTCAGGATTTCCAATGCAACCCCTGTAAAAATTTGAAAATTTTTTTTCATCCCCGATTTGAAAATTGTTTATGTAGAATTAAGCTCGCACCTTTCCTGAATTCAAATCTGCTTTTGGAGTTGAGCTGCGACTTATAGTTTTCGAGAAAATGGAATTTTCGGGGAAGTCAGGATTTCCAATGCAACCCCCGTAAAAATTTGAAAATTTTTTTTTCATCCCCAATTTGAAAATTGTTTATATAGAATTAAGCTCGCACCTTTCCTGAATTCAAATCTGCTTTTGGAGTTGAGCTGCGATTTATAGTTTTCGAGAAAATGGAATTTTTGCATCGCTCTTCGAGGTAGTCAGGATTTTCAATGTAAAAATTTGAAAATTTTTTTTTCATCCCCGATTTGAAAATTGCTTATGTAGAATTAAGCTCGCACCTTTCCTGAATTCAAATCTGCTTTTGGAGTTGAGCTGCGACTTATAGTTTTCGAGAAAATGGAATTTTTGTATCGCTCTTCGAGATGGTCAGGAATTCCAATGCAACCCCTTACAAAATTTGAAATTTTTTTTTTCAACCCCGATTTGAAAATTGTTTATATAGAATTAAGCTCGCACCTTTCCTGAATTCAAATCTGCTTTTGGAGTTGAGCTGCGACTTATAGTTTTCGAGAAAATGGAATTTTTGTATCGCTCTTCGAGGTAGTCAGGATTTCCAATGCAACCCCCGTAAAAATTTGAACATTTTTTTTTCATCCCCTATTTGAAAATTGATTATGTAGAATTAAGCTCGCACCTTTCCTGAATTCAAATCTGCTTTTGGAGTTGAGCTGCGACTTATAGTTTTCGAGAAAATGGAATTTTTGCATCGCTCTTCGAGGTAGTCAGGATTTCCAATGCAACCCCTGTAAAAATTTGAAAATTGTTTTTCATCCCCGATTTGAAAATTGTTTATGTAGAATTAAGCTCGCACCTTACCTGAATTCAAATCTGCTTTTGGAGTTGAGCTGCGACTTATAGTTTTCGAGAAAATGGAATTTTTGCATCGCTCTTCGAGGTAGTCAGGATTTCCAATGCAACCCCTGTAAAAATTTGAAAATTGTTTTTCATCCCCGATTTGAAAATTGTTTATGTAGAATTAAGCTCGCACCTTTCCTGAATTCAAATCTGCTTTTGGAGTTGTGCTGCGACTTATAGTTTTCGAGAAAATGGAATTTTCGAGGTAGGCAGGATTTCCAATGCAACCCCCGTAAAAATTTGAAAATTTTTTTTCATCCCCGATTTGAAAATTGTTTATGTAGAATTAAGCTCGCACCTTTCCTGAATTCAAATCTGCTTTTGGAGTTGAGCTGCGACTTATAGTTTTCGAGAAAATGGAATTTTTGCATCGCTCTTCGAGGTAGTCAGGATTTCCAATGCAACCCCTGTAAAAATTTGAAAATTGTTTTTCATCCCCGATTTGAAAATTGATTTGAAAATTGAATTAAGCTCGCACCTTTCCTGAATTCAAATCTGCTTTTGGAGTTGAGCTGCGACTTATAGTTTTCGAGAAAATTGAATTTTCGAGATAGTCAGGATTTCCAATGCAACCCCCGTAAAAATTTGAACATTTTTTTTTCATCCCCGATTTGAAAATTGATTATGTAGAATTAAGCTCGCACCTTTCCTGAATTCAAATCTGCTTTTGGAGTTGAGCTGCGACTTATAGTTTTCGAGAAAATGGAATTTTTGCATCGCTCTTCGAGGTAGTCAGGATTTCCAATGCAACCCCTGTAAAAATTTGAAAATTTTTTTTCATCCCCGATTTGAAAATTGTTTATGTAGAATTAAGCTCGCACCTTTCCTGAATTCAAATCTGCTTTTGGAGTTGAGCTGCGACTTATAGTTTTCGAGAAAATGGAATTTTCGGGGAAGTCAGGATTTCCAATGCAACCCCTTACAAAATTTGAAATTTTTTTTTTCAACCCCGATTTGAAAATTGTTTATATAGAATTAAGCTCGCACCTTTCCTGAATTCAAATCTGCTTTTGGAGTTGAGCTGCGACTTATAGTTTTCGAGAAAATGGAATTTTTGTATCGCTCTTCGAGATAGTCAGGAAATCCAATGCAACCCCCGCAAAAATTTGAAAATTTTTTTTTCATCCCCGATTTGAAAATTGTTTATGTAGAATTAAGCTCGCACCTTTCCTGAATTCAAATCTGCTTTTGGAGTTGAGCTGCGACTTATAGTTTTCGAGAAAATGGAATTTTTGCATCGCTCTTCGAGGTAGTCAGGATTTCCAATGCAACCCCCGTAAAAATTTGAACATTTTTTTTTCATCCCCTATTTGAAAATTGATTATGTAGAATTAAGCTCGCACCTTTCCTGAATTCAAATCTGCTTTTGGAGTTGAGCTGCGACTTATAGTTTTCGAGAAAATGGAATTTTTGCATCGCTCTTCGAGGTAGTCAGGATTTCCAATGCAACCCCTGTGAAAATTTGAAAATTGTTTTTCATCCCCGATTTGAAAATTGTTTATGTAGAATTAAGCTCGCACCTTTCCTGAATTCAAATCTGCTTTTGGAGTTGAGCTGCGACTTATAGTTTTCGAGAAAATGGAATTTTTGCATCGCTCTTCGAGGTAGTCAGGATTTCCAATGCAACCCCCGTAAAAATTTGAACATTTTTTTTTCATCCCCTATTTGAAAATTGATTATGTAGAATTAAGCTCGCACCTTTCCTGAATTCAAATCTGCTTTTGGAGTTGAGCTGCGACTTATAGTTTTCGAGAAAATGGAATTTTTGCATCGCTCTTCGAGGTAGTCAGGATTTCCAATGCAACCCCCGTAAAAATTTGAACATTTTTTTTTCATCCCCTATTTGAAAATTGATTATGTAGAATTAAGCTCGCACCTTTCCTGAATTCAAATCTGCTTTTGGAGTTGAGCTGCGACTTATAGTTTTCGAGAAAATGGAATTTTTGCATCGCTCTTCGAGGTAGTCAGGATTTCCAATGCAACCCCCGTAAAAATGTGAAAATTTTTTTTTCATCCCCGATTTGAAAACTGATTATGTAGAATTAAGCTCGCACCTTTCCTGAATTCAAATCTGCTTTTGGAGTTGAGCTGCGACTTATAGTTTTCGAGAAAATGGAATTTTTGCATCGCTCTTCGAGGTAGTCAGGATTTCCAATGCAACCCCCGTAAAAATTTGAACATTTTTTTTTCATCCCCTATTTGAAAATTGATTATGTAGAATTAAGCTCGCACCTTTCCTGAATTCAAATCTGCTTTTGGAGTTGAGCTGCGACTTATAGTTTTCGAGAAAATGGAATTTTTGCATCGCTCTTCGAGGTAGTCAGGATTTCCAATGCAACCCCCGTAAAAATTTGAACATTTTTTTTTCATCCCCTATTTGAAAATTGATTATGTAGAATTAAGCTCGCACCTTTCCTGAATTCAAATCTGCTTTTGGAGTTGAGCTGCGACTTATAGTTTTCGAGAAAATGGAATTTTTGCATCGCTCTTCGAGGTAGTCAGGATTTCCAATGCAACCCCCGTAAAAATGTGAAAATTTTTTTTTCATCCCCGATTTGAAAACTGATTATGTAGAATTAAGCTCGCACCTTTCCTGAATTCAAATCTGCTTTTGGAGTTGAGCTGCGACTTATAGTTTTCGAGAAAATGGAATTTTTGCATCGCTCTTCGAGGTAGTCAGGATTTCCAATGCAACCCCCGTAAAAATTTGAACATTTTTTTTTCATCCCCTATTTGAAAATTGATTATGTAGAATTAAGCTCGCACCTTTCCTGAATTCAAATCTGCTTTTGGAGTTGAGCTGCGACTTATAGTTTTCGAGAAAATGGAATTTTTGCATCGCTCTTCGAGGTAGTCAGGATTTCCAATGCAACCCCCGTAAAAATTTGAACATTTTTTTTTCATCCCCTATTTGAAAATTGATTATGTAGAATTAAGCTCGCACCTTTCCTGAATTCAAATCTGCTTTTGGAGTTGAGCTGCGACTTATAGTTTTCGAGAAAATGGAATTTTTGCATCGCTCTTCGAGGTAGTCAGGATTTCCAATGCAACCCCCGTAAAAATTTGAACATTTTTTTTTCATCCCCTATTTGAAAATTGATTATGTAGAATTAAGCTCGCACCTTTCCTGAATTCAAATCTGCTTTTGGAGTTGAGCTGCGACTTATAGTTTTCGAGAAAATGGAATTTTTGCATCGCTCTTCGAGGTAGTCAGGATTTCCAATGCAACCCCCGTAAAAATTTGAAAATTTTTTTTTCATCCCCTATTTGAAAATTGATTATGTAGAATTAAGCTCGCACCTTTCCTGAATTCAAATCTGCTTTTGGAGTTGAGCTGCGACTTATAGTTTTCGAGAAAATGGAATTTTTGCATCGCTCTTCGAGGTAGTCAGGATTTCCAATGCAACCCCCGTAAAAATTTGAAAATTTTTTTTTCATCCCCGATTTGAAAATTGTTTATGTAGAATTAAGCTCGCACCTTTCCTGAATTCAAATCTGCTTTTGGAGTTGAGCTGCGACTTATAGTTTTCGAGAAAATGGAATTTTTGCATCGCTCTTCGAGGTAGTCAGGATTTCCAATGCAACCCCCGTAAAAATTTGAACATTTTTTTTTCATCCCCTATTTGAAAATTGATTATGTAGAATTAAGCTCGCACCTTTCCTGAATTCAAATCTGCTTTTGGAGTTGAGCTGCGACTTATAGTTTTCGAGAAAATGGAATTTTTGCATCGCTCTTCGAGGTAGTCAGGATTTCCAATGCAACCCCTGTAAAAATTTGAAAATTGTTTTTCATCCCCGATTTGAAAATTGTTTATGTAGAATTAAGCTCGCACCTTTCCTGAATTCAAATCTGCTTTTGGAGTTGTGCTGCGACTTATAGTTTTCGAGAAAATGGAATTTTCGAGGTAGGCAGGATTTCCAATGCAACCCCCGTAAAAATTTGAAAATTTTTTTTTCATCCCCGATTTGAAAATTGTTTATGTATGTAGAATTAAGCTCGCACCTTTCCTGAATTCAAATCTGCTTTTGGAGTTGAGCTGCGACTTATAGTTTTCGAGAAAATGGAATTTTTGTATCGCTCTTCGAGATAGTCAGGAAATCCAATGCAACCCCCGTAAAAATTTGAAAATTTTTTTTTCATCCCCGATTTGAAAATTGTTTATGTAGAATTAAGCTCGCACCTTTCCTGAATTCAAATCTGCTTTTGGAGTTGAGCTGCGACTTATAGTTTTCGAGAAAATGGAATTTTTGCATCGCTCTTCGAGGTAGTCAGGATTTCCAATGCAACCCCCGTAAAAATTTGAAAATTGTTTTTCATCCCCGATTTGAAAATTGTTTATGTAGAATTAAGCTCGCACCTTTCCTGAATTCAAATCTGCTTTTGGAGTTGTGCTGCGACTTATAGTTTTCGAGAAAATGGAATTTTCGAGGTAGGCAGGATTTCCAATGCAACCCCCGTAAAAATTTGAAAATTTTTTTTTCATCCCCGATTTGAAAATTGTTTATGTATGTAGAATTAAGCTCGCACCTTTCCTGAATTCAAATCTGCTTTTGGAGTTGAGCTGCGACTTATAGTTTTCGAGAAAATGGAATTTTTGTATCGCTCTTCGAGATAGTCAGGAAATCCAATGCAACCCCCGTAAAAATTTGAAAATTTTTTTTTCATCCCCGATTTGAAAATTGTTTATGTAGAATTAAGCTCGCACCTTTCCTGAATTCAAATCTGCTTTTGGAGTTGAGCTGCGACTTATAGTTTTCGAGAAAATGGAATTTTTGCATCGCTCTTCGAGGTAGTCAGGATTTCCAATGCAACCCCCGTAAAAATTTGAACATATTTTTTTCATCCCCGATTTGAAAATTGATTATGTAGAATTAAGCTCGCACCTTTCCTGAATTCAAAACTGCTTTTGGAGTTGAGCTGCGACTTATAGTTTTCGAGAAAATGGAATTTTTCTATCGCTCTTCGAGGTAGTCAGGAATTCCAATGCAACCCCCGTAAAAATTTGAACATTTTTTTTTCATCCCCTATTTGAAAATTGATTATGTAGAATTAAGCTCGCACCTTTCCTGAATTCAAATCTGCTTTTGGAGTTGAGCTGCGACTTATAGTTTTCGAGAAAATGGAATTTTTGCATCGCTCTTCGAGGTAGTCAGGATTTCCAATGCAACCCCCGTAAAAATTTGAACATTTTTTTTTCATCCCCTATTTGAAAATTGATTATGTAGAATTAAGCTCGCACCTTTCCTGAATTCAAATCTGCTTTTGGAGTTGAGCTGCGACTTATAGTTTTCGAGAAAATGGAATTTTTGCATCGCTCTTCGAGGTAGTCAGGATTTCCAATGCAACCCCCGTAAAAATGTGAAAATTTTTTTTTCATCCCCGATTTGAAAACTGATTATGTAGAATTAAGCTCGCACCTTTCCTGAATTCAAATCTGCTTTTGGAGTTGAGCTGCGACTTATAGTTTTCGAGAAAATGGAATTTTTGCATCGCTCTTCGAGGTAGTCAGGATTTCCAATGCAACCCCCGTAAAAATTTGAACATTTTTTTTTCATCCCCTATTTGAAAATTGATTATGTAGAATTAAGCTCGCACCTTTCCTGAATTCAAATCTGCTTTTGGAGTTGAGCTGCGACTTATAGTTTTCGAGAAAATGGAATTTTTGCATCGCTCTTCGAGGTAGTCAGGATTTCCAATGCAACCCCCGTAAAAATTTGAACATTTTTTTTTCATCCCCTATTTGAAAATTGATTATGTAGAATTAAGCTCGCACCTTTCCTGAATTCAAATCTGCTTTTGGAGTTGAGCTGCGACTTATAGTTTTCGAGAAAATGGAATTTTTGCATCGCTCTTCGAGGTAGTCAGGATTTCCAATGCAACCCCCGTAAAAATTTGAACATTTTTTTTTCATCCCCTATTTGAAAATTGATTATGTAGAATTAAGCTCGCACCTTTCCTGAATTCAAATCTGCTTTTGGAGTTGAGCTGCGACTTATAGTTTTCGAGAAAATGGAATTTTTGCATCGCTCTTCGAGGTAGTCAGGATTTCCAATGCAACCCCCGTAAAAATTTGAAAATTTTTTTTTCATCCCCTATTTGAAAATTGATTATGTAGAATTAAGCTCGCACCTTTCCTGAATTCAAATCTGCTTTTGGAGTTGAGCTGCGACTTATAGTTTTCGAGAAAATGGAATTTTTGCATCGCTCTTCGAGGTAGTCAGGATTTCCAATGCAACCCCCGTAAAAATTTGAAAATTTTTTTTTCATCCCCGATTTGAAAATTGTTTATGTAGAATTAAGCTCGCACCTTTCCTGAATTCAAATCTGCTTTTGGAGTTGAGCTGCGACTTATAGTTTTCGAGAAAATGGAATTTTTGCATCGCTCTTCGAGGTAGTCAGGATTTCCAATGCAACCCCCGTAAAAATTTGAACATTTTTTTTTCATCCCCTATTTGAAAATTGATTATGTAGAATTAAGCTCGCACCTTTCCTGAATTCAAATCTGCTTTTGGAGTTGAGCTGCGACTTATAGTTTTCGAGAAAATGGAATTTTTGCATCGCTCTTCGAGGTAGTCAGGATTTCCAATGCAACCCCTGTAAAAATTTGAAAATTGTTTTTCATCCCCGATTTGAAAATTGTTTATGTAGAATTAAGCTCGCACCTTTCCTGAATTCAAATCTGCTTTTGGAGTTGTGCTGCGACTTATAGTTTTCGAGAAAATGGAATTTTCGAGGTAGGCAGGATTTCCAATGCAACCCCCGTAAAAATTTGAAAATTTTTTTTTCATCCCCGATTTGAAAATTGTTTATGTATGTAGAATTAAGCTCGCACCTTTCCTGAATTCAAATCTGCTTTTGGAGTTGAGCTGCGACTTATAGTTTTCGAGAAAATGGAATTTTTGTATCGCTCTTCGAGATAGTCAGGAAATCCAATGCAACCCCCGTAAAAATTTGAAAATTTTTTTTTCATCCCCGATTTGAAAATTGTTTATGTAGAATTAAGCTCGCACCTTTCCTGAATTCAAATCTGCTTTTGGAGTTGAGCTGCGACTTATAGTTTTCGAGAAAATGGAATTTTTGCATCGCTCTTCGAGGTAGTCAGGATTTCCAATGCAACCCCCGTAAAAATTTGAACATATTTTTTTCATCCCCGATTTGAAAATTGATTATGTAGAATTAAGCTCGCACCTTTCCTGAATTCAAAACTGCTTTTGGAGTTGAGCTGCGACTTATAGTTTTCGAGAAAATGGAATTTTTCTATCGCTCTTCGAGGTAGTCAGGAATTCCAATGCAACCCCTGTAAAACTTTGAAATTTTTTTTTTCATCCCCGATTTGAAAACTGTTTATGTAGAATTAAGCTCGCACCTTTCCTGAATTCAAAACTGCTTTTGGAGTTGACCTGCGACTTATAGTTTTCGAGAAAATGGAATTTTTCTATTGCTCTTCGAGGTAGTCAGGAATTCCAATGCAACCCCTGTAAAAATTTGAAATTTTTTTTTTCTTCCCCGATTTGAAAACTGTTTATGTAGAATTAAGCTCGCACCTTTCCTGAATTCAAAACTGCTTTTGGAGTTGAGCTGCGACTTATAGTTTTCGAGAAAATGGAATTTTTCTATCGCTCTTCGAGGTAGTCAGGAATTCCAATGCAACCCCTGTAAAAATTTGAAATTTTTTTTTTCATCCCCGATTTGAAAACTGTTTATGTAGAATTAAGCTCGCACCTTTCCTGAATTCAAATCTGCTTTTGGAGTTGAACTGCGACTTATAGTTTTCGAGAAAATGGAATTTTTCTATCGCTCTTCGAGGTGGTCAGGAATTCCAATGCAACCCCTGTAAAAATTTGAAATTTTTTTTTTCATCCCCGATTTGAAAACTGTTTATGTAGAATTAAGCTCGCACCTTTCCTGAATTCAAATCTGCTTTTGGAGTTGAGCTGCGACTTATAGTTTTCGAGAAAATAGAATTTTTCTATCGCTCTTCGAGGTAGTCAGGAATTCCAATGCAACCCCTGTAAAAATTTGAAATTTTTTTTTTCATCCCCGATTTGAAAACTGTTTATGTAGAATTAAGCTCGCACCTTTCCTGAATTCAAAACTGCTCTTGGAGTTGAGCTGCGACTTATAGTTTTCGAGAAAATGGAATTTTTCTATCGCTCTTCGAGGTAGTCAGGAATTCCAATGCAACCCCTGTAAAAATTTGAAATTTTTTTTTTCTTCCCCGATTTGAAAACTGTTTATGTAGAATTAAGCTCGCACCTTTCCTGAATTCAAAACTGCTTTTGGAGTTGAGCTGCGACTTATAGTTTTCGAGAAAATGGAATTTTTCTATCGCTCTTCGAGGTAGTCAGGAATTCCAATGCAACCCCTGTAAAAATTTGAAATTTTTTTTTTCATCCCCGATTTGAAAACTGTTTATGTAGAATTAAGCTCGCACCTTTCCTGAATTCAAATCTGCTTTTGGAGTTGAACTGCGACTTATAGTTTTCGAGAAAATGGAATTTTTCTATCGCTCTTCGAGGTGGTCAGGAATTCCAATGCAACCCCTGTAAAAATTTGAAATTTTTTTTTTCATCCCCGATTTGAAAACTGTTTATGTAGAATTAAGCTCGCACCTTTCCTGAATTCAAATCTGCTTTTGGAGTTGAGCTGCGACTTATAGTTTTCGAGAAAATAGAATTTTTCTATCGCTCTTCGAGGTAGTCAGGAATTCCAATGCAACCCCTGTAAAAATTTGAAATTTTTTTTTTCATCCCCGATTTGAAAACTGTTTATGTAGAATTAAGCTCGCACCTTTCCTGAATTCAAAACTGCTCTTGGAGTTGAGCTGCGACTTATAGTTTTCGAGAAAATGGAATTTTTCTATCGCTCTTCGAGGTAGTCAGGAATTCCAATGCAACCCCTGTAAAAATTTGAAATTTTTTTTTCATCCCCGATTTGAAAACTGTTTATGTAGAATTAAGCTCGTACCTTTCCTGAATTCAAATCTGCTTTTGGAGTTGAGCTGCGACTTATAGTTTTCGAGAAATTGGAATTTTTCTATCGCTCTTCGAGGTGGTCAGGAATTCCAATGCAACCCCTGTAAAAATTTGAAATTTTTTTTTTCATCCCCGATTTGAAAACTGTTTATGTAGAATTAAGCTCGCATCTTTCCTGAATTCAAATCTGCTTTTGGAGTTGAGCTGCGACTTATAGTTTTCGAGACAATGGAATTTTTCTATCGCTCTTCGAGGTAGTCAGGAATTCCAATGCAACCCCTGTAAAAATTTGAAATTTTTTTTTTCATCCCCGATTTGAAAACTATTTATGTAGAATTAAGCTCGCACCTTTCCTGAATTCAAATCTGCTTTTGGAGTAGAACTGCGACTTATAGTTTTCGAGAAAATGGAATTTTTCTATCGCTCTTCGAGGTAGTCAGGAATTCCAATGCAACCCCTGTAAAAATTTGAAATTTTTTTTTTCATCCCCGATTTGAAAACTGTTTATGTAGAATTAAGCTCGTACCTTTCCTGAATTCAAATCTGCTTTTGGAGTTGAGCTGCGACTTATAGTTTTCGAGAAATTGGAATTTTTCTATCGCTCTTCGAGGTGGTCAGGAATTCCAATGCAACCCCTGTAAAAATTTGAAATTTTTTTTTTCATCCCCGATTTGAAAACTGTTTATGTAGAATTAAGCTCGCATCTTTCCTGAATTCAAATCTGCTTTTGGAGTTGAGCTGCGACTTATAGTTTTCGAGACAATGGAATTTTTCTATCGCTCTTCGAGGTAGTCAGGAATTCCAATGCAACCCCTGTAAAAATTTGAAATTTTTTTTTTCATCCCCGATTTGAAAACTATTTATGTAGAATTAAGCTCGCACCTTTCCTGAATTCAAATCTGCTTTTGGAGTAGAACTGCGACTTATAGTTTTCGAGAAAATGGAATTTTTCTATCGCTCTTCGAGGTAGTCAGGAATTCCAATGCAACCCCTGTAAAAATTTGAAATTTTTTTTTTCATCCCCGATTTGAAAACTGTTTATGTAGAATTAAGCTCGCACCTTTCCTGAATTCAAAACTGCTCTTGGAGTTGAGCTGCGACTTATAGTTTTCGAGAAAATGGAATTTTTCTATCGCTCTTCGAGGTAGTCAGGAATTCCAATGCAACCCCTGTAAAAATTTGAAATTTTTTTTTTCATCCCCGATTTGAAAACTGTTTATGTAGAATTAAGCTCTCACCTTTCCTGAATTCAAATCTTCTTTTGGAGTTGAACTGCGACTTATAGTTTTCGAGAAAATGGAATTTTTCTATCGCTCTTCGAGGTAGTCAGGAATTCCAATGCAACCCCCTGTAAAAATTTGAAATTTTTTTTTTCATCCCCGATTTGAAAACTGTTTATGTAGAATTAAGCTCGCACCTTTCCTGAATTCAAAACTGCTTTTGGAGTTGAGCTGCGACTTATAGTTTTCGAGAAAATGGAATTTTTCTATCGCTCTTCGAGGTAGTCAGGAATTCCAATGCAACCCCTGTAAAAATTTGAAATTTTTTTTTTCATCCCCGATTTGAAAACTGTTTATGTAGAATTAAGCTCGCACCTTTCCTGAATTCAAATCTGCTTTTGGGAGTTGAGCTGCGACTTATAGTTTTCGAGAAAATGGAATTTTTCTATCGCTCTTCGAGGTAGTCAGGAATTCCAATGCAACCCCTGTAAAAATTTGAAATTTTTTTTTTCATCCCCGATTTGAAAACTGTTTATGTAGAATTAAGCTCGCACCTTTCCTGAATTCAAATCTGCTTTTGGAGTAGAACTGCGACTTATAGTTTTCGAGAAAATGGAATTTTTCTATCGCTCTTCGAGGTAGTCAGGAATTCCAATGCAACCCCTGTAAAAATTTGAAATTTTTTTTTTCATCCCCGATTTGAAAACTGTTTATGTAGAATTAAGCTCGCACCTTTCCTGAATTCAAAACTGCTTTTGGAGTTGAGCTGCGACTTATAGTTTTCGAGAAAATGGAATTTTTCTATCGCTCTTCGAGGTAGTCAGGAATTCCAATGCAACCGCTGTAAAAATTTGAAATTTTTTTTTTCATCCCCGATTTGAAAACTGTTTATGTAGAATTAAGCTCGCACCTTTCCTGAATTCAAATCTGCTTTTGGAGTTGAACTGCAACTTATAGTTTTCGAGAAAATGGAATTTTTCTATCGCTCTTCGAGGTAGTCAGGAATTCCAATGCAACCCCTGTAAAAATTTGAAATTTTTTTTTCATCCCCGATTTGAAAACTGTTTATGTAGAATTAAGCTCGCACCTTTCCTGAATTCAAAACTGCTTTTGGAGTTGAGCTGCGACTTATATTTTTCGAGAAAATGGAATTTTTCTATCGCTCTTCGAGGTAGTCAGGAATTCCAATGCAACCCCTGTAAAACTTTGAAATTTTTTTTTTCATCCCCGATTTGAAAACTGTTTATGTAGAATTAAGCTCGCACCTTTCCTGAATTCAAAACTGCTTTTGGAGTTGAGCTGCGACTTATAGTTTTCGAGAAAATGGAATTTTTCTATTGCTCTTCGAGGTAGTCAGGAATTCCAATGCAACCCCTGTAAAAATTTGAAATTTTTTTTTTCATCCCCGATTTGAAAACTGTTTATGTAGAATTAAGCTCGCACCTTTCCTGAATTCAAAACTGCTTTTGGAGTTGAGCTGCGACTTATAGTTTTCGAGAAAATGGAATTTTTCTATCGCTCTTCGAGGTAGTCAGGAATTCCAATGCAACCCCTGTAAAAATTTGAAATTTTTTTTTTCATCCCCTATTTGAAAACTGTTTATGTAGAATTAAGCTCGCACCTTTCCTGAATTCAAATCTGCTTTTGGAGTTGAACTGCAACTTATAGTTTTCGAGAAAATGGAATTTTTCTATCGCTCTTCGAGGTAGTCAGGAATTCCAATGCAACCCCTGTAAAAATTTGAAATTTTTTTTTTCATCCCCGATTTGAAAACTGTTTATGTAGAATTAAGCTCGCACCTTTCCTGAATTCAAAACTGCTTTTGGAGTTGAGCTGCGACTTATAGTTTTCGAGAAAATGGAATTTTTCTATCGCTCTTCGAGGTAGTCAGGAATTCCAATGCAACCCCTGTAAAAATTTGAAATTTTTTTTTTCATCCCCGATTTGAAAACTGTTTATGTAGAATTAAGCTCGCACCTTTCCTGAATTCAAATCTGCTTTTGGGAGTTGAGCTGCGACTTATAGTTTTCGAGAAAATGGAATTTTTCTATCGCTCTTCGAGGTAGTCAGGAATTCCAATGCAACCCCTGTAAAAATTTGAAATTTTTTTTTTCATCCCCGATTTGAAAACTGTTTATGTAGAATTAAGCTCGCACCTTTCCTGAATTCAAATCTGCTTTTGGAGTAGAACTGCGACTTATAGTTTTCGAGAAAATGGAATTTTTCTATCGCTCTTCGAGGTAGTCAGGAATTCCAATGCAACCCCTGTAAAAATTTGAAATTTTTTTTTTCATCCCCGATTTGAAAACTGTTTATGTAGAATTAAGCTCGCACCTTTCCTGAATTCAAATCTGCTTTTGGAGTAGAACTGCGACTTATAGTTTTCGAGAAAATGGAATTTTTCTATCGCTCTTCGAGGTGGTCAGGAATTCCAATGCAACCCCTGTAAAAATTTGAAATTTTTTTTTTCTTCCCCGATTTGAAAACTGTTTATGTAGAATTAAGCTCGCACCTTTCCTGAATTCAAAACTGCTTTTGGAGTTGAGCTGCGACTTATATTTTTCGAGAAAATGGAATTTTTCTATCGCTCTTCGAGGTAGTCAGAAATTCCAATGCAACCCCTGTAAAACTTTGAAATTTTTTTTTTCATCCCCGATTTGAAAACTGTTTATGTAGAATTAAGCTCGCACCTTTCCTGAATTCAAAACTGCTTTTGGAGTTGAGCTGCGACTTATAGTTTTCGAGAAAATGGAATTTTTCTATTGCTCTTCGAGGTAGTCAGGAATTCCAATGCAACCCCTGTAAAAATTTGAAATTTTTTTTTTCATCCCCGATTTGAAAACTGTTTATGTAGAATTAAGCTCGCACCTTTCCTGAATTCAAAACTGCTTTTGGAGTTGAGCTGCGACTTATAGTTTTCGAGAAAATGGAATTTTTCTATCGCTCTTCGAGGTAGTCAGGAATTCCAATGCAACCCCTGTAAAAATTTGAAATTTTTTTTTTCATCCCCGATTTGAAAACTGTTTATGTAGAATTAAGCTCGCACCTTTCCTGAATTCAAATCTGCTTTTGGAGTTGAACTGCAACTTATAGTTTTCGAGAAAATGGAATTTTTCTATCGCTCTTCGAGGTAGTCAGGAATTCCAATGCAACCCCTGTAAAAATTTGAAATTTTTTTTTTCATCCCCGATTTGAAAACTGTTTATGTAGAATTAAGCTCGCACCTTTCCTGAATTCAAAACTGCTTTTGGAGTTGAGCTGCGACTTATAGTTTTCGAGAAAATGGAATTTTTCTATCGCTCTTCGAGGTAGTCAGGAATTCCAATGCAACCCCTGTAAAAATTTGAAATTTTTTTTTTCATCCCCGATTTGAAAACTGTTTATGTAGAATTAAGCTCGCACCTTTCCTGAATTCAAATCTGCTTTTGGGAGTTGAGCTGCGACTTATAGTTTTCGAGAAAATGGAATTTTTCTATCGCTCTTCGAGGTAGTCAGGAATTCCAATGCAACCCCTGTAAAAATTTGAAATTTTTTTTTTCATCCCCGATTTGAAAACTGTTTATGTAGAATTAAGCTCGCACCTTTCCTGAATTCAAAACTGCTTTTGGAGTTGAGCTGCGACTTATATTTTTCGAGAAAATGGAATTTTTCTATCGCTCTTCGAGGTAGTCAGGAATTCCAATGCAACCCCTGTAAAACTTTGAAATTTTTTTTTTCATCCCCGATTTGAAAACTGTTTATGTAGAATTAAGCTCGCACCTTTCCTGAATTCAAAACTGCTTTTGGAGTTGAGCTGCGACTTATAGTTTTCGAGAAAATGGAATTTTTCTATTGCTCTTCGAGGTAGTCAGGAATTCCAATGCAACCCCTGTAAAAATTTGAAATTTTTTTTTTCATCCCCGATTTGAAAACTGTTTATGTAGAATTAAGCTCGCACCTTTCCTGAATTCAAAACTGCTTTTGGAGTTGAGCTGCGACTTATAGTTTTCGAGAAAATGGAATTTTTCTATCGCTCTTCGAGGTAGTCAGGAATTCCAATGCAACCCCTGTAAAACTTTGAAATTTTTTTTTTCATCCCCGATTTGAAAACTGTTTATGTAGAATTAAGCTCGCACCTTTCCTGAATTCAAATCTGCTTTTGGAGTTGAACTGCAACTTATAGTTTTCGAGAAAATGGAATTTTTCTATCGCTCTTCGAGGTAGTCAGGAATTCCAATGCAACCCCTGTAAAAATTTGAAATTTTTTTTTTCATCCCCGATTTGAAAACTGTTTATGTAGAATTAAGCTCGCACCTTTCCTGAATTCAAAACTGCTTTTGGAGTTGAGCTGCGACTTATAGTTTTCGAGAAAATGGAATTTTTCTATCGCTCTTCGAGGTAGTCAGGAATTCCAATGCAACCCCTGTAAAATTTTGAAATTTTTTTTTTCATCCCCGATTTGAAAACTGTTTATGTAGAATTAAGCTCGCACCTTTCCTGAATTCAAAACTGCTTTTGGAGTTGAGCTGCGACTTATAGTTTTCGAGAAAATGGAATTTTTCTATTGCTCTTCGAGGTAGTCAGGAATTCCAATGCAACCCCTGTAAAAATTTGAAATTTTTTTTTTCTTCCCCGATTTGAAAACTGTTTATGTAGAATTAAGCTCGCACCTTTCCTGAATTCAAATCTGCTTTTGGAGTTGAACTGCGACTTATAGTTTTCGAGAAAATGGAATTTTTCTATCGCTCTTCAAGGTGGTCATGAATTCCAATGCAACCCCTGTAAAAATTTGAAATTTTTTTTTCATCCCCGATTTGAAAACTGTTTATGTAGAATTAAGCTCGCACCTTTCCTGAATTCAAAACTGCTTTTGGAGTTGAGCTGCGACTTATAGTTTTCGAGAAAATGGAATTTTTCTATCGCTCTTCGAGGTGGTCAGGAATTCCAATGCAACCCCTGCAAAAATTTGAAATTTTTTTTTTCATCCCCGATTTGAAAACTGTTTATGTAGAATTAAGCTCGCACCTTTCCTGAACTCAAATCTGCTTTTGGAGTTGAGTTGCGACTTATAGTTTTCGAGAAAATGGAATTTTTCTATCGCTCTTCGAGGTAGTCAGGAATTCCAATGCAACCCCTGTAAAAATTTGAAATTTTTTTTTTCATCCCCGATTTGAAAACTGTTTATGTAGAATTAAGCTCGCACCTTTCCTGAACTCAAATCTGCTTTTGGAGTTGAGTTGCGACTTATAGTTTTCGAGAAAATGGAATTTTTCTATCGCTCTTCGAGGTAGTCAGGAATTCCAATGCAACCCTTTAAAAATTTGAAATTTTTTTTTCATCCCCGATTTGAAAACTGTTTATGTAGAATTAAGCTCGCACCTTTCCTGAATTCAAATCTGCTTTTGGAGTAGAACTGCGACTTATAGTTTTCGAGAAAATGGAATTTTTCTATCGCTCTTCGAGGTAGTCAGGAATTCCAATGCAACCGCTGCAAAAATTTGAAATTTTTTTTTTCATCCCCGATTTGAAAACTGTTTATGTAGAATTAAGCTCGCACCTTTCCTGAATTCAAAACTGCTCTTGGAGTTGAGCTGCGACTTATAGTTTTCGAGAAAATGGAATTTTTCTATCGCTCTTCGAGGTAGTCAGGAATTCCAATGCAACCCCTGTAAAAATTTGAAATTTTTTTTTTCATCCCCGATTTGAAAACTGTTTATGTAGAATTAAGCTCGCACCTTTCCTGAATTCAAATCTTCTTTTGGAGTTGAACTGCGACTTATAGTTTTCGAGAAAATGGAATTTTTCTATCGCTCTTCGAGGTAGTCAGGAATTCCAATGCAACCCCTGTAAAAATTTGAAATTTTTTTTTTCATCCCCGATTTGAAAACTGTTTATGTAGAATTAAGCTCGCACCTTTCCTGAATTCAAATCTTCTTTTGGAGTTGAACTGCGACTTATAGTTTTCGAGAAAATGGAATTTTTCTATCGCTCTTCGAGGTGGTCAGGAATTCCAATGCAACCCCTGCAAAAATTTGAAATTTTTTTTTTCATCCCCGATTTGAAAACTGTTTATGTAGAATTAAGCTCGCACCTTCCCTGAATTCAAATCTGCTTTTGGAGTTGAACTGCGACTTATAGTTTTCGAGAAAATGGAATTTTTCTATCGCTCTTCAAGGTGGTCAGGAATTCCAATGCAACCCCTGTAAAAATTTGAAATTTTTTTTTTCATCCCCGATTTGAAAACTGTTTATGTAGAATTAAGCTCGTACCTTTCCTGAATTAAAATCTGCTTTTGGAGTTGAGCTGCGACTTATAGTTTTCGAGAAAATGGAATTTTTCTATCGCTCTTCGAGGTGGTCAGGAATTCCAATGCAACCCCTGTAAAAATTTGAAATTTTTTTTTTCATCCCCGATTTGAAAACTGTTTATGTAGAATTAAGCTCGCACCTTTCCTGAATTCAAATCTGCTTTTGGAGTAGAACTGCGACTTATAGTTTTCGAGAAAATGGAATTTTTCTATCGCTCTTCGAGGTGGTCAGGAATTCCAATGCAACCCCTGTAAAAATTTGAAATTTTTTTTTTCTTCCCCGATTTGAAAACTGTTTATGTAGAATTAAGCTCGCACCTTTCCTGAATTCAAAACTGCTTTTGGAGTTGAGCTGCGACTTATATTTTTCGAGAAAATGGAATTTTTCTATCGCTCTTCGAGGTAGTCAGGAATTCCAATGCAACCCCTGTAAAACTTTGAAATTTTTTTTTTCATCCCCGATTTGAAAACTGTTTATGTAGAATTAAGCTCGCACCTTTCCTGAATTCAAAACTGCTTTTGGAGTTGAGCTGCGACTTATAGTTTTCGAGAAAATGGAATTTTTCTATTGCTCTTCGAGGTAGTCAGGAATTCCAATGCAACCCCTGTAAAAATTTGAAATTTTTTTTTTCATCCCCGATTTGAAAACTGTTTATGTAGAATTAAGCTCGCACCTTTCCTGAATTCAAAACTGCTTTTGGAGTTGAGCTGCGACTTATAGTTTTCGAGAAAATGGAATTTTTGCGTCGCTCTTCCAGGTAGTCAGGATTTCCAATGCAAGCCCCGTAAAAATTTGAAAATTTTTTTTCATCCCCGATTTGAAAATTGATTATGTAGAATTAAGCTCGCACCTTTTCCGAATTCAAATCTGCTTTTGGAGTTGAACTGCGACTTATGTTTTTCGAGAAAATGGAATTTTTGCATCGCTCTTCGAGGTAGTCAGGATTTCCAATGCAACCCCCGTAAAAATTTGAAATTTTCTTTTTTCATCCCCGATTTGAAAATCGCTTATGCAGAATTAAGCTCGTACCTTTCCTAAATTCAAATCTGCTTTTGCAGTTGAGTTGCGACTTATAGTTTTCGAGAAAATGAAATTTTTGTATCGCTCTTCGAGATAGTCAGGAATTCCAATGCAACCCCTGTCAAAATGTGAAATTTTTTTTTTCAACCCCGATTTGAAAATTGTTTATGTAGAATTAAGCTCGCACCTTTCCTGAATTCAAATCTGCTTTTGGAATTGAGCTGCGGCTTATAGTTTTCGAGAAAATGGAATTTTTGCATCGCTCTTCGAGGTAGTCAGGATTTCCAATGCAACCCCCGTAAAAATTTGAAAATTTTTTTTCATCCCCGATTTGAAAATTGTTTATGTAGAATTAAGCTCGCACCTTTCCTGAATTCAAATCTGCTTTTGGAGTTGAGCTGCGACTTATAGTTTTCGAGAAAATGAAATTTTTGTATCGCTCTTCGAGATAGTCAGGAATTCCAATGCAACCCCTGTCAAAATTTGAAATTTTTTTTTCAACCCCGATTTGAAAATTGTTTATGTAGAATTAAGCTCGCACCTTTCCTGAATTCAAATCTGCTTTTGGAATTGAGCTGCGGCTTATAGTTTTCGAGAAAATGGAATTTTTGCATCGCTCTTCGAGGTAGTCAGGATTTCCAATGCAACCCCCGTAAAAATTTTAAAATTTTTTTTTCATCCCCGATTTGAAAATTGATTATGTAGAATTAAGCTCGCACCTTTCCTGAATTCAAAACTGCTTTTGGAGTTGAGCTGCGACTTATAGTTTTCGAGAAAATGGAATTTTTCTATCGCTCTTCGAGGTAGTCAGGAATTCCAATGCAACCCCTGTAAAACTTTGAAATTTTTTTTTTCATCCCCGATTTGAAAACTGTTTATGTAGAATTAAGCTCGCACCTTTCCTGAATTCAAAACTGCTTTTGGAGTTGACCTGCGACTTATAGTTTTCGAGAAAATGGAATTTTTCTATTGCTCTTCGAGGTAGTCAGGAATTCCAATGCAACCCCTGTAAAAATTTGAAATTTTTTTTTTCTTCCCCGATTTGAAAACTGTTTATGTAGAATTAAGCTCGCACCTTTCCTGAATTCAAAACTGCTTTTGGAGTTGAGCTGCGACTTATAGTTTTCGAGAAAATGGAATTTTTCTATCGCTCTTCGAGGTAGTCAGGAATTCCAATGCAACCCCTGTAAAAATTTGAAATTTTTTTTTTCATCCCCGATTTGAAAACTGTTTATGTAGAATTAAGCTCGCACCTTTCCTGAATTCAAAACTGCTTTAGGAGTTGAGCTGCGACTTATAGTTTTCGAGAAAATGGAATTTTTCTATCGCTCTTCGAGGTAGTCAGGAATTCCAATGCAACCCCTGTAAAAATTTGAAATTTTTTTTTTCTTCCCCGATTTGAAAACTGTTTATGTAGAATTAAGCTCGTACCTTTCCGGAATTCAAATCTGCTTTTGGAGTTGAGCTGCGACTTATAGTTTTCGAGAAAATGGAATTTTTCTATCGCTCTTCGAGGTAGTCAGGATTTCCAATGCAACCCCCGTAAAAATTTGAAAATTTTTTTTTCGTCCCCGATTTGAAAATTGTTTTTTATGTAGAATTAAGCTCGCACCTTTCCTGAATTCAAATCTGCTTTTGGAGTTGAGCTGCGACTTGTAGTTTTCGAGAAAATGGAATTTTTGCATCGCTCTTCCAGGTAGTCAGGATTTCCAATGCAAGCCCCGTAAAAATTTGAAAATTTTTTTTCATCCCCGATTTGAAAATTGATTATGTAGAATTAAGCTCGCACCTTTTCTGAATTCAAATCTGCTTTTGGAGTTGAGCTGCGACTTATGTTTTTCGAGAAAATGGAATTTTTGCATCGCTCTTCGAGGTAGTCAGGATTTCCAATGCAACCCCCGTAAAAATTTGAAATTTTCTTTTTTCATCCCCGATTTGAAAATCGCTTATGCAGAATTAAGCTCGTACCTTTCCTAAATTCAAATCTGCTTTTGCAGTTGAGTTGCGACTTATAGTTTTCGAGAAAATGAAATTTTTGTATCGCTCTTCGAGATAGTCAGGAATTCCAATGCAACCCCTGTCAAAATGTGAAATTTTTTTTTTCAACCCCGATTTGAAAATTGTTTATGTAGAATTAAGCTCGCACCTTTCCTGAATTCAAATCTGCTTTTGGAATTGAGCTGCGGCTTATAGTTTTCGAGAAAATGGAATTTTTGCATCGCTCTTCGAGGTAGTCAGGATTTCCAATGCAACCCCCGTAAAAATTTGAAAATTTTTTTTCATCCCCGATTTGAAAATTGTTTATGTAGAATTAAGCTCGCACCTTTCCTGAATTCAAATCTGCTTTTGGAGTTGAGCTGCGACTTATAGTTTTCGAGAAAATGAAATTTTTGTATCGCTCTTCGAGATAGTCAGGAATTCCAATGCAACCCCTGCCAAAATTTGAAATTTTTTTTTCAACCCCGATTTGAAAATTGTTTATGTAGAATTAAGCTCGCACCTTTCCTGAATTCAAATCTGCTTTTGGAATTGAGCTGCGGCTTATAGTTTTCGAGAAAATGGAATTTTTGCATCGCTCTTCGAGGTAGTCAGGATTTCCAATGCAACCCCCGTAAAAATTTTAAAATTTTTTTTTCAACCCCCATTTGAAAATTGATTATGTAGAATTAAGCTCGCACCTTTCCTGAATTCAAAACTGCTTTTGGAGTTGAGCTGCGACTTATAGTTTTCGAGAAAATGGAATTTTTCTATCGCTCTTCGAGGTAGTCAGGAATTCCAATGCAACCCCTGTAAAACTTTGAAATTTTTTTTTTCATCCCCGATTTGAAAACTGTTTATGTAGAATTAAGCTCGCACCTTTCCTGAATTCAAAACTGCTTTTGGAGTTGACCTGCGACTTATAGTTTTCGAGAAAATGGAATTTTTCTATTGCTCTTCGAGGTAGTCAGGAATTCCAATGCAACCCCTGTAAAAATTTGAAATTTTTTTTTTCTTCCCCGATTTGAAAACTGTTTATGTAGAATTAAGCTCGCACCTTTCCTGAATTCAAAACTGCTTTTGGAGTTGAGCTGCGACTTATAGTTTTCGAGAAAATGGAATTTTTCTATCGCTCTTCGAGGTAGTCAGGAATTCCAATGCAACCCCTGTAAAAATTTGAAATTTTTTTTTTCTTCCCCGATTTGAAAACTGTTTATGTAGAATTAAGCTCGTACCTTTCCGGAATTCAAATCTGCTTTTGGAGTTGAGCTGCGACTTATAGTTTTCGAGAAAATGGAATTTTTCTATCGCTCTTCGAGGTAGTCAGGAATTCCAATGCAACCCCTGTAAAAATTTGAAATTTTTTTTTTCATCCCCGATTTGAAAACTGTTTATGTAGAATTAAGCTCGCACCTTTCCTGAATTCAAATCTGCTTTTGGAGTTGAACTGCGACTTATAGTTTTCGAGAAAATGGAATTTTTCTATCGCTCTTCAAGGTGGTCAGGAATTCCAATGCAACCCCTGTAAAAATTTGAAATTTTTTTTTTCATCCCCGATTTGAAAACTGTTTATGTAGAATTAAGCTCGTACCTTTCCTGAATTCAAATCTGCTTTTGGAGTTGAGCTGCGACTTATAGTTTTCGAGAAAATGGAATTTTTCTATCGCTCTTCGAGGTGGTCAGGAATTCCAATGCAACCCCTGTAAAAATTTGAAATTTTTTTTTTCATCCCCGATTTGAAAACTGTTTATGTAGAATTAAGCTCGCACCTTTCCTGAATTCAAATCTGCTTTTGGAGTTGAGCTGCGACTTATAGTTTTCGAGAAAATAGAATTTTTCTATCGCTCTTCGAGGTAGTCAGGAATTCCAATGCAACCCCTGTAAAAATTTGAAATTTTTTTTTTCATCCCCGATTTGAAAACTGTTTATGTAGAATTAAGCTCGCACCTTTCCTGAATTCAAAACTGCTCTTGGAGTTGAGCTGCGACTTATAGTTTTCGAGAAAATGGAATTTTTCTATCGCTCTTCGAGGTAGTCAGGAATTCCAATGCAACCCCTGTAAAAATTTGAAATTTTTTTTTCATCCCCGATTTGAAAACTGTTTATGTAGAATTAAGCTCGTACCTTTCCTGAATTCAAATCTGCTTTTGGAGTTGAGCTGCGACTTATAGTTTTCGAGAAATTGGAATTTTTCTATCGCTCTTCGAGGTGGTCAGGAATTCCAATGCAACCCCTGTAAAAATTTGAAATTTTTTTTTTCATCCCCGATTTGAAAACTGTTTATGTAGAATTAAGCTCGCACCTTTCCTGAATTCAAATCTGCTTTTGGAGTTGAGCTGCGACTTATAGTTTTCGAGACAATGGAATTTTTCTATCGCTCTTCGAGGTAGTCAGGTATTCCAATGCAACCCCTGTAAAAATTTGAAATTTTTTTTTTCATCCCCGATTTGAAAACTGTTTATGTAGAATTAAGCTCGCACCTTTCCTGAATTCAAATCTGCTTTTGGAGTAGAACTGCGACTTATAGTTTTCGAGAAAATGGAATTTTTCTATCGCTCTTCGAGGTAGTCAGGAATTCCAATGCAACCCCTGTAAAAATTTGAAATTTTTTTTTTCATCCCCGATTTGAAAACTGTTTATGTAGAATTAAGCTCGCACCTTTCCTGAATTCAAAACTGCTCTTGGAGTTGAGCTGCGACTTATAGTTTTCGAGAAAATGGAATTTTTCTATCGCTCTTCGAGGTAGTCAGGAATTCCAATGCAACCCCTGTAAAAATTTGAAATTTTTTTTTTCATCCCCGATTTGAAAACTGTTTATGTAGAATTAAGCTCTCACCTTTCCTGAATTCAAATCTTCTTTTGGAGTTGAACTGCGACTTATAGTTTTCGAGAAAATGGAATTTTTCTATCGCTCTTCGAGGTAGTCAGGAATTCCAATGCAACCCCTGTAAAAATTTGAAATTTTTTTTTTCATCCCCGATTTGAAAACTGTTTATGTAGAATTAAGCTCGCACCTTTCCTGAATTCAAAACTGCTTTTGGAGTTGAGCTGCGACTTATAGTTTTCGAGAAAATGGAATTTTTCTATCGCTCTTCGAGGTAGTCAGGAATTCCAATGCAACCCCTGTAAAAATTTGAAATTTTTTTTTTCATCCCCGATTTGAAAACTGTTTATGTAGAATTAAGCTCGCACCTTTCCTGAATTCAAATCTGCTTTTGGGAGTTGAGCTGCGACTTATAGTTTTCGAGAAAATGGAATTTTTCTATCGCTCTTCGAGGTAGTCAGGAATTCCAATGCAACCCCTGTAAAAATTTGAAATTTTTTTTTTCATCCCCGATTTGAAAACTGTTTATGTAGAATTAAGCTCGCACCTTTCCTGAATTCAAATCTGCTTTTGGAGTAGAACTGCGACTTATAGTTTTCGAGAAAATGGAATTTTTCTATCGCTCTTCGAGGTAGTCAGGAATTCCAATGCAACCCCTGTAAAAATTTGAAATTTTTTTTTTCATCCCCGATTTGAAAACTGTTTATGTAGAATTAAGCTCGCACCTTTCCTGAATTCAAAACTGCTTTTGGAGTTGAGCTGCGACTTATAGTTTTCGAGAAAATGGAATTTTTCTATCGCTCTTCGAGGTAGTCAGGAATTCCAATGCAACCGCTGTAAAAATTTGAAATTTTTTTTTTCATTCCCGATTTGAAAACTGTTTATGTAGAATTAAGCTCGCACCTTTCCTGAATTCAAATCTGCTTTTGGAGTTGAACTGCAACTTATAGTTTTCGAGAAAATGGAATTTTTCTATCGCTCTTCGAGGTAGTCAGGAATTCCAATGCAACCCCTGTAAAAATTTGAAATTTTTTTTTCATCCCCGATTTGAAAACTGTTTATGTAGAATTAAGCTCGCACCTTTCCTGAATTCAAAACTGCTTTTGGAGTTGAGCTGCGACTTATATTTTTCGAGAAAATGGAATTTTTCTATCGCTCTTCGAGGTAGTCAGGAATTCCAATGCAACCCCTGTAAAACTTTGAAATTTTTTTTTTCATCCCCGATTTGAAAACTGTTTATGTAGAATTAAGCTCGCACCTTTCCTAAATTCAAAACTGCTTTTGGAGTTGAGCTGCGACTTATAGTTTTCGAGAAAATGGAATTTTTCTATTGCTCTTCGAGGTAGTCAGGAATTCCAATGCAACACCTGTAAAAATTTGAAATTTTTTTTTTCATCCCCGATTTGAAAACTGTTTATGTAGAATTAAGCTCGCACCTTTCCTGAATTCAAAACTGCTTTTGGAGTTGAGCTGCGACTTATAGTTTTCGAGAAAATGGAATTTTTCTATCGCTCTTCGAGGTAGTCAGGAATTCCAATGCAACCCCTGTAAAAATTTGAAATTTTTTTTTTCATCCCCGATTTGAAAACTGTTTATGTAGAATTAAGCTCGCACCTTTCCTGAATTCAAATCTGCTTTTGGGAGTTGAGCTGCGACTTATAGTTTTCGAGAAAATGGAATTTTTCTATCGCTCTTCGAGGTAGTCAGGAATTCCAATGCAACCCCTGTAAAAATTTGAAATGTTTTTTTTCATCCCCGATTTGAAAACTGTTTATGTAGAATTGAGCTCGCACCTTTCCTGAATTCAAATCTGCTTTTGGAGTAGAACTGCGACTTATAGTTTTCGAGAAAATGGAATTTTTCTATCGCTCTTCGAGGTAGTCAGGAATTCCAATGCAACCCCTGTAAAAATTTGAAATTTTTTTTTTCATCCCCGATTTGAAAACTGTTTATGTAGAATTAAGCTCGCACCTTTCCTGAATTCAAATCTGCTTTTGGAGTAGAACTGCGACTTATAGTTTTCGAGAAAATGGAATTTTTCTATCGCTCTTCGAGGTGGTCAGGAATTCCAATGCAACCCCTGTAAAAATTTGAAATTTTTTTTTTCTTCCCCGATTTGAAAACTGTTTATGTAGAATTAAGCTCGCACCTTTCCTGAATTCAAAACTGCTTTTGGAGTTGAGCTGCGACTTATATTTTTCGAGAAAATGGAATTTTTCTATCGCTCTTCGAGGTAGTCAGGAATTCCAATGCAACCCCTGTAAAAATTTGAAATTTTTTTTTTCATCCCCGATTTGAAAACTGTTTATGTAGAATTAAGCTCGCACCTTTCCTGAATTCAAAACTGCTTTTGGAGTTGAGCTGCGACTTATAGTTTTCGAGAAAATGGAATTTTTCTATCGCTCTTCGAGGTAGTCAGGAATTCCAATGCAACCCCTGTAAAAATTTGAAATTTTTTTTTTCATCCCCGATTTGAAAACTGTTTATGTAGAATTAAGCTCGCACCTTTCCTGAATTCAAATCTGCTTTTGGAGTAGAACTGCGACTTATAGTTTTCGAGAAAATGGAATTTTTCTATCGCTCTTCGAGGTGGTCAGGAATTCCAATGCAACCCCTGTAAAAATTTGAAATTTTTTTTTTCTGCCCCGATTTGAAAACTGTTTATGTAGAATTAAGCTCGCACCTTTCCTGAATTCAAAACTGCTTTTGGAGTTGAGCTGCGACTTATATTTTTCGAGAAAATGGAATTTTTCTATCGCTCTTCGAGGTAGTCAGGAATTCCAATGCAACCCCTGTAAAACTTTGAAATTTTTTTTTTCATCCCCGATTTGAAAACTGTTTATGTAGAATTAAGCTCGCACCTTTCCTGAATTCAAAACTGCTTTTGGAGTTGAGCTGCGACTTATAGTTTTCGAGAAAATGGAATTTTTCTATTGCTCTTCGAGGTAGTCAGGAATTCCAATGCAACCCCTGTAAAAATTTGAAATTTTTTTTTTCATCCCCGATTTGAAAACTGTTTATGTAGAATTAAGCTCGCACCTTTCCTGAATTCAAAACTGCTTTTGGAGTTGAGCTGCGACTTATAGTTTTCGAGAAAATGGAATTTTTCTATTGCTCTTCGAGGTAGTCAGGAATTCCAATGCAACCCCTGTAAAAATTTGAAATTTTTTTTTTCTTCCCCGATTTGAAAACTGTTTATGTAGAATTAAGCTCGCACCTTTCCTGAATTCAAATCTGCCTTTGGAGTTGAACTGCGACTTATAGTTTTCGAGAAAATGGAATTTTTCTATCGCTCTTCAAGGTGGTCATGAATTCCAATGCAACCCCTGTAAAAATTTGAAATTTTTTTTTCATCCCCGATTTGAAAACTGTTTATGTAGAATTAAGCTCGTACCTTTCCTGAATTCAAATCTGCTTTTGGTGTTGAGCTGCGACTTATAGTTTTCGAGAAAATGGAATTTTTCTATCGCTCTTCGAGGTAGTCAGGAATTCCAATGCAACCCCTGTAAAAATTTGAAATTTTTTTTTTCATCCCCGATTTGAAAACTGTTTATGTAGAATTAAGCTCGCACCCTTCCTGAATTCAAATCTGCTTTTGGAGTTGAACTGCGACTTATAGTTTTCGAGAAAATGGAATTTTTCTATCGCTCTTCAAGGTGGTCAGGAATTCCAATGCAACCCCTGTAAAAATTTGAAATTTTTTTTTTCATCCCCGATTTGAAAACTGTTTATGTAGAATTAAGCTCGTACCTTTCCTGAATTCAAATCTGCTTTTGGAGTTGAGCTGCGACTTATAGTTTTCGAGAAAATGGAATTTTTCTATCGCTCTTCGAGGTGGTCAGGAATTCCAATGCAACCCCTGTAAAAATTTGAAATTTTTTTTTTCATCCCCGATTTGAAAACTGTTTATGTAGAATTAAGCTCGCACCTTTCCTGAACTCAAATTTGCTTTTGGAGTTGAGTTGCGACTTATAGTTTTCGAGAAAATGGAATTTTTCTATCGCTCTTCGAGGTAGTCAGGAATTCCAATGCAACCCCTGTAAAAATTTGAAATTTTTTTTTCATCCCCGATTTGAAAACTGTTTATGTAGAATTAAGCTCGCACCTTTCCTGAACTCAAATCTGCTTTTGGAGTTGAGTTGCGACTTATAGTTTTCGAGAAAATGGAATTTTTCTATCGCTCTTCGAGGTGGTCAGGAATTCCAATGCAACCCCTGCAAAAATTTGAAATTTTTTTCTTCATCCCCGATTTGAAAACTGTTTATGTAGAATTAAGCTCGCACCTTTCCTGAATTCAAAACTGCTTTTGGAGTTGAGCTGCGACTTATAGTTTTCGAGAAAATGGAATTTTTCTATCGCTCTTCGAGGTAGTCAGGAATTCCAATGCAACCCCTGTAAAAATTTGAAATTTTTTTTTTCATCCCCGATTTGAAAACTGTTTATGTAGAATTAAGCTCGCACCTTTCCTGAATTCAAAACTGCTTTTGGAGTTGAGCTGCGACTTATAGTTTTCGAGAAAATGGAATTTTTCTATCGCTCTTCGAGGTGGTCAGGAATTCCAATGCAACCCCTGTAAAAATTTGAAATTTTTTTTTTCTGCCCCGATTTGAAAACTGTTTATGTAGAATTAAGCTCGCACCTTTCCTGAATTCAAAACTGCTTTTGGAGTTGAGCTGCGACTTATATTTTTCGAGAAAATGGAATTTTTCTATCGCTCTTCGAGGTAGTCAGGAATTCCAATGCAACCCCTGTAAAACTTTGAAATTTTTTTTTTCATCCCCGATTTGAAAACTGTTTATGTAGAATTAAGCTCGCACCTTTCCTGAATTCAAAACTGCTTTTGGAGTTGAGCTGCGACTTATAGTTTTCGAGAAAATGGAATTTTTCTATTGCTCTTCGAGGTAGTCAGGAATTCCAATGCAACCCCTGTAAAAATTTGAAATTTTTTTTTTCTTCCCCGATTTGAAAACTGTTTATGTAGAATTAAGCTCGCACCTTTCCTGAATTCAAATCTGCCTTTGGAGTTGAACTGCGACTTATAGTTTTCGAGAAAATGGAATTTTTCTATCGCTCTTCGAGGTAGTCAGGAATTCCAATGCAACCCCTGTAAAAATTTGAAATTTTTTTTTCATCCCCGATTTGAAAACTGTTTATGTAGAATTAAGCTCGCACCTTTCCTGAACTCAAATCTGCTTTTGGAGTTGAGTTGCGACTTATAGTTTTCGAGAAAATGGAATTTTTCTATCGCTCTTCGAGGTGGTCAGGAATTCCAATGCAACCCCTGCAAAAATTTGAAATTTTTTTTTTCATCCCCGATTTGAAAACTGTTTATGTAGAATTAAGCTCGCACCTTTCCTGAATTCAAAACTGCTTTTGGAGTTGAGCTGCGACTTATAGTTTTCGAGAAAATGGAATTTTTCTATCGCTCTTCGAGGTAGTCAGGAATTCCAATGCAACCCCTGTAAAAATTTGAAATTTTTTTTTTCATCCCCGATTTGAAAACTGTTTATGTAGAATTAAGCTCGCACCTTTCCTGAATTCAAAACTGCTTTTGGAGTTGAGCTGCGACTTATAGTTTTCGAGAAAATGGAATTTTTCTATCGCTCTTCGAGGTGGTCAGGAATTCCAATGCAACCCCTGCAAAAATTTGAAATTTTTTTTTTCATCCCCGATTTGAAAACTGTTTATGTAGAATTAAGCTCGCACCTTTCCTGAACTCAAATCTGCTTTTGGAGTTGAGTTGCGACTTATAGTTTTCGAGAAAATGGAATTTTTCTATCGCTCTTCGAGGTAGTCAGGAATTCCAATGCAACCCCTGTAAAAATTTGAAATTTTTTTTTTCATCCCCGATTTGAAAACTGTTTATGTAGAATTAAGCTCGCACCTTTCCTGAACTCAAATCTGCTTTTGGAGTTGAGTTGCGACTTATAGTTTTCGAGAAAATGGAATTTTTCTATCGCTCTTCGAGGTAGTCAGGAATTCCAATGCAACCCTTTAAAAATTTGAAATTTTTTTTTCATCCCCGATTTGAAAACTGTTTATGTAGAATTAAGCTCGCACCTTTCCTGAATTCAAATCTGCTTTTGGAGTAGAACTGCGACTTATAGTTTTCGAGAAAATGGAATTTTTCTATCGCTCTTCGAGGTAGTCAGGAATTCCAATGCAACCGCTGCAAAAATTTGAAATTTTTTTTTTCATCCCCGATTTGAAAACTGTTTATGTAGAATTAAGCTCGCACCTTTCCTGAATTCAAATCTGCTTTTGGAGTAGAACTGCGACTTATAGTTTTCGAGAAAATGGAATTTTTCTATCGCTCTTCGAGGTGGTCAGGAATTCCAATGCAACCCCTGTAAAAATTTGAAATTTTTTTTTTCTTCCCCGATTTGAAAACTGTTTATGTAGAATTAAGCTCGCACCTTTCCTGAACTCAAATCTGCTTTTGGAGTTGAGTTGCGACTTATAGTTTTCGAGAAAATGGAATTTTTCTATCGCTCTTCGAGGTAGTCAGGAATTCCAATGCAACCCCTGTAAAAATTTGAAATTTTTTTTTTCATCCCCGATTTGAAAACTGTTTATGTAGAATTAAGCTCGCACCTTTCCTGAACTCAAATCTGCTTTTGGAGTTGAGTTGCGACTTATAGTTTTCGAGAAAATGGAATTTTTCTATCGCTCTTCGAGGTAGTCAGGAATTCCAATGCAACCCTTTAAAAATTTGAAATTTTTTTTTCATCCCCGATTTGAAAACTGTTTATGTAGAATTAAGCTCGCACCTTTCCTGAATTCAAATCTGCTTTTGGAGTAGAACTGCGACTTATAGTTTTCGAGAAAATGGAATTTTTCTATCGCTCTTCGAGGTAGTCAGGAATTCCAATGCAACCGCTGCAAAAATTTGAAATTTTTTTTTTCATCCCCGATTTGAAAACTGTTTATGTAGAATTAAGCTCGCACCTTTCCTGAATTCAAAACTGCTCTTGGAGTTGAGCTGCGACTTATAGTTTTCGAGAAAATGGAATTTTTCTATCGCTCTTCGAGGTAGTCAGGAATTCCAATGCAACCCCTGTAAAAATTTGAAATTTTTTTTTTCATCCCCGATTTGAAAACTGTTTATGTAGAATTAAGCTCGCACCTTTCCTGAATTCAAATCTTCTTTTGGAGTTGAACTGCGACTTATAGTTTTCGAGAAAATGGAATTTTTCTATCGCTCTTCGAGGTAGTCAGGAATTCCAATGCAACCCCTGTAAAAATTTGAAATTTTTTTTTTCATCCCCGATTTGAAAACTGTTTATGTAGAATTAAGCTCGCACCTTTCCTGAATTCAAATCTTCTTTTGGAGTTGAACTGCGACTTATAGTTTTCGAGAAAATGGAATTTTTCTATCGCTCTTCGAGGTGGTCAGGAATTCCAATGCAACCCCTGCAAAAATTTGAAATTTTTTTTTTCATCCCCGATTTGAAAACTTTTTATGTAGAATTAAGCTCGCACCTTCCCTGAATTCAAATCTGCTTTTGGAGTTGAACTCAAAGCAGTTGAGTTGCGACTTATAGTTTTCGAGAAAATGGAATTTTTCTATCGCTCTTCGAGGTAGTCAGGAATTCCAATGCAACCCCTGTAAAAATTTGAAATTTTTTTTTCATCCCCGATTTGAAAACTGTTTATGTAGAATTAAGCTCGCACCTTTCCTGAACTCAAATCTGCTTTTGGAGTTGAGTTGCGACTTATAGTTTTCGAGAAAATGGAATTTTTCTATCGCTCTTCGAGGTGGTCAGGAATTCCAATGCAACCCCTGCAAAAATTTGAAATTTTTTTTTTCATCCCCGATTTGAAAACTGTTTATGTAGAATTAAGCTCGCACCCTTCCTGAATTCAAATCTGCTTTTGGAGTTGAACTGCGACTTATACTTTTCGAGAAAATGGAATTTTTCTATCGCTCTTCAAGGTGGTCAGGAATTCCAATGCAACCCCTGTAAAAATTTGAAATTTTTTTTTTCATCCCCGATTTGAAAACTGTTTATGTAGAATTAAGCTCGCACCTTTCCTGAATTCAAAACTGCTTTTGGAGTTGAGCTGCGACTTATAGTTTTCGAGAAAATGGAATTTTTCTATCGCTCTTCGAGGTGGTCAGGAATTCCAATGCAACCCCTGCAAAAATTTGAAATTTTTTTTTTCATCCCCGATTTGAAAACTGTTTATGTAGAATTAAGCTCGCACCTTTCCTGAACTCAAATCTGCTTTTGGAGTTGAGTTGCGACTTATAGTTTTCGAGAAAATGGAATTTTTCTATCGCTCTTCGAGGTAGTCAGGAATTCCAATGCAACCCCTGTAAAAATTTGAAATTTTTTTTTTCATCCCCGATTTGAAAACTGTTTATGTAGAATTAAGCTCGCACCTTTCCTGAACTCAAATCTGCTTTTGGAGTTGAGTTGCGACTTATAGTTTTCGAGAAAATGGAATTTTTCTATCGCTCTTCGAGGTAGTCAGGAATTCCAATGCAACCCTTTAAAAATTTGAAATTTTTTTTTCATCCCCGATTTGAAAACTGTTTATGTAGAATTAAGCTCGCACCTTTCCTGAATTCAAATCTGCTTTTGGAGTAGAACTGCGACTTATAGTTTTCGAGAAAATGGAATTTTTCTATCGCTCTTCGAGGTAGTCAGGAATTCCAATGCAACCGCTGCAAAAATTTGAAATTTTTTTTTTCATCCCCGATTTGAAAACTGTTTATGTAGAATTAAGCTCGCACCTTTCCTGAATTCAAAACTGCTCTTGGAGTTGAGCTGCGACTTATAGTTTTCGAGAAAATGGAATTTTTCTATCGCTCTTCGAGGTAGTCAGGAATTCCAATGCAACCCCTGTAAAAATTTGAAATTTTTTTTTCATCCCCGATTTGAAAACTGTTTATGTAGAATTAAGCTCGTACCTTTCCTGAATTCAAATCTGCTTTTGGTGTTGAGCTGCGACTTATAGTTTTCGAGAAAATGGAATTTTTCTATCGCTCTTCGAGGTAGTCAGGAATTCCAATGCAACCCCTGTAAAAATTTGAAATTTTTTTTTTCATCCCCGATTTGAAAACTGTTTATGTAGAATTAAGCTCGCACCCTTCCTGAATTCAAATCTGCTTTTGGAGTTGAACTGCGACTTATACTTTTCGAGAAAATGGAATTTTTCTATCGCTCTTCAAGGTGGTCAGGAATTCCAATGCAACCCCTGTAAAAATTTGAAATTTTTTTTTTCATCCCCGATTTGAAAACTGTTTATGTAGAATTAAGCTCGCACCTTTCCTGAATTCAAATCTGCTTTTGGAGTTGAGCTGCGACTTATAGTTTTCGAGAAAATGGAATTTTTCTATCGCTCTTCGAGGTGGTCAGGAATTCCAATGCAACCCCTGTAAAAATTTGAAATTTTTTTTTTCATCCCCGATTTGAAAACTGTTTATGTAGAATTAAGCTCGCACCTTTCCTGAACTCAAATTTGCTTTTGGAGTTGAGTTGCGACTTATAGTTTTCGAGAAAATGGAATTTTTCTATCGCTCTTCGAGGTAGTCAGGAATTCCAATGCAACCCCTGTAAAAATTTGAAATTTTTTTTTCATCCCCGATTTGAAAACTGTTTATGTAGAATTAAGCTCGCACCTTTCCTGAACTCAAATCTGCTTTTGGAGTTGAGTTGCGACTTATAGTTTTCGAGAAAATGGAATTTTTCTATCGCTCTTCGAGGTGGTCAGGAATTCCAATGCAACCCCTGCAAAAATTTGAAATTTTTTTTTTCATCCCCGATTTGAAAACTGTTTATGTAGAATTAAGCTCGCACCTTTCCTGAATTCAAAACTGCTTTTGGAGTTGAGCTGCGACTTATAGTTTTCGAGAAAATGGAATTTTTCTATCGCTCTTCGAGGTAGTCAGGAATTCCAATGCAACCCCTGTAAAAATTTGAAATTTTTTTTTTCATCCCCGATTTGAAAACTGTTTATGTAGAATTAAGCTCGCACCTTTCCTGAATTCAAAACTGCTTTTGGAGTTGAGCTGCGACTTATAGTTTTCGAGAAAATGGAATTTTTCTATCGCTCTTCGAGGTGGTCAGGAATTCCAATGCAACCCCTGCAAAAATTTGAAATTTTTTTTTTCATCCCCGATTTGAAAACTGTTTATGTAGAATTAAGCTCGCACCTTTCCTGAACTCAAATCTGCTTTTGGAGTTGAGTTGCGACTTATAGTTTTCGAGAAAATGGAATTTTTCTATCGCTCTTCGAGGTAGTCAGGAATTCCAATGCAACCCCTGTAAAAATTTGAAATTTTTTTTTTCATCCCCGATTTGAAAACTGTTTATGTAGAATTAAGCTCGCACCTTTCCTGAACTCAAATCTGCTTTTGGAGTTGAGTTGCGACTTATAGTTTTCGAGAAAATGGAATTTTTCTATCGCTCTTCGAGGTAGTCAGGAATTCCAATGCAACCCTTTAAAAATTTGAAATTTTTTTTTCATCCCCGATTTGAAAACTGTTTATGTAGAATTAAGCTCGCACCTTTCCTGAATTCAAATCTGCTTTTGGAGTAGAACTGCGACTTATAGTTTTCGAGAAAATGGAATTTTTCTATCGCTCTTCGAGGTAGTCAGGAATTCCAATGCAACCGCTGCAAAAATTTGAAATTTTTTTTTTCATCCCCGATTTGAAAACTGTTTATGTAGAATTAAGCTCGCACCTTTCCTGAATTCAAAACTGCTCTTGGAGTTGAGCTGCGACTTATAGTTTTCGAGAAAATGGAATTTTTCTATCGCTCTTCGAGGTAGTCAGGAATTCCAATGCAACCCCTGTAAAAATTTGAAATTTTTTTTTTCATCCCCGATTTGAAAACTGTTTATGTAGAATTAAGCTCGCACCTTTCCTGAATTCAATTCTTCTTTTGGAGTTGAACTGCGACTTATAGTTTTCGAGAAAATGGAATTTTTCTATCGCTCTTCGAGGTAGTCAGGAATTCCAATGCAACCCCTGTAAAAATTTGAAATTTTTTTTTTCATCCCCGATTTGAAAACTGTTTATGTAGAATTAAGCTCGCACCTTTGCTGAATTCAAATCTTCTTTTGGAGTTGAACTGCGACTTATAGTTTTCGAGAAAATGGAATTTTTCTATCGCTCTTCGAGGTGGTCAGGAATTCCTATGCAACCCCTGCAAAAATTTGAAATTTTTTTTTTCATCCCCGATTTGAAAACTGTTTATGTAGAATTAAGCTCGCACCTTTCCTGAATTCAAATCTGCTTTTGGAGTTGAACTGCGACTTATAGTTTTCGAGAAAATGGAATTTTTCTATCGCTCTTCAAGGTGGTCAGGAATTCCAATGCAACCCCTGTAAAAATTTGAAATTTTTTTTTTCATCCCCGATTTGAAAACTGTTTATGTAGAATTAAGCTCGTACCTTTCCTGAATTCAAATCTGCTTTTGGAGTTGAGCTGCGACTTATAGTTTTCGAGAAAATGGAATTTTTCTATCGCTCTTCGAGGTGGTCAGGAATTCCAATGCAACCCCTGTAAAAATTTGAAATTTTTTTTTTCATCCCCGATTTGAAAACTGTTTATGTAGAATTAAGCTCGCACCTTTCCTGAATTCAAAACTGCTTTTGGAGTTGAGCTGCGACTTATAGTTTTCGAGAAAATGGAATTTTTCTATCGCTCTTCGAGGTGGTCAGGAATTCCAATGCAACCCCTGCAAAAATTTGAAATTTTTTTTTTCATCCCCGATTTGAAAACTGTTTATGTAGAATTAAGCTCGCACCTTTCCTGAACTCAAATCTGCTTTTGGAGTTGAGTTGCGACTTATAGTTTTCGAGAAAATGGAATTTTTCTATCGCTCTTCGAGGTAGTCAGGAATTCCAATGCAACCCCTGTAAAAATTTGAAATTTTTTTTTTCATCCCCGATTTGAAAACTGTTTATGTAGAATTAAGCTCGCACCTTTCCTGAACTCAAATCTGCTTTTGGAGTTGAGTTGCGACTTATAGTTTTCGAGAAAATGGAATTTTTCTATCGCTCTTCGAGGTAGTCAGGAATTCCAATGCAACCCTTTAAAAATTTGAAATTTTTTTTTCATCCCCGATTTGAAAACTGTTTATGTAGAATTAAGCTCGCACCTTTCCTGAATTCAAATCTGCTTTTGGAGTAGAACTGCGACTTATAGTTTTCGAGAAAATGGAATTTTTCTATCGCTCTTCGAGGTAGTCAGGAATTCCAATGCAACCGCTGCAAAAATTTGAAATTTTTTTTTTCATCCCCGATTTGAAAACTGTTTATGTAGAATTAAGCTCGCACCTTTCCTGAATTCAAAACTGCTCTTGGAGTTGAGCTGCGACTTATAGTTTTCGAGAAAATGGAATTTTTCTATCGCTCTTCGAGGTAGTCAGGAATTCCAATGCAACCCCTGTAAAAATTTGAAATTTTTTTTTTCATCCCCGATTTGAAAACTGTTTATGTAGAATTAAGCTCGCACCTTTCCTGAATTCAAATCTTCTTTTGGAGTTGAACTGCGACTTATAGTTTTCGAGAAAATGGAATTTTTCTATCGCTCTTCGAGGTAGTCAGGAATTCCAATGCAACCCCTGTAAAAATTTGAAATTTTTTTTTTCATCCCCGATTTGAAAACTGTTTATGTAGAATTAAGCTCGCACCTTTCCTGAATTCAAATCTTCTTTTGGAGTTGAACTGCGACTTATAGTTTTCGAGAAAATGGAATTTTTCTATCGCTCTTCGAGGTGGTCAGGAATTCCAATGCAACCCCTGCAAAAATTTGAAATTTTTTTTTTCATCCCCGATTTGAAAACTGTTTATGTAAAATTAAGCTCGCACCTTTCCTGAATTCAAATCTGCTTTTGGAGTTGAACTGCGACTTATAGTTTTCGAGAAAATGGAATTTTTCTATCGCTCTTCAAGGTGGTCAGGAATTCCAATGCAACCCCTGTAAAAATTTGAAATTTTTTTTTTCATCCCCGATTTGAAAACTGTTTATGTAGAATTAAGCTCGTACCTTTCCTGAATTCAAATCTGCTTTTGGAGTTGAGCTGCGACTTATAGTTTTCGAGAAAATGGAATTTTTCTATCGCTCTTCGAGGTGGTCAGGAATTCCAATGCAACCCCTGTAAAAATTTGAAATTTATTTTTTCATCCCCGATTTGAAAACTGTTTATGTAGAATTAAGCTCGCACCTTTCCTGAACTCAAATCTGCTTTTGGAGTTGAGTTGCGACTTATAGTTTTCGAGAAAATGGAATTTTTCTATCGCTCTTCGGGGTAGTCAGGAATTCCAATGCAACCCCTGTAAAAATTTGAAATTTTTTTTTCATCCCCGATTTGAAAACTGTTTATGTAGAATTAAGCTCGCACCTTTCCTGAATTCAAATCTGCTTTTGGAGTAGAACTGCGACTTATAGTTTTCGAGAAAATGGAATTTTTCTATCGCTCTTCGAGGTAGTCAGGAATTCCAATGCAACCGCTGTAAAAATTTGAAATTTTTTTTTTCATCCCCGATTTGAAAACTGTTTATGTAGAATTAAGCTCGCACCTTTCCTGAATTCAAAACTGCTCTTGGAGTTGAGCTGCGACTTATAGTTTTCGAGAAAATGGAATTTTTCTATCGCTCTTCGAGGTAGTCAGGAATTCCAATGCAACCCCTGTAAAAATTTGAAATTTTTTTTTTCATCCCCGATTTGAAAACTGTTTATGTAGAATTAAGCTCGCACCTTTCCTGAATTCAAATCTTCTTTTGGAGTTGAACTGCGACTTATAGTTTTCGAGAAAATGGAATTTTTCTATCGCTCTTCGAGGTAGTCAGGAATTCCAATGCAACCCCCTGTAAAAATTTGAAATTTTTTTTTTCATCCCCGATTTGAAAACTGTTTATGTAGAATTAAGCTCGCACCTTTCCTGAATTCAAAACTGCTTTTGGAGTTCAGCTGCGACTTATAGTTTTCGAGAAAATGGAATTTTTCTATCGCTCTTCGAGGTAGTCAGGAATTCCAATGCAACCCCTGTAAAAATTTGAAATTTTTTTTTTCATCCCCGATTTGAAAACTGTTTATGTAGAATTAAGCTCGCACCTTTCCTGAATTCAAATCTGCTTTTGGAGTAGAACTGCGACTTATAGTTTTCGAGAAAATGGAATTTTTCTATCGCTCTTCGAGGTAGTCAGGAATTCCAATGCAACCCCTGTAAAAATTTGAAATTTTTTTTTTTCATCCCCGATTTGAAAACTGTTTATGTAGAATTAAGCTCGCACCTTTCCTGAATTCAAAACTGCTTTTGGAGTTGAGCTGCGACTTATAGTTTTCGAGAAAATGGAATTTTTCTATCGCTCTTCGAGGTAGTCAGGAATTCCAATGCAACCCCTGTAAAACTTTGAAATTTTTTTTTTCATCCCCGATTTGAAAACTGTTTATGTAGAATTAAGCTCTCACCTTTCCTGAATTCAAAACTGCTCTTGGAGTTGAGCTGCGACTTATAGTTTTCGAGAAAATGGAATTTTTCTATCGCTCTTCGAGGTGGTCAGGAATTCCAATGCAACCCCTGCAAAAATTTGAAATTTTTTTTTTCATCCCCGATTTGAAAACTGTTTATGTAGAATTAAGCTCGCACCTTTCCTGAATTCAAATCTGCTTTTGGAGTTGAACTGCGACTTATAGTTTTCGAGAAAATGGAATTTTTCTATCGCTCTTCGAGGTAGTCAGGAATTCCAATGCAACCCCTGTAAAAATTTGAAATTTTTTTTTTCATCCCCGATTTGAAAACTGTTTATGTAGAATTAAGCTCGCACCTTTCCTGAATTCAAATCTTCTTTTGGAGTTGAACTGCGACTTATAGTTTTCGAGAAAATGGAATTTTTCTATCGCTCTTCGAGGTGGTCAGGAATTCCAATGCAACCCCTGCAAAAATTTGAAATTTTTTTTTTCATCCCCGATTTGAAAACTGTTTATGTAGAATTAGGCTCGCACCTTTCCTGAATTCAAATCTGCTTTTGGAGTTGAACTGCGACTTATAGTTTTCGAGAAAATGGAATTTTTCTATCGCTCTTCAAGGTGGTCAGGAATTCCAATGCAACCCCTGTAAAAATTTGAAATTTTTTTTTTCATCCCCGATTTGAAAACTGTTTATGTAGAATTAAGCTCGTACCTTTCCTGAATTCAAATCTGCTTTTGGAGTTGAGCTGCGACTTATAGTTTTCGAGAAAATGGAATTTTTCTATCGCTCTTCGAGGTGGTCAGGAATTCCAATGCAACCCCTGTAAAAATTTGAAATTTTTTTTTTCATCCCCGATTTGAAAACTGTTTATGTAGAATTAAGCTCGCACCTTTCCTGAACTCAAATCTGCTTTTGGAGTTGAGTTGCGACTTATAGTTTTCGAGAAAATGGAATTTTTCTATCGCTCTTCGGGGTAGTCAGGAATTCCAATGCAACCCCTGTAAAAATTTGAAATTTTTTTTTCATCCCCGATTTGAAAACTGTTTATGTAGAATTAAGCTCGCACCTTTCCTGAATTCAAATCTGCTTTTGGAGTAGAACTGCGACTTATAGTTTTCGAGAAAATGGAATTTTTCTATCGCTCTTCGAGGTAGTCAGGAATTCCAATGCAACCGCTGTAAAAATTTGAAATTTTTTTTTTCATCCCCGATTTGAAAACTGTTTATGTAGAATTAAGCTCGCACCTTTCCTGAATTCAAAACTGCTCTTGGAGTTGAGCTGCGACTTATAGTTTTCGAGAAAATGGAATTTTTCTATCGCTCTTCGAGGTAGTCAGGAATTCCAATGCAACCCCTGTAAAAATTTGAAATTTTTTTTTTCATCCCCGATTTGAAAACTGTTTATGTAGAATTAAGCTCGCACCTTTCCTGAATTCAAAACTGCTTTTGGAGTTGAGCTGCGACTTATAGTTTTCGAGAAAATGGAATTTTTCTATTGCTCTTCGAGGTAGTCAGGACTTCCAATGCAACCCCTGTAAAAATTTGAAATTTTTTTTTTCATCCCCGATTTGAAAACTGTTTATGTAGAATTAAGCTCGCACCTTTCCTGAATTCAAAACTGCTTTTGGAGTCGAGCTGCGACTTATAGTTTTCGGGAAAATGGAATTTTTCTATCGCTCTTCGAGGTAGTCAGGAATTCCAATGCAACCCCTGTAAAACTTTGAAATTTTTTTTTTCATCCCCGATTTGAAAACTGTTTATGTAGAATTAAGCTCGCACCTTTCCTGAATTCAAAACTGCTTTTGGAGTTGAGCTGCGACTTATAGTTTTCGAGAAAATGGAATTTTTCTATTGCTCTTCGAGGTAGTCAGGACTTCCAATGCAACCCCTGTAAAAATTTGAAATTTTTTTTTTCTTCCCCGATTTGAAAACTGTTTATGTAGAATTAAGCTCGCACCTTTCCTGAATTCAAAACTGCTTTTGGAGTTGAGCTGCGACTTATAGTTTTCGAGAAAATGGAATTTTTCTATCGCTCTTCGAGGTAGTCAGGAATTCCAATGCAACCCCTGTAAAAATTTGAAATTTTTTTTTTCATCCCCGACTTGAAAACTGTTTATGTAGAATTAAGCTCGCACCTTTCCTGAATTCAAAACTGCTTTTGGAGTTGAGCTGCGACTTATAGTTTTCGAGAAAATGGAATTTTTCTATCGCTCTTCAAGGTGGTCAGGAATTCCAATGCAACCCCTGTAAAAATTTGAAATTTTTTTTTTCATCCCCGATTTGAAAACTGTTTATGTAGAATTAAGCTCGCACCTTTCCTGAATTCAAATCTGCTTTTGGAGTAGAACTGCGACTTATAGTTTTCGAGAAAATGGAATTTTTCTATCGCTCTTCGAGGTAGTCAGGAATTCCAATGCAACCGCTGTAAAAATTTGAAATTTTTTTTTTCATCCCCGATTTGAAAACTGTTTATGTAGAATTAAGCTCGCACCTTTCCTGAATTCAAAACTGCTCTTGGAGTTGAGCTGCGACTTATAGTTTTCGAGAAAATGGAATTTTTCTATCGCTCTTCGAGGTAGTCAGGAATTCCAATGCAACCCCTGTAAAAATTTGAAATTTTTTTTTTCATCCCCGATTTGAAAACTGTTTATGTAGAATTAAGCTCGCACCTTTCCTGAATTCAAATCTTCTTTTGGAGTTGAACTGCGACTTATAGTTTTCGAGAAAATGGAATTTTTCTATCGCTCTTCGAGGTAGTCAGGAATTCCAATGCAACCCCCTGTAAAAATTTGAAATTTTTTTTTTCATCCCCGATTTGAAAACTGTTTATGTAGAATTAAGCTCGCACCTTTCCTGAATTCAAAACTGCTTTTGGAGTTCAGCTGCGACTTATAGTTTTCGAGAAAATGGAATTTTTCTATCGCTCTTCGAGGTAGTCAGGAATTCCAATGCAACCCCTGTAAAAATTTGAAATTTTTTTTTTCATCCCCGATTTGAAAACTGTTTATGTAGAATTAAGCTCGCACCTTTCCTGAATTCAAATCTGCTTTTGGAGTAGAACTGCGACTTATAGTTTTCGAGAAAATGGAATTTTTCTATCGCTCTTCGAGGTAGTCAGGAATTCCAATGCAACCCCTGTAAAAAATTGAAATTTTTTTTTTTCATCCCCGATTTGAAAACTGTTTATGTAGAATTAAGCTCGCACCTTTCCTGAATTCAAAACTGCTTTTGGAGTTGAGCTGCGACTTATAGTTTTCGAGAAAATGGAATTTTTCTATCGCTCTTCGAGGTAGTCAGGAATTCCAATGCAACCCCTGTAAAACTTTGAAATTTTTTTTTTCATCCCCGATTTGAAAACTGTTTATGTAGAATTAAGCTCTCACCTTTCCTGAATTCAAAACTGCTCTTGGAGTTGAGCTGCGACTTATAGTTTTCGAGAAAATGGAATTTTTCTATCGCTCTTCGAGGTGGTCAGGAATTCCAATGCAACCCCTGCAAAAATTTGAAATTTTTTTTTTCATCCCCGATTTGAAAACTGTTTATGTAGAATTAAGCTCGCACCTTTCCTGAATTCAAATCTGCTTTTGGAGTTGAACTGCGACTTATAGTTTTCGAGAAAATGGAATTTTTCTATCGCTCTTCGAGGTAGTCAGGAATTCCAATGCAACCCCTGTAAAAATTTGAAATTTTTTTTTTCATCCCCGATTTGAAAACTGTTTATGTAGAATTAAGCTCGCACCTTTCCTGAATTCAAATCTTCTTTTGGAGTTGAACTGCGACTTATAGTTTTCGAGAAAATGGAATTTTTCTATCGCTCTTCGAGGTGGTCAGGAATTCCAATGCAACCCCTGCAAAAATTTGAAATTTTTTTTTTCATCCCCGATTTGAAAACTGTTTATGTAGAATTAAGCTCGCACCTTTCCTGAATTCAAATCTGCTTTTGGAGTTGAACTGCGACTTATAGTTTTCGAGAAAATGGAATTTTTCTATCGCTCTTCAAGGTGGTCAGGAATTCCAATGCAACCCCTGTAAAAATTTGAAATTTTTTTTTTCATCCCCGATTTGAAAACTGTTTATGTAGAATTAAGCTCGCACCTTTCCTGAATTCAAATCTGCTTTTGGAGTTGAGCTGCGACTTATAGTTTTCGAGAAAATGGAATTTTTCTATCGCTCTTCGAGGTGGTCAGGAATTCCAATGCAACCCCTGCAAAAATTTGAAATTTTTTTTTTCATCCCCGATTTGAAAACTGTTTATGTAGAATTAAGCTCGCGCCTTTCCTGAACTCAAATCTGCTTTTGGAGTTGAGTTGCGACTTATAGTTTTCGAGAAAATGGAATTTTTCTATCGCTCTTCGGGGTAGTCAGGAATTCCAATGCAACCCCTGTAAAAATTTGAAATTTTTTTTTTCATCCCCGATTTGAAAACTGTTTATGTAGAATTAAGCTCGCACCTTTCCTGAATTCAAATCTTCTTTTGGAGTTGAACTGCGACTTATAGTTTTCGAGAAAATGGAATTTTTCTATCGCTCTTCGAGGTGGTCAGGAATTCCAATGCAACCCCTGCAAAAATTTGAAATTTTTTTTTTCATCCCCGATTTGAAAACTGTTTATGTAGAATTAAGCTCGCACCTTTCCTGAATTCAAATCTGCTTTTGGAGTTGAACTGCGACTTATAGTTTTCGAGAAAATGGAATTTTTCTATCGCTCTTCAAGGTGGTCAGGAATTCCAATGCAACCCCTGTAAAAATTTGAAATTTTTTTTTTCATCCCCGATTTGAAAACTGTTTATGTAGAATTAAGCTCGTACCTTTCCTGAATTCAAATCTGCTTTTGGAGTTGAGCTGCGACTTATAGTTTTCGAGAAAATGGAATTTTTCTATCGCTCTTCGAGGTGGTCAGGAATTCCAATGCAACCCCTGTAAAAATTTGAAATTTTTTTTTTCATCCCCGATTTGAAAACTGTTTATGTAGAATTAAGCTCGCGCCTTTCCTGAACTCAAATCTGCTTTTGGAGTTGAGTTGCGACTTATAGTTTTCGAGAAAATGGAATTTTTCTATCGCTCTTCGGGGTAGTCAGGAATTCCAATGCAACCCCTGTAAAAATTTGAAATTTTTTTTTCATCCCCGATTTGAAAACTGTTTATGTAGAATTAAGCTCGCACCTTTCCTGAATTCAAATCTGCTTTTGGAGTAGAACTGCGACTTATAGTTTTCGAGAAAATGGAATTTTTCTATCGCTCTTCGAGGTAGTCAGGAATTCCAATGCAACCGCTGTAAAAATTTGAAATTTTTTTTTTCATCCCCGATTTGAAAACTGTTTATGTAGAATTAAGCTCGCACCTTTCCTGAATTCAAAACTGCTCTTGGAGTTGAGCTGCGACTTATAGTTTTCGAGAAAATGGAATTTTTCTATCGCTCTTCGAGGTAGTCAGGAATTCCAATGCAACCCCTGTAAAAATTTGAAATTTTTTTTTTCATCCCCGATTTGAAAACTGCTTATGTAGAATTAAGCTCGCACCTTTCCTGAATTCAAAACTGCTTTTGGAGTTGAGCTGCGACTTATAGTTTTCGAGAAAATGGAATTTTTCTATTGCTCTTCGAGGTAGTCAGGACTTCCAATGCAACCCCTGTAAAAATTCGAAATTTTTTTTTTCATCCCCGATTTGAAAACTGTTTATGTAGAATTAAGCTCGCACCTTTCCTGAATTCAAAACTGCTTTTGGAGTCGAGCTGCGACTTATAGTTTTCGAGAAAATGGAATTTTTCTATCGCTCTTCGAGGTAGTCAGGAATTCCAATGCAACCCCTGTAAAACTTTGAAATTTTTTTTTTCATCCCCGATTTGAAAACTGTTTATGTAGAATTAAGCTCGCACCTTTCCTGAATTCAAAACTGCTTTTGGAGTTGAGCTGCGACTTATAGTTTTCGAGAAAATGGAATTTTTCTATTGCTCTTCGAGGTAGTCAGGACTTCCAATGCAACCCCTGTAAAAATTTGAAATTTTTTTTTTCTTCCCCGATTTGAAAACTGTTTATGTAGAATTAAGCTCGCACCTTTCCTGAATTCAAAACTGCTTTTGGAGTTGAGCTGCGACTTATAGTTTTCGAGAAAATGGAATTTTTCTATCGCTCTTCGAGGTAGTCAGGAATTCCAATGCAACCCCTGTAAAAATTTGAAATTTTTTTTTTCATCCCCGACTTGAAAACTGTTTATGTAGAATTAAGCTCGCACCTTTCCTGAATTCAAAACTGCTTTTGGAGTTGAGCTGCGACTTATAGTTTTCGAGAAAATGGAATTTTTCTATCGCTCTTCAAGGTGGTCAGGAATTCCAATGCAACCCCTGTAAAAATTTGAAATTTTTTTTTTCATCCCCGATTTGAAAACTGTTTATGTAGAATTAAGCTCGTACCTTTCCTGAATTCAAATCTGCTTTTGGAGTTGAGCTGCGACTTATAGTTTTCGAGAAAATGGAATTTTTCTATCGCTCTTCGAGGTGGTCAGGAATTCCAATGCAACCCCTGTAAAAATTTGAAATTTTTTTTTTCATCCCCGATTTGAAAACTGTTTATGTAGAATTAAGCTCGCACCTTTCCTGAACTCAAATCTGCTTTTGGAGTTGAGTTGCGACTTATAGTTTTCGAGAAAATGGAATTTTTCTATCGCTCTTCGGGGTAGTCAGGAATTCCAATGCAACCCCTGTAAAAATTTGAAATTTTTTTTTTCTTCCCCGATTTGAAAACTGTTTATGTAGAATTAAGCTCGCACCTTTCCTGAATTCAAAACTGCTTTTGGAGTTGAGCTGCGACTTATAGTTTTCGAGAAAATGGAATTTTTCTATCGCTCTTCGAGGTAGTCAGGAATTCCAATGCAACCCCTGTAAAAATTTGAAATTTTTTTTTTCATCCCCGATTTGAAAACTGTTTATGTAGAATTAAGCTCGTACCTTTCCTGAATTAAAATCTGCTTTTGGAGTTGAACTGCAACTTATAGTTTTCGAGAAAATGGAATTTTTCTATCGCTCTTCGAGGTAGTCAGGAATTCCAATGCAACCCCTGTAAAAATTTGAAATTTTTTTTTTCATCCCCGACTTGAAAACTGTTTATGTAGAATTAAGCTCGCACCTTTCCTGAATTCAAAACTGCTTTTGGAGTTGAGCTGCGACTTATAGTTTTCGAGAAAATGGAATTTTTCTATCGCTCTTCGAGGTAGTCAGGAATTCCAATGCAACCCCTGTAAAACTTTGAAATTTTTTTTTTCATCCCGATTTGAAAACTGTTTATGTAGAATTAAGCTCGCACCTTTCCTGAATTCAAAACTGCTTTTGGAGTTGAGCTGCGACTTATAGTTTTCGAGAAAATGTTATTTTTCTATCGCTCTTCGAGGTAGTCAGGAATTCCAATGCAACCCCTGTAAAACTTTGAAATTTTTTTTTTCATCCCGATTTGAAAACTGTTTATGTAGAATTAAGCTCGCACCTTTCCTGAATTCAAAACTGCTTTTGGAGTTGAGCTGCGACTTATAGTTTTCGAGAAAATGGAATTTTTCTATCGCTCTTCGAGGTAGTCAGGAATTCCAATGCAACCCCTGTAAAAATTTGAAATTTTTTTTTTCTTCCCCGATTTGAAAACTGTTTATGTAGAATTAAGCTCGTACCTTTCCTGAATTCAAATCTGCTTTTGGAGTTGAGCTGCGACTTATAGTTTTCGAGAAAATGGAATTTTTCTATCGCTCTTCGAGGTGGTCAGGAATTCCAATGCAACCCCTGCAAAAATTTGAAATTTTTTTTTTCATCCCCGATTTGAAAACTGTTTATGTAGAATTAAGCTCGCACCTTTCCTGAATTCAAATCTGCTTTTGGAGTTGAACTGCGACTTATAGTTTTCGAGAAAATGGAATTTTTCTATCGCTCTTCAAGGTGGTCAGGAATTCCAATGCAACCCCTGTAAAAATTTGAAATTTTTTTTTTCATCCCCGATTTGAAAACTGTTTATGTAGAATTAAGCTCGTACCTTTCCTGAATTCAAATCTGCTTTTGGAGTTGAGCTGCGACTTATAGTTTTCGAGAAAATGGAATTTTTCTATCGCTCTTCGAGGTGGTCAGGAATTCCAATGCAACCCCTGCAAAAATTTGAAATTTTTTTTTTCATCCCCGATTTGAAAACTGTTTATGTAGAATTAAGCTCGCGCCTTTCCTGAACTCAAATCTGCTTTTGGAGTTGAGTTGCGACTTATAGTTTTCGAGAAAATGGAATTTTTCTATCGCTCTTCGGGGTAGTCAGGAATTCCAATGCAACCCCTGTAAAAATTTGAAATTTTTTTTTTCATCCCCGATTTGAAAACTGTTTATGTAGAATTAAGCTCGCACCTTTCCTGAATTCAAATCTTCTTTTGGAGTTGAACTGCGACTTATAGTTTTCGAGAAAATGGAATTTTTCTATCGCTCTTCGAGGTGGTCAGGAATTCCAATGCAACCCCTGCAAAAATTTGAAATTTTTTTTTTCATCCCCGATTTGAAAACTGTTTATGTAGAATTAAGCTCGCACCTTTCCTGAATTCAAATCTGCTTTTGGAGTTGAACTGCGACTTATAGTTTTCGAGAAAATGGAATTTTTCTATCGCTCTTCAAGGTGGTCAGGAATTCCAATGCAACCCCTGTAAAAATTTGAAATTTGTTTTTTCATCCCCGATTTGAAAACTGTTTATGTAGAATTAAGCTCGTACCTTTCCTGAATTCAAATCTGCTTTTGGAGTTGAGCTGCGACTTATAGTTTTCGAGAAAATGGAATTTTTCTATCGCTCTTCGAGGTGGTCAGGAATTCCAATGCAACCCCTGTAAAAATTTGAAATTTTTTTTTTCATCCCCGATTTGAAAACTGTTTATGTAGAATTAAGCTCGCGCCTTTCCTGAACTCAAATCTGCTTTTGGAGTTGAGTTGCGACTTATAGTTTTCGAGAAAATGGAATTTTTCTATCGCTCTTCGGGGTAGTCAGGAATTCCAATGCAACCCCTGTAAAAATTTGAAATTTTTTTTTCATCCCCGATTTGAAAACTGTTTATGTAGAATTAAGCTCGCACCTTTCCTGAATTCAAATCTGCTTTTGGAGTAGAACTGCGACTTATAGTTTTCGAGAAAATGGAATTTTTCTATCGCTCTTCGAGGTAGTCAGGAATTCCAATGCAACCGCTGTAAAAATTTGAAATTTTTTTTTTCATCCCCGATTTGAAAACTGTTTATGTAGAATTAAGCTCGCACCTTTCCTGAATTCAAAACTGCTCTTGGAGTTGAGCTGCGACTTATAGTTTTCGAGAAAATGGAATTTTTCTATCGCTCTTCGAGGTAGTCAGGAATTCCAATGCAACCCCTGTAAAAATTTGAAATTTTTTTTTTCATCCCCGATTTGAAAACTGCTTATGTAGAATTAAGCTCGCACCTTTCCTGAATTCAAAACTGCTTTTGGAGTTGAGCTGCGACTTATAGTTTTCGAGAAAATGGAATTTTTCTATTGCTCTTCGAGGTAGTCAGGACTTCCAATGCAACCCCTGTAAAAATTTGAAATTTTTTTTTTCATCCCCGATTTGAAAACTGTTTATGTAGAATTAAGCTCGCACCTTTCCTGAATTCAAAACTGCTTTTGGAGTCGAGCTGCGACTTATAGTTTTCGAGAAAATGGAATTTTTCTATCGCTCTTCGAGGTAGTCAGGAATTCCAATGCAACCCCTGTAAAACTTTGAAATTTTTTTTTTCATCCCCGATTTGAAAACTGTTTATGTAGAATTAAGCTCGCACCTTTCCTGAATTCAAAACTGCTTTTGGAGTTGAGCTGCGACTTATAGTTTTCGAGAAAATGGAATTTTTCTATTGCTCTTCGAGGTAGTCAGGACTTCCAATGCAACCCCTGTAAAAATTTGAAATTTTTTTTTTCTTCCCCGATTTGAAAACTGTTTATGTAGAATTAAGCTCGCACCTTTCCTGAATTCAAAACTGCTTTTGGAGTTGAGCTGCGACTTATAGTTTTCGAGAAAATGGAATTTTTCTATCGCTCTTCGAGGTAGTCAGGAATTCCAATGCAACCCCTGTAAAAATTTGAAATTTTTTTTTTCATCCCCGACTTGAAAACTGTTTATGTAGAATTAAGCTCGCACCTTTCCTGAATTCAAAACTGCTTTTGGAGTTGAGCTGCGACTTATAGTTTTCGAGAAAATGGAATTTTTCTATCGCTCTTCAAGGTGGTCAGGAATTCCAATGCAACCCCTGTAAAAATTTGAAATTTTTTTTTTCATCCCCGATTTGAAAACTGTTTATGTAGAATTAAGCTCGCACCTTTCCTGAACTCAAATCTGCTTTTGGAGTTGAGTTGCGACTTATAGTTTTCGAGAAAATGGAATTTTTCTATCGCTCTTCGGGGTAGTCAGGAATTCCAATGCAACCCCTGTAAAAATTTGAAATTTTTTTTTTCTTCCCCGATTTGAAAACTGTTTATGTAGAATTAAGCTCGCACCTTTCCTGAATTCAAAACTGCTTTTGGAGTTGAGCTGCGACTTATAGTTTTCGAGAAAATGGAATTTTTCTATCGCTCTTCGAGGTAGTCAGGAATTCCAATGCAACCCCTGTAAAAATTTGAAATTTTTTTTTTCATCCCCGATTTGAAAACTGTTTATGTAGAATTAAGCTCGTACCTTTCCTGAATTAAAATCTGCTTTTGGAGTTGAACTGCAACTTATAGTTTTCGAGAAAATGGAATTTTTCTATCGCTCTTCGAGGTAGTCAGGAATTCCAATGCAACCCCTGTAAAAATTTGAAATTTTTTTTTTCATCCCCGACTTGAAAACTGTTTATGTAGAATTAAGCTCGCACCTTTCCTGAATTCAAAACTGCTTTTGGAGTTGAGCTGCGACTTATAGTTTTCGAGAAAATGGAATTTTTCTATCGCTCTTCGAGGTAGTCAGGAATTCCAATGCAACCCCTGTAAAACTTTGAAATTTTTTTTTTCATCCCGATTTGAAAACTGTTTATGTAGAATTAAGCTCGCACCTTTCCTGAATTCAAAACTGCTTTTGGAGTTGAGCTGCGACTTATAGTTTTCGAGAAAATGTTATTTTTCTATCGCTCTTCGAGGTAGTCAGGAATTCCAATGCAACCCCTGTAAAACTTTGAAATTTTTTTTTTCATCCCGATTTGAAAACTGTTTATGTAGAATTAAGCTCGCACCTTTCCTGAATTCAAAACTGCTTTTGGAGTTGAGCTGCGACTTATAGTTTTCGAGAAAATGGAATTTTTCTATCGCTCTTCGAGGTAGTCAGGAATTCCAATGCAACCCCTGTAAAAATTTGAAATTTTTTTTTTCTTCCCCGATTTGAAAACTGTTTATGTAGAATTAAGCTCGTACCTTTCCTGAATTCAAATCTGCTTTTGGAGTTGAGCTGCGACTTATAGTTTTCGAGAAAATGGAATTTTTCTATCGCTCTTCGAGGTAGTCAGGAATTCCAATGCAACCCCTGTAAAAATTTGAAATTTTTTTTTCATCCCCGATTTGAAAACTGTTTATGTAGAATTAAGCTCGCACCTTTCCTGAACTCAAATTTGCTTTTGGAGTTGAGTTGCGACTTATAGTTTTCGAGAAAATGGAATTTTTCTATCGCTCTTCGAGGTAGTCAGGAATTCCAATGCAACCCCTGTAAAAATTTGAAATTTTTTTTTTCATCCCCGATTTGAAAACTGTTTATGTAGAATTAAGCTCGCACCTTTCCTGAACTCAAATTTGCTTTTGGAGTTGAGTTGCGACTTATAGTTTTCGAGAAAATGGAATTTTTCTATCGCTCTTCGAGGTAGTCAGGAATTCCAATGCAACCCCTGTAAAAATTTGAAATTTTTTTTTCATCCCCGATTTGAAAACTGTTTATGTAGAATTAAGCTCGCACCTTTCCTGAACTCAAATCTGCTTTTGGAGTTGAGTTGCGACTTATAGTTTTCGAGAAAATGGAATTTTTCTATCGCTCTTCGAGGTGGTCAGGAATTCCAATGCAACCCCTGCAAAAATTTGAAATTTTTTTTTTCATCCCCGACTTGAAAACTGTTTATGTAGAATTAAGCTCGCACCTTTCCTGAATTCAAAACTGCTTTTGGAGTTGAGCTGCGACTTATAGTTTTCGAGAAAATGGAATTTTTCTATCGCTCTTCGAGGTAGTCAGGAATTCCAATGCAACCCCTGTAAAACTTTGAAATTTTTTTTTTCATCCCGATTTGAAAACTGTTTATGTAGAATTAAGCTCGCACCTTTCCTGAATTCAAAACTGCTTTTGGAGTTGAGCTGCGACTTATAGTTTTCGAGAAAATGTTATTTTTCTATCGCTCTTCGAGGTAGTCAGGAATTCCAATGCAACCCCTGTAAAACTTTGAAATTTTTTTTTTCATCCCGATTTGAAAACTGTTTATGTAGAATTAAGCTCGCACCTTTCCTGAATTCAAAACTGCTTTTGGAGTTGAGCTGCGACTTATAGTTTTCGAGAAAATGGAATTTTTCTATCGCTCTTCGAGGTAGTCAGGAATTCCAATGCAACCCCTGTAAAAATTTGAAATTTTTTTTTTCATCCCCGACTTGAAAACTGTTTATGTAGAATTAAGCTCGCACCTTTCCTGAATTCAAAACTGCTTTTGGAGTTGAGCTGCGACTTATAGTTTTCGAGAAAATGGAATTTTTCTATCGCTCTTCGAGGTAGTCAGGAATTCCAATGCAACCCCTGTAAAACTTTGAAATTTTTTTTTTCATCCCGATTTGAAAACTGTTTATGTAGAATTAAGCTCGCACCTTTCCTGAATTCAAAACTGCTTTTGGAGTTGAGCTGCGACTTATAGTTTTCGAGAAAATGTTATTTTTCTATCGCTCTTCGAGGTAGTCAGGAATTCCAATGCAACCCCTGTAAAACTTTGAAATTTTTTTTTTCATCCCGATTTGAAAACTGTTTATGTAGAATTAAGCTCGCACCTTTCCTGAATTCAAAACTGCTTTTGGAGTTGAGCTGCGACTTATAGTTTTCGAGAAAATGGAATTTTTCTATCGCTCTTCGAGGTAGTCAGGAATTCCAATGCAACCCCTGTAAAAATTTGAAATTTTTTTTTTCTTCCCCGATTTGAAAACTGTTTATGTAGAATTAAGCTCGTACCTTTCCTGAATTCAAATCTGCTTTTGGAGTTGAGCTGCGACTTATAGTTTTCGAGAAAATGGAATTTTTCTATCGCTCTTCGAGGTGGTCAGGAATTCCAATGCAACCCCTGCAAAAATTTGAAATTTTTTTTTTCATCCCCGATTTGAAAACTGTTTATGTAGAATTAAGCTCGCACCTTTCCTGAATTCAAATCTGCTTTTGGAGTTGAACTGCGACTTATAGTTTTCGAGAAAATGGAATTTTTCTATCGCTCTTCAAGGTGGTCAGGAATTCCAATGCAACCCCTGTAAAAATTTGAAATTTTTTTTTTCATCCCCGATTTGAAAACTGTTTATGTAGAATTAAGCTCGTACCTTTCCTGAATTCAAATCTGCTTTTGGAGTTGAGCTGCGACTTATAGTTTTCGAGAAAATGGAATTTTTCTATCGCTCTTCGAGGTGGTCAGGAATTCCAATGCAACCCCTGCAAAAATTTGAAATTTTTTTTTTCATCCCCGATTTGAAAACTGTTTATGTAGAATTAAGCTCGCGCCTTTAATGAACTCAAATCTGCTTTTGGAGTTGAGTTGCGACTTATAGTTTTCGAGAAAATGGAATTTTTCTATCGCTCTTCGGGGTAGTCAGGAATTCCAATGCAACCCCTGTAAAAATTTGAAATTTTTTTTTTCATCCCCGATTTGAAAACTGTTTATGTAGAATTAAGCTCGCACCTTTCCTGAATTCAAATCTTCTTTTGGAGTTGAACTGCGACTTATAGTTTTCGAGAAAATGGAATTTTTCTATCGCTCTTCGAGGTGGTCAGGAATTCCAATGCAACCCCTGCAAAAATTTGAAATTTTTTTTTTCATCCCCGATTTGAAAACTGTTTATGTAGAATTAAGCTCGCACCTTTCCTGAATTCAAATCTGCTTTTGGAGTTGAACTGCGACTTATAGTTTTCGAGAAAATGGAATTTTTCTATCGCTCTTCAAGGTGGTCAGGAATTCCAATGCAACCCCTGTAAAAATTTGAAATTTTTTTTTTCATCCCCGATTTGAAAACTGTTTATGTAGAATTAAGCTCGTACCTTTCCTGAATTCAAATCTGCTTTTGGAGTTGAGCTGCGACTTATAGTTTTCGAGAAAATGGAATTTTTCTATCGCTCTTCGAGGTGGTCAGGAATTCCAATGCAACCCCTGTAAAAATTTGAAATTTTTTTTTTCATCCCCGATTTGAAAACTGTTTATGTAGAATTAAGCTCGCGCCTTTCCTGAACTCAAATCTGCTTTTGGAGTTGAGTTGCGACTTATAGTTTTCGAGAAAATGGAATTTTTCTATCGCTCTTCGGGGTAGTCAGGAATTCCAATGCAACCCCTGTAAAAATTTGAAATTTTTTTTTCATCCCCGATTTGAAAACTGTTTATGTAGAATTAAGCTCGCACCTTTCCTGAATTCAAATCTGCTTTTGGAGTAGAACTGCGACTTATAGTTTTCGAGAAAATGGAATTTTTCTATCGCTCTTCGAGGTAGTCAGGAATTCCAATGCAACCGCTGTAAAAATTTGAAATTTTTTTTTTCATCCCCGATTTGAAAACTGTTTATGTAGAATTAAGCTCGCACCTTTCCTGAATTCAAAACTGCTCTTGGAGTTGAGCTGCGACTTATAGTTTTCGAGAAAATGGAATTTTTCTATCGCTCTTCGAGGTAGTCAGGAATTCCAATGCAACCCCTGTAAAAATTTGAAATTTTTTTTTTCATCCCCGATTTGAAAACTGCTTATGTAGAATTAAGCTCGCACCTTTCCTGAATTCAAAACTGCTTTTGGAGTTGAGCTGCGACTTATAGTTTTCGAGAAAATGGAATTTTTCTATTGCTCTTCGAGGTAGTCAGGACTTCCAATGCAACCCCTGTAAAAATTTGAAATTTTTTTTTTCATCCCCGATTTGAAAACTGTTTATGTAGAATTAAGCTCGCACCTTTCCTGAATTCAAAACTGCTTTTGGAGTCGAGCTGCGACTTATAGTTTTCGAGAAAATGGAATTTTTCTATCGCTCTTCGAGGTAGTCAGGAATTCCAATGCAACCCCTGTAAAACTTTGAAATTTTTTTTTTCATCCCCGATTTGAAAACTGTTTATGTAGAATTAAGCTCGCACCTTTCCTGAATTCAAAACTGCTTTTGGAGTTGAGCTGCGACTTATAGTTTTCGAGAAAATGGAATTTTTCTATTGCTCTTCGAGGTAGTCAGGACTTCCAATGCAACCCCTGTAAAAATTTGAAATTTTTTTTTTCTTCCCCGATTTGAAAACTGTTTATGTAGAATTAAGCTCGCACCTTTCCTGAATTCAAAACTGCTTTTGGAGTTGAGCTGCGACTTATAGTTTTCGAGAAAATGGAATTTTTCTATCGCTCTTCGAGGTAGTCAGGAATTCCAATGCAACCCCTGTAAAAATTTGAAATTTTTTTTTTCATCCCCGACTTGAAAACTGTTTATGTAGAATTAAGCTCGCACCTTTCCTGAATTCAAAACTGCTTTTGGAGTTGAGCTGCGACTTATAGTTTTCGAGAAAATGGAATTTTTCTATCGCTCTTCAAGGTGGTCAGGAATTCCAATGCAACCCCTGTAAAAATTTGAAATTTTTTTTTTCATCCCCGATTTGAAAACTGTTTATGTAGAATTAAGCTCGTACCTTTCCTGAATTCAAATCTGCTTTTGGAGTTGAGCTGCGACTTATAGTTTTCGAGAAAATGGAATTTTTCTATCGCTCTTCGAGGTGGTCAGGAATTCCAATGCAACCCCTGTAAAAATTTGAAATTTTTTTTTTCATCCCCGATTTGAAAACTGTTTATGTAGAATTAAGCTCGCACCTTTCCTGAACTCAAATCTGCTTTTGGAGTTGAGTTGCGACTTATAGTTTTCGAGAAAATGGAATTTTTCTATCGCTCTTCGGGGTAGTCAGGAATTCCAATGCAACCCCTGTAAAAATTTGAAATTTTTTTTTTCTTCCCCGATTTGAAAACTGTTTATGTAGAATTAAGCTCGCACCTTTCCTGAATTCAAAACTGCTTTTGGAGTTGAGCTGCGACTTATAGTTTTCGAGAAAATGGAATTTTTCTATCGCTCTTCGAGGTAGTCAGGAATTCCAATGCAACCCCTGTAAAAATTTGAAATTTTTTTTTTCATCCCCGATTTGAAAACTGTTTATGTAGAATTAAGCTCGTACCTTTCCTGAATTAAAATCTGCTTTTGGAGTTGAACTGCAACTTATAGTTTTCGAGAAAATGGAATTTTTCTATCGCTCTTCGAGGTAGTCAGGAATTCCAATGCAACCCCTGTAAAAATTTGAAATTTTTTTTTTCATCCCCGACTTGAAAACTGTTTATGTAGAATTAAGCTCGCACCTTTCCTGAATTCAAAACTGCTTTTGGAGTTGAGCTGCGACTTATAGTTTTCGAGAAAATGGAATTTTTCTATCGCTCTTCGAGGTAGTCAGGAATTCCAATGCAACCCCTGTAAAACTTTGAAATTTTTTTTTTCATCCCGATTTGAAAACTGTTTATGTAGAATTAAGCTCGCACCTTTCCTGAATTCAAAACTGCTTTTGGAGTTGAGCTGCGACTTATAGTTTTCGAGAAAATGTTATTTTTCTATCGCTCTTCGAGGTAGTCAGGAATTCCAATGCAACCCCTGTAAAACTTTGAAATTTTTTTTTTCATCCCGATTTGAAAACTGTTTATGTAGAATTAAGCTCGCACCTTTCCTGAATTCAAAACTGCTTTTGGAGTTGAGCTGCGACTTATAGTTTTCGAGAAAATGGAATTTTTCTATCGCTCTTCGAGGTAGTCAGGAATTCCAATGCAACCCCTGTAAAAATTTGAAATTTTTTTTTTCTTCCCCGATTTGAAAACTGTTTATGTAGAATTAAGCTCGTACCTTTCCTGAATTCAAATCTGCTTTTGGAGTTGAGCTGCGATTTATAGTTTTCGAGAAAATGGAATTTTTCTATCGCTCTTCGAGGTAGTCAGGAATTCCAATGCAACCCCTGTAAAAATTTGAAATTTTTTTTTCATCCCCGATTTGAAAACTGTTTATGTAGAATTAAGCTCGCACCTTTCCTGAACTCAAATTTGCTTTTGGAGTTGAGTTGCGACTTATAGTTTTCGAGAAAATGGAATTTTTCTATCGCTCTTCGAGGTAGTCAGGAATTCCAATGCAACCCCTGTAAAAATTTGAAATTTTTTTTTTCATCCCCGATTTGAAAACTGTTTATGTAGAATTAAGCTCGCACCTTTCCTGAACTCAAATTTGCTTTTGGAGTTGAGTTGCGACTTATAGTTTTCGAGAAAATGGAATTTTTCTATCGCTCTTCGAGGTAGTCAGGAATTCCAATGCAACCCCTGTAAAAATTTGAAATTTTTTTTTCATCCCCGATTTGAAAACTGTTTATGTAGAATTAAGCTCGCACCTTTCCTGAACTCAAATCTGCTTTTGGAGTTGAGTTGCGACTTATAGTTTTCGAGAAAATGGAATTTTTCTATCGCTCTTCGAGGTGGTCAGGAATTCCAATGCAACCCCTGCAAAAATTTGAAATTTTTTTTTTCATCCCCGATTTGAAAACTGTTTATGTAGAATTAAGCTCGCACCTTTCCTGAATTCAAATCTGCTTTTGGAGTTGAACTGCGACTTATAGTTTTCGAGAAAATGGAATTTTTCTATCGCTCTTCAAGGTGGTCAGGAATTCCAATGCAACCCCTGTAAAAATTTGAAATTTTTTTTTTCATCCCCGATTTGAAAACTGTTTATGTAGAATTAAGCTCGTACCTTTCCTGAATTCAAATCTGCTTTTGGAGTTGAGCTGCGACTTATAGTTTTCGAGAAAATGGAATTTTACTATCGCTCTTCGAGGTGGTCAGGAATTCCAATGCAACCCCTGTAAAAATTTGAAATTTTTTTTTTCATCCCCGATTTGAAAACTGTTTATGTAGAATTAAGCTCGTACCTTTCCTGAATTCAAATCTGCTTTTGGAGTTGAGCTGCGACTTATAGTTTTCGAGAAAATGGAATTTTACTATCGCTCTTCGAGGTGGTCAGGAATTCCAATGCAACCCCTGTAAAAATTTGAAATTTTTTTTTTCATCCCCGATTTGAAAACTGTTTATGTAGAATTAAGCTCGCACCTTTCCTGAACTCAAATCTGCTTTTGGAGTTGAGTTGCGACTTATAGTTTTCGAGAAAATGGAATTTTTCTATCGCTCTTCGAGGTAGTCAGGAATTCCAATGCAACCCCTGTAAAAATTTGAAATTTTTTTTTCATCCCCGATTTGAAAACTGTTTAAGTAGAATTAAGCTCGCACCTTTCCTGAATTCAAAACTGCTTTTGGAGTTGAGCTGCGACTTATAGTTTTCGAGAAAATGGAATTTTTCTATCGCTCTTCGAGGTAGTCAGGAATTCCAATGCAACCCCTGTAAAACTTTGAAATTTTTTTTTTCATCCCCGATTTGAAAACTGTTTATGTAGAATTAAGCTCGCACCTTTCCTGAATTCAAAACTGCTTTTGGAGTTGAGCTGCGACTTATAGTTTTCGAGAAAATGGAATTTTTCTATTGCTCTTCGAGGTAGTCAGGAATTCCAATGCAACCCCTGTAAAAATTTGAAATTTTTTTTTTCTTCCCCGATTTGAAAACTGTTTATGTAGAATTAAGCTCGCACCTTTCCTGAATTCAAAACTGCTTTTGGAGTTGAGCTGCGACTTATAGTTTTCGAGAAAATGGAATTTTTCTATCGCTCTTCGAGGTAGTCAGGAATTCCAATGCAACCCCTGTAAAAATTTGAAATTTTTTTTTTCATCCCCGATTTGAAAACTGTTTATGTAGAATTAAGCTCGCACCTTTCCTGAATTCAAAACTGCTTTTGGAGTTGAACTGCGACTTATAGTTTTCGAGAAAATGGAATTTTTCTATCGCTCTTCGAGGTGGTCAGGAATTCCATGGAAATGGAATTTGAAATTTTTTTTTTCATCCCCGATTTGAAAACTGTTTATGTAGAATTAAGCTCGCACCTTTCCTGAATTCAAAACTGCTTTTGGAGTTGAGCTGCGACTTATAGTTTTCGAGAAAATGGAATTTTTCTATCGCTCTTCGAGGTGGTCAGGAATTCCAATGCAACCCCTGTAAAAATTTGAAATTTTTTTTTTCATCCCCGATTTGAAAACTGTTTATGTAGAATTAAGCTCGCACCTTTCCTGAACTCAAATCTGCTTTTGGAGTCGAGCTGCGACTTATAGTTTTCGAGAAAATGGAATTTTTCTATCGCTCTTCGAGGTAGTCAGGAATTCCAATGCAACCCCTGTAAAACTTTGAAATTTTTTTTTTCATCCCCGATTTGAAAACTGTTTATGTAGAATTAAGCTCGCACCTTTCCTGAATTCAAAACTGCTTTTGGAGTTGAGCTGCGACTTATAGTTTTCGAGAAAATGGAATTTTTCTATTGCTCTTCGAGGTAGTCAGGACTTCCAATGCAACCCCTGTAAAAATTTGAAATTTTTTTTTTCTTCCCCGATTTGAAAACTGTTTATGTAGAATTAAGCTCGCACCTTTCCTGAATTCAAAACTGCTTTTGGAGTTGAGCTGCGACTTATAGTTTTCGAGAAAATGGAATTTTTCTATCGCTCTTCGAGGTAGTCAGGAATTCCAATGCAACCCCTGTAAAAATTTGAAATTTTTTTTTTCATCCCCGATTTGAAAACTGTTTATGTAGAATTAAGCTCGTACCTTTCCTGAATTAAAATCTGCTTTTGGAGTTGAACTGCAACTTATAGTTTTCGAGAAAATGGAATTTTTCTATCGCTCTTCGAGGTAGTCAGGAATTCCAATGCAACCCCTGTAAAAATTTGAAATTTTTTTTTTCATCCCCGACTTGAAAACTGTTTATGTAGAATTAAGCTCGCACCTTTCCTGAATTCAAAACTGCTTTTGGAGTTGAGCTGCGACTTATAGTTTTCGAGAAAATGGAATTTTTCTATCGCTCTTCAAGGTGGTCAGGAATTCCAATGCAACCCCTGTAAAAATTTGAAATTTTTTTTTTCATCCCCGATTTGAAAACTGTTTATGTAGAATTAAGCTCGTACCTTTCCTGAATTCAAATCTGCTTTTGGAGTTGAGCTGCGACTTATAGTTTTCGAGAAAATGGAATTTTTCTATCGCTCTTCGAGGTGGTCAGGAATTCCAATGCAACCCCTGTAAAAATTTGAAATTTTTTTTTTCATCCCCGATTTGAAAACTGTTTATGTAGAATTAAGCTCGCACCTTTCCTGAACTCAAATCTGCTTTTGGAGTTGAGTTGCGACTTATAGTTTTCGAGAAAATGGAATTTTTCTATCGCTCTTCGGGGTAGTCAGGAATTCCAATGCAACCCCTGTAAAAATTTGAAATTTTTTTTTTCTTCCCCGATTTGAAAACTGTTTATGTAGAATTAAGCTCGCACCTTTCCTGAATTCAAAACTGCTTTTGGAGTTGAGCTGCGACTTATAGTTTTCGAGAAAATGGAATTTTTCTATCGCTCTTCGAGGTAGTCAGGAATTCCAATGCAACCCCTGTAAAAATTTGAAATTTTTTTTTTCATCCCCGATTTGAAAACTGTTTATGTAGAATTAAGCTCGTACCTTTCCTGAATTAAAATCTGCTTTTGGAGTTGAACTGCAACTTATAGTTTTCGAGAAAATGGAATTTTTCTATCGCTCTTCGAGGTAGTCAGGAATTCCAATGCAACCCCTGAAAAATTTGAAATTTTTTTTTTCATCCCCGACTTGAAAACTGTTTATGTAGAATTAAGCTCGCACCTTTCCTGAATTCAAAACTGCTTTTGGAGTTGAGCTGCGACTTATAGTTTTCGAGAAAATGGAATTTTTCTATCGCTCTTCGAGGTAGTCAGGAATTCCAATGCAACCCCTGTAAAACTTTGAAATTTTTTTTTTTCATCCCGATTTGAAAACTGTTTATGTAGAATTAAGCTCGCACCTTTCCTGAATTCAAAACTGCTTTTGGAGTTGAGCTGCGACTTATAGTTTTCGAGAAAATGTTATTTTTCTATCGCTCTTCGAGGTAGTCAGGAATTCCAATGCAACCCCTGTAAAACTTTGAAATTTTTTTTTTCATCCCCGATTTGAAAACTGTTTATGTAGAATTAAGCTCGCACCTTTCCTGAATTCAAAACTGCTTTTGGAGTTGAGCTGCGACTTATAGTTTTCGAGAAAATGGAATTTTTCTATCGCTCTTCGAGGTAGTCAGGAATTCCAATGCAACCCCTGTAAAAATTTGAAATTTTTTTTTTCTTCCCCGATTTGAAAACTGTTTATGTAGAATTAAGCTCGTACCTTTCCTGAATTCAAATCTGCTTTTGGAGTTGAGCTGCGACTTATAGTTTTCGAGAAAATGGAATTTTTCTATCGCTCTTCGAGGTAGTCAGGAATTCCAATGCAACCCCTGTAAAAATTTGAAATTTTTTTTTTCATCCCCGATTTGAAAACTGTTTATGTAGAATTAAGCTCGCACCTTTCCTGAATTCAAATCTGCTTTTGGAGTTGAACTGCGACTTATAGTTTTCGAGAAAATGGAATTTTTCTATCGCTCTTCAAGGTGGTCAGGAATTCCAATGCAACCCCTGTAAAAATTTGAAATTTTTTTTTTCATCCCCGATTTGAAAACTGTTTATGTAGAATTAAGCTCGTACCTTTCCTGAATTCAAATCTGCTTTTGGAGTTGAACTGCGACTTATAGTTTTCGAGAAAATGGAATTTTTCTATAGCTCTTCGAGGTGGTCAGGAATTCCAATGCAACCCCTGTAAAAATTTTAAATTTTTTTTTTCATCCCCGATTTGAAAACTGTTTATGTAGAATTAAGCTCGCACCTTTCCTGAACTCAAATTTGCTTTTGGAGTTGAGTTGCGACTTATAGTTTTCGAGAAAATGGAATTTTTCTATCGCTCTTCGAGGTAGTCAGGAATTCCAATGCAACCCCTGTAAAAATTTGAAATTTTTTTTTCATCCCCGATTTGAAAACTGTTTATGTAGAATTAAGCTCGCACCTTTCCTGAATTCAAATCTGCTTTTGGAGTTGAACTGCGACTTATAGTTTTCGAGAAAATGGAATTTTTCTATCGCTCTTCAAGGTGGTCAGGAATTCCAATGCAACCCCTGTAAAAATTTGAAATTTTTTTTTTCATCCCCGATTTGAAAACTGTTTATGTAGAATTAAGCTCGTACCTTTCCTGAATTCAAATCTGCTTTTGGAGTTGAGCTGCGACTTATAGTTTTCGAGAAAATGGAATTTTTCTATCGCTCTTCGAGGTGGTCAGGAATTCCAATGCAACCCCTGTAAAAATTTGAAATTTTTTTTTTCATCCCCGATTTGAAAACTGTTTATGTAGAATTAAGCTCGCACCTTTCCTGAACTCAAATCTGCTTTTGGAGTTGAGTTGCGACTTATAGTTTTCGAGAAAATGGAATTTTTCTATCGCTCTTCGAGGTAGTCAGGAATTCCAATGCAACCCCTGTAAAAATTTGAAATTTTTTTTTCATCCCCGATTTGAAAACTGTTTAAGTAGAATTAAGCTCGCACCTTTCCTGAATTCAAAACTGCTTTTGGAGTTGAGCTGCGACTTATAGTTTTCGAGAAAATGGAATTTTTCTATCGCTCTTCGAGGTAGTCAGGAATTCCAATGCAACCCCTGTAAAACTTTGAAATTTTTTTTTTCATCCCCGATTTGAAAACTGTTTATGTAGAATTAAGCTCGCACCTTTCCTGAATTCAAAACTGCTTTTGGAGTTGAGCTGCGACTTATAGTTTTCGAGAAAATGGAATTTTTCTATTGCTCTTCGAGGTAGTCAGGAATTCCAATGCAACCCCTGTAAAAATTTGAAATTTTTTTTTTCTTCCCCGATTTGAAAACTGTTTATGTAGAATTAAGCTCGCACCTTTCCTGAATTCAAAACTGCTTTTGGAGTTGAGCTGCGACTTATAGTTTTCGAGAAAATGGAATTTTTCTATCGCTCTTCGAGGTAGTCAGGAATTCCAATGCAACCCCTGTAAAAATTTGAAATTTTTTTTTTCATCCCCGATTTGAAAACTGTTTATGTAGAATTAAGCTCGCACCTTTCCTGAATTCAAAACTGCTTTTGGAGTTGAGCTGCGACTTATAGTTTTCGAGAAAATGGAATTTTTCTATCGCTCTTCGAGGTAGTCAGGAATTCCAATGCAACCCCTGTAAAAATTTGAAATTTTTTTTTTCTTCCCCGATTTGAAAACTGTTTATGTAGAATTAAGCTCGTACCTTTCCATAATTCAAATCTGCTTTTGGAGTTGAGCTGCGACTTATAGTTTTCGAGAAAATGGAATTTTTCTATCGCTCTTCGAGGTAGTCAGGAATTCCAATGCAACCCCTGTAAAAATTTGAAATTTTTTTTTTCATCCCCGATTTGAAAACTGTTTATGTAGAATTAAGCTCGCACCTTTCCTGAATTCAAATCTGCTTTTGGAGTTGAACTGCGACTTATAGTTTTCGAGAAAATGGAATTTTTCTATCGCTCTTCAAGGTGGTCAGGAATTCCAATGCAACCCCTGTAAAAATTTGAAATTTTTTTTTTCATCCCCGATTTGAAAACTGTTTATGTAGAATTAAGCTCGTACCTTTCCTGAATTCAAATCTGCTTTTGGAGTTGAGCTGCGACTTATAGTTTTCGAGAAAATGGAATTTTTCCATCGCTCTTCGAGATAGTCAGAAATTCCAATGCAACCCCTGTAAAAATTTGAAATTTTTTTTTTCATCCCCGATTTGAAAACTGTTTATGTAGAATTAAGCTCGCACCTTTCCTGAATTCAAAACTGCTTTTGGAGTTGAGCTGCGACTTATAGTTTTCGAGAAAATGGAATTTTTCTATCGCTCTTCGAGGTAGTCAGGAATTCCAATGCAACCCCTGTAAAAATTTGAAATTTTTTTTTCATCATCGATTTGAAAACTGTTTATGTAGAATTAAGCTCGCACCTTTCCTGAACTCAAATCTGCTTTTGGAGTTGAGTTGCGACTTATAGTTTTCGAGAAAATGGAATTTTTCTATCGCTCTTCCAGGTGGTCAGGAATTCCAATGCAACCCCTGCAAAAATTTGAAATTTTTTTTTTCATCCCCGATTTGAAAACTGTTTATGTAGAATTAAGCTCGCACCTTTCCTGAATTCAAATCTTCTTTTGGAGTTGAACTGCGACTTATAGTTTTCGAGAAAATGGAATTTTTCTATCGCTCTTCGAGGTGGTCAGGAATTCCAATGCAACCCCTGCAAAAATTTGAAATTTTTTTTTTCATCCCCGATTTGAAAACTGTTTATGTAGAATTAAGCTCGCACCTTTCCTGAATTCAAATCTGCTTTTGGAGTTGAACTGCGACTTATAGTTTTCGAGAAAATGGAATTTTTCTATCGCTCTTCAAGGTGGTCAGGAATTCCAATGCAACCCCTGTAAAAATTTGAAATTTTTTTTTTCATCCCCGATTTGAAAACTGTTTATGTAGAATTAAGCTCGTACCTTTCCTGAATTCAAATCTGCTTTTGGAGTTGAGCTGCGACTTATAGTTTTCGAGAAAATGGAATTTTTCTATCGCTCTTCGAGGTGGTCAGGAATTCCAATGCAACCCCTGTAAAAATTTGAAATTTTTTTTTTCATCCCCGATTTGAAAACTGTTTATGTAGAATTAAGCTCGGACCTTTCCTCAATTCAAAACTGCTTTTGGAGTTGAGTTGCGACTTATAGTTTTCGAGAAAATGGAATTTTTCTATCGCTCTTCGGGGTAGTCAGGAATTCCAATGCAACCCCTGTAAAAATTTGAAATTTTTTTTTCATCCCCGATTTGAAAACTGTTTATGTAGAATTAAGCTCGCACCTTTCCTGAATTCAAATCTGCTTTTGGAGTAGAACTGCGACTTATAGTTTTCGAGAAAATGGAATTTTTCTATCGCTCTTCGAGGTAGTCAGGAATTCCAATGCAACCGCTGTAAAAATTTGAAATTTTTTTTTTCATCCCCGATTTGAAAACTGTTTATGTAGAATTAAGCTCGTACCTTTCCTGAATTCAAATCTGCTTTTGGAGTTGAGCTGCGACTTATAGTTTTCGAGAAAATGGAATTTTTCCATCGCTCTTCGAGATAGTCAGAAATTCCAATGCAACCCCTGTAAAAATTTGAAATTTTTTTTTCATCCCCGATTTGAAAACTGTTTATGTAGAATTAAGCTCGCACCTTTCCTGAACTCAAATCTGCTTTTGGAGTTGAGTTGCGACTTATAGTTTTCGAGAAAATGGAATTTTTCTATCGCTCTTCCAGGTGGTCAGGAATTCCAATGCAACCCCTGCAAAAATTTGAAATTTTTTTTTTATCCCCGATTTGAAAACTGTTTATGTAGAATTAAGCTCGTACCTTTCCTGAATTCAAATCTGCTTTTGGAGTTGAGCTGCGACTTATAGTTTTCGAGAAAATGGAATTTTTCTATCGCTCTTCGAGGTGGTCAGGAATTCCAATGCAACCCCTGTAAAAATTTGAAATTTTTTTTTTCATCCCCGATTTGAAAACTGTTTATGTAGAATTAAGCTCGGACCTTTCCTCAATTCAAAACTGCTTTTGGAGTTGAGTTGCGACTTATAGTTTTCGAGAAAATGGAATTTTTCTATCGCTCTTCGAGGTAGTCAGGAATTCCAATGCAACCGCTGTAAAAATTTGAAATTTTTTTTTTCATCCCCGATTTGAAAACTGTTTATGTAGAATTAAGCTCGTACCTTTCCTGAATTCAAATCTGCTTTTGGAGTTGAGCTGCGACTTATAGTTTTCGAGAAAATGGAATTTTTCCATCGCTCTTCGAGATAGTCAGAAATTCCAATGCAACCCCTGTAAAAATTTGAAATTTTTTTTTCATCCCCGATTTGAAAACTGTTTATGTAGAATTAAGCTCGCACCTTTCCTGAACTCAAATCTGCTTTTGGAGTTGAGTTGCGACTTATAGTTTTCGAGAAAATGGAATTTTTCTATCGCTCTTCCAGGTGGTCAGGAATTCCAATGCAACCCCTGCAAAAATTTGAAATTTTTTTTTTCATCCCCGATTTGAAAACTGTTTATGTAGAATTAAGCTCGTACCTTTCCTGAATTCAAATCTGCTTTTGGAGTTGAGCTGCGACTTATAGTTTTCGAGAAAATGGAATTTTTCTATCGCTCTTCGAGGTGGTCAGGAATTCCAATGCAACCCCTGTAAAAATTTGAAATTTTTTTTTTCATCCCCGATTTGAAAACTGTTTATGTAGAATTAAGCTCGGACCTTTCCTCAATTCAAAACTGCTTTTGGAGTTGAGTTGCGACTTATAGTTTTCGAGAAAATGGAATTTTTCTATCGCTCTTCGGGGTAGTCAGGAATTCCAATGCAACCCCTGTAAAAATTTGAAATTTTTTTTTCATCCCCGATTTGAAAACTGTTTATGTAGAATTAAGCTCGCACCTTTCCTGAATTCAAATCTGCTTTTGGAGTAGAACTGCGACTTATAGTTTTCGAGAAAATGGAATTTTTCTATCGCTCTTCGAGGTAGTCAGGAATTCCAATGCAACCGCTGTAAAAATTTGAAATTTTTTTTTTCATCCCCGATTTGAAAACTGTTTATGTAGAATTAAGCTCGTACCTTTCCTGAATTCAAATCTGCTTTTGGAGTTGAGCTGCGACTTATAGTTTTCGAGAAAATGGAATTTTTCCATCGCTCTTCGAGATAGTCAGAAATTCCAATGCAACCCCTGTAAAAATTTGAAATTTTTTTTTCATCCCCGATTTGAAAACTGTTTATGTAGAATTAAGCTCGCACCTTTCCTGAACTCAAATCTGCTTTTGGAGTTGAGTTGCGACTTATAGTTTTCGAGAAAATGGAATTTTTCTATCGCTCTTCCAGGTGGTCAGGAATTCCAATGCAACCCCTGCAAAAATTTGAAATTTTTTTTTTCATCCCCGATTTGAAAACTGTTTATGTAGAATTAAGCTCGCACCTTTCCTGAATTCAAATCTTCTTTTGGAGTTGAACTGCGACTTATAGTTTTCGAGAAAATGGAATTTTTCTATCGCTCTTCGAGGTGGTCAGGAATTCCAATGCAACCCCTGCAAAAATTTGAAATTTTTTTTTTCATCCCCGATTTGAAAACTGTTTATGTAGAATTAAGCTCGCACCTTTCCTGAATTCAAATCTGCTTTTGGAGTTGAACTGCGACTTATAGTTTTCGAGAAAATGGAATTTTTCTATCGCTCTTCAAGGTGGTCAGGAATTCCAATGCAACCCCTGTAAAAATTTGAAATTTTTTTTTTCATCCCCGATTTGAAAACTGTTTATGTAGAATTAAGCTCGTACCTTTCCTGAATTCAAATCTGCTTTTGGAGTTGAGCTGCGACTTATAGTTTTCGAGAAAATGGAATTTTTCTATCGCTCTTCGAGGTGGTCAGGAATTCCAATGCAACCCCTGTAAAAATTTGAAATTTTTTTTTTCATCCCCGATTTGAAAACTGTTTATGTAGAATTAAGCTCGCACCTTTCCTGAATTCAAAACTGCTTTTGGAGTTGAGCTGCGACTTATAGTTTTCGAGAAAATGGAATTTTTCTATTGCTCTTCGAGGTAGTCAGGACTTCCAATGCAACCCCTGTAAAAATTTGAAATTTTTTTTTTCATCCCCGATTTGAAAACTGTTTATGTAGAATTAAGCTCGCACCTTTCCTGAATTCAAAACTGCTTTTGGAGTCGAGCTGCGACTTATAGTTTTCGAGAAAATGGAATTTTTCTATCGCTCTTCGAGGTAGTCAGGAATTCCAATGCAACCCCTGTAAAACTTTGAAATTTTTTTTTTCATCCCCGATTTGAAAACTGTTTATGTAGAATTAAGCTCGCACCTTTCCTGAATTCAAAACTGCTTTTGGAGTTGAGCTGCGACTTATAGTTTTCGAGAAAATGGAATTTTTCTATTGCTCTTCGAGGTAGTCAGGACTTCCAATGCAACCCCTCTAAAAATTTGAAATTTTTTTTTTCTTCCCCGATTTGAAAACTGTTTATGTAGAATTAAGCTCGCACTTTTCCTGAATTCAAAACTGCTTTTGGAGTTGAGCTGCGACTTATAGTTTTCGAGAAAATGGAATTTTTCTATCGCTCTTCGAGGTAGTCAGGAATTCCAATGCAACCCCTGTAAAAATTTGAAATTTTTTTTTTCATCCCCGACTTGAAAACTGTTTATGTAGAATTAAGCTCGCACCTTTCCTGAATTCAAAACTGCTTTTGGAGTTGAGCTGCGACTTATAGTTTTCGAGAAAATGTTATTTTTCTATCGCTCTTCGAGGTAGTCAGGAATTCCAATGCAACCCCTGTAAAACTTTGAAATTTTTTTTTTCATCCCCGATTTGAAAACTGTTTATGTAGAATTAAGCTAACACCTTTCCTGAATTCAAAACTGCTTTTGGAGTTGAGCTGCGACTTATAGTTTTCGAGAAAATGGAATTTTTCTATTGCTCTTCGAGGTAGTCAGGACTTCCAATGCAACCCCTGTAAAAATTTGAAATTTTTTTTTTCATCCCCGATTTGAAAACTGTTTATGTAGAATTAAGCTCGTACCTTTCCTGAATTCAAATCTGCTTTTGGAGTTGAGCTGCGACTTATAGTTTTCGAGAAAATGGAATTTTTCTATCGCTCTTCGAGGTAGTCAGGAATTCCAATGCAACCCCTGTAAAACTTTGAAATTTTTTTTTTCATCCCCGATTTGAAAACTGTTTATGTAGAATTAAGCTCGTACCTTTCCTGAATTCAAATCTGCTTTTGGAGTTGAGCTGCGACTTATAGTTTTCGAGAAAATGGAATTTTTCTATCGCTCTTCGAGGTAGTCAGGAATTCCAATGCAACCCCTGTAAAACTTTGAAATTTTTTTTTTCATCCCCGATTTGAAAACTGTTTATGTAGAATTAAGCTCGTACCTTTCCTGAATTCAAATCTGCTTTTGGAGTTGAGCTGCGACTTATAGTTTTCGAGAAAATGGAATTTTTCTATCGCTCTTCGAGGTAGTCAGGAATTCCAATGCAACCCCTGTAAAAATTTGAAATTTTTTTTTTCTTCCCCGATTTGAAAACTGTTTATGTAGAATTAAGCTCGCACCTTTCCTGAATTCAAATCTGCTTTTGGAGTTGAACTGCGACTTATAGTTTTCGAGAAAATGGAATTTTTCTATCGCTCTTCAAGGTGGTCAGGAATTCCAATGCAACCCCTGTAAAAATTTGGAATTTTTTTTTTCATCCCCGATTTGAAAACTGTTTATGTAGAATTAAGCTCGTACCTTTCCTGAATTCAAATCTGCTTTTGGAGTTGAACTGCGACTTATAGTTTTCGAGAAAATGGAATTTTTCTATAGCTCTTCGAGGTGGTCAGGAATTCCAATGCAACCCCTGTAAAAATTTGAAATTTTTTTTTTCATCCCCGATTTGATAACTGTTTATGTAGAATTAAGCTCGCACCTTTCCTGAACTCAAATTTGCTTTTGGAGTTGAGTTGCGACTTATAGTTTTCGAGAAAATGGAATTTTTCTATCGCTCTTCGAGGTAGTCAGGAATTCCAATGCAACCCCTGTAAAAATTTGAAATTTTTTTTTCATCCCCGATTTGAAAACTGTTTATGTAGAATTAAGCTCGCACCTTTCCTGAACTCAAATCTGCTTTTGGAGTTGAGTTGCGACTTATAGTTTTCGAGAAAATGGAATTTTTCTATCGCTCTTCGAGGTGGTCAGGAATTCCAATGCAACCCCTGCAAAAATTTGAAATTTTTTTTTTCATCCCCGATTTGAAAACTGTTTATGTAGAATTAAGCTCGCACCTTTCCTGAATTCAAATCTGCTTTTGGAGTTGAACTGCGACTTATAGTTTTCGAGAAAATGGAATTTTTCTATCGCTCTTCAAGGTGGTCAGGAATTCCAATGCAACCCCTGTAAAAATTTGAAATTTTTTTTTTCATCCCCGATTTGAAAACTGTTTATGTAGAATTAAGCTCGCACCTTTCCTGAACTCAAATCTGCTTTTGGAGTTGAGTTGCGACTTATAGTTTTCGAGAAAATGGAATTTTTCTATCGCTCTTCGAGGTAGTCAGGAATTCCAATGCAACCCCTGTAAAAATTTGAAATTTTTTTTTCATCCCCGATTTGAAAACTGTTTAAGTAGAATTAAGCTCGCACCTTTCCTGAATTCAAAACTGCTTTTGGAGTTGAGCTGCGACTTATAGTTTTCGAGAAAATGGAATTTTTCTATCGCTCTTCAAGGTGGTCAGGAATTCCAATGCAACCCCTGTAAAAATTTGAAATTTTTTTTTTCATCCCCGATTTGAAAACTGTTTATGTAGAATTAAGCTCGCACCTTTCCTGAACTCAAATCTGCTTTTGGAGTTGAGTTGCGACTTATAGTTTTCGAGAAAATGGAATTTTTCTATCGCTCTTCGAGGTAGTCAGGAATTCCAATGCAACCCCTGTAAAAATTTGAAATTTTTTTTTCATCCCCGATTTGAAAACTGTTTAAGTAGAATTAAGCTCGCACCTTTCCTGAATTCAAAACTGCTTTTGGAGTTGAGCTGCGACTTATAGTTTTCGAGAAAATGGAATTTTTCTATTGTTCTTCGAGGTAGTCAGGACTTCCAATGCAACCCCTCTAAAAATTTGAAATTTTTTTTTTCTTCCCCGATTTGAAAACTGTTTATGTAGAATTAAGCTAACACCTTTCCTGAATTCAAAACTGCTTTTGGAGTTGAGCTGCGACTTATAGTTTTCGAGAAAATGGAATTTTTCTATCGCTCTTCGAGGTAGTCAGGAATTCCAATGCAACCCCTGTAAAAATTTGAAATTTTTTTTTTCATCCCCGACTTGAAAACTGTTTATGTAGAATTAAGCTAACACCTTTCCTGAATTCAAAACTGCTTTTGGAGTTGAGCTGCGACTTATAGTTTTCGAGAAAATGTTATTTTTCTATCGCTCTTCGAGGTAGTCAGGAATTCCAATGCAACCCCTGTAAAACTTTGAAATTTTTTTTTTCATCCCCGATTTGAAAACTGTTTATGTAGAATTAAGCTAACACCTTTCCTGAATTCAAAACTGCTTTTGGAGTTGAGCTGCGACTTATAGTTTTCGAGAAAATGGAATTTTTCTATCGCTCTTCGAGGTAGTCAGGAATTCCAATGCAACCCCTGTAAAACTTTGAAATTTTTTTTTTCATCCCCGATTTGAAAACTGTTTATGTAGAATTAAGCTCGCACCTTTCCTGAATTCAAAACTGCTTTTGGAGTTGAGCTGCGACTTATAGTTTTCGAGAAAATGGAATTTTTCTATCGCTCTTCGAGGTAGTCAGGAATTCCAATGCAACCCCTGTAAAAATTTGAAATTTTTTTTTTCATCCCCGATTTGAAAACTGTTTATGTAGAATTAAGCTCGCACCTTTCCTGAATTCAAATCTGCTTTTGGAGTTGAACTGCGACTTATAGTTTTCGAGAAAATGGAATTTTTCTATCGCTCTTCAAGGTGGTCAGGAATTCCAATGCAACCCCTGTAAAAATTTGAAATTTTTTTTTTCATCCCCGATTTGAACTCAAATTTGCTTTTGGAGTTGAGTTGCGACTTATAGTTTTCGAGAAAATGGAATTTTTCTATCGCTCTTCGAGGTAGTCAGGAATTCCAATGCAACCCCTGTAAAAATTTGAAATTTTTTTTTCATCCCCGATTTGAAAACTGTTTATGTAGAATTAAGCTCGCACCTTTCCTGAACTCAAATCTGCTTTTGGAGTTGAACTGCGACTTATAGTTTTCGAGAAAATGGAATTTTTCTATCGCTCTTCGAGGTAGTCAGGAATTCCAATGCAACCCCTGTAAAAATTTGAAATTTTTTTTTCATCCCCGATTTGAAAACTGTTTATGTAGAATTAAGCTCGCACCTTTCCTGAATTCAAATCTGCTTTTGGAGTTGAACTGCGACTTATAGTTTTCGAGAAAATGGAATTTTTCTATCGCTCTTCGAGGTGGTCAGGAATTCCAATGCAACCCCTGCAAAAATTTGAAATTTTTTTTTTCATCCCCGATTTGAAAACTGTTTATGTAGAATTAAGCTCGCACCTTTCCTGAATTCAAATCTGCTTTTGGAGTTGAACTGCGACTTATAGTTTTCGAGAAAATGGAATTTTTCTATCGCTCTTCAAGGTGGTCAGGAATTCCAATGCAACCCCTGTAAAAATTTGAAATTTTTTTTTTCATCCCCGATTTGAAAACTGTTTATGTAGAATTAAGCTCGCACCTTTCCTGAACTCAAATCTGCTTTTGGAGTTGAGTTGCGACTTATAGTTTTCGAGAAAATGGAATTTTTCTATCGCTCTTCGAGGTAGTCAGGAATTCCAATGCAACCCCTGTAAAAATTTGAAATTTTTTTTTCATCCCCGATTTGAAAACTGTTTAAGTAGAATTAAGCTCGCACCTTTCCTGAATTCAAAACTGCTTTTGGAGTTGAGCTGCGACTTATAGTTTTCGAGAAAATGGAATTTTTCTATCGCTCTTCGAGGTAGTCAGGAATTCCAATGCAACCCCTGTAAAACTTTGAAATTTTTTTTTTCATCCCCGATTTGAAAACTGTTCATGTAGAATTAAGCTCGCACCTTTCCTGAATTCAAAACTGCTTTTGGAGTTGAGCTGCGACTTATAGTTTTCGAGAAAATGGAATTTTTCTATTGCTCTTCGAGGTAGTCAGGAATTCCAATGCAACCCCTGTAAAAATTTGAAATTTTTTTTTTCATCCCCGATTTGAAAACTGTTTATGTAGAATTAAGCTCGCACCTTTCCTGAATTCAAAACTGCTTTTGGAGTTGAGCTGCGACTTATAGTTTTCGAGAAAATGGAATTTTTCTATCGCTCTTCGAGGTAGTCAGGAATTCCAATGCAACCCCTGTAAAAATTTGAAATTTTTTTTTTCTTCCCCGATTTGAAAACTGTTTATGTAGAATTAAGCTCGTACCTTTCCATAATTCAAATCTGCTTTTGGAGTTGAGCTGCGACTTATAGTTTTCGAGAAAATGGAATTTTTCTATCGCTCTTCGAGGTAGTCAGGAATTCCAATGCAACCCCTGTAAAAATTTGAAATTTTTTTTTTCATCCCCGATTTGAAAACTGTTTATGTAGAATTAAGCTCGCACCTTTCCTGAATTCAAATCTGCTTTTGGAGTTGAACTGCGACTTATAGTTTTCGAGAAAATGGAATTTTTCTATCGCTCTTCAAGGTGGTCAGGAATTCCAATGCAACCCCTGTAAAAATTTTGAAATTTTTTTTTTCATCCCCGATTTGAAAACTGTTTATGTAGAATTAAGCTCGTACCTTTCCTGAATTCAAATCTGCTTTTGGAGTTGAGCTGCGACTTATAGTTTTCGAGAAAATGGAATTTTTCTATAGCTCTTCGAGGTGGTCAGGAATTCCAATGCAACCCCTGTAAAAATTTGAAATTTTTTTTTTCATCCCCGATTTGAAAACTGTTTATGTAGAATTAAGCTCGCACCTTTCCTGAATTCAAAACTGCTTTTGGAGTTGAGCTGCGACTTATAGTTTTCGAGAAAATGGAATTTTTCTATCGCTCTTCGAGGTAGTCAGGAATTCCAATGCAACCCCTGCAAAAATTTGAAATTTTTTTTTTCATCCCCGATTTGAAAACTGTTTATGTAGAATTAAGCTCGCACCTTTCCTGAATTCAAATCTGCTTTTGGAGTTGAACTGCGACTTATAGTTTTCGAGAAAATGGAATTTTTCTATCGCTCTTCAAGGTGGTCAGGAATTCCAATGCAACCCCTGTAAAAATTTGAAATTTTTTTTTTCATCCCCGATTTGAAAACTGTTTATGTAGAATTAAGCTCGCACCTTTCCTGAATTCAAATCTGCTTTTGAAGTTGAACTGCGACTTATAGTTTTCGAGAAAATGGAATTTTTCTATCGCTCTTCGAGGTAGTCAGGAATTCCAATGCAACCCCTGTAAAAATTTGAAATTTTTTTTTTCTTCCCCGATTTGAAAACTGTTTATGTAGAATTAAGCTCGCACCTTTCCTGAATTCAAATCTGCTTTTGGAGTTGAACTGCGACTTATAGTTTTCGAGAAAATGGAATTTTTCTATCGCTCTTCAAGGTGGTCAGGAATTCCAATGCAACCCCTGTAAAAATTTGAAATTTTTTCTTCATCCCCGATTTGAAAACTGTTTATGTAGAATTAAGCTCGCACCTTTCCTGAATTCAAATCTGCTTTTTGAGTTGAACTGCCACTTATAGTTTTCGAGAAAATGGAATTTTTCTATCGCTCTTCGAGGTAGTCAGGAATTCCAATGCAACCCCTGTAAAAATTTGAAATTTTTTTTTTCATCCCCGATTTGAAAACTGTTTATGTAGAATTAAGCTCGCACCTTTCCTGAATTCAAATCTGCTTTTGGAGTTGAACTGCGACTTATAGTTTTCGAGAAAATGGAATTTTTCTATCGCTCTTCGAGGTAGTCAGGAATTCCAATGCAACCCCTGTAAAAATTTGAATTTTTTTTTTTCATCCCCGATTTGAAAACTGTTTATGTAGAATTAAGCTCGCACCTTTCCTGAATTCAAAACTGCTTTTGGAGTTGAGCTGCGACTTATAGTTTTCGAGAAAATGGAATTTTTCTATCGCTCTTCGAGGTAGTCAGGAATTCCAATGCAACCCCTGTAAAAATTTGAAATTTTTTTTTTCATCCCCGATTTGAAAACTGTTTATGTAGAATTAAGCTCGCACCTTTCCTGAATTCAAATCTGCTTTTGGAGTTGAGCTGCGACTTATAGTTTTCGAGAAAATGGAATTTTTCTATCGCTCTTCGAGGTAGTCAGGAATTCCAATGCAACCCCTGTAAAAATTTGAAATTTTTTTTTTCATCCCCGATTTGAAAACTGTTTATGTAGAATTAAGCTCGCACCTTTCCTGAATTCAAATCTGCTTTTTTAGTTGAGCTGCGACTTATAGTTTTCGAGAAAATGGAATTTTTCTATGGCTCTTCGAGGTAGTCAGGAATTCCAATGCAACCCCTGTAAAAATTTGAAATTTTTTTTTCATCCCCGATTTGAAAACTGTTTATGTAGAATTAAGCTCGCACCTTTCCTGAATTCAAATCTGCTTTTGGAGTTGAACTGCGACTTATAGTTTTCGAGAAAATGGAATTTTTCTATCGCTCTTCGAGGTAGTCAGGAATTCCAATGCAACCCCTGTAAAAATTTGAAATTTTTTTTTTCATCCCCGATTTGAAAACTGTTTATGTAGAATTAAGCTCGCACCTTTCCTGAATTCAAATCTGCTTTAGGAGTTGAGCTGCGACTTATAGTTTTCGAGAAAATGGAATTTTTCTATCGCTCTTCGAGGTAGTCAGGAATTCCAATGCAACCCCTGTAAAAATTTGAAATTTTTTTTTTCATCCCCGATTTGAAAACTGTTTATGTAGAATTAAGCTCGCACCTTTCCTGAATTCAAATCTGCTTTTGGAGTTGAACTGCGACTTATAGTTTTCGAGAAAATGGAATTTTTCTATCGCTCTTCGAGGTAGTCAGGAATTCCAATGCAACCCCTGTAAAAATTTGAAATTTTTTTTTTCATCCCCGATTTGAAAACTGTTTATGTAGAATTAAGCTCGTACCTTTCCTGAATTCAAATCTGCTTTTGGAGTTGAGCTGCGACTTATAGTTTTCGAGAAAATGGAATTTTTCTATCGCTCTTCGAGGTAGTCAGGAATTCCAATGCAACCCCTGTAAAAATTTGAAATTTTTTTTTTCATCCCCGATTTGAAAACTGTTTATGTAGAATTAAGCTCGCACCTTTCCTGAATTCAAAACTGCTTTTGGAGTTGAGCTGCGACTTATAGTTTTCGAGAAAATGGAATTTTTCTATCGCTCTTCGAGGTAGTCAGGAATTCCAATGCAACCCCTGTAAAAATTTGAAATTTTTTTTTCATCCCCGGTTTGAAAACTGTTTATGTAGAATTAAGCTCGCACCTTTCCTGAATTCAAATCTGCTTTTGGAGTTGAACTGCGACTTATAGTTTTCGAGAAAATGGAATTTTTCTATCGCTCTTCGAGGTAGTCAGGAATTCCAATGCAACCCCTGTAAAAATTTGAAATTTTTTTTTTCATCCCCGATTTGAAAACTGTTTATGTAGAATTAAGCTCGCACCTTTCCTGAATTCAAAACTGCTTTTGGAGTTGAGCTGCGACTTATAGTTTTCGAGAAAATGGAATTTTTCTATCGCTCTTCGAGGTAGTCAGGAATTCCAATGCAACCCCTGTAAAAATTTGAAATTTTTTTTTTCATCCCCGTTTTGAAAACTATTTATGTAGAATTAAGCTCGCACCTTTCCTGAATTCAAAACTGCTTTTCGAGTTGAGCTGCGACTTATAGTTTTCGAGAAAATGGAATTTTTCTATCGCTCTTCGAGGTAGTCAGGAATTCCAATGCAACCCCTGTAAAAATTTGAAATTTTTTTTTTCATCCCCGATTTGAAAACTGTTTATGTAGAATTAAGCTCGCACCTTTCCTCAATTCAAAACTGCTTTTGGAGTTGAGCTGCGACTTATAGTTTTCGAGAAAATGGAATTTTTCTATCGCTCTTCGAGGTAGTCAGGAATTCCAATGCAACCCCTGTAAAAATTTGAATTTTTTTTTTTCATCCCCGATTTGAAAACTGTTTATGTAGAATTAAGCTCGCACCTTTCCTGAATTCAAATCTGCTTTTGGAGTTGAGCTGCGACTTATAGTTTTCGAGAAAATGGAATTTTTCTATCGCTCTTCGAGGTAGTCAGGAATTCCAATGCAACCCCTGTAAAAATTTGAAATTTTTTTTTTCATCCCCGATTTGAAAACTGTTTATGTAGAATTAAGCTCGCACCTTTCCTGAATTCAAAACTGCTTTTGGAGTTGAGCTGCGACTTATAGTTTTCGAGAAAATGGAATTTTTCTATCGCTCTTCGAGGTAGTCAGGAATTCCAATGCAACCCCTGTAAAAATTTGAAATTTTTTTTTTCATCCCCGATTTGAAAACTGTTTATGTAGAATTAAGCTCGCACCTTTCCTGAATTTAAATCTGCTTTTGGAGTTGAGCTGCGACTTATAGTTTTCGAGAAAATGGAATTTTTCTATCGCTCTTCGAGGTAGTCAGGAATTCCAATGCAACCCCTGTAAAAATTTGAAATTTTTTTTTTCATCCCCGATTTGAAAACTGTTTATGTAGAATTAAGCTCGCACCTTTCCTGAATTCAAATCTGCTTTTGGAGTTGAACTGCGACTTATAGTTTTCGAGAAAATGGAATTTTTCTATCGCTCTTCAAGGTGGTCAGGAATTCCAATGCAACCCCTGTAAAAATTTGAAATTTTTTCTTCATCCCCGATTTGAAAACTGTTTATGTAGAATTAAGCTCGCACCTTTCCTGAATTCAAATCTGCTTTTTGAGTTGAACTGCCACTTATAGTTTTCGAGAAAATGGAATTTTTCTATCGCTCTTCGAGGTAGTCAGGAATTCCAATGCAACCCCTGTAAAAATTTGAAATTTTTTTTTTCATCCCCGATTTGAAAACTGTTTATGTAGAATTAAGCTCGCACCTTTCCTGAATTCAAATCTGCTTTTGGAGTTGAACTGCGACTTATAGTTTTCGAGAAAATGGAATTTTTCTATCGCTCTTCGAGGTAGTCAGGAATTCCAATGCAACCCCTGTAAAAATTTGAATTTTTTTTTTTCATCCCCGATTTGAAAACTGTTTATGTAGAATTAAGCTCGCACCTTTCCTGAATTCAAAACTGCTTTTGGAGTTGAGCTGCGACTTATAGTTTTTGAGAAAATGGAATTTTTCTATCGCTCTTCGAGGTAGTCAGGAATTCCAATGCAACCCCTGTAAAAATTTGAAATTTTTTTTTTCATCCCCGATTTGAAAACTGTTTATGTAGAATTAAGCTCGCACCTTTCCTGAATTCAAATCTGCTTTTGGAGTTGAGCTGCGACTTATAGTTTTCGAGAAAATGGAATTTTTCTATCGCTCTTCGAGGTAGTCAGGAATTCCAATGCAACCCCTGTAAAAATTTGAAATTTTTTTTTTCATCCCCGATTTGAAAACTGTTAATGTAGAATTAAGCTCGCACCTTTCCTGAATTCAAATCTGCTTTTGGAGTTGAGCTGCGACTTATAGTTTTCGAGAAAATGGAATTTTTCTATGGCTCTTCGAGGTAGTCAGGAATTCCAATGCAACCCCTGTAAAAATTTGAAATTTTTTTTTTCATCCCCGATTTGAAAACTGTTTATGTAGAATTAAGCTCGCACCTTTCCTGAATTCAAATCTGCTTTTGGAGTTGAACTGCGACTTATAGTTTTCGAGAAAATGGAATTTTTCTATCGCTCTTCGAGGTAGTCAGGAATTCCAATGCAACCCCTGTAAAAATTTGAAATTTTTTTTTTCATCCCCGATTTGAAAACTGTTTATGTAGAATTAAGCTCGCACCTTTCCTGAATTCAAATCTGCTTTAGGAGTTGAGCTGCGACTTATAGTTTTCGAGAAAATGGAATTTTTCTATCGCTCTTCGAGGTAGTCAGGAATTCCAATGCAACCCCTGTAAAAATTTGAAATTTTTTTTTTCATCCCCGATTTGAAAACTGTTTATGTAGAATTAAGCTCGCACCTTTCCTGAATTCAAATCTGCTTTTGGAGTTGAACTGCGACTTATAGTTTTCGAGAAAATGGAATTTTTCTATCGCTCTTCGAGGTAGTCAGGAATTCCAATGCAACCCCTGTAAAAATTTGAAATTTTTTTTTCATCCCCGATTTGAAAACTGTTTATGTAGAATTAAGCTCGTACCTTTCCTGAATTCAAATCTGCTTTTGGAGTTGAGCTGCGACTTATAGTTTTCGAGAAAATGGAATTTTTCTATCGCTCTTCGAGGTAGTCAGGAATTCCAATGCAACCCCTGTAAAAATTTGAAATTTTTTTTTTCATCCCCGATTTGAAAACTGTTTATGTAGAATTAAGCTCGCACCTTTCCTGAATTCAAAACTGCTTTTGGAGTTGAGCTGCGACTTATAGTTTTCGAGAAAATGGAATTTTTCTATCGCTCTTCGAGGTAGTCAGGAATTCCAATGCAACCCCTGTAAAAATTTGAAATTTTTTTTTCATCCCCGGTTTGAAAACTGTTTATGTAGAATTAAGCTCGCACCTTTCCTGAATTCAAATCTGCTTTTGGAGTTGAACTGCGACTTATAGTTTTCGAGAAAATGGAATTTTTCTATCGCTCTTCGAGGTAGTCAGGAATTCCAATGCAACCCCTGTAAAAATTTGAAATTTTTTTTTTCATCCCCGATTTGAAAACTGTTTATGTAGAATTAAGCTCGCACCTTTCCTGAATTCAAAACTGCTTTTGGAGTTGAGCTGCGACTTATAGTTTTCGAGAAAATGGAATTTTTCTATCGCTCTTCGAGGTAGTCAGGAATTCCAATGCAACCCCTGTAAAAATTTGAAATTTTTTTTTTCATCCCCGTTTTGAAAACTATTTATGTAGAATTAAGCTCGCACCTTTCCTGAATTCAAAACTGCTTTTCGAGTTGAGCTGCGACTTATAGTTTTCGAGAAAATGGAATTTTTCTATCGCTCTTCGAGGTAGTCAGGAATTCCAATGCAACCCCTGTAAAAATTTGAAATTTTTTTTTTCATCCCCGATTTGAAAAATGTTTATGTAGAATTAAGCTCGCACCTTTCCTCAATTCAAAACTGCTTTTGGAGTTGAGCTGCGACTTATAGTTTTCGAGAAAATGGAATTTTTCTATCGCTCTTCGAGGTAGTCAGGAATTCCAATGCAACCCCTGTAAAAATTTGAATTTTTTTTTTTCATCCCCGATTTGAAAACTGTTTATGTAGAATTAAGCTCGCACCTTTCCTGAATTCAAATCTGCTTTTGGAGTTGAGCTGCGACTTATAGTTTTCGAGAAAATGGAATTTTTCTATCGCTCTTCGAGGTAGTCAGGAATTCCAATGCAACCCCTGTAAAAATTTGAAATTTTTTTTTTCATCCCCGATTTGAAAACTGTTTATGTAGAATTAAGCTCGCACCTTTCCTGAATTCAAAACTGCTTTTGGAGTTGAGCTGCGACTTATAGTTTTCGAGAAAATGGAATTTTTCTATCGCTCTTCGAGGTAGTCAGGAATTCCAATGCAACCCCTGTAAAAATTTGAAATTTTTTTTTTCATCCCCGATTTGAAAACTGTTTATGTAGAATTAAGCTCGCACCTTTCCTGAATTTAAATCTGCTTTTGGAGTTGAGCTGCGACTTATAGTTTTCGAGAAAATGGAATTTTTCTATCGCTCTTCGAGGTAGTCAGGAATTCCAATGCAACCCCTGTAAAAATTTGAAATTTTTTTTTCATCCCCGATTTGAAAACTGTTTATGTAGAATTAAGCTCGCACCTTTCCTGAATTCAAAACTGCTTTTGGAGTTGAGCTGCGACTTATAGTTTTCGAGAAAATGGAATTTTTCTATCGCTCTTCGAGGTAGTCAGGAATTCCAATGCAACCCCTGTAAAAATTTGAAATTTTGTTTTCTTCCCCGATTTGAAAACTGTTTATGTAGAATTAAGCTCGTACCTTTCCTGAATTCAAATCTGCTTTTGGAGTTGAGCTGCGACTTATAGTTTTCGAGAAAATGGAATTTTTCTATCGCTCTTCGAGGTAGTCAGGAATTCCAATGCAACCCCTGTAAAAATTTGAAATTTTTTTTTTCATCCCCGATTTGAAAACTGTTTATGTAGAATTAAGCTCGCACCTTTCCTGAATTCAAAACTGCTTTTGGAGTTGAGCTGCGACTTATAGTTTTCGAGAAAATGGAATTTTTCTATCGCTCTTCGAGGTAGTCAGGAACTCCAATGCAACCCCTGTAAAAATTTGAAATTTTTTTTTTCATCCCCGATTTGAAAACTGTTTATGTAGAATTAAGCTCGCACCTTTCCTGAATTCAAATCTGCTTTTGGAGTTGAGCTGCGACTTATAGTTTTCGAGAAAATGGAATTTTTCTATCGCTCTTCGAGGTAGTCAGGAATTCCAATGCAACCCCTGTAAAAATTTGAAATTTTTTTTTTCATCCCCGATTTGAAAACTGTTTATGTAGAATTAAGCTCGCACCTTTCCTGAATTCAAAACTGCTTTTGGAGTTGAGCTGCGACTTATAGTTTTCGAGAAAATGGAATTTTTCTATCGCTCTTCGAGGTAGTCAGGAATTCCAATGCAACCCCTGTAAAAATTTTAAATTTTTTTTTTCTTCCCCGATTTGAAAACTGTTTATGTAGAATTAAGCTCGTACCTTTCCTGAATTCAAATCTGCTTTTGGAGTTGAGCTGCGACTTATAGTTTTCGAGAAAATGGAATTTTTCTATCGCTCTTCGAGGTAGTCAGGAATTCCAATGCAACCCCTGTAAAAATTTGAAATTTTTTTTTTCATCCCCGATTTGAAAACTGTTTATGTAGAATTAAGCTCGCACCTTTCCTGAATTCAAATCTGCTTTTGGAGTTGGAGCTTTGGAGTTTGAAATGTTTTTTTTCATCCCCGATTTGAAAACTGTTTATGTAGAATTAAGCTCGCACCTTTCCTGAATTCAAAACTGCTTTTGGAGTTGAGCTGCGACTTATAGTTTTCGAGAAAATGGAATTTTTCTATCGCTCTTCGAGGTAGTCAGGAATTCCAATGCAACCCCTGCAAAAATTTGAAATTTTTTTTTTCATCCCCGATTTGAAAACTGTTTATGTAGAATTAAGCTCGCACCTTTCCTGAATTCAAATCTGCTTTTGGAGTTGAGCTGCGACTTATAGTTTTCGAGAAAATGGAATTTTTCTATCGCTCTTCGAGGTAGTCAGGAATTCCAATGCAACCCCTGTAAAAATTTGAAATTTTTTTTTTCATCCCCGATTTGAAAACTGTTTATGTAGAATTAAGCTCGCACCTTTCCTGAATTTAAATCTGCTTTTGGAGTTGAGCTGCGACTTATAGTTTTCGAGAAAATGGAATTTTTCTATCGCTCTTCGAGGTAGTCAGGAATTCCAATGCAACCCCTGTAAAAATTTGAAATTTTTTTTTTCATCCCCGATTTGAAAACTGTTTATGTAGAATTAAGCTCGCACCTTTCCTGAATTCAAAACTGCTTTTGGAGTTGAGCTGCGACTTATAGTTTTCGAGAAAATGGAATTTTTCTATCGCTCTTCGAGGTAGTCAGGAATTCCAATGCAACCCCTGTAAAAATTTGAAATTTTTTTTTTCTTCCCCGATTTGAAAACTGTTTATGTAGAATTAAGCTCGTACCTTTCCTGAATTCAAATCTGCTTTTGGAGTTGAGCTGCGACTTATAGTTTTCGAGAAAATGGAATTTTTCTATCGCTCTTCGAGGTAGTCAGGAATTCCAATGCAACCCCTGTAAAAATTTGAAATTTTTTTTTTCATCCCCGATTTGAAAACTGTTTATGTAGAATTAAGCTCGCACCTTTCCTGAATTCAAAACTGCTTTTGGAGTTGAGCTGCGACTTATAGTTTTCGAGAAAATGGAATTTTTCTATCGCTCTTCGAGGTAGTCAGGAATTCCAATGCAACCCCTGTAAAAATTTGAAATTTTTTTTTTCATCCCCGATTTGAAAACTGTTTATGTAGAATTAAGCTCGCACCTTTCCTGAATTCAAAACTGCTTTTGGAGTTGAGCTGCGACTTATAGTTTTCGAGAAAATGGAATTTTTCTATCGCTCTTCGAGGTAGTCAGGAATTCCAATGCAACCCCTGTAAAAATTTGAAATTTTTTTTTTCATCCCCGATTTGAAAACTGTTTATGTAGAATTAAGCTCGCACCTTTCCTGAATTCAAATCTGCTTTTGGAGTTGGAGCTTTGGAGTTTGAAATGTTTTTTTTCATCCCCGATTTGAAAACTGTTTATGTAGAATTAAGCTCGCACCTTTCCTGAATTCAAAACTGCTTTTGGAGTTGAGCTGCGACTTATAGTTTTCGAGAAAATGGAATTTTTCTATCGCTCTTCGAGGTAGTCAGGAATTCCAATGCAACCCCTGCAAAAATTTGAAATTTTTTTTTTCATCCCCGATTTGAAAACTGTTTATGTAGAATTAAGCTCGCACCTTTCCTGAATTCAAATCTGCTTTTGGAGTTGAGCTGCGACTTATAGTTTTCGAGAAAATGGAATTTTTCTATCGCTCTTCGAGGTAGTCAGGAATTCCAATGCAACCCCTGTAAAAATTTGAAATTTTTTTTTTCATCCCCGATTTGAAAACTGTTTATGTAGAATTAAGCTCGCACCTTTCCTGAATTTAAATCTGCTTTTGGAGTTGAGCTGCGACTTATAGTTTTCGAGAAAATGGAATTTTTCTATCGCTCTTCGAGGTAGTCAGGAATTCCAATGCAACCCCTGTAAAAATTTGAAATTTTTTTTTTCATCCCCGATTTGAAAACTGTTTATGTAGAATTAAGCTCGCACCTTTCCTGAATTCAAAACTGCTTTTGGAGTTGAGCTGCGACTTATAGTTTTCGAGAAAATGGAATTTTTCTATCGCTCTTCGAGGTAGTCAGGAATTCCAATGCAACCCCTGTAAAAATTTGAAATTTTTTTTTTCTTCCCCGATTTGAAAACTGTTTATGTAGAATTAAGCTCGTACCTTTCCTGAATTCAAATCTGCTTTTGGAGTTGAGCTGCGACTTATAGTTTTCGAGAAAATGGAATTTTTCTATCGCTCTTCGAGGTAGTCAGGAATTCCAATGCAACCCCTGTAAAAATTTGAAATTTTTTTTTTCATCCCCGATTTGAAAACTGTTTATGTAGAATTAAGCTCGCACCTTTCCTGAATTCAAAACTGCTTTTGGAGTTGAGCTGCGACTTATAGTTTTCGAGAAAATGGAATTTTTCTATCGCTCTTCGAGGTAGTCAGGAATTCCAATGCAACCCCTGTAAAAATTTGAAATTTTTTTTTTCATCCCCGATTTGAAAACTGTTTATGTAGAATTAAGCTCGCACCTTTCCTGAATTCAAAACTGCTTTTGGAGTTGAGCTGCGACTTATAGTTTTCGAGAAAATGGAATTTTTCTATCGCTCTTCGAGGTAGTCAGGAATTCCAATGCAACCCCTGTAAAAATTTTAAATTTTTTTTTTCTTCCCCGATTTGAAAACTGTTTATGTAGAATTAAGCTCGTACCTTTCCTGAATTCAAATCTGCTTTTGGAGTTGAGCTGCGACTTATAGTTTTCGAGAAAATGGAATTTTTCTATCGCTCTTCGAGGTAGTCAGGAATTCCAATGCAACCCCTGTAAAAATTTGAAATTTTTTTTTTCATCCCCGATTTGAAAACTGTTTATGTAGAATTAAGCTCGCACCTTTCCTGAATTCAAAACTGCTTTTGGAGTTGAGCTGCGACTTATAGTTTTCGAGAAAATGGAATTTTTCTATCGCTCTTCGAGGTAGTCAGGAATTCCAATGCAACCCCTGTAAAAATTTGAAATTTTTTTTTTCATCCCCGATTTGAAAACTGTTTATGTAGAATTAAGCTCGCACCTTTCCTGAATTCAAAACTGCTTTTGGAGTTGAGCTGCGACTTATAGTTTTCGAGAAAATGGAATTTTTCTATCGCTCTTCGAGGTAGTCAGGAATTCCAATGCAACCCCTGTAAAAATTTGAAATTTTTTTTTTCTTCCCCGATTTGAAAACTGTTTATGTAGAATTAAGCTCGTACCTTTCCTGAATTCAAATCTGCTTTTGGAGTTGAGCTGCGACTTATAGTTTTCGAGAAAATGGAATTTTTCTATCGCTATTCGAGGTAGTCAGGAATTCCAATGCAACCCCTGTAAAAATTTGAAATTTTTTTTTTCATCCCCGATTTGAAAACTGTTTATGTAGAATTAAGCTCGCACCTTTCCTGAATTCAAAACTGCTTTTGGAGTTGAGCTGCGACTTATAGTTTTCGAGAAAATGGAATTTTTCTATCGCTCTTCGAGGTAGTCAGGAACTCCAATGCAACCCCTGTAAAAATTTGAAATTTTTTTTTTCATCCCCGATTTGAAAACTGTTTATGTAGAATTAAGCTCGCACCTTTCCTGAATTCAAATCTGCTTTTGGAGTTGAGCTGCGACTTATAGTTTTCGAGAAAATGGAATTTTTCTATCGCTCTTCGAGGTAGTCAGGAATTCCAATGCAACCCCTGTAAAAATTTGAAATTTTTTTTTTCATCCCCGATTTGAAAACTGTTTATGTAGAATTAAGCTCGCACCTTTCCTGAATTCAAAACTGCTTTTGGAGTTGAGCTGCGACTTATAGTTTTCGAGAAAATGGAATTTTTCTATCGCTCTTCGAGGTAGTCAGGAATTCCAATGCAACCCCTGTAAAAATTTTAAATTTTTTTTTTCTTCCCCGATTTGAAAACTGTTTATGTAGAATTAAGCTCGTACCTTTCCTGAATTCAAATCTGCTTTTGGAGTTGAGCTGCGACTTATAGTTTTCGAGAAAATGGAATTTTTCTATCGCTCTTCGAGGTAGTCAGAAATTCCAATGCAACCCCTGTAAAAATTTGAAATTTTTTTTTTCATCCCCGATTTGAAAACTGTTTATGTAGAATTAAGCTCGCACCTTTCCTGAATTCAAATCTGCTTTTGGAGTTGAGCTGCGACTTATAGTTTTCGAGAAAATGGAATTTTTCTATCGCTCTTCGAGGTAGTCAGGAATTCCAATGCAACCCCTGTAAAAATTTTAAATTTTTTTTTTCATCCCCGATTTGAAAACTGTTTATGTAGAATTAAGCTCGCACCTTTCCTGAATTCAAATCTGCTTTTGGAGTTGGAGCTTTGGAGTTTGAAATTTTTTTTTTCATCCCCGATTTGAAAACTGTTTATGTAGAATTAAGCTCGCACCTTTCCTGAATTCAAAACTGCTTTTGGAGTTGAGCTGCGACTTATAGTTTTCGAGAAAATGGAATTTTTCTATCGCTCTTCGAGGTAGTCAGGAATTCCAATGCAACCCCTGCAAAAATTTGAAATTTTTTTTTTCATCCCCGATTTGAAAACTGTTTATGTAGAATTAAGCTCGCACCTTTCCTGAATTCAAAACTGCTTTTGGAGTTGAGCTGCGACTTATAGTTTTCGAGAAAATGGAATTTTTCTATCGCTCTTCGAGGTAGTCAGGAATTCCAATGCAACCCCTGTAAAAATTTTAAATTTTTTTTTTCTTCCCCGATTTGAAAACTGTTTATGTAGAATCAAGCTCGTACCTTTCCTGAATTCAAATCTGCTTTTGGAGTTGAGCTGCGACTTATAGTTTTCGAGAAAATGGAATTTTTCTATCGCTCTTCGAGGTAGTCAGGAATTCCAATGCAACCCCTGTAAAAATTTGAAATTTTTTTTTTCATCCCCGATTTGAAAACTGTTTATGTAGAATTAAGCTCGCACCTTTCCTGAATTCAAATCTGCTTTTGGAGTTGAGCTGCGACTTATAGTTTTCGAGAAAATGGAATTTTTCTATCGCTCTTCGAGGTAGTCAGGAATTCCAATGCAACCCCTGTAAAAATTTGAAATTTTTTTTTTCATCCCCGATTTGAAAACTGTTTATGTAGAATTAAGCTCGCACCTTTCCTGAATTCAAATCTGCTTTTGGAGTTGGAGCTTTGGAGTTTGAAATTTTTTTTTTCATCCCCGATTTGAAAACTGTTTATGTAGAATTAAGCTCGCACCTTTCCTGAATTCAAAACTGCTTTTGGAGTTGAGCTGCGACTTATAGTTTTCGAGAAAATGGAATTTTTCTATCGCTCTTCAAGGTGGTCAGGAATTCCAATGCAACCCCTGTAAAAATTTGAAATTTTTTTTTTCATCCCCGATTTGAAAACTGTTTATGTAGAATTAAGCTCGCACCTTTCCTGAATTCAAATCTGCTTTTGAAGTTGAACTGCGACTTATAGTTTTCGAGAAAATGGAATTTTTCTATCGCTCTTCGAGGTAGTCAGGAATTCCAATGCAACCCCTGTAAAAATTTGAAATTTTTTTTTTCATCCCCGATTTGAAAACTGTTTATGTAAATCTGCTTTTGGAGTTGAACTGCGACTTATAGTTTTCGAGAAAATGGAATTTTTCTATCGCTCTTCAAGGTGGTCAGGAATTCCAATGCAACCCCTGTAAAAATTTGAAATTTTTTCTTCATCCCCGATTTGAAAACTGTTTATGTAGAATTAAGCTCGCACCTTTCCTGAATTCAAATCTGCTTTTTGAGTTGAACTGCCACTTATAGTTTTCGAGAAAATGGAATTTTTCTATCGCTCTTCGAGGTAGTCAGGAATTCCAATGCAACCCCTGTAAAAATTTGAAATTTTTTTTTTCATCCCCGATTTGAAAACTGTTTATGTAGAATTAAGCTCGCACCTTTCCTGAATTCAAATCTGCTTTTGGAGTTGAACTGCGACTTATAGTTTTCGAGAAAATGGAATTATTCTATCGCTCTTCGAGGTAGTCAGGAATTCCAATGCAACCCCTGTAAAAATTTGAATTTTTTTTTTTCATCCCCGATTTGAAAACTGTTTATGTAGAATTAAGCTCGCACCTTTCCTGAATTCAAAACTGCTTTTGGAGTTGAGCTGCGACTTATAGTTTTCGAGAAAATGGAATTTTTCTATCGCTCTTCGAGGTAGTCAGGAATTCCAATGCAACCCCTGTAAAAATTTGAAATTTTTTTTTTCATCCCCGATTTGAAAACTGTTTATGTAGAATTAAGCTCGCACCTTTCCTGAATTCAAATCTGCTTTTGGAGTTGAGCTGCGACTTATAGTTTTCGAGAAAATGGAATTTTTCTATCGCTCTTCGAGGTAGTCAGGAATTCCAATGCAACCCCTGTAAAAATTTGAAATTTTTTTTTTCATCCCCGATTTGAAAACTGTTAATGTAGAATTAAGCTCGCACCTTTCCTGAATTCAAATCTGCTTTTGTAGTTGAGCTGCGACTTATAGTTTTCGAGAAAATGGAATTTTTCTATGGCTCTTCGAGGTAGTCAGGAATTCCAATGCAACCCCTGTAAAAATTTGAAATTTTTTTTTTCATCCCCGATTTGAAAACTGTTTATGTAGAATTAAGCTCGCACCTTTCCTGAATTCAAATCTGCTTTTGGAGTTGAACTGCGACTTATAGTTTTCGAGAAAATGGAATTTTTCTATCGCTCTTCGAGGTAGTCAGGAATTCCAATGCAACCCCTGTAAAAATTTGAAATTTTTTTTTTCATCCCCGATTTGAAAACTGTTTATGTAGAATTAAGCTCGCACCTTTCCTGAATTCAAATCTGCTTTAGGAGTTGAGCTGCGACTTATAGTTTTCGAGAAAATGGAATTTTTCTATCGCTCTTCGAGGTAGTCAGGAATTCCAATGCAACCCCTGTAAAAATTTGAAATTTTTTTTTTCATCCCCGATTTGAAAACTGTTTATGTAGAATTAAGCTCGCACCTTTCCTGAATTCAAATCTGCTTTTGGAGTTGAACTGCGACTTATAGTTTTCGAGAAAATGGAATTTTTCTATCGCTCTTCGAGGTAGTCAGGAATTCCAATGCAACCCCTGTAAAAATTTGAAATTTTTTTTTTCATCCCCGATTTGAAAACTGTTTATGTAGAATTAAGCTCGCACCTTTCCTGAATTCAAAACTGCTTTTGGAGTTGAGCTGCGACTTATAGTTTTCGAGAAAATGGAATTTTTCTATCGCTCTTCGAGGTAGTCAGGAATTCCAATGCAACCCCTGTAAAAATTTGAAATTTTTTTTTTCATCCCCGGTTTGAAAACTGTTTATGTAGAATTAAGCTCGCACCTTTCCTGAATTCAAATCTGCTTTTGGAGTTGAACTGCGACTTATAGTTTTCGAGAAAATGGAATTTTTCTATCGCTCTTCGAGGTAGTCAGGAATTCCAATGCAACCCCTGTAAAAATTTGAAATTTTTTTTTTCATCCCCGATTTGAAAACTGTTTATGTAGAATTAAGCTCGCACCTTTCCTGAATTCAAAACTGCTTTTGGAGTTGAGCTGCGACTTATAGTTTTCGAGAAAATGGAATTTTTCTATCGCTCTTCGAGGTAGTCAGGAATTCCAATGCAACCCCTGTAAAAATTTGAAATTTTTTTTTTTCATCCCCGATTTGAAAACTGTTTATGTAGAATTAAGCTCGCACCTTTCCTGAATTCAAATCTGCTTTTGGAGTTGAGCTGCGACTTATAGTTTTCGAGAAAATGGAATTTTTCTATCGCTCTTCGAGGTAGTCAGGAATTCCAATGCAACCCCTGTAAAAATTTGAAATTTTTTTTTTCATCCCCGATTTGAAAACTGTTTATGTAGAATTAAGCTCGCACCTTTCCTGAATTCAAAACTGCTTTTGGAGTTGAGCTGCGACTTATAGTTTTCGAGAAAATGGAATTTTTCTATCGCTCTTCGAGGTAGTCAGGAATTCCAATGCAACCCCTGTAAAAATTTGAATTTTTTTTTTTCATCCCCGATTTGAAAACTGTTTATGTAGAATTAAGCTCGCACCTTTCCTGAATTCAAATCTGCTTTTGGAGTTGAGCTGCGACTTATAGTTTTCGAGAAAATGGAATTTTTCTATCGCTCTTCGAGGTAGTCAGGAATTCCAATGCAACCCCTGTAAAAATTTGAAATTTTTTTTTTCATCCCCGATTTGAAAACTGTTTATGTAGAATTAAGCTCGCACCTTTCCTGAATTCAAAACTGCTTTTGGAGTTGAGCTGCGACTTATAGTTTTCGAGAAAATGGAATTTTTCTATCGCTCTTCGAGGTAGTCAGGAATTCCAATGCAACCCCTGTAAAAATTTGAAATTTTTTTTTTCATCCCCGATTTGAAAACTGTTTATGTAGAATTAAGCTCGCACCTTTCCTGAATTTAAATCTGCTTTTGGAGTTGAGCTGCGACTTATAGTTTTCGAGAAAATGGAATTTTTCTATCGCTCTTCGAGGTAGTGAGGAATTCCAATGCAACCCCTGTAAAAATTTGAAATTTTTTTTTTCATCCCCGATTTGAAAACTGTTTATGTAGAATTAAGCTCGCACCTTTCCTGAATTCAAAACTGCTTTTGGAGTTGAGCTGCGACTTATAGTTTTCGAGAAAATGGAATTTTTCTATCGCTCTTCGAGGTAGTCAGGAATTCCAATGCAACCCCTGTAAAAATTTGAAATTTTTTTTTTCATCCCCGATTTGAAAACTGTTTATGTAGAATTAAGCTCGCACCTTTCCTGAATTCAAATCTGCTTTTGGAGTTGAGCTGCGACTTATAGTTTTCGAGAAAATGGAATTTTTCTATCGCTCTTCGAGGTAGTCAGGAATTCCAATGCAACCCCTGTAAAAATTTGAAATTTTTTTTTTCATCCCCGATTTGAAAACTGTTAATGTAGAATTAAGCTCGCACCTTTCCTGAATTCAAATCTGCTTTTGTAGTTGAGCTGCGACTTATAGTTTTCGAGAAAATGGAATTTTTCTATGGCTCTTCGAGGTAGTCAGGAATTCCAATGCAACCCCTGTAAAAATTTGAAATTTTTTTTTTCATCCCCGATTTGAAAACTGTTTATGTAGAATTAAGCTCGCACCTTTCCTGAATTCAAATCTGCTTTTGGAGTTGAACTGCGACTTATAGTTTTCGAGAAAATGGAATTTTTCTATCGCTCTTCGAGGTAGTCAGGAATTCCAATGCAACCCCTGTAAAAATTTGAAATTTTTTTTTTCATCCCCGATTTGAAAACTGTTTATGTAGAATTAAGCTCGCACCTTTCCTGAATTCAAATCTGCTTTAGGAGTTGAGCTGCGACTTATAGTTTTCGAGAAAATGGAATTTTTCTATCGCTCTTCGAGGTAGTCAGGAATTCCAATGCAACCCCTGTAAAAATTTGAATTTTTTTTTTTCATCCCCGATTTGAAAACTGTTTATGTAGAATTAAGCTCGCACCTTTCCTGAATTCAAATCTGCTTTTGGAGTTGAACTGCGACTTATAGTTTTCGAGAAAATGGAATTTTTCTATCGCTCTTCGAGGTAGTCAGGAATTCCAATGCAACCCCTGTAAAAATTTGAAATTTTTTTTTTCATCCCCGATTTGAAAACTGTTTATGTAGAATTAAGCTCGCACCTTTCCTGAATTCAAAACTGCTTTTGGAGTTGAGCTGCGACTTATAGTTTTCGAGAAAATGGAATTTTTCTATCGCTCTTCGAGGTAGTCAGGAACTCCAATGCAACCCCTGTAAAAATTTGAAATTTTTTTTTTCTTCCCCGATTTGAAAACTGTTTATGTAGAATTAAGCTCGTACCTTTCCTGAATTCAAATCTGCTTTTGGAGTTGAGCTGCGACTTATAGTTTTCGAGAAAATGGAATTTTTCTATCGCTCTTCGAGGTAGTCAGGAATTCCAATGCAACCCCTGTAAAAATTTGAAATTTTTTTTTTCATCCCCGATTTGCAAACTGTTTATGTAGAATTAAGCTCGCACCTTTCCTGAATTCAAAACTGCTTTTGGAGTTGAGCTGCGACTTATAGTTTTCGAGAAAATGGAATTTTTCTATCGCTCTTCGAGGTAGTCAGGAATTCCAATGCAACCCCTGTAAAAATTTGAAATTTTTTTTTTCATCCCCGGTTTGAAAACTGTTTATGTAGAATTAAGCTCGCACCTTTCCTGAATTCAAATCTGCTTTTGGAGTTGAACTGCGACTTATAGTTTTCGAGAAAATGGAATTTTTCTATCGCTCTTCGAGGTAGTCAGGAATTCCAATGCAACCCCTGTAAAAATTTGAAATTTTTTTTTTCATCCCCGTTTTGAAAACTATTTATGTAGAATTAAGCTCGCACCTTTCCTGAATTCAAAACTGCTTTTCGAGTTGAGCTGCGACTTATAGTTTTCGAGAAAATGGAATTTTTCTATCGCTCTTCGAGGTAGTCAGGAATTCCAATGCAACCCCTGTAAAAATTTGAAATTTTTTTTTTCATCCCCGATTTGAAAACTGTTTATGTAGAATTAAGCTCGCACCTTTCCTGAATTCAAAACTGCTTTTGGAGTTGAGCTGCGACTTATAGTTTTCGAGAAAATGGAATTTTTCTATCGCTCTTCGAGGTAGTGAGGAATTCCAATGCAACCCCTGTAAAAATTTGAAATTTTTTTTTTCATCCCCGATTTGAAAACTGTTAATGTAGAATTAAGCTCGCACCTTTCCTGAATTCAAATCTGCTTTTGTAGTTGAGCTGCGACTTATAGTTTTCGAGAAAATGGAATTTTTCTATGGCTCTTCGAGGTAGTCAGGAATTCCAATGCAACCCCTGTAAAAATTTGAAAATTTTTTTTTCATCCCCGATTTGAAAACTGTTTATGTAGAATTAAGCTCGCACCTTTCCTGAATTCAAATCTGCTTTTGGAGTTGAACTGCGACTTATAGTTTTCGAGAAAATGGAATTTTTCTATCGCTCTTCGAGGTAGTCAGGAATTCCAATGCAACCCCTGTAAAAATTTGAAATTTTTTTTTTCATCCCCGATTTGAAAACTGTTTATGTAGAATTAAGCTCGCACCTTTCCTGAATTCAAATCTGCTTTAGGAGTTGAGCTGCGACTTATAGTTTTCGAGAAAATGGAATTTTTCTATCGCTCTTCGAGGTAGTCAGGAATTCCAATGCAACCCCTGTAAAAATTTGAATTTTTTTTTTTCATCCCCGATTTGAAAACTGTTTATGTAGAATTAAGCTCGCACCTTTCCTGAATTCAAATCTGCTTTTGGAGTTGAACTGCGACTTATAGTTTTCGAGAAAATGGAATTTTTCTATCGCTCTTCGAGGTAGTCAGGAATTCCAATGCAACCCCTGTAAAAATTTGAAATTTTTTTTTTCATCCCCGATTTGAAAACTGTTTATGTAGAATTAAGCTCGCACCTTTCCTGAATTCAAAACTGCTTTTGGAGTTGAGCTGCGACTTATAGTTTTCGAGAAAATGGAATTTTTCTATCGCTCTTCGAGGTAGTCAGGAACTCCAATGCAACCCCTGTAAAAATTTGAAATTTTTTTTTTCTTCCCCGATTTGAAAACTGTTTATGTAGAATTAAGCTCGTACCTTTCCTGAATTCAAATCTGCTTTTGGAGTTGAGCTGCGACTTATAGTTTTCGAGAAAATGGAATTTTTCTATCGCTCTTCGAGGTAGTCAGGAATTCCAATGCAACCCCTGTAAAAATTTGAAATTTTTTTTTTCATCCCCGATTTGAAAACTGTTTATGTAGAATTAAGCTCGCACCTTTCCTGAATTCAAAACTGCTTTTGGAGTTGAGCTGCGACTTATAGTTTTCGAGAAAATGGAATTTTTCTATCGCTCTTCGAGGTAGTCAGGAATTCCAATGCAACCCCTGTAAAAATTTGAAATTTTTTTTTTCATCCCCGGTTTGAAAACTGTTTATGTAGAATTAAGCTCGCACCTTTCCTGAATTCAAATCTGCTTTTGGAGTTGAACTGCGACTTATAGTTTTCGAGAAAATGGAATTTTTCTATCGCTCTTCGAGGTAGTCAGGAATTCCAATGCAACCCCTGTAAAAATTTGAAATTTTTTTTTTCATCCCCGTTTTGAAAACTATTTATGTAGAATTAAGCTCGCACCTTTCCTGAATTCAAAACTGCTTTTCGAGTTGAGCTGCGACTTATAGTTTTCGAGAAAATGGAATTTTTCTATCGCTCTTCGAGGTAGTCAGGAATTCCAATGCAACCCCTGTAAAAATTTGAAATTTTTTTTTTCATCCCCGATTTGAAAACTGTTTATGTAGAATTAAGCTCGCACCTTTCCTGAATTCAAAACTGCTTTTGGAGTTGAGCTGCGACTTATAGTTTTCGAGAAAATGGAATTTTTCTATCGCTCTTCGAGGTAGTCAGGAATTCCAATGCAACCCCTGTAAAAATTTGAATTTTTTTTTTTCATCCCCGATTTGAAAACTGTTTATGTAGAATTAAGCTCGCACCTTTCCTGAATTCAAATCTGCTTTTGGAGTTGAGCTGCGACTTATAGTTTTCGAGAAAATGGAATTTTTCTATCGCTCTTCGAGGTAGTCAGGAATTCCAATGCAACCCCTGTAAAAATTTGAAATTTTTTTTTTCATCCCCGATTTGAAAACTGTTTATGTAGAATTAAGCTCGCACCTTTCCTGAATTCAAAACTGCTTTTGGAGTTGAGCTGCGACTTATAGTTTTCGAGAAAATGGAATTTTTCTATCGCTCTTCGAGGTAGTCAGGAATTCCAATGCAACCCCTGTAAAAATTTGAAATTTTTTTTTTCATCCCCGATTTGAAAACTGTTTATGTAGAATTAAGCTCGCACCTTTCCTGAATTTAAATCTGCTTTTGGAGTTGAGCTGCGACTTATAGTTTTCGAGAAAATGGAATTTTTCTATCGCTCTTCGAGGTAGTCAGGAATTCCAATGCAACCCCTGTAAAAATTTGAATTTTTTTTTTTCATCCCCGATTTGAAAACTGTTTATGTAGAATTAAGCTCGCACCTTTCCTGAATTCAAATCTGCTTTTGGAGTTGAGCTGCGACTTATAGTTTTCGAGAAAATGGAATTTTTCTATCGCTCTTCGAGGTAGTCAGGAATTCCAATGCAACCCCTGTAAAAATTTGAAATTTTTTTTTTCATCCCCGATTTGAAAACTGTTTATGTAGAATTAAGCTCGCACCTTTCCTGAATTCAAAACTGCTTTTGGAGTTGAGCTGCGACTTATAGTTTTCGAGAAAATGGAATTTTTCTATCGCTCTTCGAGGTAGTCAGGAATTCCAATGCAACCCCTGTAAAAATTTGAAATTTTTTTTTTCATCCCCGATTTGAAAACTGTTTATGTAGAATTAAGCTCGTACCTTTTCTGAATTCAAATCTGCTTTTGGAGTTGAGCTGCGAGTTATAGTTTTCGAGAAAATGGAATTTTTCTATCGCTCTTCGAGGTAGTCAGGAATTCCAATGCAACCCCTGTAAAAATTTGAAATTTTTTTTTTCATCCCCGATTTGAAAACTGTTTATGTAGAATTAAGCTCGCACCTTTCCTGAATTCAAAACTGCTTTTGGAGTTGAGCTGCGACTTATAGTTTTCGAGAAAATGGAATTTTTCTATCGCTCTTCGAGGTAGTCAGGAACTCCAATGCAACCCCTGTAAAAATTTGAAATTTTTTTTTTCATCCCCGATTTGAAAACTGTTTATGTAGAATTAAGCTCGCACCTTTCCTGAATTCAAATCTGCTTTTGGAGTTGAGCTGCGACTTATAGTTTTCGAGAAAATGGAATTTTTCTATCGCTCTTCGAGGTAGTCAGGAATTCCAATGCAACCCCTGTAAAAATTTGAAATTTTTTTTTTCATCCCCGATTTGAAAACTGTTTATGTAGAATTAAGCTCGCACCTTTCCTGAATTCAAAACTGCTTTTGGAGTTGAGCTGCGACTTATAGTTTTCGAGAAAATGGAATTTTTCTATCGCTCTTCGAGGTAGTCAGGAATTCCAATGCAACCCCTGTAAAAATTTAAAATTTTTTTTTTCTTCCCCGATTTGAAAACTGTTTATGTAGAATTAAGCTCGTACCTTTCCTGAATTCAAATCTGCTTTTGGAGTTGAGCTGCGACTTATAGTTTTCGAGAAAATGGAATTTTTCTATCGCTCTTCGAGGTAGTCAGGAATTCCAATGCAACCCCTGTAAAAATTTGAAATTTTTTTTTTCATCCCCGATTTGAAAACTATTTATGTAGAATTAAGCTCGCACCTTTCCTGAATTCAAAACTGCTTTTCGAGTTGAGCTGCGACTTATAGTTTTCGAGAAAATGGAATTTTTCTATCGCTCTTCGAGGTAGTCAGGAATTCCAATGCAACCCCTGTAAAAATTTGAAATTTTTTTTTTCATCCCCGATTTGAAAACTGTTTATGTAGAATTAAGCTCGCACCTTTCCTGAATTCAAAACTGCTTTTGGAGTTGAGCTGCGACTTATAGTTTTCGAGAAAATGGAATTTTTCTATCGCTCTTCGAGGTAGTCAGGAATTCCAATGCAACCCCTGTAAAAATTTGAATTTTTTTTTTTCATCCCCGATTTGAAAACTGTTTATGTAGAATTAAGCTCGCACCTTTCCTGAATTCAAATCTGCTTTTGGAGTTGAGCTGCGACTTATAGTTTTCGAGAAAATGGAATTTTTCTATCGCTCTTCGAGGTAGTCAGGAATTCCAATGCAACCCCTGTAAAAATTTGAAATTTTTTTTTTCATCCCCGATTTGAAAACTGTTTATGTAGAATTAAGCTCGCACCTTTCCTGAATTCAAAACTGCTTTTGGAGTTGAGCTGCGACTTATAGTTTTCGAGAAAATGGAATTTTTCTATCGCTCTTCGAGGTAGTCAGGAATTCCAATGCAACCCCTGTAAAAATTTGAAATTTTTTTTTTCATCCCCGATTTGAAAACTGTTTATGTAGAATTAAGCTCGCACCTTTCCTGAATTCAAAACTGCTTTTGGAGTTGAGCTGCGACTTATAGTTTTCGAGAAAATGGAATTTTTCTATCGCTCTTCGAGGTAGTCAGGAACTCCAATGCAACCCCTGTAAAAATTTGAAATTTTTTTTTTCTTCCCCGATTTGAAAACTGTTTATGTAGAATTAAGCTCGTACCTTTCCTGAATTCAAATCTGCTTTTGGAGTTGAGCTGCGACTTATAGTTTTCGAGAAAATGGAATTTTTCTATCGCTCTTCGAGGTAGTCAGGAATTCCAATGCAACCCCTGTAAAAATTTGAAATTTTTTTTTTCATCCCCGATTTGAAAACTGTTTATGTAGAATTAAGCTCGCACCTTTCCTGAATTCAAAACTGCTTTTGGAGTTGAGCTGCGACTTATAGTTTTCGAGAAAATGGAATTTTTCTATCGCTCTTCGAGGTAGTCAGGAATTCCAATGCAACCCCTGTAAAAATTTGAAATTTTTTTTTTCATCCCCGGTTTGAAAACTGTTTATGTAGAATTAAGCTCGCACCTTTCCTGAATTCAAATCTGCTTTTGGAGTTGAACTGCGACTTATAGTTTTCGAGAAAATGGAATTTTTCTATCGCTCTTCGAGGTAGTCAGGAATTCCAATGCAACCCCTGTAAAAATTTGAAATTTTTTTTTTCATCCCCGATTTGAAAACTGTTTATGTAGAATTAAGCTCGCACCTTTCCTGAATTCAAAACTGCTTTTGGAGTTGAGCTGCGACTTATAGTTTTCGAGAAAATGGAATTTTTCTATCGCTCTTCGAGGTAGTCAGGAATTCCAATGCAACCCCTGTAAAAATTTGAAATTTTTTTTTTCATCCCCGGTTTGAAAACTGTTTATGTAGAATTAAGCTCGCACCTTTCCTGAATTCAAATCTGCTTTTGGAGTTGAACTGCGACTTATAGTTTTCGAGAAAATGGAATTTTTCTATCGCTCTTCGAGGTAGTCAGGAATTCCAATGCAACCCCTGTAAAAATTTGAAATTTTTTTTTTCATCCCCGTTTTGAAAACTATTTATGTAGAATTAAGCTCGCACCTTTCCTGAATTCAAAACTGCTTTTCCAGTTGAGCTGCGACTTATAGTTTTCGAGAAAATGGAATTTTTCTATCGCTCTTCGAGGTAGTCAGGAATTCCAATGCAACCCCTGTAAAAATTTGAAATTTTTTTTTTCATCCCCGATTTGAAAACTGTTTATGTAGAATTAAGCTCGCACCTTTCCTGAATTCAAAACTGCTTTTGGAGTTGAGCTGCGACTTATAGTTTTCGAGAAAATGGAATTTTTCTATCGCTCTTCGAGGTAGTCAGGAATTCCAATGCAACCCCTGTAAAAATTTGAATTTTTTTTTTTCATCCCCGATTTGAAAACTGTTTATGTAGAATTAAGCTCGCACCTTTCCTGAATTCAAATCTGCTTTTGGAGTTGAGCTGCGACTTATAGTTTTCGAGAAAATGGAATTTTTCTATCGCTCTTCGAGGTAGTCAGGAATTCCAATGCAACCCCTGTAAAAATTTGAAATTTTTTTTTTCATCCCCGATTTGAAAACTGTTTATGTAGAATTAAGCTCGCACCTTTCCTGAATTCAAAACTGCTTTTGGAGTTGAGCTGCGACTTATAGTTTTCGAGAAAATGGAATTTTTCTATCGCTCTTCGAGGTAGTCAGGAATTCCAATGCAACCCCTGTAAAAATTTGAAATTTTTTTTTTCATCCCCGATTTGAAAACTGTTTATGTAGAATTAAGCTCGTACCTTTTCTGAATTCAAATCTGCTTTTGGAGTTGAGCTGCGAGTTATAGTTTTCGAGAAAATGGAATTTTTCTATCGCTCTTCGAGGTAGTCAGGAATTCCAATGCAACCCCTGTAAAAATTTGAAATTTTTTTTTTCATCCCCGATTTGAAAACTGTTTATGTAGAATTAAGCTCGCACCTTTCCTGAATTCAAAACTGCTTTTGGAGTTGAGCTGCGACTTATAGTTTTCGAGAAAATGGAATTTTTCTATCGCTCTTCGAGGTAGTCAGGAACTCCAATGCAACCCCTGTAAAAATTTGAAATTTTTTTTTTCATCCCCGATTTGAAAACTGTTTATGTAGAATTAAGCTCGCACCTTTTCTGAATTCAAATCTGCTTTTGGAGTTGAGCTGCGAGTTATAGTTTTCGAGAAAATGGAATTTTTCTATCGCTCTTCGAGGTAGTCAGGAATTCCAATGCAACCCCTGTAAAAATTTGAAATTTTTTTTTTCATCCCCGATTTGAAAACTGTTTATGTAGAATTAAGCTCGCACCTTTCCTGAATTCAAAACTGCTTTTGGAGTTGAGCTGCGACTTATAGTTTTCGAGAAAATGGAATTTTTCTATCGCTCTTCGAGGTAGTCAGGAACTCCAATGCAACCCCTGTAAAAATTTGAAATTTTTTTTTTCATCCCCGATTTGAAAACTGTTTATGTAGAATTAAGCTCGCACCTTTCCTGAATTCAAAACTGCTTTTGGAGTTGAGCTGCGACTTATAGTTTTCGAGAAAATGGAATTTTTCTATCGCTCTTCGAGGTAGTCAGGAATTCCAATGCAACCCCTGTAAAAATTTGAAATTTTTTTTTTTCATCCCCGATTTGAAAACTGTTTATGTAGAATTAAGCTCGTACCTTTTCTGAATTCAAATCTGCTTTTGGAGTTGAGCTGCGAGTTATAGTTTTCGAGAAAATGGAATTTTTCTATCGCTCTTCGAGGTAGTCAGGAATTCCAATGCAACCCCTGTAAAAATTTGAAATTTTTTTTTTCATCCCCGATTTGAAAACTGTTTATGTAGAATTAAGCTCGCACCTTTTCTGAATTCAAAACTGCTTTTGGAGTTGAGCTGCGACTTATAGTTTTCGAGAAAATGGAATTTTTCTATCGCTCTTCGAGGTAGTCAGGAACTCCAATGCAACCCCTGTAAAAATTTGAAATTTTTTTTTTCATCCCCGATTTGAAAACTGTTTATGTAGAATTAAGCTCGCACCTTTCCTGAATTCAAATCTGCTTTTGGAGTTGAGCTGCGACTTATAGTTTTCGAGAAAATGGAATTTTTCTATCGCTCTTCGAGGTAGTCAGGAATTCCAATGCAACCCCTGTAAAAATTTGAAATTTTTTTTTTCATCCCCGATTTGAAAACTGTTTATGTAGAATTAAGCTCGCACCTTTCCTGAATTCAAAACTGCTTTTGGAGTTGAGCTGCGACTTATAGTTTTCGAGAAAATGGAATTTTTCTATCGCTCTTCGAGGTAGTCAGGAATTCCAATGCAACCCCTGTAAAAATTTAAAATTTTTTTTTTCTTCCCCGATTTGAAAACTGTTTATGTAGAATTAAGCTCGTACCTTTCCTGAATTCAAATCTGCTTTTGGAGTTGAGCTGCGACTTATAGTTTTCGAGAAAATGGAATTTTTCTATCGCTCTTCGAGGTAGTCAGGAATTCCAATGCAACCCCTGTAAAAATTTGAAATTTTTTTTTTCATCCCCGATTTGAAAACTGTTTATGTAGAATTAAGCTCGCACCTTTCCTGAATTCAAAACTGCTTTTGGAGTTGAGCTGCGACTTATAGTTTTCGAGAAAATGGAATTTTTCTATCGCTCTTCGAGGTAGTCAGGAATTCCAATGCAACCCCTGTAAAAATTTGAATTTTTTTTTTTCATCCCCGATTTGAAAACTGTTTATGTAGAATTAAGCTCGCACCTTTCCTGAATTCAAATCTGCTTTTGGAGTTGAGCTGCGACTTATAGTTTTCGAGAAAATGGAATTTTTCTATCGCTCTTCGAGGTAGTCAGGAATTCCAATGCAACCCCTGTAAAAATTTGAAATTTTTTTTTTCATCCCCGATTTGAAAACTGTTTATGTAGAATTAAGCTCGCACCTTTCCTGAATTCAAAACTGCTTTTGGAGTTGAGCTGCGACTTATAGTTTTCGAGAAAATGGAATTTTTCTATCGCTCTTCGAGGTAGTCAGGAATTCCAATGCAACCCCTGTAAAAATTTGAAATTTTTTTTTTCATCCCCGATTTGAAAACTGTTTATGTAGAATTAAGCTCGCACCTTTCCTGAATTCAAAACTGCTTTTGGAGTTGAGCTGCGACTTATAGTTTTCGAGAAAATGGAATTTTTCTATCGCTCTTCGAGGTAGTCAGGAACTCCAATGCAACCCCTGTAAAAATTTGAAATTTTTTTTTTCTTCCCCGATTTGAAAACTGTTTATGTAGAATTAAGCTCGTACCTTTCCTGAATTCAAATCTGCTTTTGGAGTTGAGCTGCGACTTATAGTTTTCGAGAAAATGGAATTTTTCTATCGCTCTTCGAGGTAGTCAGGAATTCCAATGCAACCCCTGTAAAAATTTGAAATTTTTTTTTTCATCCCCGATTTGAAAACTGTTTATGTAGAATTAAGCTCGCACCTTTCCTGAATTCAAAACTGCTTTTGGAGTTGAGCTGCGACTTATAGTTTTCGAGAAAATGGAATTTTTCTATCGCTCTTCGAGGTAGTCAGGAATTCCAATGCAACCCCTGTAAAAATTTGAAATTTTTTTTTTCATCCCCGGTTTGAAAACTGTTTATGTAGAATTAAGCTCGCACCTTTCCTGAATTCAAATCTGCTTTTGGAGTTGAACTGCGACTTATAGTTTTCGAGAAAATGGAATTTTTCTATCGCTCTTCGAGGTAGTCAGGAATTCCAATGCAACCCCTGTAAAAATTTGAAATTTTTTTTTTCATCCCCGATTTGAAAACTGTTTATGTAGAATTAAGCTCGCACCTTTCCTGAATTCAAAACTGCTTTTGGAGTTGAGCTGCGACTTATAGTTTTCGAGAAAATGGAATTTTTCTATCGCTCTTCGAGGTAGTCAGGAATTCCAATGCAACCCCTGTAAAAATTTGAAATTTTTTTTTTCATCCCCGTTTTGAAAACTATTTATGTAGAATTAAGCTCGCACCTTTCCTGAATTCAAAACTGCTTTTCGAGTTGAGCTGCGACTTATAGTTTTCGAGAAAATGGAATTTTTCTATCGCTCTTCGAGGTAGTCAGGAATTCCAATGCAACCCCTGTAAAAATTTGAAATTTTTTTTTTCATCCCCTATTTGAAAACTGTTTATGTAGAATTAAGCTCGCACCTTTCCTGAATTCAAAACTGCTTTTGGAGTTGAGCTGCGACTTATAGTTTTCGAGAAAATGGAATTTTTCTATCGCTCTTCGAGGTAGTCAGGAATTCCAATGCAACCCCTGTAAAAATTTGAAATTTTTTTTTTCATCCCCGATTTGAAAACTGTTTATGTAGAATTAAGCTCGCACCTTTCCTGAATTCAAAACTGCTTTTGGAGTTGAGCTGCGACTTATAGTTTTCGAGAAAATGGAATTTTTCTATCGCTCTTCGAGGTAGTCAGGAATTCCAATGCAACCCCTGTAAAAATTTGAAATTTTTTTTTTCATCCCCGATTTGAAAACTGTTTATGTAGAATTAAGCTCGCACCTTTCCTGAATTTAAATCTGCTTTTGGAGTTGAGCTGCGACTTATAGTTTTCGAGAAAATGGAATTTTTCTATCGCTCTTCGAGGTAGTCAGGAATTCCAACGCAACCCCTGTAAAAATTTGAAATTTTTTTTTTCATCCCCGATTTGAAAACTGTTTATGTAGAATTAAGCTCGCACCTTTCCTGAATTCAAAACTGCTTTTGGAGTTGAGCTGCGACTTATAGTTTTCGAGAAAATGGAATTTTTCTATCGCTCTTCGAGGTAGTCAGGAATTCCAATGCAACCCCTGTAAAAATTTGAAATTTTTTTTTTCTTCCCCGATTTGAAAACTGTTTATGTAGAATTAAGCTCGTACCTTTCCTGAATTCAAATCTGCTTTTGGAGTTGAGCTGCGACTTATAGTTTTCGAGAAAATGGAATTTTTCTATCGCTCTTCGAGGTAGTCAGGAATTCCAATGCAACCCCTGTAAAAATTTGAAATTTTTTTTTTCATCCCCGATTTGAAAACTGTTTATGTAGAATTAAGCTCGCACCTTTCCTGAATTCAAAACTGCTTTTGGAGTTGAGCTGCGACTTATAGTTTTCGAGAAAATGGAATTTTTCTATCGCTCTTCGAGGTAGTCAGGAACTCCAATGCAACCCCTGTAAAAATTTGAAATTTTTTTTTTCATCCCCGATTTGAAAACTGTTTATGTAGAATTAAGCTCGCACCTTTCCTGAATTCAAATCTGCTTTTGGAGTTGAGCTGCGACTTATAGTTTTCGAGAAAATGGAATTTTTCTATCGCTCTTCGAGGTAGTCAGGAATTCCAATGCAACCCCTGTAAAAATTTGAAATTTTTTTTTTCATCCCCGATTTGAAAACTGTTTATGTAGAATTAAGCTCGCACCTTTCCTGAATTCAAAACTGCTTTTGGAGTTGAGCTGCGACTTATAGTTTTCGAGAAAATGGAATTTTTCTATCGCTCTTCGAGGTAGTCAGGAATTCCAATGCAACCCCTGTAAAAATTTTAAATTTTTTTTTTCTTCCCCGATTTGAAAACTGTTTATGTAGAATTAAGCTCGTACCTTTCCTGAATTCAAATCTGCTTTTGGAGTTGAGCTGCGACTTATAGTTTTCGAGAAAATGGAATTTTTCTATCGCTCTTCGAGGTAGTCAGGAATTCCAATGCAACCCCTGTAAAAATTTGAAATTTTTTTTTTCATCCCCGATTTGAAAACTGTTTATGTAGAATTAAGCTCGCACCTTTCCTGAATTCAAATCTGCTTTTGGAGTTGAGCTGCGACTTATAGTTTTCGAGAAAATGGAATTTTTCTATCGCTCTTCGAGGTAGTCAGGAATTCCAATGCAACCCCTGTAAAAATTTGAAATTTTTTTTTTCATCCCCGATTTGAAAACTGTTTATGTAGAATTAAGCTCGCACCTTTCCTGAATTCAAATCTGCTTTTGGAGTTGAGCTGCGACTTATAGTTTTCGAGAAAATGGAATTTTTCTATCGCTCTTCGACGTAGTCAGGAATTCCAATGCAACCCCTGTAAAAATTTTAAATTTTTTTTTTCATCCCCGATTTGAAAACTGTTTATGTAGAATTAAGCTCGCACCTTTCCTGAATTCAAAACTGCTTTTGGAGTTGAGCTGCGACTTATAGTTTTCGAGAAAATGGAATTTTTCTATCGCTCTTCGAGGTAGTCAGGAACTCCAATGCAACCCCTGTAAAGATTTGAAATTTTTTTTTCTTCCCCTTATAGTTTTCGAGAAAATGGAATTTTTCTATCGCCCTTCGAGGTAGTCAGGAATTCCAATGCAACCCCTGTAAAAATTTGAAATTTTTTTTTTCATCCCCGTTTTGAAAACTATTTATGTAGAATTAAGCTCGCACCTTTCCTGAATTCAAAACTGCTTTTCGAGTTGAGCTGCGACTTATAGTTTTCGAGAAAATGGAATTTTTCTATCGCTCTTCGAGGTAGTCAGGAATTCCAATGCAACCCCTGTAAAAATTTGAAATTTTTTTTTTCTTCCCCGATTTGAAAACTGTTTATGTAGAATTAAGCTCGCACCTTTCCTGAATTCAAAACTGCTTTTGGAGTTGAGCTGCGACTTATAGTTTTCGAGAAAATGGAATTTTTCTATCGCTCTTCGAGGTAGTCAGGAATTCCAATGCAACCCCTGTAAAAATTTGAAATTTTTTTTTTCATCCCCGATTTGAAAACTGTTTATGTAGAATTAAGCTCGCACCTTTCCTGAATTCAAAACTGCTTTTGGAGTTGAGCTGCGACTTATAGTTTTCGAGAAAATGGAATTTTTCTATCGCTCTTCGAGGTAGTCAGGAATTCCAATGCAACCCCTGTAAAAATTTGAAATTTTTTTTTTCATCCCCGATTTGAAAACTGTTTATGTAGAATTAAGCTCGCACCTTTCCTGAATTCAAAACTGCTTTTGGAGTTGAGCTGCGACTTATAGTTTTCGAGAAAATGGAATTTTTCTATCGCTCTTCGAGGTAGTCAGGAATTCCAATGCAACCCCTGTAAAAATTTGAAATTTTTTTTTTCATCCCCGATTTGAAAACTGTTTATGTAGAATTAAGCTCGCACCTTTCCTGAATTCAAAACTGCTTTTGGAGTTGAGCTGCGACTTATAGTTTTCGAGAAAATGGAATTTTTCTATCGCTCTTCGAGGTAGTCAGGAATTCCAATGCAACCCCTGTAAAAATTTGAAATTTTTTTTTTCTTCCCCGATTTGAAAACTGTTTATGTAGAATTAAGCTCGTACCTTTCCTGAATTCAAATCTGCTTTTGGAGTTGAGCTGCGACTTATAGTTTTCGAGAAAATGGAATTTTTCTATCGCCCTTCGAGGTAGTCAGGAATTCCAATGCAACCCCTGTAAAAATTTGAATTTTTTTTTTTCATCCCCGATTTGAAAACTGTTTATGTAGAATTAAGCTCGTACCTTTCCTGAATTCAAATCTGCTTTTGGAGTTGAGCTGCGACTTATAGTTTTCGAGAAAATGGAATTTTTCTATCGCTCTTCGAGGTAGTCAGGAATTCCAATGCAACCCCTGTAAAAATTTGAATTTTTTTTTTTCATCCCCGATTTGAAAACTGTTTATGTAGAATTAAGCTCGCACCTTTCCTGAATTCAAAACTGCTTTTGGAGTTGAGCTGCGACTTATAGTTTTCGAGAAAATGGAATTTTTCTATCGCTCTTCGAGGTAGTCAGGAATTCCAATGCAACCCCTGTAAAAATTTGAAATTTTTTTTTTCATCCCCGATTTGAAAACTGTTTATGTAGAATTAAGCTCGCACCTTTCCTGAATTCAAAACTGCTTTTGGAGTTGAGCTGCGACTTATAGTTTTCGAGAAAATGGAATTTTTCTATCGCTCTTCGAGGTAGTCAGGAATTCCAATGCAACCCCTGTAAAAATTTGAAATTTTTTTTTTCATCCCCGATTTGAAAACTGTTTATGTAGAATTAAGCTCGCACCTTTCCTGAATTTAAATCTGCTTTTGGAGTTGAGTTGCGACTTATAGTTTTCTGCTTTTGGAGTTATAGTTTTCGAGAAAATGGAATTTTTCTATCGCTCTTCGAGGTAGTCAGGAATTCCAATGCAACCCCTGTAAAAATTTTAAATTTTTTTTTTCTTCCCCGATTTGAAAACTGTTTATGTAGAATTAAGCTCGTACCTTTCCTGAATTCAAATCTGCTTTTGGAGTTGAGCTGCGACTTATAGTTTTCGAGAAAATGGAATTTTTCTATCGCTCTTCGAGGTAGTCAGGAATTCCAATGCAACCCCTGTAAAAATTTGAAATTTTTTTTTTCATCCCCGATTTGAAAACTGTTTATGTAGAATTAAGCTCGCACCTTTCCTGAATTCAAATCTGCTTTTGGAGTTGAGCTGCGACTTATAGTTTTCGAGAAAATGGAATTTTTCTATCGCTCTTCGAGGTAGTCAGGAATTCCAATGCAACCCCTGTAAAAATTTGAAATTTTTTTTTTCATCCCCGATTTGAAAACTGTTTATGTAGAATTAAGCTCGCACCTTTCCTGAATTCAAATCTGCTTTTGGAGTTGAGCTGCGACTTATAGTTTTCGAGAAAATGGAATTTTTCTATCGCTCTTCGACGTAGTCAGGAATTCCAATGCAACCCCTGTAAAAATTTTAAATTTTTTTTTTCATCCCCGATTTGAAAACTGTTTATGTAGAATTAAGCTCGCACCTTTCCTGAATTCAAAACTGCTTTTGGAGTTGAGCTGCGACTTATAGTTTTCGAGAAAATGGAATTTTTCTATCGCTCTTCGAGGTAGTCAGGAACTCCAATGCAACCCCTGTAAAGATTTGAAATTTTTTTTTCTTCCCCGATTTGAAAACTGTTTATGTAGAATTAAGCTCGTACCTTTCCTGAATTCAAATCTGCTTTTGGAGTTGAGCTGCGACTTATAGTTTTCGAGAAAATGGAATTTTTCTATCGCCCTTCGAGGTAGTCAGGAATTCCAATGCAACCCCTGTAAAAATTTGAATTTTTTTTTTCATCCCCGATTTGAAAACTGTTTATGTAGAATTAAGCTCGCACCTTTCCTGAATTCAAATCTGCTTTTGGAGTTGAACTGCGACTTATAGTTTTCGAGAAAATGGAATTTTTCTATCGCTCTTCGAGGTAGTCAGGAATTCCAATGCAACCCCTGTAAAAATTTGAAATTTTTTTTTTCATCCCCGATTTGAAAACTGTTTATGTAGAATTAAGCTCGCACCTTTCCTGAATTCAAAACTGCTTTTGGAGTTGAGCTGCGACTTATAGTTTTCGAGAAAATGGAATTTTTCTATCGCTCTTCGAGGTAGTCAGGAATTCCAATGCAACCCCTGTAAAAATTTGAAATTTTTTTTTTCATCCCCGTTTTGAAAACTATTTATGTAGAATTAAGCTCGCACCTTTCCTGAATTCAAAACTGCTTTTCGAGTTGAGCTGCGACTTATAGTTTTCGAGAAAATGGAATTTTTCTATCGCTCTTCGAGGTAGTCAGGAATTCCAATGCAACCCCTGTAAAAATTTGAAATTTTTTTTTTCTTCCCCGATTTGAAAACTGTTTATGTAGAATTAAGCTCGCACCTTTCCTGAATTCAAAACTGCTTTTGGAGTTGAGCTGCGACTTATAGTTTTCGAGAAAATGGAATTTTTCTATCGCTCTTCGAGGTAGTCAGGAATTCCAATGCAACCCCTGTAAAAATTTGAAATTTTTTTTTTCATCCCCGATTTGAAAACTGTTTATGTAGAATTAAGCTCGCACCTTTCCTGAATTCAAAACTGCTTTTGGAGTTGAGCTGCGACTTATAGTTTTCGAGAAAATGGAATTTTTCTATCGCTCTTCGAGGTAGTCAGGAATTCCAATGCAACCCCTGTAAAAATTTGAAATTTTTTTTTTCATCCCCGATTTGAAAACTGTTTATGTAGAATTAAGCTCGCACCTTTCCTGAATTCAAAACTGCTTTTGGAGTTGAGCTGCGACTTATAGTTTTCGAGAAAATGGAATTTTTCTATCGCTCTTCGAGGTAGTCAGGAATTCCAATGCAACCCCTGTAAAAATTTTAAATTTTTTTTTTCTTCCCCGATTTGAAAACTGTTTATGTAGAATTAAGCTCGTACCTTTCCTGAATTCAAATCTGCTTTTGGAGTTGAGCTGCGACTTATAGTTTTCGAGAAAATGGAATTTTTCTATCGCTCTTCGAGGTAGTCAGGAATTCCAATGCAACCCCTGTAAAAATTTGAAATTTTTTTTTTCATCCCCGATTTGAAAACTGTTTATGTAGAATTAAGCTCGCACCTTTCCTGAATTCAAAACTGCTTTTGGAGTTGAGCTGCGACTTATAGTTTTCGAGAAAATGGAATTTTTCTATCGCTCTTCGAGGTAGTCAGGAATTCCAATGCAACCCCTGTAAAAATTTGAAATTTTTTTTTTCATCCCCGATTTGAAAACTGTTTATGTAGAATTAAGCTCGCACCTTTCCTGAATTCAAAACTGCTTTTGGAGTTGAGCTGCGACTTATAGTTTTCGAGAAAATGGAATTTTTCTATCGCTCTTCGAGGTAGTCAGGAATTCCAATGCAACCCCTGTAAAAATTTGAAATTTTTTTTTTCTTCCCCGATTTGAAAACTGTTTATGTAGAATTAAGCTCGTACCTTTCCTGAATTCAAATCTGCTTTTGGAGTTGAGCTGCGACTTATAGTTTTCGAGAAAATGGAATTTTTCTATCGCCCTTCGAGGTAGTCAGGAATTCCAATGCAACCCCTGTAAAAATTTGAATTTTTTTTTTTCATCCCCGATTTGAAAACTGTTTATGTAGAATTAAGCTCGTACCTTTCCTGAATTCAAATCTGCTTTTGGAGTTGAGCTGCGACTTATAGTTTTCGAGAAAATGGAATTTTTCTATCGCTCTTCGAGGTAGTCAGGAATTCCAATGCAACCCCTGTAAAAATTTGAATTTTTTTTTTTCATCCCCGATTTGAAAACTGTTTATGTAGAATTAAGCTCGCACCTTTCCTGAATTCAAATCTGCTTTTGGAGTTGAACTGCGACTTATAGTTTTCGAGAAAATGGAATTTTTCTATCGCTCTTCGAGGTAGTCAGGAATTCCAATGCAACCCCTGTAAAAATTTGAAATTTTTTTTTTCATCCCCGATTTGAAAACTGTTTATGTAGAATTAAGCTCGCACCTTTCCTGAATTCAAAACTGCTTTTGGAGTTGAGCTGCGACTTATAGTTTTCGAGAAAATGGAATTTTTCTATCGCTCTTCGAGGTAGTCAGGAATTCCAATGCAACCCCTGTAAAAATTTGAAATTTTTTTTTTCATCCCCGATTTGAAAACTGTTTATGTAGAATTAAGCTCGCACCTTTCCTGAATTTAAATCTGCTTTTGGAGTTGAGTTGCGACTTATAGTTTTCGAGAAAATGGAATTTTTCTATCGCTCTTCGAGGTAGTCAGGAATTCCAATGCAACCCCTGTAAAAATTTGAAATTTTTTTTTTCATCCCCGATTTGAAAACTGTTTATGTAGAATTAAGCTCGCACCTTTCCTGAATTCAAAACTGCTTTTGGAGTTGAGCTGCGACTTATAGTTTTCGAGAAAATGGAATTTTTCTATCGCTCTTCGAGGTAGTCAGGAATTCCAATGCAACCCCTGTAAAAATTTGAAATTTTTTTTTTCTTCCCCGATTTGAAAACTGTTTATGTAGAATTAAGCTCGTACCTTTCCTGAATTCAAATCTGCTTTTGGAGTTGAGCTGCGACTTATAGTTTTCGAGAAAATGGAATTTTTCTATCGCTCTTCGAGGTAGTCAGGAATTCCAATGCAACCCCTGTAAAAATTTGAAATTTTTTTTTTCATCCCCGATTTGAAAACTGTTTATGTAGAATTAAGCTCGCACCTTTCCTGAATTCAAAACTGCTTTTGGAGTTGAGCTGCGACTTATAGTTTTCGAGAAAATGGAATTTTTCTATCGCTCTTCGAGGTAGTCAGGAATTCCAATGCAACCCCTGTAAAAATTTGAAATTTTTTTTTTCATCCCCGATTTGAAAACTGTTTATGTAGAATTAAGCTCGCACCTTTCCTGAATTTAAATCTGCTTTTGGAGTTGAGTTGCGACTTATAGTTTTCGAGAAAATGGAATTTTTCTATCGCTCTTCGAGGTAGTCAGGAATTCCAATGCAACCCCTGTAAAAATTTGAAATTTTTTTTTTCATCCCCGATTTGAAAACTGTTTATGTAGAATTAAGCTCGCACCTTTCCTGAATTCAAAACTGCTTTTGGAGTTGAGCTGCGACTTATAGTTTTCGAGAAAATGGAATTTTTCTATCGCTCTTCGAGGTAGTCAGGAATTCCAATGCAACCCCTGTAAAAATTTTAAATTTTTTTTTTCTTCCCCGATTTGAAAACTGTTTATGTAGAATTAAGCTCGTACCTTTCCTGAATTCAAATCTGCTTTTGGAGTTGAGCTGCGACTTATAGTTTTCGAGAAAATGGAATTTTTCTATCGCTCTTCGAGGTAGTCAGGAATTCCAATGCAACCCCTGTAAAAATTTGAAATTTTTTTTTTCATCCCCGATTTGAAAACTGTTTATGTAGAATTAAGCTCGCACCTTTCCTGAATTCAAAACTGCTTTTGGAGTTGAGCTGCGACTTATAGTTTTCGAGAAAATGGAATTTTTCTATCGCTCTTCGAGGTAGTCAGGAATTCCAATGCAACCCCTGTAAAAATTTGAAATTTTTTTTTTCATCCCCGATTTGAAAACTGTTTATGTAGAATTAAGCTCGCACCTTTCCTGAATTCAAAACTGCTTTTGGAGTTGAGCTGCGACTTATAGTTTTCGAGAAAATGGAATTTTTCTATCGCTCTTCGAGGTAGTCAGGAATTCCAATGCAACCCCTGTAAAAATTTGAAATTTTTTTTTTCTTCCCCGATTTGAAAACTGTTTATGTAGAATTAAGCTCGTACCTTTCCTGAATTCAAATCTGCTTTTGGAGTTGAGCTGCGACTTATAGTTTTCGAGAAAATGGAATTTTTCTATCGCTCTTCGAGGTAGTCAGGAATTCCAATGCAACCCCTGTAAAAATTTGAAATTTTTTTTTTCTTCCCCGATTTGAAAACTGTTTATGTAGAATTAAGCTCGTACCTTTCCTGAATTCAAATCTGCTTTTGGAGTTGAGCTGCGACTTATAGTTTTCGAGAAAATGGAATTTTTCTATCGCCCTTCGAGGTAGTCAGGAATTCCAATGCAACCCCTGTAAAAATTTGAATTTTTTTTTTTCATCCCCGATTTGAAAACTGTTTATGTAGAATTAAGCTCGCACCTTTCCTGAATTCAAAACTGCTTTTGGAGTTGAGCTGCGACTTATAGTTTTCGAGAAAATGGAATTTTTCTATCGCTCTTCGAGGTAGTCAGGAATTCCAATGCAACCCCTGTAAAAATTTGAAATTTTTTTTTTCTTCCCCGATTTGAAAACTGTTTATGTAGACTTAAGCTCGCACCTTTCCTGAATTCAAAACTGCTTTTGGAGTTGAGCTGCGACTTATAGTTTTCGAGAAAATGGAATTTTTCTATCGCTCTTCGAGGTAGTCAGGAATTCCAATGCAACCCCTGTAAAAATTTGAAATTTTTTTTTTCATCCCCGATTTGAAAACTGTTTATGTAGAATTAAGCTCGCACCTTTCCTGAATTCAAAACTGCTTTTGGAGTTGAGCTGCGACTTATAGTTTTCGAGAAAATGGAATTTTTCTATCGCTCTTCGAGGTAGTCAGGAATTCCAATGCAACCCCTGTAAAAATTTGAAATTTTTTTTTTCATCCCCGATTTGAAAACTGTTTATGTAGAATTAAGCTCGCACCTTTCCTGAATTCAAAACTGCTTTTGGAGTTGAGCTGCGACTTATAGTTTTCGAGAAAATGGAATTTTTCTATCGCTCTTCGAGGTAGTCAGGAATTCCAATGCAACCCCTGTAAAAATTTGAAATTTTTTTTTTCTTCCCCGATTTGAAAACTGTTTATGTAGAATTAAGCTCGTACCTTTCCTGAATTCAAATCTGCTTTTGGAGTTGAGCTGCGACTTATAGTTTTCGAGAAAATGGAATTTTTCTATCGCCCTTCGAGGTAGTCAGGAATTCCAATGCAACCCCTGTAAAAATTTGAATTTTTTTTTTTCATCCCCGATTTGAAAACTGTTTATGTAGAATTAAGCTCGTACCTTTCCTGAATTCAAATCTGCTTTTGGAGTTGAGCTGCGACTTATAGTTTTCGAGAAAATGGAATTTTTCTATCGCTCTTCGAGGTAGTCAGGAATTCCAATGCAACCCCTGTAAAAATTTGAATTTTTTTTTTTCATCCCCGATTTGAAAACTGTTTATGTAGAATTAAGCTCGCACCTTTCCTGAATTCAAATCTGCTTTTGGAGTTGAACTGCGACTTATAGTTTTCGAGAAAATGGAATTTTTCTATCGCTCTTCGAGGTAGTCAGGAATTCCAATGCAACCCCTGTAAAAATTTGAAATTTTTTTTTTCATCCCCGATTTGAAAACTGTTTATGTAGAATTAAGCTCGCACCTTTCCTGAATTCAAAACTGCTTTTGGAGTTGAGCTGCGACTTATAGTTTTCGAGAAAATGGAATTTTTCTATCGCTCTTCGAGGTAGTCAGGAATTCCAATGCAACCCCTGTAAAAATTTGAAATTTTTTTTTTCATCCCCGATTTGAAAACTGTTTATGTAGAATTAAGCTCGCACCTTTCCTGAATTTAAATCTGCTTTTGGAGTTGAGTTGCGACTTATAGTTTTCGAGAAAATGGAATTTTTCTATCGCTCTTCGAGGTAGTCAGGAATTCCAATGCAACCCCTGTAAAAATTTGAAATTTTTTTTTTCATCCCCGATTTGAAAACTGTTTATGTAGAATTAAGCTCGCACCTTTCCTGAATTCAAAACTGCTTTTGGAGTTGAGCTGCGACTTATAGTTTTCGAGAAAATGGAATTTTTCTATCGCTCTTCGAGGTAGTCAGGAATTCCAATGCAACCCCTGTAAAAATTTGAAATTTTTTTTTTCTTCCCCGATTTGAAAACTGTTTATGTAGAATTAAGCTCGTACCTTTCCTGAATTCAAATCTGCTTTTGGAGTTGAGCTGCGACTTATAGTTTTCGAGAAAATGGAATTTTTCTATCGCTCTTCGAGGTAGTCAGGAATTCCAATGCAACCCCTGTAAAAATTTGAAATTTTTTTTTTCATCCCCGATTTGAAAACTGTTTATGTAGAATTAAGCTCGCACCTTTCCTGAATTCAAAACTGCTTTTGGAGTTGAGCTGCGACTTATAGTTTTCGAGAAAATGGAATTTTTCTATCGCTCTTCGAGGTAGTCAGGAATTCCAATGCAACCCCTGTAAAAATTTGAAATTTTTTTTTTCATCCCCGATTTGAAAACTGTTTATGTAGAATTAAGCTCGCACCTTTCCTGAATTTAAATCTGCTTTTGGAGTTGAGTTGCGACTTATAGTTTTCGAGAAAATGGAATTTTTCTATCGCTCTTCGAGGTAGTCAGGAATTCCAATGCAACCCCTGTAAAAATTTGAAATTTTTTTTTTCATCCCCGATTTGAAAACTGTTTATGTAGAATTAAGCTCGCACCTTTCCTGAATTCAAAACTGCTTTTGGAGTTGAGCTGCGACTTATAGTTTTCGAGAAAATGGAATTTTTCTATCGCTCTTCGAGGTAGTCAGGAATTCCAATGCAACCCCTGTAAAAATTTTAAATTTTTTTTTTCTTCCCCGATTTGAAAACTGTTTATGTAGAATTAAGCTCGTACCTTTCCTGAATTCAAATCTGCTTTTGGAGTTGAGCTGCGACTTATAGTTTTCGAGAAAATGGAATTTTTCTATCGCTCTTCGAGGTAGTCAGGAATTCCAATGCAACCCCTGTAAAAATTTGAAATTTTTTTTTTCATCCCCGATTTGAAAACTGTTTATGTAGAATTAAGCTCGCACCTTTCCTGAATTCAAAACTGCTTTTGGAGTTGAGCTGCGACTTATAGTTTTCGAGAAAATGGAATTTTTCTATCGCTCTTCGAGGTAGTCAGGAATTCCAATGCAACCCCTGTAAAAATTTGAAATTTTTTTTTTCTTCCCCGATTTGAAAACTGTTTATGTAGAATTAAGCTCGTACCTTTCCTGAATTCAAATCTGCTTTTGGAGTTGAGCTGCGACTTATAGTTTTCGAGAAAATGGAATTTTTCTATCGCCCTTCGAGGTAGTCAGGAATTCCAATGCAACCCCTGTAAAAATTTGAATTTTTTTTTTTCATCCCCGATTTGAAAACTGTTTATGTAGAATTAAGCTCGCACCTTTCCTGAATTCAAATCTGCTTTTGGAGTTGAACTGCGACTTATAGTTTTCGAGAAAATGGAATTTTTCTATCGCTCTTCGAGGTAGTCAGGAATTCCAATGCAACCCCTGTAAAAATTTGAAATTTTTTTTTTCATCCCCGATTTGAAAACTGTTTATGTAGAATTAAGCTCGCACCTTTCCTGAATTCAAAACTGCTTTTGGAGTTGAGCTGCGACTTATAGTTTTCGAGAAAATGGAATTTTTCTATCGCTCTTCGAGGTAGTCAGGAATTCCAATGCAACCCCTGTAAAAATTTGAAATTTTTTTTTTCATCCCCGATTTGAAAACTGTTTATGTAGAATTAAGCTCGCACCTTTCCTGAATTTAAATCTGCTTTTGGAGTTGAGTTGCGACTTATAGTTTTCGAGAAAATGGAATTTTTCTATCGCTCTTCGAGGTAGTCAGGAATTCCAATGCAACCCCTGTAAAAATTTGAATTTTTTTTTTCATCCCCGATTTGAAAACTGTTTATGTAGAATTAAGCTCGCACCTTTCCTGAATTCAAAACTGCTTTTGGAGTTGAGCTGCGACTTATAGTTTTCGAGAAAATGGAATTTTTCTATCGCTCTTCGAGGTAGTCAGGAATTCCAATGCAACCCCTGTAAAAATTTGAAATTTTTTTTTTCTTCCCCGATTTGAAAACTGTTTATGTAGAATTAAGCTCGTACCTTTCCTGAATTCAAATCTGCTTTTGGAGTTGAGCTGCGACTTATAGTTTTCGAGAAAATGGAATTTTTCTATCGCTCTTCGAGGTAGTCAGGAATTCCAATGCAACCCCTGTAAAAATTTGAAATTTTTTTTTTCATCCCCGATTTGAAAACTGTTTATGTAGAATTAAGCTCGCACCTTTCCTGAATTCAAAACTGCTTTTGGAGTTGAGCTGCGACTTATAGTTTTCGAGAAAATGGAATTTTTCTATCGCTCTTCGAGGTAGTCAGGAATTCCAATGCAACCCCTGTAAAAATTTGAAATTTTTTTTTTCATCCCCGATTTGAAAACTGTTTATGTAGAATTAAGCTCGCACCTTTCCTGAATTCAAATCTGCTTTTGGAGTTGAGTTGCGACTTATAGTTTTCGAGAAAATGGAATTTTTCTATCGCTCTTCGAGGTAGTCAGGAATTCCAATGCAACCCCTGTAAAAATTTGAAATTTTTTTTTTCATCCCCGATTTGAAAACTGTTTATGTAGAATTAAGCTCGCACCTTTCCTGAATTCAAAACTGCTTTTGGAGTTGAGCTGCGACTTATAGTTTTCGAGAAAATGGAATTTTTCTATCGCTCTTCGAGGTAGTCAGGAATTCCAATGCAACCCCTGTAAAAATTTGAAATTTTTTTTTTCATCCCGATTTGAAAACTGTTTATGTAGAATTAAGCTCGCACCTTTCCTGAATTCAAATCTGCTTTTGGAGTTGAGTTGCGACTTATAGTTTTCGAGAAAATGGAATTTTTCTATCGCTCTTCGAGGTAGTCAGGAATTCCAATGCAACCCCTGTAAAAATTTGAAATTTTTTTTTTCATCCCCGATTTGAAAACTGTTTATGTAGAATTAAGCTCGCACCTTTCCTGAATTCAAAACTGCTTTTGGAGTTGAGCTGCGACTTATAGTTTTCGAGAAAATGGAATTTTTCTATCGCTCTTCGAGGTAGTCAGGAATTCCAATGCAACCCCTGTAAAAATTTGAAATTTTTTTTTTCTTCCCCGATTTGAAAACTGTTTATGTAGAATTAAGCTCGTACCTTTCCTGAATTCAAATCTGCTTTTGGAGTTGAGCTGCGACTTATAGTTTTCGAGAAAATGGAATTTTTCTATCGCTCTTCGAGGTAGTCAGGAATTCCAATGCAACCCCTGTAAAAATTTGAAATTTTTTTTTTCATCCCCGATTTGAAAACTGTTTATGTAGAATTAAGCTCGCACCTTTCCTGAATTCAAAACTGCTTTTGGAGTTGAGCTGCGACTTATAGTTTTCGAGAAAATGGAATTTTTCTATCGCTCTTCGAGGTAGTCAGGAACTCCAATGCAACCCCTGTAAAAATTTGAAATTTTTTTTTTCATCCCCGATTTGAAAACTGTTTATGTAGAATTAAGCTCGCACCTTTCCTGAATTCAAATCTGCTTTTGGAGTTGAGCTGCGACTTATAGTTTTCGAGAAAATGGAATTTTTCTATCGCTCTTCGAGGTAGTCAGGAATTCCAATGCAACCCCTGTAAAAATTTGAAATTTTTTTTTTCATCCCCGATTTGAAAACTGTTTATGTAGAATTAAGCTCGCACCTTTCCTGAATTCAAAACTGCTTTTGGAGTTGAGCTGCGACTTATAGTTTTCGAGAAAATGGAATTTTTCTATCGCTCTTCGAGGTAGTCAGGAATTCCAATGCAACCCCTGTAAAAATTTTAAATTTTTTTTTTCTTCCCCGATTTGAAAACTGTTTATGTAGAATTAAGCTCGTACCTTTCCTGAATTCAAATCTGCTTTTGGAGTTGAGCTGCGACTTATAGTTTTCGAGAAAATGGAATTTTTCTATCGCTCTTCGAGGTAGTCAGGAATTCCAATGCAACCCCTGTAAAAATTTGAAATTTTTTTTTTCATCCCCGATTTGAAAACTGTTTATGTAGAATTAAGCTCGCACCTTTCCTGAATTCAAATCTGCTTTTGGAGTTGAGCTGCGACTTATAGTTTTCGAGAAAATGGAATTTTTCTATCGCTCTTCGAGGTAGTCAGGAATTCCAATGCAACCCCTGTAAAAATTTGAAATTTTTTTTTTCATCCCCGATTTGAAAACTGTTTATGTAGAATTAAGCTCGCACCTTTCCTGAATTCAAATCTGCTTTTGGAGTTGAGCTGCGACTTATAGTTTTCGAGAAAATGGAATTTTTCTATCGCTCTTCGACGTAGTCAGGAATTCCAATGCAACCCCTGTAAAAATTTTAAATTTTTTTTTTCATCCCCGATTTGAAAACTGTTTATGTAGAATTAAGCTCGCACCTTTCCTGAATTCAAAACTGCTTTTGGAGTTGAGCTGCGACTTATAGTTTTCGAGAAAATGGAATTTTTCTATCGCTCTTCGAGGTAGTCAGGAACTCCAATGCAACCCCTGTAAAGATTTGAAATTTTTTTTTCTTCCCCGATTTGAAAACTGTTTATGTAGAATTAAGCTCGTACCTTTCCTGAATTCAAATCTGCTTTTGGAGTTGAGCTGCGACTTATAGTTTTCGAGAAAATGGAATTTTTCTATCGCTCTTCGAGGTAGTCAGGAATTCCAATGCAACCCCTGTAAAAATTTGAATTTTTTTTTTTCATCCCCGATTTGAAAACTGTTTATGTAGAATTAAGCTCGTACCTTTCCTGAATTCAAATCTGCTTTTGGAGTTGAGCTGCGACTTATAGTTTTCGAGAAAATGGAATTTTTCTATCGCTCTTCGAGGTAGTCAGGAATTCCAATGCAACCCCTGTAAAAATTTGAATTTTTTTTTTTCATCCCCGATTTGAAAACTGTTTATGTAGAATTAAGCTCGCACCTTTCCTGAATTCAAATCTGCTTTTGGAGTTGAACTGCGACTTATAGTTTTCGAGAAAATGGAATTTTTCTATCGCTCTTCGAGGTAGTCAGGAATTCCAATGCAACCCCTGTAAAAATTTGAAATTTTTTTTTTCATCCCCGATTTGAAAACTGTTTATGTAGAATTAAGCTCGCACCTTTCCTGAATTCAAAACTGCTTTTGGAGTTGAGCTGCGACTTATAGTTTTCGAGAAAATGGAATTTTTCTATCGCTCTTCGAGGTAGTCAGGAATTCCAATGCAACCCCTGTAAAAATTTGAAATTTTTTTTTTCATCCCCGTTTTGAAAACTATTTATGTAGAATTAAGCTCGCACCTTTCCTGAATTCAAAACTGCTTTTCGAGTTGAGCTGCGACTTATAGTTTTCGAGAAAATGGAATTTTTCTATCGCTCTTCGAGGTAGTCAGGAATTCCAATGCAACCCCTGTAAAAATTTGAAATTTTTTTTTTCATCCCCGATTTGAAAACTGTTTATGTAGAATTAAGCTCGCACCTTTCCTGAATTCAAAACTGCTTTTGGAGTTGAGCTGCGACTTATAGTTTTCGAGAAAATGGAATTTTTCTATCGCTCTTCGAGGTAGTCAGGAATTCCAATGCAACCCCTGTAAAAATTTGAATTTTTTTTTTTCATCCCCGATTTGAAAACTGTTTATGTAGAATTAAGCTCGCACCTTTCCTGAATTCAAATCTGCTTTTGGAGTTGAGCTGCGACTTATAGTTTTCGAGAAAATGGAATTTTTCTATCGCTCTTCGAGGTAGTCAGGAATTCCAATGCAACCCCTGTAAAAATTTGAAATTTTTTTTTTCATCCCCGATTTGAAAACTGTTTATGTAGAATTAAGCTCGCACCTTTCCTGAATTCAAAACTGCTTTTGGAGTTGAGCTGCGACTTATAGTTTTCGAGAAAATGGAATTTTTCTATCGCTCTTCGAGGTAGTCAGGAATTCCAATGCAACCCCTGTAAAAATTTGAAATTTTTTTTTTCATCCCCGATTTGAAAACTGTTTATGTAGAATTAAGCTCGCACCTTTCCTGAATTCAAAACTGCTTTTGGAGTTGAGCTGCGACTTATAGTTTTCGAGAAAATGGAATTTTTCTATCGCTCTTCGAGGTAGTCAGGAACTCCAATGCAACCCCTGTAAAAATTTGAAATTTTTTTTTTCATCCCCGATTTGAAAACTGTTTATGTAGAATTAAGCTCGCACCTTTCCTGAATTCAAATCTGCTTTTGGAGTTGAGCTGCGACTTATAGTTTTCGAGAAAATGGAATTTTTCTATCGCTCTTCGAGGTAGTCAGGAATTCCAATGCAACCCCTGTAAAAATTTGAAATTTTTTTTTTCATCCCCGATTTGAAAACTGTTTATGTAGAATTAAGCTCGCACCTTTCCTGAATTCAAAACTGCTTTTGGAGTTGAGCTGCGACTTATAGTTTTCGAGAAAATGGAATTTTTCTATCGCTCTTCGAGGTAGTCAGGAATTCCAATGCAACCCCTGTAAAAATTTTAAATTTTTTTTTTCTTCCCCGATTTGAAAACTGTTTATGTAGAATTAAGCTCGTACCTTTCCTGAATTCAAATCTGCTTTTGGAGTTGAGCTGCGACTTATAGTTTTCGAGAAAATGGAATTTTTCTATCGCTCTTCGACGTAGTCAGGAATTCCAATGCAACCCCTGTAAAAATTTGAAATTTTTTTTTTCATCCCCGATTTGAAAACTGTTTATGTAGAATTAAGCTCGCACCTTTCCTGAATTCAAAACTGCTTTTGGAGTTGAGCTGCGACTTATAGTTTTCGAGAAAATGGAATTTTTCTATCGCTCTTCGAGGTAGTCAGGAACTCCAATGCAACCCCTGTAAAGATTTGAAATTTTTTTTTCTTCCCCGATTTGAAAACTGTTTATGTAGAATTAAGCTCGTACCTTTCCTGAATTCAAATCTGCTTTTGGAGTTGAGCTGCGACTTATAGTTTTCGAGAAAATGGAATTTTTCTATCGCTCTTCGAGGTAGTCAGGAATTCCAATGCAACCCCTGTAAAAATTTGAAATTTTTTTTTTCATCCCCGATTTGAAAACTGTTTATGTAGAATTAAGCTCGCACCTTTCCTGAATTCAAAACTGCTTTTGGAGTTGAGCTGCGACTTATAGTTTTCGAGAAAATGGAATTTTTCTATCGCTCTTCGAGGTAGTCAGGAATTCCAATGCAACCCCTGTAAAAATTTGAAATTTTTTTTTTCATCCCCGATTTGAAAACTGTTTATGTAGAATTAAGCTCGCACCTTTCCTGAATTTAAATCTGCTTTTGGAGTTGAGCTGCGACTTATAGTTTTCGAGAAAATGGAATTTTTCTATCGCTCTTCGAGGTAGTCAGGAATTCCAATGCAACCCCTGTAAAAATTTGAATTTTTTTTTTTCATCCCCGATTTGAAAACTGTTTATGTAGAATTAAGCTCGCACCTTTCCTGAATTCAAAACTGCTTTTGGAGTTGAGCTGCGACTTATAATTTTCGAGAAAATGGAATTTTTCTATCGCTCTTCGAGGTAGTCAGGAATTCCAATGCAACCCCTGTAAAAATTTGAAATTTTTTTTTTCATCCCCGATTTGAAAACTGTTTATGTAGAATTAAGCTCGCACCTTTCCTGAATTCAAATCTGCTTTTGGAGTTGAGCTGCGACTTATAGTTTTCGAGAAAATGGAATTTTTCTATCGCTCTTCGAGGTAGTCAGGAATTCCAATGCAACCCCTGTAAAAATTTGAAATTTTTTTTTTCATCCCCGATTTGAAAACTGTTAATGTAGAATTAAGCTCGCACCTTTCCTGAATTCAAATCTGCTTTTGTAGTTGAGCTGCGACTTATAGTTTTCGAGAAAATGGAATTTTTCTATGGCTCTTCGAGGTAGTCAGGAATTCCAATGCAACCCCTGTAAAAATTTGAAATTTTTTTTTTCATCCCCGATTTGAAAACTGTTTATGTAGAATTAAGCTCGCACCTTTCCTGAATTCAAATCTGCTTTTGGAGTTGAACTGCGACTTATAGTTTTCGAGAAAATGGAATTTTTCTATCGCTCTTCGAGGTAGTCAGGAATTCCAATGCAACCCCTGTAAAAATTTGAAATTTTTTTTTTCATCCCCGATTTGAAAACTGTTTATGTAGAATTAAGCTCGCACCTTTCCTGAATTCAAATCTGCTTTAGGAGTTGAGCTGCGACTTATAGTTTTCGAGAAAATGAAATTTTTCTATCGCTCTTCGAGGTAGTCAGGAACTCCAATGCAACCCCTGTAAAAATTTGAAATTTTTTTTTTCTTCCCCGATTTGAAAACTGTTTATGTAGAATTAAGCTCGTACCTTTCCTGAATTTAAATCTGCTTTTGGAGTTGAGCTGCGACTTATAGTTTTCGAGAAAATGGAATTTTTCTATCGCTCTTCGAGGTAGTCAGGAATTCCAATGCAACCCCTGTAAAAATTTGAAATTTTTTTTTTCATCCCCGATTTGAAAACTGTTTATGTAGAATTAAGCTCGCACCTTTCCTGAATTCAAAACTGCTTTTGGAGTTGAGCTGCGACTTATAGTTTTCGAGAAAATGGAATTTTTCTATCGCTCTTCGAGGTAGTCAGGAATTCCAATGCAACCCCTGTAAAAATTTGAAATTTTTTTTTTCATCCCCGGTTTGAAAACTGTTTATGTAGAATTAAGCTCGCACCTTTCCTGAATTCAAATCTGCTTTTGGAGTTGAACTGCGACTTATAGTTTTCGAGAAAATGGAATTTTTCTATCGCTCTTCGAGGTAGTCAGGAATTCCAATGCAACCCCTGTAAAAATTTGAAATTTTTTTTTTCATCCCCGATTTGAAAACTGTTTATGTAGAATTAAGCTCGCACCTTTCCTGAATTCAAAACTGCTTTTGGAGTTGAGCTGCGACTTATAGTTTTCGAGAAAATGGAATTTTTCTATCGCTCTTCGAGGTAGTCAGGAATTCCAATGCAACCCCTGTAAAAATTTGAAATTTTTTTTTTCATCCCCGTTTTGAAAACTATTTATGTAGAATTAAGCTCGCACCTTTCCTGAATTCAAAACTGCTTTTCGAGTTGAGCTGCGACTTATAGTTTTCGAGAAAATGGAATTTTTCTATCGCTCTTCGAGGTAGTCAGGAATTCCAATGCAACCCCTGTAAAAATTTGAAATTTTTTTTTTCATCCCCGATTTGAAAACTGTTTATGTAGAATTAAGCTCGCACCTTTCCTGAATTCAAAACTGCTTTTGGAGTTGAGCTGCGACTTATAGTTTTCGAGAAAATGGAATTTTTCTATCGCTCTTCGAGGTAGTCAGGAATTCCAATGCAACCCCTGTAAAAATTTGAATTTTTTTTTTTCATCCCCGATTTGAAAACTGTTTATGTAGAATTAAGCTCGCACCTTTCCTGAATTCAAATCTGCTTTTGGAGTTGAGCTGCGACTTATAGTTTTCGAGAAAATGGAATTTTTCTATCGCTCTTCGAGGTAGTCAGGAATTCCAATGCAACCCCTGTAAAAATTTGAAATTTTTTTTTTCATCCCCGATTTGAAAACTGTTTATGTAGAATTAAGCTCGCACCTTTCCTGAATTCAAAACTGCTTTTGGAGTTGAGCTGCGACTTATAGTTTTCGAGAAAATGGAATTTTTCTATCGCTCTTCGAGGTAGTCAGGAATTCCAATGCAACCCCTGTAAAAATTTGAAATTTTTTTTTTCATCCCCGATTTGAAAACTGTTTATGTAGAATTAAGCTCGCACCTTTCCTGAATTTAAATCTGCTTTTGGAGTTGAGCTGCGACTTATAGTTTTCGAGAAAATGGAATTTTTCTATCGCTCTTCGAGGTAGTCAGGAATTCCAATGCAACCCCTGTAAAAATTTGAAATTTTTTTTTTCATCCCCGATTTGAAAACTGTTTATGTAGAATTAAGCTCGCACCTTTCCTGAATTCAAAACTGCTTTTGGAGTTGAGCTGCGACTTATAGTTTTCGAGAAAATGGAATTTTTCTATCGCTCTTCGAGGTAGTCAGGAATTCCAATGCAACCCCTGTAAAAATTTGAAATTTTTTTTTTCATCCCCGATTTGAAAACTGTTTATGTAGAATTAAGCTCGCACCTTTCCTGAATTTAAATCTGCTTTTGGAGTTGAGCTGCGACTTATAGTTTTCGAGAAAATTTAATTTTTCTATCGCTCTTCGAGGTAGTCAGGAATTCCAATGCAACCCCTGTAAAAATTTGAAATTTTTTTTTTCATCCCCGATTTGAAAACTGTTTATGTAGAATTAAGCTCGCACCTTTCCTGAATTCAAATCTGCTTTTGGAGTTGAGCTGCGACTTATAGTTTTCGAGAAAATGGAATTTTTCTATCGCTCTTCGAGGTAGTCAGGAATTCCAATGCAACCCCTGTAAAAATTTGAAATTTTTTTTTTCTTCCCCGATTTGAAAACTGTTTATGTAGAATTAAGCTCGTACCTTTCCTGAATTCAAATCTGCTTTTGGAGTTGAGCTGCGACTTATAGTTTTCGAGAAAATGGAATTTTTCTATCGCTCTTCGAGGTAGTCAGGAATTCCAATGCAACCCCTGTAAGAATTTGAAATTTTTTTTTTCATCCCCGATTTGAAAACTGTTTATGTAGAATTAAGCTCGCACCTTTCCTGAATTCAAAACTGCTTTTGGAGTTGAGCTGCGACTTATAGTTTTCGAGAAAATGGAATTTTTCTATCGCTCTTCGAGGTAGTCAGGAATTCCAATGCAACCCCTGTAAAAATTTGAAATTTTTTTTTTCATCCCCGATTTGAAAACTGTTTATGTAGAATTAAGCTCGCACCTTTCCTGAATTCAAAACTGCTTTTGGAGTTGAGCTGCGACTTATAGTTTTCGAGAAAATGGAATTTTTCTATCGCTCTTCGAGGTATTTAGGAATTCCAATGCAACCCCTGTAAAAATTTTAAATTTTTTTTTTCTTCCCCGATTTGAAAACTGTTTATGTAGAATTAAGCTCGTACCTTTCCTGAATTCAAATCTGCTTTTGGAGTTGAGCTGCGACTTATAGTTTTCGAGAAAATGGAATTTTTCTATCGCTCTTCGAGGTAGTCAGGAATTCCAATGCAACCCCTGTAAAAATTTGAAATTTCTTTTTTCATCCCCGATTTGAAAACTGTTTATGTAGAATTAAGCTCGCACCTTTCCTGAATTCAAATCTGCTTTTGGAGTTGAGCTGCGACTTATAGTTTTCGAGAAAATGGAATTTTTCTATCGCTCTTCGAGGTAGTCAGGAATTCCAATGCAACCCCTGTAAAAATTTGAAATTTTTTTTTTCATCCCCGATTTGAAAACTGTTTATGTAGAATTATGCTCGCACCTTTCCTAAATTCAAAACTGCTTTTGGAGTTGAGCTGCGACTTATAGTTTTCGAGAAAATGGAATTTTTCTATCGCTCTTCGAGGTAGTCAGGAACTCCAATGCAACCCCTGTAAAGATTTGAAATTTTTTTTTCTTCCCCGATTTGAAAACTGTTTATGTAGAATTAAGCTCGTACCTTTCCTGAATTCAAATCTGCTTTTGGAGTTGAGCTGCGACTTACAGTTTTCGAGAAAATGGAATTTTTCTATCGCTCTTCGAGGTAGTCAGGAATTCCAATGCAACCCCTGTAAAAATTTGAAATTTTTTTTTTCATCCCCGATTTGAAAACTGTTTATGTAGAATTAAGCTCGCACCTTTCCTGAATTCAAATCTGCTTTAGGAGTTGAGCTGCGACTTATAGTTTTCGAGAAAATGGAATTTTTCTATCGCTCTTCGAGGTAGTCAGGAATTCCAATGCAACCCCTGTAAAAATTTGAAATTTTTTTTTTCATCCCCGATTTGAAAACTGTTTATGTAGAATTAAGCTCGCACCTTTCCTGAATTCAAATCTGCTTTTGGAGTTGAACTGCGACTTATAGTTTTCGAGAAAATGGAATTTTTCTATCGCTCTTCGAGGTAGTCAGGAATTCCAATGCAACCCCTGTAAAAATTTTAAATTTTTTTTTTCATCCCCGATTTGAAAACTGTTTATGTAGAATTAAGCTCGCACCTTTCCTGAATTCAAAACTGCTTTTGGAGTTGAGCTGCGACTTATAGTTTTCGAGAAAATGGAATTTTTCTATCGCTCTTCGAGGTAGTCAGGAATTCCAATGCAACCCCTGTAAAAATTTGAAATTTTTTTTTTCATCCCCGATTTGAAAACTGTTTATGTAGAATTATGCTCGCACCTTTCCTGAATTCAAAACTGCTTTTGGAGTTGAGCTGCGACTTATAGTTTTCGAGAAAATGGAATTTTTCTATCGCTCTTCGAGGTAGTCAGGAACTCCAATGCAACCCCTGTAAAGATTTGAAATTTTTTTTTCTTCCCCGATTTGAAAACTGTTTATGTAGAATTAAGCTCGTACCTTTCCTGAATTCAAAACTGCTTTTGGAGTTGAGCTGCGACTTATAGTTTTCGAGAAAATGGAATTTTTCTATCGCTCTTCGAGGTAGTCAGGAATTCCAATGCAACCCCTGTAAAAATTTGAAATTTCTTTTTTCATCCCCGATTTGAAAACTGTTTATGTAGAATTAAGCTCGCACCTTTCCTGAATTCAAATCTGCTTTTGGAGTTGAGCTGCGACTTATAGTTTTCGAGAAAATGGAATTTTTCTATCGCTCTTCGAGGTAGTCAGGAATTCCAATGCAACCCCTGTAAAAATTTGAAATTTTTTTTTTCATCCCCGATTTGAAAACTGTTTATGTAGAATTATGCTCGCACCTTTCCTGAATTCAAAACTGCTTTTGGAGTTGAGCTGCGACTTATAGTTTTCGAGAAAATGGAATTTTTCTATCGCTCTTCGAGGTAGTCAGGAACTCCAATGCAACCCCTGTAAAGATTTGAAATTTTTTTTTCTTCCCCGATTTGAAAACTGTTTATGTAGAATTAAGCTCGTACCTTTCCTGAATTCAAATCTGCTTTTGGAGTTGAGCTGCGACTTATAGTTTTCGAGAAAATGGAATTTTTCTATCGCTCTTCGAGGTAGTCAGGAATTCCAATGCAACCCCTGTAAAAATTTGAAATTTTTTTTTTCATCCCCGATTTGAAAACTGTTTATGTAGAATTAAGCTCGCACCTTTCCTGAATTCAAAACTGCTTTTGGAGTTGAGCTGCGACTTATAGTTTTCGAGAAAATGGAATTTTTCTATCGCTCTTCGAGGTAGTCAGGAATTCCAATGCAACCCCTGTAAAAATTTGAAATTTTTTTTTTCATCCCCGATTTGAAAACTGTTTATGTAGAATTAAGCTCGCACCTTTCCTGAATTCAAAACTGCTTTTGGAGTTGAGCTGCGACTTATAGTTTTCGAGAAAATGGAATTTTTCTATCGCTCTTCGAGGTAGTCAGGAATTCCAATGCAACCCCTGTAAAAATTTGAAATTTTTTTTTTCATCCCCGATTTGAAAACTGTTTATGCAGAATTAAGCTCGCACCTTTCCTGAATTCAAATCTGCTTTTGGAGTTGAACTGCGACTTATAGTTTTCGAGAAAATGGAATTTTTCTATCGCTCTTCGAGGTAGTCAGGAATTCCAATGCAACCCCTGTAAAAATTTGAAATTTTTTTTTTCATCCCCGATTTGAAAACTGTTTATGTAGAATTAAGCTCGCACCTTTCCTGAATTCAAATCTGCTTTAGGAGTTGAGCTGCGACTTATAGTTTTCGAGAAAATGGAATTTTTCTATCGCTCTTCGAGGTAGTCAGGAATTCCAATGCAACCCCTGTAAAAATTTGAAATTTTTTTTTTCATCCCCGATTTGAAAACTGTTTATGTAGAATTAAGCTCGCACCTTTCCTGAATTCAAATCTGCTTTTGGAGTTGAGCTGCGACTTATAGTTTTCGAGAAAATGGAATTTTTCTATCGCTCTTCGAGGTAGTCAGGAATTCCAATGCAACCCCTGTAAAAATTTTAAATTTTTTTTTTCATCCCCGATTTGAAAACTGTTTATGTAGAATTAAGCTCGCACCTTTCCTGAATTCAAAACTGCTTTTGGAGTTGAGCTGCGACTTATAGTTTTCGAGAAAATGGAATTTTTCTATCGCTCTTCGAGGTAGTCAGGAACTCCAATGCAACTCCTGTAAAAATTTGAAATTTTTTTTTTCTTCCCCGATTTGAAAACTGTTTATGTAGAATTAAGCTCGTACCTTTCCTGAATTTAAATCTGCTTTTGGAGTTGAGCTGCGACTTATAGTTTTCGAGAAAATGGAATTTTTCTATCGCTCTTCGAGGTAGTCAGGAATTCCAATGCAACCCCTGTAAAAATTTGAAATTTTTTTTTTCATCCCCGATTTGAAAACTGTTTATGTAGAATTAAGCTCGCACCTTTCCTGAATTCAAAACTGCTTTTGGAGTTGAGCTGCGACTTATAGTTTTCGAGAAAATGGAATTTTTCTATCGCTCTTCGAGGTAGTCAGGAATTCCAATGCAACCCCTGTAAAAATTTGAAATTTTTTTTTTCATCCCCGGTTTGAAAACTGTTTATGTAGAATTAAGCTCGCACCTTTCCTGAATTCAAATCTGCTTTTGGAGTTGAACTGCGACTTATAGTTTTCGAGAAAATGGAATTTTTCTATCGCTCTTCGAGGTAGTCAGGAATTCCAATGCAACCCCTGTAAAAATTTGAAATTTTTTTTTTCATCCCCGATTTGAAAACTGTTTATGTAGAATTAAGCTCGCACCTTTCCTGAATTCAAAACTGCTTTTGGAGTTGAGCTGCGACTTATAGTTTTCGAGAAAATGGAATTTTTCTATCGCTCTTCGAGGTAGTCAGGAATTCCAATGCAACCCCTGTAAAAATTTTAAATTTTTTTTTTCATCCCCGGTTTGAAAACTGTTTATGTAGAATTAAGCTCGCACCTTTCCTGAATTCAAATCTGCTTTTGGAGTTGAACTGCGACTTATAGTTTTCGAGAAAATGGAATTTTTCTATCGCTCTTCGAGGTAGTCAGGAATTCCAATGCAACCCCTGTAAAAATTTGAAATTTTTTTTTTCATCCCCGATTTGAAAACTGTTTATGTAGAATTAAGCTCTCACCTTTCCTGAATTCAAAACTGCTTTTGGAGTTGAGCTGCGATTTATAGTTTTCGAGAAAATGGAATTTTTCTATCGCTCTTCGAGGTAGTCAGGAATTCCAATGCAACCCCTGTAAAAATTTTAAATTTTTTTTTTCATCCCCGTTTTGAAAACTATTTATGTAGAATTAAGCTCGCACCTTTCCTGAATTCAAAACTGCTTTTGGAGTTGAGCTGCGACTTATAGTTTTCGAGAAAATGGAATTTTTCTATCGCTCTTCGAGGTAGTCAGGAATTCCAATGCAACCCCTGTAAAAATTTGAAATTTTTTTTTTCATCCCCGATTTGAAAACTGTTTATGTAGAATTAAGCTCGCACCTTTCCTGAATTCAAAACTGCTTTTGGAGTTGAGCTGCGACTTATAGTTTTCGAGAAAATGGAATTTTTCTATCGCTCTTCGAGGTAGTCAGGAATTCCAATGCAACCCCTGTAAAAATTTGAATTTTTTTTTTTCATCCCCGATTTGAAAACTGTTTATGTAGAATTAAGCTCGCACCTTTCCTGAATTCAAATCTGCTTTTGGAGTTGAGCTGCGACTTATAGTTTTCGAGAAAATGGAATTTTTCTATCGCTCTTCGAGGTAGTCAGGAATTCCAATGCAACCCCTGTAAAAATTTTAAATTTTTTTTTTCATCCCCGATTTGAAAACTGTTTATGTAGAATTAAGCTCGCACCTTTCCTGAATTCAAATCTGCTTTTGGAGTTGAACTGCGACTTATAGTTTTCGAGAAAATGGAATTTTTCTATCGCTCTTCGAGGTAGTCAGGAATTCCAATGCAACCCCTGTAAAAATTTGAAATTTTTTTTTTCATCCCCGATTTGAAAACTGTTTATGTAGAATTAAGCTCGCACCTTTCCTGAATTCAAAACTGCTTTTGGAGTTGAGCTGCGACTTATAGTTTTCGAGAAAATGGAATTTTTCTATCGCTCTTCGAGGTAGTCAGGAATTCCAATGCAACCCCTGTAAAAATTTGAAATTTTTTTTTTCATCCCCGTTTTGAAAACTATTTATGTAGAATTAAGCTCGCACCTTTCCTGAATTCAAAACTGCTTTTCGAGTTGAGCTGCGACTTATAGTTTTCGAGAAAATGGAATTTTTCTATCGCTCTTCGAGGTAGTCAGGAATTCCAATGCAACCCCTGTAAAAATTTGAAATTTTTTTTTTCATCCCCGATTTGAAAACTGTTTATGTAGAATTAAGCTCGCACCTTTCCTGAATTCAAAACTGCTTTTGGAGTTGAGCTGCGACTTATAGTTTTCGAGAAAATGGAATTTTTCTATCGCTCTTCGAGGTAGTCAGGAATTCCAATGCAACCCCTGTAAAAATTTGAATTTTTTTTTTTCATCCCCGATTTGAAAACTGTTTATGTAGAATTAAGCTCGCACCTTTCCTGAATTCAAAACTGCTTTTGGAGTTGAGCTGCGACTTATAGTTTTCGAGAAAATGGAATTTTTCGATCGCTCTTCGAGGTAATCAGGAATTCCAATGCAACCCCTGTAAAAATTTGAAATTTTTTTTTTCATCCCCGATTTGAAAACTGTTTATGTAGAATTAAGCTCGCACCTTTCCTGAATTTAAATCTGCTTTTGGAGTTGAGCTGCGACTTATAGTTTTCGAGAAAATGGAATTTTTCTATCGCTCTTCGAGGTAGTCAGGAATTCCAATGCAACCCCTGTAAAAATTTGAAATTTTTTTTTTCATCCCCGATTTGAAAACTGTTTATGTAGAATTAAGCTCGCACCTTTCCTGAATTCAAAACTGCTTTTGGAGTTGAGCTGCGACTTATAGTTTTCGAGAAAATGGAATTTTTCTATCGCTCTTCGAGGTAGTCAGGAATTCCAATGCAACCCCTGTAAAAATTTGAAATTTTTTTTTTCTTCCCCGATTTGAAAACTGTTTATGTAGAATTAAGCTCGTACCTTTCCTGAATTCAAATCTGCTTTTGGAGTTGAGCTGCGACTTATAGTTTTCGAGAAAATGGAATTTTTCTATCGCTCTTCGAGGTAGTCAGGAATTCCAATGCAACCCCTGTAAGAATTTGAAATTTTTTTTTTCATCCCCGATTTGAAAACTGTTTATGTAGAATTAAGCTCGCACCTTTCCTGAATTCAAAACTGCTTTTGGAGTTGAGCTGCGACTTATAGTTTTCGAGAAAATGGAATTTTTCTATCGCTCTTCGAGGTAGTCAGGAACTCCAATGCAACCCCTGTAAAAATTTGAAATTTTTTTTTTCATCCCCGATTTGAAAACTGTTTATGTAGAATTAAGCTCGCACCTTTCCTGAATTCAAAACTGCTTTTGGAGTTGAGCTGCGACTTATAGTTTTCGAGAAAATGGAATTTTTCTATCGCTCTTCGAGGTAGTCAGGAATTCCAATGCAACTACTGTAAAAATTTTAAATTTTTTTTTTCTTCCCCGATTTGAAAACTGTTTATGTAGAATTAAGCTCGTACCTTTCCTGAATTCAAATCTGCTTTTGGAGTTGAGCTGCGACTTATAGTTTTCGAGAAAATGGAATTTTTCTATCGCTCTTCGAGGTAGTCAGGAATTCCAATGCAACCCCTGTAAAAATTTGAAATTTTTTTTTCATCCCCGATTTGAAAACTGTTTATGTAGAATTAAGCTCGCACCTTTCCTGAATTCAAATCTGCTTTTGGAGTTGAGCTGCGACTTATAGTTTTCGAGAAAATGGAATTTTTCTATCGCTCTTCGAGGTAGTCAGGAATTCCAATGCAACCCCTGTAAAAATTTGAAATTTTTTTTTTCATCCCCGATTTGAAAACTGTTTATGTAGAATTAAGCTCGCACCTTTCCTGAATTCAAAACTGCTTTTGGAGTTGAGCTGCGACTTATAGTTTTCGAGAAAATTGAATTTTTCTATCGCTCTTCGAGGTAGTCAGGAACTCCAATGCAACCCCTGTAAAAATTTGAAATTTTTTTTTTCATCCCCGATTTGAAAACTGTTTATGTAGAATTAAGCTCGCACCTTTCCTGAATTCAAAACTGCTTTTGGAGTTGAGCTGCGACTTATAGTTTTCGAGAAAATGGAATTTTTCTATCGCTCTTCGAGGTAGTCAGGAATTCCAATGCAACCCCTGTAAAAATTTGAAATTTTTTTTTTCATCCCCGATTTGAAAACTGTTAATGTAGAATTAAGCTCGCACCTTTCCTGAATTCAAATCTGCTTTTGTAGTTGAGCTGCGACTTATAGTTTTCGAGAAAATGGAATTTTTCTATGGCTCTTCGAGGTAGTCAGGAATTCCAATGCAACCCCTGTAAAAATTTGAAATTTTTTTTTTCATCCCCGATTTGAAAACTGTTTATGTAGAATTAAGCTCGCACCTTTCCTGAATTCAAATCTGCTTTTGGAGTTGAACTGCGACTTATAGTTTTCGAGAAAATGGAATTTTTCTATGGCTCTTCGAGGTAGTCAGGAATTCCAATGCAACCCCTGTAAAAATTTGAAATTTTTTTTTTCATCCCCGTTTTGAAAACTATTTATGTAGAATTAAGCTCGCACCTTTCCTGAATTCAAAACTGCTTTTCGAGTTGAGCTGCGACTTATAGTTTTCGAGAAAATGGAATTTTTCTATCGCTCTTCGAGGTAGTCAGGAATTCCAATGCAACCCCTGTAAAAATTTGAAATTTTTTTTTTCATCCCCGATTTGAAAACTGTTTATGTAGAATTAAGCTCGCACCTTTCCTGAATTCAAAACTGCTTTTGGAGTTGAGCTGCGACTTATAGTTTTCGAGAAAATGGAATTTTTCTATCGCTCTTCGAGGTAGTCAGGAATTCCAATGCAACCCCTGTAAAAATTTGAATTTTTTTTTTTCATCCCCGATTTGAAAACTGTTTATGTAGAATTAAGCTCGCACCTTTCCTGAATTCAAAACTGCTTTTGGAGTTGAGCTGCGACTTATAGTTTTCGAGAAAATGGAATTTTTCGATCGCTCTTCGAGGTAATCAGGAATTCCAATGCAACCCCTGTAAAAATTTGAAATTTTTTTTTTCATCCCCGATTTGAAAACTGTTTATGTAGAATTAAGCTCGCACCTTTCCTGAATTTAAATCTGCTTTTGGAGTTGAGCTGCGACTTATAGTTTTCGAGAAAATGGAATTTTTCTATCGCTCTTCGAGGTAGTCAGGAATTCCAATGCAACCCCTGTAAAAATTTGAAATTTTTTTTTTCATCCCCGATTTGAAAACTGTTTATGTAGAATTAAGCTCGCACCTTTCCTGAATTCAAAACTGCTTTTGGAGTTGAGCTGCGACTTATAGTTTTCGAGAAAATGGAATTTTTCTATCGCTCTTCGAGGTAGTCAGGAATTCCAATGCAACCCCTGTAAAAATTTGAAATTTTTTTTTTCTTCCCCGATTTGAAAACTGTTTATGTAGAATTAAGCTCGTACCTTTCCTGAATTCAAATCTGCTTTTGGAGTTGAGCTGCGACTTATAGTTTTCGAGAAAATGGAATTTTTCTATCGCTCTTCGAGGTAGTCAGGAATTCCAATGCAACCCCTGTAAGAATTTGAAATTTTTTTTTTTCATCCCCGATTTGAAAACTGTTTATGTAGAATTAAGCTCGCACCTTTCCTGAATTCAAAACTGCTTTTGGAGTTGAGCTGCGACTTATAGTTTTCGAGAAAATGGAATTTTTCTATCGCTCTTCGAGGTAGTCAGGAACTCCAATGCAACCCCTGTAAAAATTTGAAATTTTTTTTTTCATCCCCGATTTGAAAACTGTTTATGTAGAATTAAGCTCGCACCTTTCCTGAATTCAAAACTGCTTTTGGAGTTGAGCTGCGACTTATAGTTTTCGAGAAAATGGAATTTTTCTATCGCTCTTCGAGGTAGTCAGGAATTCCAATGCAACTACTGTAAAAATTTTAAATTTTTTTTTTCTTCCCCGATTTGAAAACTGTTTATGTAGAATTAAGCTCGTACCTTTCCTGAATTCAAATCTGCTTTTGGAGTTGAGCTGCGACTTATAGTTTTCGAGAAAATGGAATTTTTCTATCGCTCTTCGAGGTAGTCAGGAATTCCAATGCAACCCCTGTAAAAATTTGAAATTTTTTTTTCATCCCCGATTTGAAAACTGTTTATGTAGAATTAAGCTCGCACCTTTCCTGAATTCAAATCTGCTTTTGGAGTTGAGCTGCGACTTATAGTTTTCGAGAAAATGGAATTTTTCTATCGCTCTTCGAGGTAGTCAGGAATTCCAATGCAACCCCTGTAAAAATTTGAAATTTTTTTTTTCATCCCCGATTTGAAAACTGTTTATGTAGAATTAAGCTCGCACCTTTCCTGAATTCAAAACTGCTTTTGGAGTTGAGCTGCGACTTATAGTTTTCGAGAAAATGGAATTTTTCTATCGCTCTTCGAGGTAGTCAGGAACTCCAATGCAACCCCTGTAAAAATTTGAAATTTTTTTTTTCATCCCCGATTTGAAAACTGTTTATGTAGAATTAAGCTCGCACCTTTCCTGAATTCAAAACTGCTTTTGGAGTTGAGCTGCGACTTATAGTTTTCGAGAAAATGGAATTTTTCTATCGCTCTTCGAGGTAGTCAGGAATTCCAATGCAACCCCTGTAAAAATTTGAAATTTTTTTTTTCATCCCCGATTTGAAAACTGTTAATGTAGAATTAAGCTCGCACCTTTCCTGAATTCAAATCTGCTTTTGTAGTTGAGCTGCGACTTATAGTTTTCGAGAAAATGGAATTTTTCTATGGCTCTTCGAGGTAGTCAGGAATTCCAATGCAACCCCTGTAAAAATTTGAAATTTTTTTTTTCATCCCCGATTTGAAAACTGTTTATGTAGAATTAAGCTCGCACCTTTCCTGAATTCAAATCTGCTTTTGGAGTTGAACTGCGACTTATAGTTTTCGAGAAAATGGAATTTTTCTATCGCTCTTCGAGGTAGTCAGGAATTCCAATGCAACCCCTGTAAAAATTTGAAATTTTTTTTTTCATCCCCGATTTGAAAACTGTTTATGTAGAATTAAGCTCGCACCTTTCCTGAATTCAAATCTGCTTTAGGAGTTGAGCTGCGACTTATAGTTTTCGAGAAAATGGAATTTTTCTATCGCTCTTCGAGGTAGTCAGGAATTCCAATGCAACCCCTGTAAAAATTTGAAATTTTTTTTTTCATCCCCGATTTGAAAACTGTTTATGTAGAATTAAGCTCGCACCTTTCCTGAATTCAAATCTGCTTTTGGAGTTGAACTGCGACTTATAGTTTTCGAGAAAATGGAATTTTTCTATCGCTCTTCGAGGTAGTCAGGAATTCCAATGCAACCCCTGTAAAAATTTGAAATTTTTTTTTTCATCCCCGATTTGAAAACTGTTTATGTAGAATTAAGCTCGCACCTTTCCTGAATTCAAAACTGCTTTTGGAGTTGAGCTGCGACTTATAGTTTTCGAGAAAATGGAATTTTTCTATCGCTCTTCGAGGTAGTCAGGAACTCCAATGCAACTCCTGTAAAAATTTGAAATTTTTTTTTTCTTCCCCGATTTGAAAACTGTTTATGTAGAATTAAGCTCGTACCTTTCCTGAATTTAAATCTGCTTTTGGAGTTGAGCTGCGACTTATAGTTTTCGAGAAAATGGAATTTTTCTATCGCTCTTCGAGGTAGTCAGGAATTCCAATGCAACCCCTGTAAAAATTTGAAATTCTTTTTTTCATCCCCGATTTGAAAACTGTTTATGTAGAATTAAGCTCGCACCTTTCCTGAATTCAAAACTGCTTTTGGAGTTGAGCTGCGACTTATAGTTTTCGAGAAAATGGAATTTTTCTATCGCTCTTCGAGGTAGTCAGGAATTCCAATGCAACCCCTGTAAAAATTTGAAATTTTTTTTTTCATCCCCGTTTTGAAAACTATTTATGTAGAATTAAGCTCGCACCTTTCCTGAATTCAAAACTGCTTTTCGAGTTGAGCTGCGACTTATAGTTTTCGAGAAAATGGAATTTTTCTATCGCTCTTCGAGGTAGTCAGGAATTCCAATGCAACCCCTGTAAAAATTTGAAATTTTTTTTTTCATCCCCGATTTGAAAACTGTTTATGTAGAATTAAGCTCGCACCTTTCCTGAATTCAAAACTGCTTTTGGAGTTGAGCTGCGACTTATAGTTTTCGAGAAAATGGAATTTTTCTATCGCTCTTCGAGGTAGTCAGGAATTCCAATGCAACCCCTGTAAAAATTTGAATTTTTTTTTTTAGAATTAAGCTTAATTAAGCTCGCACCTTTCCTGAATTTAAATCTGCTTTTGGAGTTGAGCTGCGACTTATAGTTTTCGAGAAAATGGAATTTTTCTATCGCTCTTCGAGGTAGTCAGGAATTCCAATGCAACCCCTGTAAAAATTTGAAATTTTTTTTTTCATCCCCGATTTGAAAACTGTTTATGTAGAATTAAGCTCGCACCTTTCCTGAATTCAAAACTGCTTTTGGAGTTGAGCTGCGACTTATAGTTTTCGAGAAAATGGAATTTTTCTATCGCTCTTCGAGGTAGTCAGGAATTCCAATGCAACCCCTGTAAAAATTTGAAATTTTTTTTTTCTTCCCCGATTTGAAAACTGTTTATGTAGAATTAAGCTCGTACCTTTCCTGAATTCAAATCTGCTTTTGGAGTTGAGCTGCGACTTATAGTTTTCGAGAAAATGGAATTTTTCTATCGCTCTTCGAGGTAGTCAGAAATTCCAATGCAACCCCTGTAAGAATTTGAAATTTTTTTTTTCATCCCCGATTTGAAAACTGTTTATGTAGAATTAAGCTCGCACCTTTCCTGAATTCAAAACTGCTTTTGGAGTCAGCCCCTGTAAAAATTTGAAATTTTTTTTTTTCATCCCCGATTTAAAAACTGTTTATGTAGAATTAAGCTCGCACCTTTCCTGAATTCAAAACTGCTTTTGGAGTTGAGCTGCGACTTATAGTTTTCGAGAAAATGGAATTTTTCTATCGCTCTTCGAGGTAGTCAGGAACTCCAATGCAACCCCTGCAAAAATTTGAAATTTTTTTTTTCATCCCCGATTTGAAAACTGTTTATGTAGAATTAAGCTCGCACCTTTCCTGAATTCAAAACTGCTTTTGGAGTTGAGCTGCGACTTATAGTTTTCGAGAAAATGGAATTTTTCTATCGCTCTTCGAGGTAGTCAGGAATTCCAATGCAACCCCTGTAAAAATTTGAAATTTTTTTTTTCATCCCCGATTTGAAAACTGTTTATGTAGAATTAAGCTCGCACCTTTCCTGAATTCAAAACTGCTTTTGGAGTTGAGCTGCGACTTATAGTTTTCGAGAAAATGGAATTTTTCTATCGCTCTTCGAGGTAGTCAGGAACTCCAATGCAACCCCTGTAAAAATTTGAAATTTTTTTTTTCTTCCCCGATTTGAAAACTGTTTATGTAGAATTAAGCTCGTACCTTTCCTGAATTCAAATCTGCTTTTGGAGTTGAGCTGCGACTTATAGTTTTCGAGAAAATGGAATTTTTCTATCGCTCTTCGAGGTAGTCAGGAATTCCAATGCAACCCCTGTAAAAATTTAAAATTTTTTTTTTCATCCCCGATTTGAAAACTGTTTATGTAGAATTAAGCTCGCACCTTTCCTGAATTCAAAACTGCTTTTGGAGTTGAGCTGCGACTTATAGTTTTCGAGAAAATGGAATTTTTCTATCGCTCTTCGAGGTAGTCAGGAATTCCAATGCAACCCCTGTAAAAATTTGAAATTTTTTTTTTCATCCCCGATTTGAAAACTGTTTATGTAGAATTAAGCTCGCACCTTTCCTGAATTCAAAACTGCTTTTGGAGTTGAGCTGCGACTTATAGTTTTCGAGAAAATGGAATTTTTCTATCGCTCTTCGAGGTAGTCAGGAATTCCAATGCAACCCCTGTAAAAATTTGAAATTTTTTTTTTCATCCCCGATTTGAAAACTGTTTATGTAGAATTAAGCTCGCACCTTTCCTGAATTCAAAACTGCTTTTGGAGTTGAGCTGCGACTTATAGTTTTCGAGAAAATGGAATTTTTCTATCGCTCTTCGAGGTAGTCAGGAACTCCAATGCAACCCCTGTAAAAATTTGAAATTTTTTTTTTCTTCCCCGATTTGAAAACTGTTTATGTAGAATTAAGCTCGTACCTTTCCTGAATTCAAAACGGCTTTTGGAGTTGAGCTGCGACTTATAGTTTTCGAGAAAATGGAATTTTTCTATCGCTCTTCGAGGTAGTCAGGAATTCCAATGCAACCCTTGTAAAAATTTGAAATTTTTTTTTTCATCCCCGATTTGAAAACTGTTTATGTAGAATTAAGCTCGCACCTTTCCTGAATTCAAAACTGCTTTTGGAGTTGAGCTGCGACTTATAGTTTTCGAGAAAATGGAATTTTTCTATCGCTCTTCGAGGTAGTCAGGAATTCCAATGCAACCCCTGTAAAAATTTGAAATTTTTTTTTTCATCCCCGATTTGAAAACTGTTTATGTAGAATTAAGCTCGCACCTTTCCTGAATTTAAATCTGCTTTTGGAGTTGAGCTGCGACTTATAGTTTTCGAGAAAATGGAATTTTTCTATCGCTCTTCGAGGTAGTCAGGAATTCCAATGCAACCCCTGTAAAAATTTGAAATTTTTTTTTTCATCCCCGATTTGAAAACTGTTTATGTAGAATTAAGCTCGCACCTTTCCTGAATTCAAAACTGCTTTTGGAGTTGAGCTGCGACTTATAGTTTTCGAGAAAATGGAATTTTTCTATCGCTCTTCGAGGTAGTCAGGAATTCCAATGCAACCCCTGTAAAAATTTGAAATTTTTTTTTTCATCCCCGATTTGAAAACTGTTTATGTAGAATTAAGCTCGCACCTTTCCTGAATTCAAAACTGCTTTTGGAGTTGAGCTGCGACTTATAGTTTTCGAGAAAATGGAATTTTTCTATCGCTCTTCGAGGTAGTCAGGAACTCCAATGCAACCCCTGTAAAAATTTGAAATTTTTTTTTTCATCCCCGATTTGAAAACTGTTTATGTAGAATTAAGCTCGCACCTTTCCTGAATTCAAATCTGCTTTTGGAGTTGAGCTGCGACTTATAGTTTTCGAGAAAATGGAATTTTTCTATCGCTCTTCGAGGTAGTCAGGAATTCCAATGCAACCCCTGTAAAAATTTGAAATTTTTTTTTTCATCCCCGATTTGAAAACTGTTTATGTAGAATTAAGCTCGCACCTTTCCTGAATTCAAAACTGCTTTTGGAGTTGAGCTGCGACTTATAGTTTTCGAGAAAATGGAATTTTTCTATCGCTCTTCGAGGTAGTCAGGAACTCCAATGCAACCCCTGTAAAAATTTGAAATTTTTTTTTTCTTCCCCGATTTGAAAACTGTTTATGTAGAATTAAGCTCGTACCTTTCCTGAATTCAAAACTGCTTTTGGAGTTGAGCTGCGACTTATAGTTTTCGAGAAAATGGAATTTTTCTATCGCTCTTCGAGGTAGTCAGGAATTCCAATGCAACCCCTGTAAAAATTTGAAATTTTTTTTTTCATCCCCGATTTGAAAACTGTTTATGTAGAATTAAGCTCGCACCTTTCCTGAATTCAAAACTGCTTTTGGAGTTGAGCTGCGACTTATAGTTTTCGAGAAAATGGAATTTTTCTATCGCTCTTCGAGGTAGTCAGGAATTCCAATGCAACCCCTGTAAAAATTTGAATTTTTTTTTTTTCATCCCCGATTTGAAAACTGTTTATGTAGAATTAAGCTCGCACCTTTCCTGAATTCAAATCTGCTTTTGGAGTTGAGCTGCGACTTATAGTTTTCGAGAAAATGGAATTTTTCTATCGCTCTTCGAGGTAGTCAGGAATTCCAATGCAACCCCTGAAAAAATTTGAAATTTTTTTTTTCATCCCCGATTTGAAAACTGTTTATGTAGAATTGAGCTCGCACCTTTCCTGAATTCAAAACTGCTTTTGGAGTTGAGCTGCGACTTATAGTTTTCGAGAAAATGGAATTTTTCTATCGCTCTTCGAGGTAGTCAGGAATTCCAATGCAACCCCTGTAAAAATTTGAAATTTTTTTTTTCATCCCCGATTTGAAAACTGTTTATGTAGAATTAAGCTCGCACCTTTCCTGAATTCAAAACTGCTTTTGGAGTTGAGCTGCGACTTATAGTTTTCGAGAAAATGGAATTTTTCTATCGCTCTTCGAGGTAGTCAGGAATTCCAATGCAACCCCTGTAAAAATTTGAATTTTTTTTTTTTTCATCCCCGATTTGAAAACTGTTTATGTAGAATTAAGCTCGCACCTTTCCTGAATTCAAATCTGCTTTTGGAGTTGAGCTGCGACTTATAGTTTTCGAGAAAATGGAATTTTTCTATCGCTCTTCGAGGTAGTCAGGAATTCCAATGCAACCCCTGAAAAAATTTGAAATTTTTTTTTTCATCCCCGATTTGAAAACTGTTTATGTAGAATTAAGCTCGCACCTTTCCTGAATTCAAATCTGCTTTTGGAGTTGAGCTGCGACTTATAGTTTTCGAGAAAATGGAATTTTTCTATCGCTCTTCGAGGTAGTCAGGAATTCCAATGCAACCCCTGTAAAAATTTGAAATTTTTTTTTTCATCCCCGATTTGAAAACTGTTTATGTAGAATTAAGTTCGCACCTTTCCTGAATTCAAAACTGCTTTTGGAGTTGAGCTGCGACTTATAGTTTTCGAGAAAATGGAATTTTTCTATCGCTCTTCGAGGTAGTCAGGAACTCCAATGCAACCCCTGTAAAAATTTGAAATTTTTTTTTTCATCCCCGATTTGAAAACTGTTTATGTAGAATTAAGCTCGCACCTTTCCTGAATTCAAATCTGCTTTTGGAGTTGAGCTGCGACTTATAGTTTTCGAGAAAATGGAATTTTTCTATCGCTCTTCGAGGTAGTCAGGAATTCCAATGCAACCCCTGTAAAAATTTGAAATTTTTTTTTTCATCCCCGATTTGAAAACTGTTTATGTAGAATTAGGCTCGCACCTTTCCTGAATTCAAAACTGCTTTTGGAGTTGAGCTGCGACTTATAGTTTTCGAGAAAATGGAATTTTTCTATCGCTCTTCGAGGTAGTCAGGAACTCCAATGCAACCCCTGTAAAAATTTGAAATTTTTTTTTTCTTCCCCGATTTGAAAACTGTTTATGTAGAATTAAGCTCGTACCTTTCCTGAATTCAAAACTGCTTTTGGAGTTGAGCTGCGACTTATAGTTTTCGAGAAAATGGAATTTTTCTATCGCTCTTCGAGGTAGTCAGGAATTCCAATGCAACCCCTGTAAAAATTTGAAATTTTTTTTTTCATCCCCGATTTGAAAACTGTTTATGTAGAATTAAGCTCGCACCTTTCCTGAATTCAAATCTGCTTTTGGAGTTGAGCTGCGACTTATAGTTTTCGAGAAAATGGAATTTTTCTATCGCTCTTCGAGGTAGTCAGGAATTCCAATGCAACCCCTGAAAAAATTTGAAATTTTTTTTTTCATCCCCGATTTGAAAACTGTTTATGTAGAATTGAGCTCGCACCTTTCCTGAATTCAAAACTGCTTTTGGAGTTGAGCTGCGACTTATAGTTTTCGAGAAAATGGAATTTTTCTATCGCTCTTCGAGGTAGTCAGGAATTCCAATGCAACCCTTGTAAAAATTTGAAATTTTTTTTTTCATCCCCGATTTGAAAACTGTTTATGTAGAATTAAGCTCGCACCTTTCCTGAATTCAAAACTGCTTTTGGAGTTGAGCTGCGACTTATAGTTTTCGAGAAAATGGAATTTTTCTATCGCTCTTCGAGGTAGTCAGGAATTCCAATGCAACCCCTGTAAAAATTTGAATTTTTTTTTTTTTCATCCCCGATTTGAAAACTGTTTATGTAGAATTAAGCTCGCACCTTTCCTGAATTCAAATCTGCTTTTGGAGTTGAGCTGCGACTTATAGTTTTCGAGAAAATGGAATTTTTCTATCGCTCTTCGAGGTAGTCAGGAATTCCAATGCAACCCCTGAAAAAATTTGAAATTTTTTTTTTCATCCCCGATTTGAAAACTGTTTATGTAGAATTAAGCTCGCACCTTTCCTGAATTCAAATCTGCTTTTGGAGTTGAGCTGCGACTTATAGTTTTCGAGAAAATGGAATTTTTCTATCGCTCTTCGAGGTAGTCAGGAATTCCAATGCAACCCCTGTAAAAATTTGAAATTTTTTTTTTCATCCCCGATTTGAAAACTGTTTATGTAGAATTAAGCTCGCACCTTTCCTGAATTCAAATCTGCTTTTGGAGTTGAGCTGCGACTTATAGTTTTCGAGAAAATGGAATTTTTCTATCGCTCTTCGAGGTAGTCAGGAATTCCAATGCAACCCCTGTAAAAATTTGAAATTTTTTTTTTCATCCCCGATTTGAAAACTGTTTATGTAGAATTAAGCTCGCACCTTTCCTGAATTTAAATCTGCTTTTGGAGTTGAGCTGCGACTTATAGTTTTCGAGAAAATGGAATTTTTCTATCGCTCTTCGAGGTAGTCAGGAATTCCAATGCAACCCCTGTAAAAATTTGAAATTTTTTTTTTCATCCCCGATTTGAAAACTGTTTATGTAGAATTAAGCTCGCACCTTTCCTGAATTCAAAACTGCTTTTGGAGTTGAGCTGCGACTTATAGTTTTCGAGAAAATGGAATTTTTCTATCGCTCTTCGAGGTAGTCAGGAATTCCAATGCAACCCCTGTAAAAATTTGAAATTTTTTTTTTCATCCCCGATTTGAAAACTGTTTATGTAGAATTAAGCTCGCACCTTTCCTGAATTCAAAACTGCTTTTGGAGTTGAGCTGCGACTTATAGTTTTCGAGAAAATGGAATTTTTCTATCGCTCTTCGAGGTAGTCGAATTCCAATGCAACCCCTGTAAAAATTTGAAATTTTTTTTTTCATCCCCGATTTGAAAACTGTTTATGTAGAATTAAGCTCGCACCTTTCCTGAATTCAAAACTGCTTTTGGAGTTGAGCTGCGACTTATAGTTTTCGAGAAAATGGAATTTTTCTATCGCTCTTCGAGGTAGTCAGGAATTCCAATGCAACCCCTGTAAAAATTTGAAATTTTTTTTTTCTTCCCCGATTTGAAAACTCTTTATGTAGAATTAAGCTCGTACCTTTCCTGAATTCAAATCTGCTTTTGGAGTTGAGCTGCGACTTATAGTTTTCGAGAAAATGGAATTTTTCTATCGCTCTTCGAGGTAGTCAGGAATTCCAATGCAACCCCTGTAAAAATTTGAAATTTTTTTTTTCATCCCCGATTTGAAAACTGTTTATGTAGAATTAAGCTCGCACCTTTCCTGAATTCAAAACTGCTTTTGGAGTTGAGCTGCGACTTATAGTTTTCGAGAAAATGGAATTTTTCTATCGCTCTTCGAGGTAGTCAGGAATTCCAATGCAACCCCTGTAAAAATTTGAAATTTTTTTTTTCATCCCCGATTTGAAAACTGTTTATGTAGAATTAAGCTCGTACCTTTCCTGAATTCACAACTGCTTTTGGAGTTGAGCTGCGACTTATAGTTTTCGAGAAAATGGAATCTTTCTATCGCTCTTCGAGGTAGTCAGGAATTCCAATGCAACCCCTGTAAAAATTTGAAATTTTTTTTTTCATCCCCGATTTGAAAACTGTTTATGTAGAATTAAGCTCGCACCTTTCCTGAATTCAAAACTGCTTTTGGAGTTGAGCTGCGACTTATAGTTTTCGAGAAAATGGAATTTTTCTATCGCTCTTCGAGGTAGTCAGGAATTCCAATGCAACCCCTGTAAAAATTTGAAATTTTTTTTTCATCCCCGATTTGAAAACTGTTTATGTAGAATTAAGCTCGCACCTTTCCTGAATTCAAAACTGCTTTTGGAGTTGAGCTGCGACTTATAGTTTTCGAGAAAATGGAATTTTTCTATCGCTCTTCGAGGTAGTCAGGAATTCCAATGCAACCCCTGTAAAAATTTTAAATTTTTTTTTTCTTCCCCGATTTGAAAACTGTTTATGAAGAAGTAAGCTCGCACCTTTCCTGAATTCAAATCTGCTTTTGGAGTTGAGCTGCGACTTATAGTTTTCGAGAAAATGGAATTTTTCTATCGCTCTTCGAGGTAGTCAGGAATTCCAATGCAACCCCTGTAAAAATTTGAAATTTTTTTTTTCATCCCCGATTTGAAAACTGTTTATGTAGAATTAAGCTCGTACCTTTCCTGAATTCAAAACTGCTTTTGGAGTTGAGCTGCGACTTATAGTTTTCGAGAAAATGGAATTTTTCTATCGCTCTTCGAGGTAGTCAGGAATTCCAATGCAACCCCTGTAAAAATTTGAAATTTTTTTTTTCATCCCCGATTTGAAAACTGTTTATGTAGAATTAAGCTCGTACCTTTCCTGAATTCACAACTGCTTTTGGAGTTGAGCTGCGACTTATAGTTTTCGAGAAAATGGAATCTTTCTATCGCTCTTCGAGGTAGTCAGGAATTCCAATGCAACCCCTGTAAAAATTTGAAATTTTTTTTTTCATCCCCGATTTGAAAACTGTTTATGTAGAATTAAGCTCGCACCTTTCCTGAATTCAAAACTGCTTTTGGAGTTGAGCTGCGACTTATAGTTTTCGAGAAAATGGAATTTTTCTATCGCTCTTCGAGGTAGTCAGGAATTCCAATGCAACCCCTGTAAAAATTTGAAATTTTTTTTTCATCCCCGATTTGAAAACTGTTTATGTAGAATTAAGCTCGCACCTTTCCTGAATTCAAAACTGCTTTTGGAGTTGAGCTGCGACTTATAGTTTTCGAGAAAATGGAATTTTTCTATCGCTCTTCGAGGTAGTCAGGAATTCCAATGCAACCCCTGTAAAAATTTGAAATTTTTTTTTTCATCCCCGATTTGAAAACTGTTTATGTAGAATTAAGCTCGCACCTTTCCTGAATTCAAAACTGCTTTTGGAGTTGAGCTGCGACTTATAGTTTTCGAGAAAATGGAATTTTTCTATCGCTCTTCGAGGTAGTCAGGAACTCCAATGCAACCAGTGTAAAAATTTGAAATTTTTTTTTTCTTCCCCGATTTGAAAACTGTTTATGTAGAATTAAGCTCGTACCTTTCCTGAATTCAAATCTGCTTTTGGAGTTGAGCTGCGACTTATAGTTTTCGAGAAAATGGAATTTTTCTATCGCTCTTCGAGGTAGTCAGGAATTCCAATGCAACCCCTGTAAAAATTTGAAATTTTTTTTTTCATCCCCGATTTGAAAACTGTTTATGTAGAATTAAGCTCGCACCTTTCCTGAATTCAAAACTGCTTTTGGAGTTGAGCTGCGACTTATAGTTTTCGAGAAAATGGAATTTTTCTATCGCTCTTCGAGGTAGTCAGGAATTCCAATGCAACCCCTGTAAAAATTTGAAATTTTTTTTTTCATCCCCGATTTGAAAACTGTTTATGTAGAATTAAGCTCGCACCTTTCCTGAATTCAAAACTGCTTTTGGAGTTGAGCTGCGACTTATAGTTTTCGAGAAAATGGAATTTTTCTATCGCTCTTCGAGGTAGTCAGGAATTCCAATGCAACCCCTGTAAAAATTTGAAATTTTTTTTTTCATCCCCGATTTGAAAACTGTTTATGTAGAATTAAGCTCGCACCTTTCCTGAATTCAAAACTGCTTTTGGAGTTGAGCTGCGACTTATAGTTTTCGAGAAAATGGAATTTTTCTATCGCTCTTCGAGGTAGTCAGGAATTCCAATGCAACCCCTGTAAAAATTTGAAATTTTTTTTTTCATCCCCGATTTGAAAACTGTTTATGTAGAATTAAGCTCGCACCTTTCCTGAATTCAAAACTGCTTTTGGAGTTGAGCTGCGACTTATAGTTTTCGAGAAAATGGAATTTTTCTATCGCTCTTCGAGGTAGTCAGGAATTCCAATGCAACCCCTGTAAAAATTTGAAATTTTTTTTTTCTTCCCCGATTTGAAAACTCTTTATGTAGAATTAAGCTCGTACCTTTCCTGAATTCAAATCTGCTTTTGGAGTTGAGCTGCGACTTATAGTTTTCGAGAAAATGGAATTTTTCTATCGCTCTTCGAGGTAGTCAGGAATTCCAATGCAACCCCTGTAAAAATTTGAAATTTTTTTTTTCATCCCCGATTTGAAAACTGTTTATGTAGAACTAAGCTCGTACCTTTCCTGAATTCACAACTGCTTTTGGAGTTGAGCTGCGACTTATAGCTTTCGAGAAAATGGAATCTTTCTATCGCTCTTCGAGGTAGTCAGGAATTCCAATGCAACCCCTGTAAAAATTTGAAATTTTTTTTTTCATCCCCGATTTGAAAACTGTTTATGTAGAATTAAGCTCGCACCTTTCCTGAATTCAAAACTGCTTTTGGAGTTGAGCTGCGACTTATAGTTTTCGAGAAAATGGAATTTTTCTATCGCTCTTCGAGGTAGTCAGGAATTCCAATGCAACCCCTGTAAAAATTTGAAATTTTTTTTTCATCCCCGATTTGAAAACTGTTTATGTAGAATTAAGCTCGCACCTTTCCTGAATTCAAAACTGCTTTTGGAGTTGAGCTGCGACTTATAGTTTTCGAGAAAATGGAATTTTTCTATCGCTCTTCGAGGTAGTCAGGAATTCCAATGCAACCCCTGTAAAAATTTGAAATTTTTTTTTTCTTCCCCGATTTGAAAACTGTTTATGTAGAAGTAAGCTCGCACCTTTCCTGAATTCAAATCTGCTTTTGGAGTTGAGCTGCGACTTATAGTTTTCGAGAAAATGGAATTTTTCTATCGCTCTTCGAGGTAGTCAGGAATTCCAATGCAACCCCTGTAAAAATTTGAAATTTTTTTTTTCATCCCCGATTTGAAAACTGTTTATGTAGAATTAAGCTCGTACCTTTCCTGAATTCAAAACTGCTTTTGGAGTTGAGCTGCGACTTATAGTTTTCGAGAAAATGGAATTTTTCTATCGCTCTTCGAGGTAGTCAGGAATTCCAATGCAACCCCTGTAAAAATTTGAAATTTTTTTTTTCATCCCCGATTTGAAAACTGTTTATGTAGAATTAAGCTCGCACCTTTCCTGAATTCAAAACTGGTTTTGGAGTTGAGCTGCGACTTATAGTTTTCGAGAAAATGGAATTTTTCTATCGCTCTTCGAGGTAGTCAGGAATTCCAATGCAACCCCTGTAAAAATTTGAAATTTTTTTTTTCATCCCCGATTTGAAAACTGTTTATGTAGAATTAAGCTCGCACCTTTCCTGAATTCAAAACTGCTTTTGGAGTTGAGCTGCGACTTATAGTTTTCGAGAAAATGGAATTTTTCTATCGCTCTTCGAGGTAGTCAGGAACTCCAATGCAACCCCTGTAAAAATTTGAAATTTTTTTTTTCTTCCCCGATTTGAAAACTGTTTATGTAGAATTAAGCTCGTACCTTTCCTGAATTCAAAACTGCTTTTGGAGTTGAGCTGCGACTTATAGTTTTCGAGAAAATGGAATTTTTCTATCGCTCTTCGAGGTAGTCAGGAATTCCAATGCAACCCCTGTAAAAATTTGAAATTTTTTTTTTCATCCCCGATTTGAAAACTGTTTATGTAGAATTAAGCTCGCACCTTTCCTGAATTCAAAACTGCTTTTGGAGTTGAGCTGCGACTTATAGTTTTCGAGAAAATGGAATTTTTCTATCGCTCTTCGAGGTAGTCAGGAATTCCAATGCAACCCCTGTAAAAATTTGAAATTTTTTTTTTCATCCCCGATTTGAAAACTGTTTATGTAGAATTAAGCTCGCACCTTTCCTGAATTCAAAACTGCTTTTGGAGTTGAGCTGCGACTTATAGTTTTCGAGAAAATGGAATTTTTTTATCGCTCTTCGAGGTAGTCAGGAATTCCAATGCAACCCCTGTAAAAATTTGAAATTTTTTTTTTCTTCCCCGATTTGAAAACTGTTTATGTAGAAGTAAGCTCGTACCTTTCCTGAATTCAATACTGCTTTTGGAGTTGAGCTGCGACTTATAGTTTTCGAGAAAATGGAATTTTTCTATCGCTCTTCGAGGTAGTCAGGAATTCCAATGCAACCCCTGTAAAAATTTGAAATTTTTTTTTTCATCCCCGATTTGAAAACTGTTTATGTAGAATTAAGCTCGCACCTTTCCTGAATTCAAAACTGCTTTTGGAGTTGAGCTGCGACTTATAGTTTTCGAGAAAATGGAATTTTTCTATCGCTCTTCGAGGTAGTCAGGAATTCCAATGCAACCCCTGTAAAAATTTGAAATTTTTTTTTTCATCCCCGGTTTGAAAACTGTTTATGTAGAATTAAGCTCGCACCTTTCCTGAATTCAAATCTGCTTTTGGAGTTGAACTGCGACTTATAGTTTTCGAGAAAATGGAATTTTTCTATCGCTCTTCGAGGTAGTCAGGAATTCCAATGCAACCCCTGTAAGAATTTGAAATTTTTTTTTTCTTCCCCGATTTGAAAACTGTTTATGTAGAATTAAGCTCGCACCTTTCCTGAATTCAAAACTGCTTTTGGAGTTGAGCTGCGACTTATAGTTTTCGAGAAAATGGAATTTTTCTATCGCTCTTCGAGGTAGTCAGGAATTCCAATGCAACCCCTGTAAAAATTTGAAATTTTTTTTTTCTTCCCCGATTTGAAAACTGTTTATGTAGAATTAAGCTCGTACCTTTCCTGAATTCAAATCTGCTTTTGGAGTTGAGCTGCGACTTATAGTTTTCGAGAAAATGGAATTTTTCTATCGCTCTTCGAGGTAGTCAGGAATTCCAATGCAACCCCTGTAAAAATTTGAAATTTTTTTTTTCATCCCCGATTTGAAAACTGTTTATGTAGAATTAAGCTCGCAAGTTTCCTGAATTCAAAACTGCTTTTGGAGTTGAGCTGCGACTTATAGTTTTCGAGAAAATGGAATTTTTCTATCGCTCTTCGAGGTAGTCAGGAATTCCAATGCAACCCCTGTAAAAATTTGAAATTTTTTTTTTCTTCCCCGATTTGAAAACTGTTTATGTAGAAGTAAGCTCGTACCTTTCCTGAATTCAAATCTGCTTTTGGAGTTGAGCTGCGACTTATAGTTTTCGAGAAAATGGAATTTTTCTATCGCTCTTCGAGGTAGTCAGGAATTCCAATGCAACCCCTGTAAAAATTTGAAATTTTTTTTTTCTTCCCCGATTTGAAAACTGTTTATGTAGAATTAAGCTCGTACCTTTCCTGAATTCAAATCTGCTTTTGGAGTTGAGCTGCGACTTATAGTTTTCGAGAAAATGGAATTTTTCTATCGCTCTTCGAGGTAGTCAGGAATTCCAATGCAACCCCTGTAAAAATTTGAAATTTTTTTTTTCATCCCCGATTTGAAAACTGTTTATGTAGAATTAAGCTAGCACCTTTCCTGCATTCAAAACTGCTTTTGGAGTTGAGCTGCGACTTATAGTTTTCGAGAAAATGGAATTTTTCTATCGCTCTTCGAGGTAGTCAGGAATTCCAATGCAACCCCTGTAAAAATTTGAAATTTTTTTTTTCATCCCCGATTTGAAAACTGTTTATGTAGAATTAAGCTCGCACCTTTCCTGAATTCAAAACTGCTTTTGGAGTTGAGCTGCGACTTATAGTTTTCGAGAAAATGGAATTTTTCTATCGCTCTTCGAGGTAGTCAGGAATTCCAATGCAACCCCTGTAAAAATTTGAAATTTTTTTTTTCTTCCCCGATTTGAAAACTGTTTATGTAGAATTAAGCTCGTACCTTTCCTGAATTCAAATCTGCTTTTGGAGTTGAGCTGCGACTTATAGTTTTCGAGAAAATGGAATTTTTCTATCGCTCTTCGAGGTAGTCAGGAATTCCAATGCAACCCCTGTAAAAATTTGAAATTTTTTTTTTCTTCCCCGATTTGAAAACTGTTTATGTAGAATTAAGCTCGTACCTTTCCTGAATTCAAAACTGCTTTTGGAGTTGAGCTGCGACTTATAGTTTTCGAGAACATGGAATTTTTCTATCGCTCTTCGAGGTAGTCAGGAATTCCAATGCAACCCCTGTAAAAATTTGAATTTTTTTTTTTCATCCCCGATTTGAAAACTGTTTATGTAGAATTAAGCTCGCACCTTTCCTGAATTCAAAACTGCTTTTGGAGTTGAGCTGCGACTTATAGTTTTCGAGAAAATGGAATTTTTCTATCGCTCTTCGAGGTAGTCAGGAATTCCAATGCAACCCCTGTAAAAATTTGAAATTTTTTTTTTCTTCCCCGATTTGAAAACTGTTTATATAGAATTAAGCTCGTACCTTTCCTGAATTCAAAACTGCTTTTGGAGTTGAGCTGCGACTTATAGTTTTCGAGAAAATGGAATTTTTCTATCGCTCTTCGAGGTAGTCAGGAATTCCAATGCAACCCCTGTAAAAATTTGAAATTTTTTTTTTCATCCCCGATTTGAAAACTGTTTATGTAGAATTAAGCTCGCACCTTTCCTGAATTCAAAACTGCTTTTGGAGTTGAGCTGCGACTTATAGTTTTCGAGAAAATGGAATTTTTCTATCGCTCTTCGAGGTAGTCAGGAATTCCAATGCAACCCCTGTAAAAATTTGAAATTTTTTTTTTCTTCCCCGATTTGAAAACTGTTTATGTAGAATTAAGCTCGTACCTTTCCTGAATTCAAATCTGCTTTTGGAGTTGAGCTGCGACTTATAGTTTTCGAGAAAATGGAATTTTTCTATCGCTCTTCGAGGTAGTCAGGAATTCCAATGCAACCCCTGTAAAAATTTGAAATTTTTTTTTTCATCCCCGATTTGAAAACTGTTTATGTAGAATTAAGCTCGCACCTTTCCTGAATTCAAAACTGCTTTTGGAGTTGAGCTGCGACTTATAGTTTTCGAGAAAATGGAATTTTTCTATCGCTCTTCGAGGTAGTCAGGAATTCCAATGCAACCCCTGTAAAAATTTGAAATTTTTTTTTTCTTCCCCGATTTGAAAACTGTTTGTGTAGAAGTAAGCTCGTACCTTTCCTGAATTCAAATCTGCTTTTGGAGTTGAGCTGCGACTTATAGTTTTCGAGAAAATGGAATTTTTCTATCGCTCTTCGAGGTAGTCAGGAATTCCAATGCAACCCCTGTAAAAATTTGAAATTTCTTTTTTCATCCCCGATTTGAAAACTGTTTATGCAGAATTAAGCTCGCACCTTTCCTGAATTCAAAACTGCTTTTGGAGTTGAGCTGCGACTTATAGTTTTCGAGAAAATGGAATTTTTGTATCGCTCTTCGAGGTAGTCAGGAATTCCGATGCAACCCCTGTAAAAATTTGAAATTTTTTTTTTCATCCCCTGATTATGTAGAATTAAGCTCGCACCTTTCCTGAATTCAAAACTGCTTTTGGAGTTGAGCTGCGACTTATAGTTTTCGAGAAAATGGAATTTTTCTATCGCTCTTCGAGGTAGTCAGGAATTCCAATGCAACCCCTGTAAAAATTTGAAATTTTTTTTTTCTTCCCCGATTTGAAAACTGTTTATATAGAATTAAGCTCGTACCTTTCCTGAATTCAAAACTGCTTTTGGAGTTGAGCTGCGACTTATAGTTTTCGAGAAAATGGAATTTTTCTATCGCTCTTCGAGGTAGTCAGGAATTCCAATGCAACCCCTGTAAAAATTTGAAATTTTTTTTTTCATCCCCGATTTGAAAACTGTTTATGTAGAATTAAGCTCGCACCTTTCCTGAATTCAAAACTGCTTTTGGAGTTGAGCTGCGACTTATAGTTTTCGAGAAAATGGAATTTTTCTATCGCTCTTCGAGGTAGTCAGGAATTCCAATGCAACCCCTGTAAAAATTTGAAATTTTTTTTTTCTTCCCCGATTTGAAAACTGTTTATGTAGAATTAAGCTCGTACCTTTCCTGAATTCAAATCTGCTTTTGGAGTTGAGCTGCGACTTATAGTTTTCGAGAAAATGGAATTTTTCTATCGCTCTTCGAGGTAGTCAGGAATTCCAATGCAACCCGTGTAAAAATTTGAAATTTTTTTTTTCATCCCCGATTTGAAAACTGTTTATGTAGAATTAAGCTCGCACCTTTCCTGAATTCAAAACTGCTTTTGGAGTTGAGCTGCGACTTATAGTTTTCGAGAAAATGGAATTTTTCTATCGCTCTTCGAGGTAGTCAGGAATTCCAATGCAACCCCTGTAAAAATTTGAAATTTTTTTTTTCTTCCCCGATTTGAAAACTGTTTGTGTAGAAGTAAGCTCGTACCTTTCCTGAATTCAAATCTGCTTTTGGAGTTGAGCTGCGACTTATAGTTTTCGAGAAAATGGAATTTTTCTATGGCTCTTCGAGGTAGTCAGGAATTCCAATGCAACCCCTGTAAAAATTTGAAATTTTTTTTTTCATCCCCGATTTGAAAACTGTTTATGTAGAATTAAGCTCGCACCTTTCCTGAATTCAAAACTGCTTTTGGAGTTGAGCTGCGACTTATAGTTTTCGAGAAAATGGAATTTTTGTATCGCTCTTCGAGGTAGTCAGGAATTCCGATGCAACCCCTGTAAAAATTTGAAATTTTTTTTTTCTTCCCCGATTTGAAAACTGTTTATGTAGAATTAAGCTCGTACCTTTACTGAATTCAAATCTGCTTTTGGAGTTGAGCTGCGACTTATAGTTTTCGAGAAAATGGAATTTTTCTATCGCTCTTCGAGGTAGTCAGGAATTCCAATGCAACCCCTGTAAAAATTTGAAATTTTTTTTTTCATCCCCGATTTGAAAACTGTTTATGTAGAATTAAGCTCGCACCTTTCCTGAATTCAAAACTGCTTTTGGAGTTGAGCTGCGACTTATAGTTTTCGAGAAAATGGAATTTTTCTATCGCTCTTCGAGGTAGTCAGGAATTCCAATGCAACCCCTGTAAAAATTTGAAATTTTTTTTTTCTTCCCCGATTTGAAAACTGTTTATGTAGAATTAAGCTCGTACCTTTCCTGAATTCAAATCTGCTTTTGGAGTTGAGCTGCGACTTATAGTTTTCGAGAAAATGGAATTTTTCTATCGCTCTTCGAGGTAGTCAGGAATTCCAATGCAACCCCTGTAAAAATTTAAAATTTTTTTTTTCATCCCCGATTTGAAAACTGTTTATGTAGAATTAAGCTCGCACCTTTCCTGAATTCAAAACTGCTTTTGGAGTTGAGCTGCGACTTATAGTTTTCGAGAAAATGGAATTTTTCTATCGCTCTTCGAGGTAGTCAGGAATTCCAATGCAACCCCTGTAAAAATTTGAAATTTTTTTTTTCTTCCCCGATTTGAAAACTGTTTGTGTAGAAGTAAGCTCGTACCTTTCCTGAATTCAAATCTGCTTTTGGAGTTGAGCTGCGACTTATAGTTTTCGAGAAAATGGAATTTTTCTATCGCTCTTCGAGGTAGTCAGGAATTCCAATGCAACCCCTGTAAAAATTTGAAATTTTTTTTTTCATCCCCGATTTGAAAACTGTTTATGTAGAATTAAGCTCGCACCTTTCCTGAATTCAAAACTGATTTTGGAGTTGAGCTGCGACTTATAGTTTTCGAGAAAATGGAATTTTTGTATCGCTCTTCGAGGTAGTCAGGAATTCCGATGCAACCCCTGTAAAAATTTGAAATTTTTTTTTTCTTCCCCGATTTGAAAACTGTTTATGTAGAATTAAGCTCGTACCTTTCCTGAATTCAAATCTGCTTTTGGAGTTGAGCTGCGACTTATAGTTTTCGAGAAAATGGAATTTTTCTATCGCTCTTCGAGGTAGTCAGGAATTCCAATGCAACCCCTGTAAAAATTTGAAATTTTTTTTTTCATCCCCGATTTGAAAACTGTTTATGTAGAATTAAGCTCGCACCTTTCCTGAATTCAAAACTGCTTTTGGAGTTGAGCTGCGACTTATAGTTTTCGAGAAAATGGAATTTTTCTATCGCTCTTCGAGGTAGTCAGGAATTCCAATGCAACCCCTGTAAAAATTTGAAATTTTTTTTTTCTTCCCCGATTTGAAAACTGTTTATGTAGAAGTAAGCTCGTACCTTTCCTGAATTCAAATCTGCTTTTGGAGTTGAGCTGCGACTTATAGTTTTCGAGAAAATGGAATTTTTCTATCGCTCTTCGAGGTAGTCAGGAATTCCAATGCAACCCCTGTAAAAATTTGAAATTTTTTTTTTCATCCCCGATTTGAAAACTGTTTATGTAGAATTAAGCTCGCACCTTTCCTGAATTCAAAACTGCTTTTGGAGTTGAGCTGCGACTTATAGTTTTCGAGAAAATGGAATTTTTCTATCGCTCTTCGAGGTAGTCAGGAATTCCAATGCAACCCCTGTAAAAATTTGAAATTTTTTTTTTCTTCCCCAATTTGAAAACTGTTTATGTAGAATTAAGCTCGTACCTTTCCTGAATTCAAATCTGCTTTTGGAGTTGAGCTGCGACTTATAGTTTTCGAGAAAATGGAATTTTTCTATCGCTCTTCGAGGTAGTCAGGAATTCCAATGCAACCCCTGTAAAAATTTGAAATTTTTTTTTCATCCCCGATTTGAAAACTGTTTATGTAGAATTAAGCTCGCACCTTTCCTGAATTCAAAACTGCTTTTGGAGTTGAGCTGCGACTTATAGTTTTCGAGAAAATGGAATTTTTCTATCGCTCTTCGAGGTAGTCAGGAATTCCAATGCAACCCCTGTAAAAATTTGAAATTTTTTTTTTCTTCCCCGATTTGAAAACTGTTTATGTAGAATTAAGCTCGTACCTTTCCTGAATTCAAATCTGCTTTTGGAGTTGGGCTGCGACTTATAGTTTTCGAGAAAATGGAATTTTTCTATCGCTCTTCGAGGTAGTCAGGAATTCCAATGCAACCCCTGTAAAAATTTGAAATTTTTTTTTTCATCCCCGATTTGAAAACTGTTTATGTAGAATTAAGCTCGTACCTTTCCTGAATTCAAAACTGCTTTTGGAGTTGAGCTGCGACTTATAGTTTTCGAGAAAATGGAATTTTTCTATCGCTCTTCGAGGTAGTCAGGAATTCACATGCAACCCCTGTAAAAATTTGAAATTTTTTTTTTCATCCCCGATTTGAAAACTGTTTATGTAGAATTAAGCTCGCACCTTTCCTGAATTCAAAACTGCTTTTGGAGTTGAGCTGCGACTTATAGTTTTCGAGAAAATGTAATTTTTCTATCGCTCTTCGAGGTAGTCAGGAATTCCAATGCAACCCCTGTAAAAATTTGAAATTTTTTTTTCATCCCCGATTTGAAAACTGTTTATGTAGAATTAAGCTCGCACCTTTCCTGAATTCAAAACTGCTTTTGGAGTTGAGCTGCGACTTATAGTTTTCGAGAAAATGGAATTTTTCTATCGCTCTTCGAGGTAGTCAGGAATTCCAATGCAACCCCTGTAAAAATTTGAAATTTTTTTTTTCATCCCCGATTTGAAAACTGTTTATTTAGAATTAAGCTCGCACCTTTCCTGAATTCAAAACTGCTTTTGGAGTTGAGCTGCGACTTATAGTTTTCGAGAAAATGGAATTTTTCTATCGCTCTTCGAGGTAGTCAGGAATTCCAATGCAACCCCTGTAAAAATTTGAAATATTTTTTTTCTTCCCCGATTTGAAAACTGTTTATGTAGAATTAAGCTCGTACCTTTCCTGAATTCAAATCTGCTTTTGGAGTTGAGCTGCGACTTATAGTTTTCGAGAAAATGGAATTTTTCTATCGCTCTTCGAGGTAGTCAGGAATTCCAATGCAACCCCTGTAAAAATTTGAAATTTTTTTTTTCATCCCCGATTTGAAAACTGTTTATGTAGAATTAAGCTCGCACCTTTCCTGAATTCAAAACTGCTTTTGGAGTTGAGCTGCGACTTATAGTTTTCGAGAAAATGGAATTTTTCTATCGCTCTTCGAGGTAGTCAGGAATTCCAATGCAACCCCTGTAAAAATTTGAAATTTTTTTTTTCATCCCCGATTTGAAAACTGTTTATGTAGAATTAAGCTCGCACCTTTCCTGAATTCAAAACTGCTTTTGGAGTTGAGCTGCGACTTATAGTTTTCGAGAAAATGGAATTTTTCTATCGCTCTTCGAGGTAGTCAGGAATTCCAATGCAACCCCTGTAAAAATTTGAAATTTTTTTTTTCATCCCCGATTTGAAAACTGTTTATGTAGAATTAAGCTCGCACCTTTCCTGAATTCAAATCTGCTTTTGGAGTTGAGCTGCGACTTATAGTTTTCGAGAAAATGGAATTTTTCTATCGCTCTTCGAGGTAGTCAGGAATTCCAATGCAACCCCTGTAAAAATTTGAAATTTTTTTTTTCATCCCCGATTTGAAATCTGTTTATGTAGAATTAAGCTCGCACCTTTCCTGAATTCAAAACTGCTTTTGGAGTTGAGCTGCGACTTATAGTTTTCGAGAAAATGGAATTTTTCTATCGCTCTTCGAGGTAGTCAGGAATTCCAATGCAACCCCTGTAAAAATTTGAAATTTTTTTTTTCATCCCCGATTTGAAAACTGCTTATGTAGAATTAAGCTCGCACCTTTCCTGAATTCAAAACTGCTTTTGGAGTTGAGCTGCGTCTTATAGTTTTCGAGAAAATGGAATTTTTCTATCGCTCTTCGAGGTAGTCAGGAATTCCAATGCAACCCCTGTAAAAATTTGAAATTTTTTTTTTCTTCCCCGATTTGAAAACTGTTTATGTAGAATTAAGCTCGTACCTTTCCTGAATTCAAAACTGCTTTTGGAGTTGAGCTGCGACTTATAGTTTTCGAGAAAATGGAATTTTTCTATCGCTCTTCGAGGTAGTCAGGAATTCCAATGCAACCCCTGTAAAAATTTGAAATTTTTTTTTTCATCCCCGATTTGAAAACTGTTTATTTAGAATTAAGCTCGCACCTTTCCTGAATTCAAAACTGCTTTTGGAGTTGAGCTGCGACTTATAGTTTTCGAGAAAATGGAATTTTTCTATCGCTCTTCGAGGTAGTCAGGAATTCCAATGCAACCCCTGTAAAAATTTGAAATATTTTTTTTCTTCCCCGATTTGAAAACTGTTTATGTAGAATTAAGCTCGTACCTTTCCTGAATTCAAATCTGCTTTTGGAGTTGAGCTGCGACTTATAGTTTTCGAGAAAATGGAATTTTTCTATCGCTCTTCGAGGTAGTCAGGAATTCCAATGCAACCCCTGTAAAAATTTGAAATTTTTTTTTTCATCCCCGATTTGAAAACTGTTTATGTAGAATTAAGCTCGCACCTTTCCTGAATTCAAAACTGCTTTTGGAGTTGAGCTGCGACTTATAGTTTTCGAGAAAATGGAATTTTTCTATCGCTCTTCGAGGTAGTCAGGAATTCCAATGCAACCCCTGTAAAAATTTGAAATTTTTTTTTTCATCCCCGATTTGAAAACTGTTTATGTAGAATTAAGCTCGCACCTTTCCTGAATTCAAAACTGCTTTTGGAGTTGAGCTGCGACTTATAGTTTTCGAGAAAATGGAATTTTTCTATCGCTCTTCGAGGTAGTCAGGAATTCCAATGCAACCCCTGTAAAAATTTGAAATTTTTTTTTTCATCCCCGATTTGAAAACTGTTTATGTAGAATTAAGCTCGCACCTTTCCTGAATTCAAATCTGCTTTTGGAGTTGAGCTGCGACTTATAGTTTTCGAGAAAATGGAATTTTTCTATCGCTCTTCGAGGTAGTCAGGAATTCCAATGCAACCCCTGTAAAAATTTGAAATTTTTTTTTTCATCCCCGATTTGAAATCTGTTTATGTAGAATTAAGCTCGCACCTTTCCTGAATTCAAAACTGCTTTTGGAGTTGAGCTGCGACTTATAGTTTTCGAGAAAATGGAATTTTTCTATCGCTCTTCGAGGTAGTCAGGAATTCCAATGCAACCCCTGTAAAAATTTGAAATTTTTTTTTTCATCCCCGATTTGAAAACTGCTTATGTAGAATTAAGCTCGCACCTTTCCTGAATTCAAAACTGCTTTTGGAGTTGAGCTGCGACTTATAGTTTTCGAGAAAATGGAATTTTTCTATCGCTCTTCGAGGTAGTCAGGAATTCCAATGCAACCCCTGTCAAAATTTGAAATTTTTTTTTTCATCCCCGATTTGAAAACTGTTTATGTAGAATTAAGCTCGCACCTTTCCTGAATTCAAAACTGCTTTTGGAGTTGAGCTGCGACTTATAGTTTTCGAGAAAATGGAATTTTTCTATCGCTCTTCGAGGTAGTCAGGAATTCCAATGCAACCCCTGTAAAAATTTTAAATTTTTTTTTTCATCCCCGATTTGAAAACTGTTTATGTAGAATTAAGCTCGCACCTTTCCTGAATTCAAAACTGCTTTTGGAGTTGAGCTGCGACTTATAGTTTTCGAGAAAATGGAATTTTTCTATCGCTCTTCGAGGTAGTCAGGAATTCCAATGCAACCCCTGTAAAAATTTGAAATTTTTTTTTTCTTCCCCGATTTGAAAACTGTTTATGTAGAATTAAGCTCGTACCTTTCCTGAATTCAAATCTGCTTTTGGAGTTGAGCTGCGACTTATAGTTTTCGAGAAAATGGAATTTTTCTATCGCTCTTCGAGGTAGTCAGGAATTCCAATGCAACCCCTGTAAAAATTTGAAATTTTTTTTTTCATCCCCGATTTGAAAACTGTTTATGTAGAATTAAGCTCGCACCTTTCCTGAATTCAAAACTGCTTTTGGAGTTGAGCTGCGACTTATAGTTTTCGAGAAAATGGAATTTTTCTATCGCTCTTCGAGGTAGTCAGGAACTCCAATGCAACCCCTGTAAAAATTTGAAATTTTTTTTTTCTTCCCCGATTTGAAAACTGTTTATGTAGAATTAAGCTCGTACCTTTCCTGAATTCAAAACTGCTTTTGGAGTTGAGCTGCGACTTATAGTTTTCGAGAAAATGGAATTTTTCTATCGCTCTTCGAGGTAGTCAGGAATTCCAATGCAACCCCTGTAAAAATTTGAAATTTTTTTTTCATCCCCGATTTGAAAACTGTTTATGCAGAATTAAGCTCGCACCTTTCCTGAATTCAAAACTGCTTTTGGAGTTGAGCTGCGACTTATAGTTTTCGAGAAAATGGAATTTTTCTATCGCTCTTCGAGGTAGTCAGGAATTCCAATGCAACCCCTGTAAAAATTTGAAATTTTTTTTTTCATCCCCGATTTGAAAACTGTTTATGTAGAATTTCCTGAATTCAAATCTGCTTTTGGAGTTGAGCTGCGACTTATAGTTTTCGAGAAAATGGAATTTTTCTATCGCTCTTCGAGGTAGTCAGGAATTCCAATGCAACCCCTGTAAAAATTTGAAATTTTTTTTTTCATCCCCGATTTGAAAACTGTTTATGTAGAATTAAGCTCGCACCTTTCCTGAATTCAAAACTGCTTTTGGAGTTGAGCTGCGACTTATAGTTTTCGAGAAAATGGAATTTTTCTATCGCTCTTCGAGGTAGTCAGGAACTCCAATGCAACCCCTGTAAAAATTTGAAATTTTTTTTTTCTTCCCCGATTTGAAAACTGTTTATGTAGAATTAAGCTCGTACCTTTCCTGAATTCAAATCTGCTTTTGGAGTTGAGCTGCGACTTATAGTTTTCGAGAAAATGGAATTTGTCTATCGCTCTTCGAGGTAGTCAGGAATTCCAATGCAACCCCTGTAAAAATTTGAAATTTTTTTTTTCATCCCCGATTTGAAATCTGTTTATGTAGAATTAAGCTCGCGATTTTCCTGAATTCAAAACTGCTTTTGGAGTTGAGCTGCGACTTATAGTTTTCGAGAAAATGGAATTTTTCTATCGCTCTTCGAGGTAGTCAGGAATTCCAATGCAACCCGTGTAAAAATTTGAAATTTTTTTTTTCATCCCCGATTTGAAAACTGCTTATGTAGAATTAAGCTCGCACCTTTCCTGAATTCAAAACTGCTTTTGGAGTTGAGCTGCGACTTATAGTTTTCGAGAAAATGGAATTTTTCTATCGCTCTTCGAGGTAGTCAGGAATTCCAATGCAACCCCTGTAAAAATTTGAAATTTTTTTTTTCATCCCCGATTTGAAAACTGTTTATGTAGAATTAAGCTCGCACCTTTCCTGAATTCAAAACTGCTTTTGGAGTTGAGCTGCGACTTATAGTTTTCGAGAAAATGGAATTTTTCTATCGCTCTTCGAGGTAGTCAGGAATTCCAATGCAACCCCTGTAAAAATTTGAAATTTTTTTTTTCTTCCCCGATTTGAAAACTGTTTATGTAGAATTAAGCTCGTACCTTTCCTGAATTCAAATCTGCTTTTGGAGTTGAGCTGCGACTTATAGTTTTCGAGAAAATGGAATTTTTCTATCGCTCTTCGAGGTAGTCAGGAATTCCGATGCAACCCCTGTAAAAATTTGAAATTTTTTTTTTCTTCCCCGATTTGAAAACTGTTTATGTAGAATTAAGCTCGTACCTTTACTGAATTCAAATCTGCTTTTGGAGTTGAGCTGCGACTTATAGTTTTCGAGAAAATGGAATTTTTCTATCGCTCTTCGAGGTAGTCAGGAATTCCAATGCAACCCCTGTAAAAATTTGAAATTTTTTTTTTCATCCCCGATTTGAAAACTGTTTATGTAGAATTAAGCTCGCACCTTTCCTGAATTCAAAACTGCTTTTGGAGTTGAGCTGCGACTTATAGTTTTCGAGAAAATGGAATTTTTCTATCGCTCTTCGAGGTAGTCAGGAATTCCAATGCAACCCCTGTAAAAATTTGAAATTTTTTTTTTCTTCCCCGATTTGAAAACTGTTTATGTAGAATTAAGCTCGTACCTTTCCTGAATTCAAATCTGCTTTTGGAGTTGAGCTGCGACTTATAGTTTTCGAGAAAATGGAATTTTTCTATCGCTCTTCGAGGTAGTCAGGAATTCCAATGCAACCCCTGTAAAAATTTAAAATTTTTTTTTTCATCCCCGATTTGAAAACTGTTTATGTAGAATTAAGCTCGCACCTTTCCTGAATTCAAAACTGCTTTTGGAGTTGAGCTGCGACTTATAGTTTTCGAGAAAATGGAATTTTTCTATCGCTCTTCGAGGTAGTCAGGAATTCCAATGCAACCCCTGTAAAAATTTGAAATTTTTTTTTTCTTCCCCGATTTGAAAACTGTTTGTGTAGAAGTAAGCTCGTACCTTTCCTGAATTCAAATCTGCTTTTGGAGTTGAGCTGCGACTTATAGTTTTCGAGAAAATGGAATTTTTCTATCGCTCTTCGAGGTAGTCAGGAATTCCAATGCAACCCCTGTAAAAATTTGAAATTTTTTTTTTCATCCCCGATTTGAAAACTGTTTATGTAGAATTAAGCTCGCACCTTTCCTGAATTCAAAACTGATTTTGGAGTTGAGCTGCGACTTATAGTTTTCGAGAAAATGGAATTTTTGTATCGCTCTTCGAGGTAGTCAGGAATTCCGATGCAACCCCTGTAAAAATTTGAAATTTTTTTTTTCTTCCCCGATTTGAAAACTGTTTATGTAGAATTAAGCTCGTACCTTTCCTGAATTCAAATCTGCTTTTGGAGTTGAGCTGCGACTTATAGTTTTCGAGAAAATGGAATTTTTCTATCGCTCTTCGAGGTAGTCAGGAATTCCAATGCAACCCCTGTAAAAATTTGAAATTTTTTTTTTCATCCCCGATTTGAAAACTGTTTATGTAGAATTAAGCTCGCACCTTTCCTGAATTCAAAACTGCTTTTGGAGTTGAGCTGCGACTTATAGTTTTCGAGAAAATGGAATTTTTCTATCGCTCTTCGAGGTAGTCAGGAATTCCAATGCAACCCCTGTAAAAATTTGAAATTTTTTTTTTCATCCCCGATTTGAAAACTGTTTATGTAGAATTAAGCTCGCACCTTTCCTGAATTCAAAACTGCTTTTGGAGTTGAGCTGCGACTTATAATTTTCGAGAAAATGGAATTTTTCTATCGCTCTTCGAGGTAGTCAGGAATTCCAATGCAACCCCTGTAAAAATTTGAAATTTTTTTTTTCTTCCCCAATTTGAAAACTGTTTATGTAGAATTAAGCTCGTACCTTTCCTGAATTCAAATCTGCTTTTGGAGTTGAGCTGCGACTTATAGTTTTCGAGAAAATGGAATTTTTCTATCGCTCTTCGAGGTAGTCAGGAATTCCAATGCAACCCCTGTAAAAATTTGAAATTTTTTTTTCATCCCCGATTTGAAAACTGTTTATGTAGAATTAAGCTCGCACCTTTCCTGAATTCAAAACTGCTTTTGGAGTTGAGCTGCGACTTATAGTTTTCGAGAAAATGGAATTTTTCTATCGCTCTTCGAGGTAGTCAGGAATTCCAATGCAACCCCTGTAAAAATTTGAAATTTTTTTTTTCTTCCCCGATTTGAAAACTGTTTATGTAGAATTAAGCTCGTACCTTTCCTGAATTCAAATCTGCTTTTGGAGTTGGGCTGCGACTTATAGTTTTCGAGAAAATGGAATTTTTCTATCGCTCTTCGAGGTAGTCAGGAATTCCAATGCAACCCCTGTAAAAATTTGAAATTTTTTTTTTCATCCCCGATTTGAAAACTGCTTATGTAGAATTAAGCTCGCACCTTTCCTGAATTCAAAACTGCTTTTGGAGTTGAGCTGCGACTTATAGTTTTCGAGAAAATGGAATTTTTCTATCGCTCTTCGAGGTAGTCAGGAATTCCAATGCAACCCCTGTAAAAATTTGAAATTTTTTTTTTCTTCCCCGATTTGAAAACTGTTTATGTAGAATTAAGCTCGTACCTTTCCTGAATTCAAAACTGCTTTTGGAGTTGAGCTGCGACTTATAGTTTTCGAGAAAATGGAATTTTTCTATCGCTCTTCGAGGTAGTCAGGAATTCCAATGCAACCCCTGTAAAAATTTGAAATTTTTTTTTTCATCCCCGATTTGAAAACTGTTTATTTAGAATTAAGCTCGCACCTTTCCTGAATTCAAAACTGCTTTTGGAGTTGAGCTGCGACTTATAGTTTTCGAGAAAATGGAATTTTTCTATCGCTCTTCGAGGTAGTCAGGAATTCCAATGCAACCCCTGTAAAAATTTGAAATATTTTTTTTCTTCCCCGATTTGAAAACTGTTTATGTAGAATTAAGCTCGTACCTTTCCTGAATTCAAATCTGCTTTTGGAGTTGAGCTGCGACTTATAGTTTTCGAGAAAATGGAATTTTTCTATCGCTCTTCGAGGTAGTCAGGAATTCCAATGCAACCCCTGTAAAAATTTGAAATTTTTTTTTTCATCCCCGATTTGAAAACTGTTTATGTAGAATTAAGCTCGCACCTTTCCTGAATTCAAAACTGCTTTTGGAGTTGAGCTGCGACTTATAGTTTTCGAGAAAATGGAATTTTTCTATCGCTCTTCGAGGTAGTCAGGAATTCCAATGCAACCCCTGTAAAAATTTGAAATTTTTTTTTTCATCCCCGATTTGAAAACTGTTTATGTAGAATTAAGCTCGCACCTTTCCTGAATTCAAAACTGCTTTTGGAGTTGAGCTGCGACTTATAGTTTTCGAGAAAATGGAATTTTTCTATCGCTCTTCGAGGTAGTCAGGAATTCCAATGCAACCCCTGTAAAAATTTGAAATTTTTTTTTTCATCCCCGATTTGAAAACTGTTTATGTAGAATTAAGCTCGCACCTTTCCTGAATTCAAATCTGCTTTTGGAGTTGAGCTGCGACTTATAGTTTTCGAGAAAATGGAATTTTTCTATCGCTCTTCGAGGTAGTCAGGAATTCCAATGCAACCCCTGTAAAAATTTGAAATTTTTTTTTTCATCCCCGATTTGAAATCTGTTTATGTAGAATTAAGCTCGCACCTTTCCTGAATTCAAAACTGCTTTTGGAGTTGAGCTGCGACTTATAGTTTTCGAGAAAATGGAATTTTTCTATCGCTCTTCGAGGTAGTCAGGAATTCCAATGCAACCCCTGTAAAAATTTGAAATTTTTTTTTTCATCCCCGATTTGAAAACTGCTTATGTAGAATTAAGCTCGCACCTTTCCTGAATTCAAAACTGCTTTTGGAGTTGAGCTGCGACTTATAGTTTTCGAGAAAATGGAATTTTTCTATCGCTCTTCGAGGTAGTCAGGAATTCCAATGCAACCCCTGTCAAAATTTGAAATTTTTTTTTTCATCCCCGATTTGAAAACTGTTTATGTAGAATTAAGCTCGCACCTTTCCTGAATTCAAAACTGCTTTTGGAGTTGAGCTGCGACTTATAGTTTTCGAGAAAATGGAATTTTTCTATCGCTCTTCGAGGTAGTCAGGAATTCCAATGCAACCCCTGTAAAAATTTTAAATTTTTTTTTTCATCCCCGATTTGAAAACTGTTTATGTAGAATTAAGCTCGCACCTTTCCTGAATTCAAAACTGCTTTTGGAGTTGAGCTGCGACTTATAGTTTTCGAGAAAATGGAATTTTTCTATCGCTCTTCGAGGTAGTCAGGAATTCCAATGCAACCCCTGTAAAAATTTGAAATTTTTTTTTTCTTCCCCGATTTGAAAACTGTTTATGTAGAATTAAGCTCGTACCTTTCCTGAATTCAAATCTGCTTTTGGAGTTGAGCTGCGACTTATAGTTTTCGAGAAAATGGAATTTTTCTATCGCTCTTCGAGGTAGTCAGGAATTCCAATGCAACCCCTGTAAAAATTTGAAATTTTTTTTTTCATCCCCGATTTGAAAACTGTTTATGTAGAATTAAGCTCGCACCTTTCCTGAATTCAAAACTGCTTTTGGAGTTGAGCTGCGACTTATAGTTTTCGAGAAAATGGAATTTTTCTATCGCTCTTCGAGGTAGTCAGGAACTCCAATGCAACCCCTGTAAAAATTTGAAATTTTTTTTTTCTTCCCCGATTTGAAAACTGTTTATGTAGAATTAAGCTCGTACCTTTCCTGAATTCAAAACTGCTTTTGGAGTTGAGCTGCGACTTATAGTTTTCGAGAAAATGGAATTTTTCTATCGCTCTTCGAGGTAGTCAGGAATTCCAATGCAACCCCTGTAAAAATTTGAAATTTTTTTTTCATCCCCGATTTGAAAACTGTTTATGCAGAATTAAGCTCGCACCTTTCCTGAATTCAAAACTGCTTTTGGAGTTGAGCTGCGACTTATAGTTTTCGAGAAAATGGAATTTTTCTATCGCTCTTCGAGGTAGTCAGGAATTCCAATGCAACCCCTGTAAAAATTTGAAATTTTTTTTTTCATCCCCGATTTGAAAACTGTTTATGTAGAATTTCCTGAATTCAAATCTGCTTTTGGAGTTGAGCTGCGACTTATAGTTTTCGAGAAAATGGAATTTTTCTATCGCTCTTCGAGGTAGTCAGGAATTCCAATGCAACCCCTGTAAAAATTTGAAATTTTTTTTTTCATCCCCGATTTGAAAACTGTTTATGTAGAATTAAGCTCGCACCTTTCCTGAATTCAAAACTGCTTTTGGAGTTGAGCTGCGACTTATAGTTTTCGAGAAAATGGAATTTTTCTATCGCTCTTCGAGGTAGTCAGGAACTCCAATGCAACCCCTGTAAAAATTTGAAATTTTTTTTTTCTTCCCCGATTTGAAAACTGTTTATGTAGAATTAAGCTCGTACCTTTCCTGAATTCAAATCTGCTTTTGGAGTTGAGCTGCGACTTATAGTTTTCGAGAAAATGGAATTTTTCTATCGCTCTTCGAGGTAGTCAGGAATTCCAATGCAACCCCTGTAAAAATTTGAAATTTTTTTTTTCATCCCCGATTTGAAATCTGTTTATGTAGAATTAAGCTCGCGATTTTCCTGAATTCAAAACTGCTTTTGGAGTTGAGCTGCGACTTATAGTTTTCGAGAAAATGGAATTTTTCTATCGCTCTTCGAGGTAGTCAGGAATTCCAATGCAACCCGTGTAAAAATTTGAAATTTTTTTTTTCATCCCCGATTTGAAAACTGCTTATGTAGAATTAAGCTCGCACCTTTCCTGAATTCAAAACTGCTTTTGGAGTTGAGCTGCGACTTATAGTTTTCGAGAAAATGGAATTTTTCTATCGCTCTTCGAGGTAGTCAGGAATTCCAATGCAACCCCTGTAAAAATTTGAAATTTTTTTTTTCATCCCCGATTTGAAATCTGTTTATGTAGAATTAAGCTCGCACCTTTCCTGAATTCAAAACTGCTTTTGGAGTTGAGCTGCGACTTATAGTTTTCGAGAAAATGGAATTTTTCTATCGCTCTTCGAGGTAGTCAGGAATTCCAATGCAACCCCTGTAAAAATTTGAAATTTTTTTTTTCATCCCCGATTTGAAAACTGTTTATGTAGAATTAAGCTCGTACCTTTCCTGAATTCAAATCTGCTTTTGGAGTTGAGCTGCGACTTATAGTTTTCGAGAAAATGGAATTTTTCTATCGCTCTTCGAGGTAGTCAGGAATTCCAATGCAACCCCTGTAAAAATTTGAAATTTTTTTTTTCTTCCCCGATTTGAAAACTGTTTATGTAGAATTAAGCTCGTACCTTTCCTGAATTCAAATCTGCTTTTGGAGTTGAGCTGCGACTTATAGTTTTCGAGAAAATGGAATTTTTCTATCGCTCTTCGAGGTAGTTTTCCTGAATTCAAAACTGCTTTTGGAGTTGAGCTGCGACTTATAGTTTTCGAGAAAATGGAATTTTTCTATCGCTCTTCGAGGTAGTCAGGAATTCCAATGCAACCCCTGTAAAAATTTGAAATTTTTTTTTTCATCCCCGATTTGAAAACTGTTTATGTAGAATTAAGCTCGCACCTTTCCTGAATTCAAAACTGCTTTTGGAGTTGAGCTGCGACTTATAGTTTTCGAGAAAATGGAATTTTTCTATCGCTCTTCGAGGTAGTCAGGAATTCCAATGCAACCCCTGTAAAAATTTGAAATTTTTTTTTTCATCCCCGATTTGAAAACTGTTTATGTAGAATTAAGCTCGCACCTTTCCTGAATTCAAATCTGCTTTTGGAGTTGAGCTGCGACTTATAGTTTTCGAGAAAATGGAATTTTTCTATCGCTCTTCGAGGTAGTCAGGAATTCCAATGCAACCCCTGTAAAAATTTGAAATTTTTTTTTTCATCCCCGATTTGAAATCTGTTTATGTAGAATTAAGCTCGCACCTTTCCTGAATTCAAAACTGCTTTTGGAGTTGAGCTGCGACTTATAGTTTTCGAGAAAATGGAATTTTTCTATCGCTCTTCGAGGTAGTCAGGAATTCCAATGCAACCCCTGTAAAAATTTGAAATTTTTTTTTTCATCCCCGATTTGAAAACTGCTTATGTAGAATTAAGCTCGCACCTTTCCTGAATTCAAAACTGCTTTTGGAGTTGAGCTGCGACTTATAGTTTTCGAGAAAATGGAATTTTTCTATCGCTCTTCGAGGTAGTCAGGAATTCCAATGCAACCCCTGTAAAAATTTGAAATTTTTTTTTTCATCCCCGATTTGAAAACTGTTTATGTAGAATTAAGCTCGCACCTTTCCTGAATTCAAAACTGCTTTTGGAGTTGAGCTGCGACTTATAGTTTTCGAGAAAATGGAATTTTTCTATCGCTCTTCGAGGTAGTCAGGAATTCCAATGCAACCCCTGTCAAAATTTGAAATTTTTTTTTTCATCCCCGATTTGAAAACTGTTTATGTAGAATTAAGCTCGCACCTTTCCTGAATTCAAAACTGCTTTTGGAGTTGAGCTGCGACTTATAGTTTTCGAGAAAATGGAATTTTTCTATCGCTCTTCGAGGTAGTCAGGAATTCCAATGCAACCCCTGTAAAAATTTGAATTTTTTTTTTTCATCCCCGATTTGAAAACTGTTTATGTCGAATTAAGCTCGCACCTTTCCTGAATTCAAAACTGCTTTTGGAGTTGAGCTGCGACTTATAGTTTTCGAGAAAATGGAATTTTTCTATCGCTCTTCGAGGTAGTCAGGAATTCCAATGCAACCCCTGTAAAAATTTGAAATTTTTTTTTTCTTCCCCGATTTGAAAACTGTTTATGTAGAATTAAGCTCGTACCTTTCCTGAATTCAAATCTGCTTTTGGAGTTGAGCTGCGACTTATAGTTTTCGAGAAAATGGAATTTTTCTATCGCTCTTCGAGGTAGTCAGGAATTCCAATGCAACCCCTGTAAAAATTTGAAATTTTTTTTTTCATCCCCGATTTGAAAACTGTTTATGTAGAATTAAGCTCGCACCTTTCCTGAATTCAAAACTGCTTTTGGAGTTGAGCTGCGACTTATAGTTTTCGAGAAAATGGAATTTTTCTATCGCTCTTCGAGGTAGTCAGGAACTCCAATGCAACCCCTGTAAAAATTTGAAATTTTTTTTTTCTTCCCCGATTTGAAAACTGTTTATGTAGAATTAAGCTCGTACCTTTCCTGAATTCAAAACTGCTTTTGGAGTTGAGCTGCGACTTATAGTTTTCGAGAAAATGGAATTTTTCTATCGCTCTTCGAGGTAGTCAGGAATTCCAATGCAACCCCTGTAAAAATTTGAAATTTTTTTTTCATCCCCGATTTGAAAACTGTTTATGCAGAATTAAGCTCGCACCTTTCCTGAATTCAAAACTGCTTTTGGAGTTGAGCTGCGACTTATAGTTTTCGAGAAAATGGAATTTTTCTATCGCTCTTCGAGGTAGTCAGGAATTCCAATGCAACCCCTGTAAAAATTTGAAATTTTTTTTTCATCCCCGATTTGAAAACTGTTTATGTAGAATTTCCTGAATTCAAATCTGCTTTTGGAGTTGAGCTGCGACTTATAGTTTTCGAGAAAATGGAATTTTTCTATCGCTCTTCGAGGTAGTCAGGAATTCCAATGCAACCCCTGTAAAAATTTGAAATTTTTTTTTTCATCCCCGATTTGAAAACTGTTTATGTAGAATTAAGCTCGCACCTTTCCTGAATTCAAAACTGCTTTTGGAGTTGAGCTGCGACTTATAGTTTTCGAGAAAATGGAATTTTTCTATCGCTCTTCGAGGTAGTCAGGAACTCCAATGCAACCCCTGTAAAAATTTGAAATTTTTTTTTTCTTCCCCGATTTGAAAACTGTTTATGTAGAATTAAGCTCGTACCTTTCCTGAATTCAAATCTGCTTTTGGAGTTGAGCTGCGACTTATAGTTTTCGAGAAAATGGAATTTTTCTATCGCTCTTCGAGGTAGTCAGGAATTCCAATGCAACCCCTGTAAAAATTTGAAATTTTTTTTTTCATCCCCGATTTGAAAACTGTTTATGTAGAATTAAGCTTTTTTTTTTCATCCCCGATTTGAAATCTGTTTATGTAGAATTAAGCTCGCGCCTTTCCTGAATTCAAAACTGCTTTTGGAGTTGAGCTGCGACTTATAGTAGTCAGGAGAAAATGGAATTTTTCTATCGCTCTTCGAGGTAGTCAGGAATTCCAATGCAACCCCTGTAAAAATTTGAAATTTTTTTTTTCATCCCCGATTTGAAAACTGTTTATGTAGAAGCTCGCACCTTTCCTGAATTCAAAACTGCTTTTGGAGTTGAGCTGCGACTTATAGTTTTCGAGAAAATGGAATTTTTCTATCGCTCTTCGAGGTAGTCAGGAATTCCAATGCAACCCCTGTAAAAATTTGAAATTTTTTTTTTCTTCCCCGATTTGAAAACTGTTTATGTAGAATTAAGCTCGCACCTTTCCTGAATTCAAAACTGCTTTTGGAGTTGAGCTGCGACTTATAGTTTTCGAGAAAATGGAATTTTTCTATCGCTCTTCGAGGTAGTCAGGAATTCCAATGCAACCCCTGTAAAAATTTGAAATTTTTTTTTTCATCCCCGATTTGAAAACTGTTTATGTAGAATTAAGCTCGCACCTTTCCTGAATTCAAAACTGCTTTTGGAGTTGAGCTGCGACTTATAGTTTTCGAGAAAATGGAATTTTTCTATCGCTCTTCGAGGTAGTCAGGAACTCCAATGCAACCCCTGTAAAAATTTGAAATTTTTTTTTTCTTCCCCGATTTGAAAACTGTTTATGTAGAATTAAGCTCGCGATTTTCCTGAATTCAAAACTGCTTTTGGAGTTGAGCTGCGACTTATAGTTTCGAGAAAATGGAATTTTTCTATCGCTCTTCGAGGTAGTCAGGAATTCCAATGCAACCCCTGTAAAAATTTGAAATTTTTTTTTCATCCCCGATTTGAAAACTGTTTATGTAGAATTTCCTGAATTCAAAATTATGTAGAATTAAGCTCGCACCTTTCCTGAATGCAAAACTGCTTTTGGAGTTGAGCTCAACTCCAAAAGCAGTTTTGAATTCGCTCTTCGAGATAGTCAGGAATTCCAATGCAACCCCTGTAAAAATTTGAAATTTTTTTTTTAATCCCCGATTTGAAAACTGTTTATGTAGAATTAAGCTCGCACCTTTCCTGAATTCAAAACTGCTTTTGGAGTTGAGCTGCGACTTATAGTTTTCGAGAAAATGGAATTTTTCTATCGCTCTTCGAGGTAGTCAGGAATTCCAATGCAACCCCTGTAAAAATTTGAAATTTTTTTTTCATCCCCGATTTGAAAACTGTTTATGTAGAATTTCCTGAATTCAAATCTGCTTTTGGAGTTGAGTCAGGAATTCCAATGCAACCCCTGTAAAAATTTGAAATTTTTTTTTTCATCCCCGATTTGAAAACTGTTTATGTAGAATTAAGCTCGCACCTTTCCTGAATTCAAAACTGCTTTTGGAGTTGAGCTGCGACTTATAGTTTTCGAGAAAATGGAATTTTTCTATCGCTCTTCGAGGTAGTCAGGAACTCCAATGCAACCCCTGTAAAAATTTGAAATTTTTTTTTCTTCCCCGATTTGAAAACTGTTTATGTAGAATTAAGCTCGTACCTTTCCTGAATTCAAATCTGCTTTTGGAGTTGAGCTGCGACTTATTGTTTTCGAGATAATGGAATTTTTCTATCGCTCTTCGAGGTAGTCAGGAATTCCAATGCAACCCCTGTAAAAATTTGAAATTTTTTTTTTCATCCCCGATTTGAAATCTGTTTATGTAGAATTAAGCTCGCACCTTTCCTGAATTCAAAACTGCTTTTGGAGTTGAGCTGCGACTTATAGTTTTCGAGAAAATGGAATTTTTCTATCGCTCTTCGAGGTAGTCAGGAATTCCAATGCAACCCGTGTAAAAATTTGAAATTTTTTTTTTCATCCCCGATTTGAAAACTGCTTATGTAGAATTAAGCTCGCACCTTTCCTGAATTCAAAACTGCTTTTGGAGTTGAGCTGCGACTTATAGTTTTCGAGAAAATGGAATTTTTCTATCGCTCTTCGAGGTAGTCAGGAATTCCAATGCAACCCCTGTAAAAATTTGAAATTTTTTTTTTCATCCCCGATTTGAAATCTGCTTATGTAGAATTAAGCTCGCACCTTTCCTGAATTCAAAACTGCTTTTGGAGTTGAGCTGCGACTTATAGTTTTCGAGAAAATGGAATTTTTCTATCGCTCTTCGAGGTAGTCAGGAATTCCAATGCAACCCCTGTAAAAATTTGAAATTTTTTTTTTCATCCCCGATTTGAAAACTGCTTATGTAGAATTAAGCTCGCACCTTTCCTGAATTCAAAACTGCTTTTGGAGTTGAGCTGCGACTTATAGTTTTCGAGAAAATGGAATTTTTCTATCGCTCTTCGAGGTAGTCAGGAATTCCAATGCAACCCCTGTAAAAATTTGAAATTTTTTTTTTCATCCCCGATTTGAAAACTGTTTATGTAGAATTAAGCTCGCACCTTTCCTGAATTCAAAACTGCTTTTGGAGTTGAGCTGCGACTTATAGTTTTCGAGAAAATGGAATTTTTCTATCGCTCTTCGAGGTAGTCAGGAATTCCAATGCAACCCCTGTCAAAATTTGAAATTTTTTTTTCATCCCCGATTTGAAAACTGTTTATGTAGAATTAAGCTCGCACCTTTCCTGAATTCAAAACTGCTTTTGGAGTTGAGCTGCGACTTATAGTTTTCGAGAAAATGGAATTTTTCTATCGCTCTTCGAGGTAGTCAGGAATTCCAATGCAACCCCTGTAAAAATTTGAAATTTTTTTTTTCTTCCCCGATTTGAAAACTGTTTATGTAGAATTAAGCTCGTACCTTTCCTGAATTCAAATCTGCTTTTGGAGTTGAGCTGCGACTTATAGTTTTCGAGAAAATGGAATTTTTCTATCGCTCTTCGAGGTAGTCAGGAATTCCAATGCAACCCCTGTAAAAATTTGAAATTTTTTTTTTCTTCCCCGATTTGAAAACTGTTTATGTAGAATTAAGCTCGTACCTTTCCTGAATTCAAAACTGCTTTTGGAGTTGAGCTGCGACTTATAGTTTTCGAGAAAATGGAATTTTTCTATCGCTCTTCGAGGTAGTCAGGAATTCCAATGCAACCCCTGTAAAAATTTGAAATTTTTTTTTTCTTCCCCGATTTGAAAACTGTTTATGTAGAATTAAGCTCGTACCTTTCCTGAATTCAAATCTGCTTTTGGAGTTGAGCTGCGACTTATAGTTTTCGAGAAAATGGAATTTTTCTATCGCTCTTCGAGGTAGTCAGGAATTCCAATGCAACCCCTGTAAAAATTTGAAATTTTTTTTTCATCCCCGATTTGAAAACTGTTTATGTAGAATTTCCTGAATTCAAATCTGCTTTTGGAGTTGAGCTGCGACTTATAGTTTTCGAGAAAATGGAATTTTTCTATCGCTCTTCGAGGTAGTCAGGAATTCCAATGCAACCCCTGTAAAAATTTGAAATTTTTTTTTTCATCCCCGATTTGAAAACTGTTTATGTAGAATTAAGCTCGCACCTTTCCTGAATTCAAAACTGCTTTTGGAGTTGAGCTGCGACTTATAGTTTTCGAGAAAATGGAATTTTTCTATCGCTCTTCGAGGTAGTCAGGAACTCCAATGCAACCCCTGTAAAAATTTGAAATTTTTTTTTTCTTCCCCGATTTGAAAACTGTTTATGTAGAATTAAGCTCGTACCTTTCCTGAATTCAAATCTGCTTTTGGAGTTGAGCTGCGACTTATTGTTTTCGAGAAAATGGAATTTTTCTATCGCTCTTCGAGGTAGTCAGGAATTCCAATGCAACCCCTGTAAAAATTTGAAATTTTTTTTTTCATCCCCGATTTGAAATCTGTTTATGTAGAATTAAGCTCGCACCTTTCCTGAATTCAAAACTGCTTTTGGAGTTGAGCTGCGACTTATAGTTTTCGAGAAAATGGAATTTTTCTATCGCTCTTCGAGGTAGTCAGGAATTCCAATGCAACCCGTGTAAAAATTTTAAATTTTTTTTTTCATCCCCGATTTGAAAACTGCTTATGTAGAATTAAGCTCGCACCTTTCCTGAATTCAAAACTGCTTTTGGAGTTGAGCTGCGACTTATAGTTTTCGAGAAAATGGAATTTTTCTATCGCTCTTCGAGGTAGTCAGGAATTCCAATGCAACCCCTGTAAAAATTTGAAATTTTTTTTTTCATCCCCGATTTGAAATCTGTTTATGTAGAATTAAGCTCGCACCTTTCCTGAATTCAAAACTGCTTTTGGAGTTGAGCTGCGACTTATAGTTTTCGAGAAAATGGAATTTTTCTATCGCTCTTCGAGGTAGTCAGGAATTCCAATGCAACCCCTGTAAAAATTTGAAATTTTTTTTTTCATCCCCGATTTGAAAACTGCTTATGTAGAATTAAGCTCGCACCTTTCCTGAATTCAAAACTGCTTTTGGAGTTGAGCTGCGACTTATAGTTTTCGAGAAAATGGAATTTTTCTATCGCTCTTCGAGGTAGTCAGGAATTCCAATGCAACCCCTGTAAAAATTTGAAATTTTTTTTTTCATCCCCGATTTGAAAACTGTTTATGTAGAATTAAGCTCGCACCTTTCCTGAATTCAAAACTGCTTTTGGAGTTGAGCTGCGACTTATAGTTTTCGAGAAAATGGAATTTTTCTATCGCTCTTCGAGGTAGTCAGGAATTCCAATGCAACCCCTGTCAAAATTTGAAATTTTTTTTTTCATCCCCGATTTGAAAACTGTTTATGTAGAATTAAGCTCGCACCTTTCCTGAACTCAAAACTGCTTTTGGAGTTGAGCTGCGACTTATAGTTTTCGAGAAAATGGAATTTTTCTATCGCTCTTCGAGGTAGTCAGGAATTCCAATGCAACCCCTGTAAAAATTTGAAATTTTTTTTTTCTTCCCCGATTTGAAAACTGTTTATGTAGAATTAAGCTCGTACCTTTCCTGAATTCAAATCTGCTTTTGGAGTTGAGCTGCGACTTATAGTTTTCGAGAAAATGGAATTTTTCTATCGCTCTTCGAGGTAGTCAGGAATTCCAATGCAACCCCTGTAAAAATTTGAAATTTTTTTTTTCTTCCCCGATTTGAAAACTGTTTATGTAGAATTAAGCTCGTACCTTTCCTGAATTCAAAACTGCTTTTGGAGTTGAGCTGCGACTTATAGTTTTCGAGAAAATGGAATTTTTCTATCGCTCTTCGAGGTAGTCAGGAATTCCAATGCAACCCCTGTAAAAATTTGAAATTTTTTTTTCATCCCCGATTTGAAAACTGTTTATGCAGAATTAAGCTCGCACCTTTCCTGAATTCAAAACTGCTTTTGGAGTTGAGCTGCGACTTATAGTTTTCGAGAAAATGGAATTTTTCTATCGCTCTTCGAGGTAGTCAGGAATTCCAATGCAACCCCTGTAAAAATTTGAAATTTTTTTTTCATCCCCGATTTGAAAACTGTTTATGTAGAATTTCCTGAATTCAAATCTGCTTTTGGAGTTGAGCTGCGACTTATAGTTTTCGAGAAAATGGAATTTTTCTATCGCTCTTCGAGGTAGTCAGGAATTCCAATGCAAGCCCTGTAAAAATTTGAATTTTTTTTTTTCATCCCCGATTTGAAAACTGTTTATGTAGAATTAAGCTCGCACCTTTCCTGAATTCAAAACTGCTTTTGGAGTTGAGCTGCGACTTATAGTTTTCGAGAAAATGGAATTTTTCTATCGCTCTTCGAGGTAGTCAGGAATTCCAATGCAACCCCTGTAAAAATTTGAAATTTTTTTTTTCATCCCCGATTTGAAAACTGTTTATGTAGAATTAAGCTCGCACCTTTCCTGAATTCAAAACTGCTTTTGGAGTTGAGCTGCGACTTATAGTTTTCGAGAAAATGGAATTTTTCTATCGCTCTTCGAGGTAGTCAGGAACTCCAATGCAACCCCTGTAAAAATTTGAAATTTTTTTTTTCTTCCCCGATTTGAAAACTGTTTATGTAGAATTAAGCTCGTACCTTTCCTGAATTCAAATCTGCTTTTGGAGTTGAGCTGCGACTTATTGTTTTCGAGAAAATGGAATTTTTCTATCGCTCTTCGAGGTAGTCAGGAATTCCAATGCAACCCCTGTAAAAATTTGAAATTTTTTTTTTCATCCCCGATTTGAAAACTGTTTATGTAGAATTAAGCTCGCACCTTTCCTGAATTCAAAACTGCTTTTGGAGTTGAGCTGCGACTTATAGTTTTCGAGAAAATGGAATTTTTCTATCGCTCTTCGAGGTAGTCAGGAATTCCAATGCAACCCCTGTAAAAATTTGAAATTTTTTTTTTCTTCCCCGATTTGAAAACTGTTTATGTAGAATTAAGCTCGTACCTTTCCTGAATTCAAATCTGCTTTTGGAGTTGAGCTGCGACTTATAGTTTTCGAGAAAATGGAATTTTTCTATCGCTCTTCGAGGTAGTCAGGAATTCCAATGCAACCCCTGTAAAAATTTGAAATTTTTTTTTTCATCCCCGATTTGAAAACTGTTTATGTAGAATTAAGCTCGCACCTTTCCTGAATTCAAAACTGCTTTTGGAGTTGAGCTGCGACTTATAGTTTTCGAGAAAATGGAATTTTTCTATCGCTCTTCGAGGTAGTCAGGAACTCCAATGCAACCCCTGTAAAAATTTGAAATTTTTTTTTTCTTCCCCGATTTGAAAACTGTTTATGTAGAATTAAGCTCGTACCTTTCCTGAATTCAAAACTGCTTTTGGAGTTGAGCTGCGACTTATAGTTTTCGAGAAAATGGAATTTTTCTATCGCTCTTCGAGGTAGTCAGGAATTCCAATGCAACCCCTGTAAAAATTTGAAATTTTTTTTTTCATCCCCGATTTGAAAACTGTTTATGTAGAATTAAGCTCGCACCTTTCCTGAATTCAAAACTGCTTTTGGAGTTGAGCTGCGACTTATAGTTTTCGAGAAAATGGAATTTTTCTATCGCTCTTCGAGGTAGTCAGGAACTCCAATGCAACCCCTGTAAAAATTTGAAATTTTTTTTTTCTTCCCCGATTTGAAAACTGTTTATGTAGAATTAAGCTCGTACCTTTCCTGAATTCAAATCTGCTTTTGGAGTTGAGCTGCGACTTATTGTTTTCGAGAAAATGGAATTTTTCTATCGCTCTTCGAGGTAGTCAGGAATTCCAATGCAACCCCTGTAAAAATTTGAAATTTTTTTTTCATCCCCGATTTGAAAACTGTTTATGTAGAATTAAGCTCGCACCTTTCCTGAATTCAAAACTGCTTTTGGAGTTGAGCTGCGACTTATAGTTTTCGAGAAAATGGAATTTTTCTATCGCTCTTCGAGGTAGTCAGGAATTCCAATGCAACCCCTGTAAAAATTTGAAATTTTTTTTTTCTTCCCCGATTTGAAAACTGTTTATGTAGAATTAAGCTCGTACCTTTCCTGAATTCAAATCTGCTTTTGGAGTTGAGCTGCGACTTATAGTTTTCGAGAAAATGGAATTTTTCTATCGCTCTTCGAGGTAGTCAGGAATTCCAATGCAACACCCCTGTAAAAATTTGAAATTTTTTTTTTCATCCCCGATTTGAAAACTGTTTATGTAGAATTAAGCTCGCACCTTTCCTGAATTCAAAACTGCTTTTGGAGTTGAGCTGCGACTTATAGTTTTCGAGAAAATGGAATTTTTCTATCGCTCTTCGAGGTAGTCAGGAATTCCAATGCAAGCCCTGTAAAAATTTGAATTTTTTTTTTTCATCCCCGATTTGAAAACTGTTTATGTAGAATTAAGCTCGCACCTTTCCTGAATTCAAAACTGCTTTTGGAGTTGAGCTGCGACTTATAGTTTTCGAGAAAATGGAATTTTTCTATCGCTCTTCGAGGTAGTCAGGAATTCCAATGCAACCCCTGTAAAAATTTGAAATTTTTTTTTTCATCCCCGATTTGAAAACTGTTTATGTAGAATTAAGCTCGCACCTTTCCTGAATTCAAAACTGCTTTTGGAGTTGAGCTGCGACTTATAGTTTTCGAGAAAATGGAATTTTTCTATCGCTCTTCGAGGTAGTCAGGAACTCCAATGCAACCCCTGTAAAAATTTGAAATTTTTTTTTTCTTCCCCGATTTGAAAACTGTTTATGTAGAATTAAGCTCGTACCTTTCCTGAATTCAAATCTGCTTTTGGAGTTGAGCTGCGACTTATTGTTTTCGAGAAAATGGAATTTTTCTATCGCTCTTCGAGGTAGTCAGGAATTCCAATGCAACCCCTGTAAAAATTTGAAATTTTTTTTTTCATCCCCGATTTGAAAACTGTTTATGTAGAATTAAGCTCGCACCTTTCCTGAATTCAAAACTGCTTTTGGAGTTGAGCTGCGACTTATAGTTTTCGAGAAAATGGAATTTTTCTATCGCTCTTCGAGGTAGTCAGGAATTCCAATGCAACCCCTGTAAAAATTTGAAATTTTTTTTTTCTTCCCCGATTTGAAAACTGTTTATGTAGAATTAAGCTCGTACCTTTCCTGAATTCAAATCTGCTTTTGGAGTTGAGCTGCGACTTATAGTTTTCGAGAAAATGGAATTTTTCTATCGCTCTTCGAGGTAGTCAGGAATTCCAATGCAACCCCTGTAAAAATTTGAAATTTTTTTTTTCATCCCCGATTTGAAAACTGTTTATGTAGAATTAAGCTCGCACCTTTCCTGAATTCAAAACTGCTTTTGGAGTTGAGCTGCGACTTATAGTTTTCGAGAAAATGGAATTTTTCTATCGCTCTTCGAGGTAGTCAGGAACTCCAATGCAACCCCTGTAAAAATTTGAAATTTTTTTTTTCTTCCCCGATTTGAAAACTGTTTATGTAGAATTAAGCTCGTACCTTTCCTGAATTCAAAACTGCTTTTGGAGTTGAGCTGCGACTTATAGTTTTCGAGAAAATGGAATTTTTCTATCGCTCTTCGAGGTAGTCAGGAATTCCAATGCAACCCCTGTAAAAATTTGAAATTTTTTTTTTCATCCCCGATTTGAAAACTGTTTATGTAGAATTAAGCTCGCACCTTTCCTGAATTCAAAACTGCTTTTGGAGTTGAGCTGCGACTTATAGTTTTCGAGAAAATGGAATTTTTCTATCGCTCTTCGAGGTAGTCAGGAACTCCAATGCAACCCCTGTAAAAATTTGAAATTTTTTTTTTCTTCCCCGATTTGAAAACTGTTTATGTAGAATTAAGCTCGTACCTTTCCTGAATTCAAATCTGCTTTTGGAGTTGAGCTGCGACTTATTGTTTTCGAGAAAATGGAATTTTTCTATCGCTCTTCGAGGTAGTCAGGAATTCCAATGCAACCCCTGTAAAAATTTGAAATTTTTTTTTCATCCCCGATTTGAAAACTGTTTATGTAGAATTAAGCTCGCACCTTTCCTGAATTCAAAACTGCTTTTGGAGTTGAGCTGCGACTTATAGTTTTCGAGAAAATGGAATTTTTCTATCGCTCTTCGAGGTAGTCAGGAATTCCAATGCAACCCCTGTAAAAATTTGAAATTTTTTTTTTCTTCCCCGATTTGAAAACTGTTTATGTAGAATTAAGCTCGTACCTTTCCTGAATTCAAATCTGCTTTTGGAGTTGAGCTGCGACTTATAGTTTTCGAGAAAATGGAATTTTTCTATCGCTCTTCGAGGTAGTCAGGAATTCCAATGCAACACCCCTGTAAAAATTTGAAATTTTTTTTTTCATCCCCGATTTGAAAACTGTTTATGTAGAATTAAGCTCGCACCTTTCCTGAATTCAAAACTGCTTTTGGAGTTGAGCTGCGACTTATAGTTTTCGAGAAAATGGAATTTTTCTATCGCTCTTCGAGGTAGTCAGGAATTCCAATGCAACCCCTGTAAAAATTTGAAATTTTTTTTTTCTTCCCCGATTTGAAAACTGTTTATGTAGAATTAAGCTCGCACCTTTCCTGAATTCAAATCTGCTTTTGGAGTTGAGCTGCGACTTATAGTTTTCGAGAAAATGGAATTTTTCTATCGCTCTTCGAGGTAGTCAGGAATTCCAATGCTACCCCTGTAAAAATTTGAAATTTTTTTTTTCATCTCCGATTTGAAAACTGTTTATGTAGAATTAAGCTCGCACCTTTCCTGAATTCAGAACTGCTTTTAGAGTTGAGCTGCGACTTATAGTTTTCGAGAAAATGGAATTTTTCTATCGCTCTTCGAGGTAGTCAGGAATTCCAATGCAACCCCTGTAAAAATTTGAAATTTTTTTTTTCATCCCCGATTTGAAAACTGTTTATGTAGAATTAAGCTCGCACCTTTCCTGAATTCAAATCTGCTTTTGGAGTTGAGCTGCGACTTATAGTTTTCGAGAAAATGGAATTTTTCTATCGCTCTTCGAGGTAGTCAGGAATTCCAATGCAACCCCTGTAAAAATTTGTAATTTTTTTTTTCATCCCCGATTTGAAAACTGTTTATGTAGAATTAAGCTCGCACCTTTCCTGAATTCAAAACTGCTTTTGGAGTTGAGCTGCGACTTATAGTGCGACTTATTCGAGGTAGTCAGGAATTCCAATGCAACCCCTGTAAAAATTTGAAATTTTTTTTTTCTTCCCCGATTTGAAAACTGTTTATGTAGAATTAAGCTCGTACCTTTCCTGAATTCAAATCTGCTTTTGGAGTTGAGCTGCGACTTATAGTTTTCGAGAAAATGGAATTTTTCTATCGCTCTTCGAGGTAGTCAGGAATTCCAATGCAACCCCTGTAAAAATTTGAAATTTTTTTTTTCATCCCCGATTTGAAAACTGTTTATGTAGAATTAAGCTCGCACCTTTCCTGAATTCAAAACTGCTTTTGGAGTTGAGCTGCGACTTATAGTTTTCGAGAAAATGGAATTTTTCTATCGCTCTTCGAGGTAGTCAGGAATTCCAATGCAACCCCTGTAAAAATTTGAAATTTTTTTTTTCATCCCCGATTTGAAAACTGTTTATGTAGAATTAAGCTCGCACCTTTCCTGAATTCAAATCTGCTTTTGGAGTTGAGCTGCGACTTATAGTTTTCGAGAAAATGGAATTTTTCTATCGCTCTTCGAGGTAGTCAGGAATTCCAATGCAACCCCTGTAAAAATTTGTAATTTTTTTTTTCATCCCCGATTTGAAAACTGTTTATGTAGAATTAAGCTCGCACCTTTCCTGAATTCAAAACTGCTTTTGGAGTTGAGCTGCGACTTATAGTGCGACTTATTCGAGGTAGTCAGGAATTCCAATGCAACCCCTGTAAAAATTTGAAATTTTTTTTTTCTTCCCCGATTTGAAAACTGTTTATGTAGAATTAAGCTCGTACCTTTCCTGAATTCAAATCTGCTTTTGGAGTTGAGCTGCGACTTATAGTTTTCGAGAAAATGGAATTTTTCTATCGCTCTTCGAGGTAGTCAGGAATTCCAATGCAACCCCTGTAAAAATTTGAAATTTTTTTTTTCATCCCCGATTTGAAAACTGTTTATGTAGAATTAAGCTCGCACCTTTCCTGAATTCAAAACTGCTTTTGGAGTTGAGCTGCGACTTATAGTTTTCGAGAAAATGGAATTTTTCTATCGCTCTTCGAGGTAGTCAGGAATTCCAATGCAACCCCTGTAAAAATTTGAAATTTTTTTTTTCATCCCCGATTTGAAAACTGTTTATGTAGAATTAAGCTCGCACCTTTCCTGAATTCAAAACTGCTTTTGGAGTTGAGCTGCGACTTATAGTTTTCGAGAAAATGGAATTTTTCTATCGCTCTTCGAGGTAGTCAGGAATTCCAATGCAACCCCTGTAAAAATTTGAAATTTTTTTTTTCATCCCCGATTTGAAAACTGTTTATGTAGAATTAAGCTCGCACCTTTCCTGAATTCAAATCTGCTTTTGGAGTTGAGCTGCGACTTATAGTTTTCGAGAAAATGGAATTTTTCTATCGCTCTTCGAGGTAGTCAGGAATTCCAATGCAACCCCTGTAAAAATTTGAAATTTTTTTTTTCATCCCCGATTTGAAAACTGTTTATGTAGAATTAAGCTCGCACCTTTCCTGAATTTAAAACTGCTTTTGGAGTTGAGCTGCGACTTATAGTTTTCGAGAAAATGGAATTTTTCTATCGCTCTTCGAGGTAGTCAGGAATTCCTATGCAACCCCTGTAAAAATTTGAAATTTTTTTTTTCTGCCCCGATTTGAAAACTGTTTATGTAGAATTAAGCTCGTACCTTTCCTGAATTCAAATCTGCTTTTGGAGTTGAGCTGCGACTTATAGTTTTCGAGAAAATGGAATTTTTCTATCGCTCTTCGAGGTAGTCAGGAATTCCAATGCAACCCCTGTAAAAATTTGAAATTTTTTTTTTCTTCCCCGATTTGAAAACTGTTTATGTAGAATTAAGCTCGTACCTTTCCTGAATTCAAATCTGCTTTTGGAGTTGAGCTGCGACTTATAGTTTTCGAGAAAATGGAATTTTTCTATCGCTCTTCGAGGTAGTCAGGAATTCCAATGCAACCCCTGTAAAAATTTGAAATTTTTTTTTTCATCCCCGATTTGAAAACTGTTTATGTAGAATTAAGCTCGCACCTTTCCTGAATTCAAATCTGCTTTTGGAGTTGAGCTGCGACTTATAGTTTTCGAGAAAATGGAATTTTTCTATCGCTCTTCGAGGTAGTCAGGAATTCCAATGCAACCCCTGTAAAAATTTGAAATTTTTTTTTTCTTCCCCGATTTGAAAACTGTTTATGTAGAAGTAAGCTCGTACCTTTCCTGAATTCAAATCTGCTTTTGGAGTTGAGCTGCGACTTATAGTTTTCCAGAAAATGGAATTTTTCTATCGCTCTTCGAGGTAGTCAGGAATTCCAATGCAACCCCTGTAAAAATTTGAAATTTTTTTTTTCAGCCCCGATTTGAAAACTGTTTATGTAGAATTAAGCTCGCACCTTTCCTGAATTCAAAACTGCTTTTGGAGTTGAGCTGCGACTTATAGTTTTCGAGAAAATGGAATTTTTCTATCGCTCTTCGAGGTAGTCAGGAACTCCAATGCAACCCCTGTAAAAATTTGAAATTTTTTTTTTCTTCCCCGATTTGAAAACTGTTTATGTAGAATTAAGCTCGTACCTTTCCTGAATTCAAATCTGCTTTTGGAGTTGAGCTGCGACTTATAGTTTTCGAGAAAATGGAATTTTTCTATCGCTCTTCGAGGTAGTCAGGAATTCCAATGCAACCCCTGTAAAAATTTGAAATTTTTTTTTTCATCCCCGATTTGAAAACTGTTTATGTAGAATTAAGCTCGCACCTTTCCTGAATTTAAAACTGCTTTTGGAGTTGAGCTGCGACTTATAGTTTTCCAGAAAATGGAATTTTTCTATCGCTCTTCGAGGTAGTCAGGAATTCCAATGCAACCCCTGTAAAAATTTGAAATTTTTTTTTTCAGCCCCGATTTGAAAACTGTTTATGTAGAATTAAGCTCGCACCTTTCCTGAATTCAAAACTGCTTTTGGAGTTGAGCTGCGACTTATAGTTTTCGAGAAAATGGAATTTTTCTATCGCTCTTCGAGGTAGTCAGGAACTCCAATGCAACCCCTGTAAAAATTTGAAATTTTTTTTTTCTTCCCCGATTTGAAAACTGTTTATGTAGAATTAAGCTCGTACCTTTCCTGAATTCAAATCTGCTTTTGGAGTTGAGCTGCGACTTATAGTTTTCGAGAAAATGGAATTTTTCTATCGCTCTTCGAGGTAGTCAGGAATTCCAATGCAACCCCTGTAAAAATTTGAAATTTTTTTTTTCATCCCCGATTTGAAAACTGTTTATGTAGAATTAAGCTCGCACCTTTCCTGAATTCAAATCTGCTTTTGGAGTTGAGCTGCGACTTATAGTTTTCGAGAAAATGGAATTTTTCTATCGCTCTTCGAGGTAGTCAGGAATTCCAATGCAACCCCTGTAAAAATTTGAAATTTTTTTTTTCATCCCCGATTTGAAAACTGTTTATGTAGAATTAAGCTCGCACCTTTCCTGAATTCAAAACTGCTTTTGGAGTTGAGCTGCGACTTATAGTTTTCGAGAAAATGGAATTTTTCTATCGCTCTTCGAGGTAGTCAGGAATTCCAATGCAACCCCTGTAAAAATTTGAAATTTTTTTTTTCATCCCCGATTTGAAAACTGTTTATGTAGAATTAAGCTCGCACCTTTCCTGAATTCAAAACTGCTTTTGGAGTTGAGCTGCGACTTATAGTTTTCGAGAAAATGGAATTTTTCTATCGCTCTTCGAGGTAGTCAGGAATTCCAATGCAACCCCTGTAAAAATTTGAAATTTTTTTTTTCATCCCCGATTTGAAAACTGTTTATGTAGAATTAAGCTCGCACCTTTCCTGAATTCAAATCTGCTTTTGGAGTTGAGCTGCGACTTATAGTTTTCGAGAAAATGGAATTTTTCTATCGCTCTTCGAGGTAGTCAGGAATTCCAATGCAACCCCTGTAAAAATTTGAAATTTTTTTTTTCATCCCCGATTTGAAAACTGTTTATGTAGAATTAAGCTCGCACCTTTCCTGAATTTAAAACTGCTTTTGGAGTTGAGCTGCGACTTATAGTTTTCGAGAAAATGGAATTTTTCTATCGCTCTTCGAGGTAGTCAGGAATTCCAATGCAACCCCTGTAAAAATTTGAAATTTTTTTTTTCTGCCCCGATTTGAAAACTGTTTATGTAGAATTAAGCTCGTACCTTTCCTGAATTCAAATCTGCTTTTGGAGTTGAGCTGCGACTTATAGTTTTCGAGAAAATGGAATTTTTCTATCGCTCTTCGAGGTAGTCAGGAATTCCAATGCAACCCCTGTAAAAATTTGAATTTTTTTTTTTCTTCCCCGATTTGAAAACTGTTTATGTAGAATTAAGCTCGTACCTTTCCTGAATTCAAATCTGCTTTTGGAGTTGAGCTGCGACTTATAGTTTTCGAGAAAATGGAATTTTTCTATCGCTCTTCGAGGTAGTCAGGAATTCCAATGCAACCCCTGTAAAAATTTGAAATTTTTTTTTTCATCCCCGATTTGAAAACTGTTTATGTAGAATTAAGCTCGCACCTTTCCTGAATTCAAATCTGCTTTTGGAGTTGAGCTGCGACTTATAGTTTTCGAGAAAATGGAATTTTTCTATCGCTCTTCGAGGTAGTCAGGAATTCCAATGCAACCCCTGTAAAAATTTGAAATTTTTTTTTTCTTCCCCGATTTGAAAACTGTTTATGTAGAAGTAAGCTCGTACCTTTCCTGAATTCAAATCTGCTTTTGGAGTTGAGCTGCGACTTATAGTTTTCCAGAAAATGGAATTTTTCTATCGCTCTTCGAGGTAGTCAGGAATTCCAATGCAACCCCTGTAAAAATTTGAAATTTTTTTTTTCAGCCCCGATTTGAAAACTGTTTATGTAGAATTAAGCTCGCACCTTTCCTGAATTCAAAACTGCTTTTGGAGTTGAGCTGCGACTTATAGTTTTCGAGAAAATGGAATTTTTCTATCGCTCTTCGAGGTAGTCAGGAACTCCAATGCAACCCCTGTAAAAATTTGAAATTTTTTTTTTCTTCCCCGATTTGAAAACTGTTTATGTAGAATTAAGCTCGTACCTTTCCTGAATTCAAAACTGCTTTTGGAGTTGAGCTGCGACTTATAGTTTTCGAGAAAATGGAATTTTTCTATCGCTCTTCGAGGTAGTCAGGAATTCCAATGCAACCCCTGTAAAAATTTGAAATTTTTTTTTTCATCCCCGATTTGAAAACTGTTTATGTAGAATTAAGCTCGCACCTTTCCTGAATTCAAATCTGCTTTTGGAGTTGAGCTGCGACTTATAGTTTTCGAGAAAATGGAATTTTTCTATCGCTCTTCGAGGTAGTCAGGAATTCCAATGCAACCCCTGTAAAAATTTGAAATTTTTTTTTTCATCCCCGATTTGAAAACTGTTTATGTAGAATTAAGCTCGCACCTTTCCTGAATTCAAAACTGCTTTTGGAGTTGAGCTGCGACTTATAGTTTTCGAGAAAATGGAATTTTTCTATCGCTCTTCGAGGTAGTCAGGAATTCCAATGCAACCCCTGTAAAAATTTGAAATTTTTTTTTTCTTCCCCGATTTGAAAACTGTTTATGTAGAATTAAGCTCGTACCTTTCCTGAATTCAAATCTGCTTTTGGAGTTGAGCTGCGACTTATAGTTTTCGAGAAAATGGAATTTTTCTATCGCTCTTCGAGGTAGTCAGGAATTCCAATGCAACCCCTGTAAAAATTTGAAATTTTTTTTTTCTTCCCCGATTTGAAAACTGTTTATGTAGAATTAAGCTCGTACCTTTCCTGAATTCAAATCTGCTTTTGGAGTTGAGCTGCGACTTATAGTTTTCGAGAAAATGGAATTTTTCTATCGCTCTTCGAGGTAGTCAGGAATTCCAATGCAACCCCTGTAAAAATTTGAAATTTTTTTTTTCATCCCCGATTTGAAAACTGTTTATGTAGAAGTAAGCTCGTACCTTTCCTGAATTCAAATCTGCTTTTGGAGTTGAGCTGCGACTTATAGTTTTCCAGAAAATGGAATTTTTCTATCGCTCTTCGAGGTAGTCAGGAATTCCAATGCAACCCCTGTAAAAATTTGAAATTTTTTTTTTCAGCCCCGATTTGAAAACTGTTTATGTAGAATTAAGCTCGCACCTTTCCTGAATTCAAAACTGCTTTTGGAGTTGAGCTGCGACTTATAGTTTTCGAGAAAATGGAATTTTTCTATCGCTCTTCGAGGTAGTCAGGAACTCCAATGCAACCCCTGTAAAAATTTGAAATTTTTTTTTTCTTCCCCGATTTGAAAACTGTTTATGTAGAATTAAGCTCGTACCTTTCCTGAATTCAAATCTGCTTTTGGAGTTGAGCTGCGACTTATAGTTTTCGAGAAAATGGAATTTTTCTATCGCTCTTCGAGGTAGTCAGGAATTCCAATGCAACCCCTGTAAAAATTTGAAATTTTTTTTTTCATCCCCGATTTGAAAACTGTTTATGTAGAAGTAAGCTCGTACCTTTCCTGAATTCAAATCTGCTTTTGGAGTTGAGCTGCGACTTATAGTTTTCCAGAAAATGGAATTTTTCTATCGCTCTTCGAGGTAGTCAGGAATTCCAATGCAACCCCTGTAAAAATTTGAAATTTTTTTTTTCAGCCCCGATTTGAAAACTGTTTATGTAGAATTAAGCTCGCACCTTTCCTGAATTCAAAACTGCTTTTGGAGTTGAGCTGCGACTTATAGTTTTCGAGAAAATGGAATTTTTCTATCGCTCTTCGAGGTAGTCAGGAACTCCAATGCAACCCCTGTAAAAATTTGAAATTTTTTTTTTCTTCCCCGATTTGAAAACTGTTTATGTAGAATTAAGCTCGTACCTTTCCTGAATTCAAATCTGCTTTTGGAGTTGAGCTGCGACTTATAGTTTTCGAGAAAATGGAATTTTTCTATCGCTCTTCGAGGTAGTCAGGAATTCCAATGCAACCCCTGTAAAAATTTGAAATTTTTTTTTTCATCCCCGATTTGAAAACTGTTTATGTAGAATTAAGCTCGCACCTTTCCTGAATTCAAATCTGCTTTTGGAGTTGAGCTGCGACTTATAGTTTTCGAGAAAATGGAATTTTTCTATCGCTCTTCGAGGTAGTCAGGAATTCCAATGCAACCCCTGTAAAAATTTGAAATTTTTTTTTTCATCCCCGATTTGAAAACTGTTTATGTAGAATTAAGCTCGCACCTTTCCTGAATTCAAAACTGCTTTTGGAGTTGAGCTGCGACTTATAGTTTTCGAGAAAATGGAATTTTTCTATCGCTCTTCGAGGTAGTCAGGAATTCCAATGCAACCCCTGTAAAAATTTGAAATTTTTTTTTTCATCCCCGATTTGAAAACTGTTTATGTAGAATTAAGCTCGCACCTTTCCTGAATTCAAAACTGCTTTTGGAGTTGAGCTGCGACTTATAGTTTTCGAGAAAATGGAATTTTTCTATCGCTCTTCGAGGTAGTCAGGAATTCCAATGCAACCCCTGTAAAAATTTGAAATTTTTTTTTTCATCCCCGATTTGAAAACTGTTTATGTAGAATTAAGCTCGCACCTTTCCTGAATTCAAATCTGCTTTTGGAGTTGAGCTGCGACTTATAGTTTTCGAGAAAATGGAATTTTTCTATCGCTCTTCGAGGTAGTCAGGAATTCCAATGCAACCCCTGTAAAAATTTGAAATTTTTTTTTTCATCCCCGATTTGAAAACTGTTTATGTAGAATTAAGCTCGCACCTTTCCTGAATTTAAAACTGCTTTTGGAGTTGAGCTGCGACTTATAGTTTTCGAGAAAATGGAATTTTTCTATCGCTCTTCGAGGTAGTCAGGAATTCCAATGCAACCCCTGTAAAAATTTGAAATTTTTTTTTTCTGCCCCGATTTGAAAACTGTTTATGTAGAATTAAGCTCGTACCTTTCCTGAATTCAAATCAGCTTTTGGAGTTGAGCTGCGACTTATAGTTTTCGAGAAAATGGAATTTTTCTATCGCTCTTCGAGGTAGTCAGGAATTCCAATGCAACCCCTGTAAAAATTTGAAATTTTTTTTTTTCAGCCCCGATTTGAAAACTGTTTATGTAGAATTAAGCTCGCACCTTTCCTGAATTCAAAACTGCTTTTGGAGTTGAGCTGCGACTTATAGTTTTCGAGAAAATGGAATTTTTCTATCGCTCTTCGAGGTAGTCAGGAACTCCAATGCAACCCCTGTAAAAATTTTAAATTTTTTTTTTCTTCCCCGATTTGAAAACTGTTTATGTAGAATTAAGCTCGTACCTTTCCTGAATTCAAAACTGCTTTTGGAGTTGAGCTGCGACTTATAGTTTTCGAGAAAATGGAATTTTTCTATCGCTCTTCGAGGTAGTCAGGAATTCCAATGCAACCCCTGTAAAAATTTGAAATTTTTTTTTTCATCCCCGATTTGAAAACTGTTTATGTAGAATTAAGCTCGCACCTTTCCTGAATTCAAATCTGCTTTTGGAGTTGAGCTGCGACTTATAGTTTTCGAGAAAATGGAATTTTTCTATCGCTCTTCGAGGTAGTCAGGAATTCCAATGCAACCCCTGTAAAAATTTGAAATTTTTTTTTTCATCCCCGATTTGAAAACTGTTTATGTAGAATTAAGCTCGCACCTTTCCTGAATTCAAAACTGCTTTTGGAGTTGAGCTGCGACTTATAGTTTTCGAGAAAATGGAATTTTTCTATCGCTCTTCGAGGTAGTCAGGAATTCCAATGCAACCCCTGTAAAAATTTGAAATTTTTTTTTTCTTCCCCGATTTGAAAACTGTTTATGTAGAATTAAGCTCGTACCTTTCCTGAATTCAAATCTGCTTTTGGAGTTGAGCTGCGACTTATAGTTTTCGAGAAAATGGAATTTTTCTATCGCTCTTCGAGGTAGTCAGGAATTCCAATGCAACCCCTGTAAAAATTTGAAATTTTTTTTTTCTTCCCCGATTTGAAAACTGTTTATGTAGAATTAAGCTCGTACCTTTCCTGAATTCAAATCTGCTTTTGGAGTTGAGCTGCGACTTATAGTTTTCGAGAAAATGGAATTTTTCTATCGCTCTTCGAGGTAGTCAGGAATTCCAATGCAACCCCTGTAAAAATTTGAAATTTTTTTTTTCATCCCCGATTTGAAAACTGTTTATGTAGAATTAAGCTCGCACCTTTCCTGAATTCAAAACTGCTTTTGGAGTTGAGCTGCGACTTATAGTTTTCGAGAAAATGGAATTTTTCTATCGCTCTTCGAGGTAGTCAGGAATTCCAATGCAACCCCTGTAAAAATTTGAAATTTTTTTTTCATCCCCGATTTGAAAACTGTTTATGTAGAATTAAGCTCGCACCTTTCCTGAATTCAAAACTGCTTTTGGAGTTGAGCTGCGACTTATAGTTTTCGAGAAAATGGAATTTTTCTATCGCTCTTCGAGGTAGTCAGGAATTCCAATGCAACCCCTGTAAAAATTTGAAATTTTTTTTTTCATCCCCGATTTGAAAACTGTTTATGTAGAATTAAGCTCGCACCTTTCCTGAATTCAAAACTGCTTTTGGAGTTGAGCTGCGACTTATAGTTTTCGAGAAAATGGAATTTTTCTATCGCTCTTCGAGGTAGTCAGGAATTCCAATGCAACCCCTGTAAAAATTTGAAATTTTTTTTTTCATCCCCGATTTGAAAACTGTTTATGTAGAATTAAGTTCGCACCTTTCCTGAATTCAAAACTGCTTTTGGAGTTGAGCTGCGACTTATAGTTTTCGAGAAAATGGAATTTTTCTATCGCTCTTCGAGGTAGTCAGGAATTCCAATGCAACCCCTGTAAAAATTTGAAATTTTTTTTTTCATCCCCGATTTGAAAACTGTTTATGTAGAATTAAGCTCGCACCTTTCCTGAATTCAAATCTGCTTTTGGAGTTGAGCTGCGACTTATAGTTTTCGAGAAAATGGAATTTTTCTATCGCTCTTCGAGGTAGTCAGGAATTCCAATGCAACCCCTGTAAAAATTTGAAATTTTTTTTTTCATCCCCGATTTGAAAACTGTTTATGTAGAATTAAGCTCGCACCTTTCCTGAATTCAAAACTGCTTTTGGAGTTGAGCTGCGACTTATAGTTTTCGAGAAAATGGAATTTTTCTATCGCTCTTCGAGGTAGTCAGGAATTCCAATGCAACCCCTGTAAAAATTTGAAATTTTTTTTTTCATCCCCGATTTGAAAACAGTTTATGTAGAATTAAGCTCGCACCTTTCCTGAATTCAAAACTGCTTTTGGAGTTGAGCTGCGACTTATAGTTTTCGAGAAAATGGAATTTTTCTATCGCTCTTCGAGGTAGTCAGGAATTCCAATGCAACCCCTGTAAAAATTTGAAATTTTTTTTTTCATCCCCGATTTGAAAACTGTTTATGTAGAATTAAGCTCGCACCTTTCCTGAATTCAAAACTGCTTTTGGAGTTGAGCTGCGACTTATAGTTTTCGAGAAAATGGAATTTTTCTATCGCTCTTCGAGGTAGTCAGGAATTCCAATGCAACCCCTGTAAAAATTTGAAATTTTTTTTTTCTTCCCCGATTTGAAAACTGTTTATGTAGAATTAAGCTCGTACCTTTCCTGAATTCAAATCTGCTTTTGGAGTTGAGCTGCGACTTATAGTTTTCGAGAAAATGGAATTTTTCTATCGCTGTTCGAGGTAGTCAGGAATTCCAATGCAACCCCTGTAAAAATTTGAAATTTTTTTTTTCTTCCCCGATTTGAAAACTGTTTATGTAGAATTAAGCTCGTACCTTTCCTGAATTCAAATCTGCTTTTGGAGTTGAGCTGCGACTTATAGTTTTCGAGAAAATGGAATTTTTCTATCGCTCTTCGAGGTAGTCAGGAATTCCAATGCAACCCCTGTAAAAATTTGAAATTTTTTTTTTCATCCCCGATTTGAAAACTGTTTATGTAGAATTAAGCTCGCACCTTTCCTGAATTCAAATCTGCTTTTGGAGTTGAGCTGCGACTTATAGTTTTCGAGAAAATGGAATTTTTCTATCGCTCTTCGAGGTAGTCAGGAATTCCAATGCAACCCCTGTAAAAATTTGAAATTTTTTTTTTCATCCCCGATTTGAAAACTGTTTATGTAGAATTAAGCTCGCACCTTTCCTGAATTCAAAACTGCTTTTGGAGTTGAGCTGCGACTTATAGTTTTCGAGAAAATGGAATTTTTCTATTGCTCTTCGAGGTAGTCAGGAATTCCAATGCAACCCCTGTAAAAATTTGAAATTTTTTTTTTCATCCCCGATTTGAAAACTGTTTATGTAGAATTAAGCTCGCACCTTTCCTGAATTCAAAACTGCTTTTGGAGTTGAGCTGCGACTTATAGTTTTCGAGAAAATGGAATTTTTCTATCGCTCTTCGAGGTAGTCAGGAATTCCAATGCAACCCCTGTAAAAATTTGAATTTTTTTTTTCATCCCCGATTTGAAAACTGTTTATGTAGAATTAAGCTCGCACCTTTCCTGAATTCAAAACTGCTTTTGGAGTTGAGCTGCGACTTATAGTTTTCGAGAAAATGGAATTTTTCTATCGCTCTTCGAGGTAGTCAGGAATTCCAATGCAACCCCTGTAAAAATTTGAAATTTTTTTTTTCATCCCCGATTTGAAAACTGTTTATGTAGAATTAAGTTCGCACCTTTCCTGAATTCAAAACTGCTTTTGGAGTTGAGCTGCGACTTATAGTTTTCGAGAAAATGGAATTTTTCTATCGCTCTTCGAGGTAGTCAGGAATTCCAATGCAACCCCTGTAAAAATTTGAAATTTTTTTTTTCATCCCCGATTTGAAAACTGTTTATGTAGAATTAAGCTCGCACCTTTCCTGAATTCAAATCTGCTTTTGGAGTTGAGCTGCGACTTATAGTTTTCGAGAAAATGGAATTTTTCTATCGCTCTTCGAGGTAGTCAGGAATTCCAATGCAACCCCTGTAAAAATTTGAAATTTTTTTTTTCATCCCCGATTTGAAAACTGTTTATGTAGAATTAAGCTCGCACCTTTCCTGAATTCAAAACTGCTTTTGGAGTTGAGCTGCGACTTATAGTTTTCGAGAAAATGGAATTTTTCTATCGCTCTTCGAGGTAGTCAGGAATTCCAATGCAACCCCTGTAAAAATTTGAAATTTTTTTTTTCATCCCCGATTTGAAAACTGTTTATGTAGAATTAAGCTCGCACCTTTCCTGAATTCAAAACTGCTTTTGGAGTTGAGCTGCGACTTATAGTTTTCGAGAAAATGGAATTTTTCTATCGCTCTTCGAGGTAGTCAGGAATTCCAATGCAACCCCTGTAAAAATTTGAAATTTTTTTTTTCATCCCCGATTTGAAAACTGTTTATGTAGAATTAAGCTCGCACCTTTCCTGAATTCAAAACTGCTTTTGGAGTTGAGCTGCGACTTATAGTTTTCGAGAAAATTTAATTTTTCTATCGCTCTTCGAGGTAGTCAGGAATTCCAATGCAACCCCTGTAAAAATTTGAAATTTTTTTTTTCTTCCCCGATTTGAAAACTGTTTATGTAGAATTAAGCTCGTACCTTTCCTGAATTCAAATCTGCTTTTGGAGTTGAGCTGCGACTTATAGTTTTCGAGAAAATGGAATTTTTCTATCGCTCTTCGAGGTAGTCAGGAATTCCAATGCAACCCCTGTAAAAATTTGAAATTTTTTTTTTCTTCCCCGATTTGAAAACTGTTTATGTAGAATTAAGCTCGTACCTTTCCTGAATTCAAATCTGCTTTTGGAGTTGAGCTGCGACTTATAGTTTTCGAGAAAATGGAATTTTTCTATCGCTCTTCGAGGTAGTCAGGAATTCCAATGCAACCCCTGTAAAAATTTGAAATTTTTTTTTTCATCCCCGATTTGAAAACTGTTTATGTAGAATTAAGCTCGCACCTTTCCTGAATTCAAATCTGCTTTTGGAGTTGAGCTGCGACTTATAGTTTTCGAGAAAATGGAATTTTTCTATCGCTCTTCGAGGTAGTCAGGAATTCCAATGCAACCCCTGTAAAAATTTGAAATTTTTTTTTTCATCCCCGATTTGAAAACTGTTTATGTAGAATTAAGCTCGCACCTTTCCTGAATTCAAAACTGCTTTTGGAGTTGAGCTGCGACTTATAGTTTTCGAGAAAATGGAATTTTTCTATCGCTCTTCGAGGTAGTCAGGAATTCCAATGCAACCCCTGTAAAAATTTGAAATTTTTTTTTTCATCCCCGATTTGAAAACTGTTTATGTAGAATTAAGCTCGCACCTTTCCTGAATTCAAAACTGCTTTTGGAGTTGAGCTGCGACTTATAGTTTTCGAGAAAATGGAATTTTTCTATCGCTCTTCGAGGTAGTCAGGAATTCCAATGCAACCCCTGTAAAAATTTGAAATTTTTTTTTTCATCCCCGATTTGAAAACTGTTTATGTAGAATTAAGCTCGTACCTTTCCTGAATTCAAATCTGCTTTTGGAGTTGAGCTGCGACTTATAGTTTTCGAGAAAATGGAATTTTTCTATCGCTCTTCGAGGTAGTCAGGAATTCCAATGCAACCCCTGTAAAAATTTGAAATTTTTTTTTTCATCCCCGATTTGAAAACTGTTTATGTAGAATTAAGCTCGCACCTTTCCTGAATTCAAATCTGCTTTTGGAGTTGAGCTGCGACTTATAGTTTTCGAGAAAATGGAATTTTTCTATCGCTCTTCGAGGTAGTCAGGAATTCCAATGCAACCCCTGTAAAAATTTGAAATTTTTTTTTTCATCCCCGATTTGAAAACTGTTTATGTAGAATTAAGCTCGCACCTTTCCTGAATTCAAAACTGCTTTTGGAGTTGAGCTGCGACTTATAGTTTTCGAGAAAATGGAATTTTTCTATTGCTCTTCGAGGTAGTCAGGAATTCCAATGCAACCCCTGTAAAAATTTGAAATTTTTTTTTTCATCCCCGATTTGAAAACTGTTTATGTAGAATTAAGCTCGCACCTTTCCTGAATTCAAAACTGCTTTTGGAGTTGAGCTGCGACTTATAGTTTTCGAGAAAATGGAATTTTTCTATCGCTCTTCGAGGTAGTCAGGAATTCCAATGCAACCCCTGTAAAAATTTGAATTTTTTTTTTCATCCCCGATTTGAAAACTGTTTATGTAGAATTAAGCTCGCACCTTTCCTGAATTCAAAACTGCTTTTGGAGTTGAGCTGCGACTTATAGTTTTCGAGAAAATGGAATTTTTCTATCGCTCTTCGAGGTAGTCAGGAATTCCAATGCAACCCCTGTAAAAATTTGAAATTTTTTTTTTCATCCCCGATTTGAAAACTGTTTATGTAGAATTAAGTTCGCACCTTTCCTGAATTCAAAACTGCTTTTGGAGTTGAGCTGCGACTTATAGTTTTCGAGAAAATGGAATTTTTCTATCGCTCTTCGAGGTAGTCAGGAATTCCAATGCAACCCCTGTAAAAATTTGAAATTTTTTTTTTCATCCCCGATTTGAAAACTGTTTATGTAGAATTAAGCTCGCACCTTTCCTGAATTCAAATCTGCTTTTGGAGTTGAGCTGCGACTTATAGTTTTCGAGAAAATGGAATTTTTCTATCGCTCTTCGAGGTAGTCAGGAATTCCAATGCAACCCCTGTAAAAATTTGAAATTTTTTTTTTCATCCCCGATTTGAAAACTGTTTATGTAGAATTAAGCTCGCACCTTTCCTGAATTCAAAACTGCTTTTGGAGTTGAGCTGCGACTTATAGTTTTCGAGAAAATGGAATTTTTCTATCGCTCTTCGAGGTAGTCAGGAATTCCAATGCAACCCCTGTAAAAATTTGAAATTTTTTTTTTCATCCCCGATTTGAAAACTGTTTATGTAGAATTAAGCTCGCACCTTTCCTGAATTCAAAACTGCTTTTGGAGTTGAGCTGCGACTTATAGTTTTCGAGAAAATTTAATTTTTCTATCGCTCTTCGAGGTAGTCAGGAATTCCAATGCAACCCCTGTAAAAATTTGAAATTTTTTTTTTCTTCCCCGATTTGAAAACTGTTTATGTAGAATTAAGCTCGTACCTTTCCTGAATTCAAATCTGCTTTTGGAGTTGAGCTGCGACTTATAGTTTTCGAGAAAATGGAATTTTTCTATCGCTCTTCGAGGTAGTCAGGAATTCCAATGCAACCCCTGTAAAAATTTGAAATTTTTTTTTTCTTCCCCGATTTGAAAACTGTTTATGTAGAATTAAGCTCGTACCTTTCCTGAATTCAAATCTGCTTTTGGAGTTGAGCTGCGACTTATAGTTTTCGAGAAAATGGAATTTTTCTATCGCTCTTCGAGGTAGTCAGGAATTCCAATGCAACCCCTGTAAAAATTTGAAATTTTTTTTTTCATCCCCGATTTGAAAACTGTTTATGTAGAATTAAGCTCGCACCTTTCCTGAATTCAAATCTGCTTTTGGAGTTGAGCTGCGACTTATAGTTTTCGAGAAAATGGAATTTTTCTATCGCTCTTCGAGGTAGTCAGGAATTCCAATGCAACCCCTGTAAAAATTTGAAATTTTTTTTTTCATCCCCGATTTGAAAACTGTTTATGTAGAATTAAGCTCGCACCTTTCCTGAATTCAAAACTGCTTTTGGAGTTGAGCTGCGACTTATAGTTTTCGAGAAAATGGAATTTTTCTATCGCTCTTCGAGGTAGTCAGGAATTCCAATGCAACCCCTGTAAAAATTTGAAATTTTTTTTTTCATCCCCGATTTGAAAACTGTTTATGTAGAATTAAGCTCGCACCTTTCCTGAATTCAAAACTGCTTTTGGAGTTGAGCTGCGACTTATAGTTTTCGAGAAAATGGAATTTTTCTATCGCTCTTCGAGGTAGTCAGGAATTCCAATGCAACCCCTGTAAAAATTTGAAATTTTTTTTTTCATCCCCGATTTGAAAACTGTTTATGTAGAATTAAGCTCGTACCTTTCCTGAATTCAAATCTGCTTTTGGAGTTGAGCTGCGACTTATAGTTTTCGAGAAAATGGAATTTTTCTATCGCTCTTCGAGGTAGTCAGGAATTCCAATGCAACCCCTGTAAAAATTTGAAATTTTTTTTTTCATCCCCGATTTGAAAACTGTTTATGTAGAATTAAGCTCGCACCTTTCCTGAATTCAAAACTGCTTTTGGAGTTGAGCTGCGACTTATAGTTTTCGAGAAAATGGAATTTTTCTATCGCTCTTCGAGGTAGTCAGGAATTCCAATGCAACCCCTGTAAAAATTTGAAATTTTTTTTTTCATCCCCGATTTGAAAACTGTTTATGTAGAATTAAGCTCGCACCTTTCCTGAATTCAAAACTGCTTTTGGAGTTGAGCTGCGACTTATAGTTTTCGAGAAAATGGAATTTTTCTATCGCTCTTCGAGGTAGTCAGGAATTCCAATGCAACCCCTGTAAAAATTTGAAATTTTTTTTTTCATCCCCGATTTGAAAACTGTTTATGTAGAATTAAGCTCGCACCTTTCCTGAATTCAAAACTGCTTTTGGAGTTGAGCTGCGACTTATAGTTTTCGAGAAAATTTAATTTTTCTATCGCTCTTCGAGGTAGTCAGGAATTCCAATGCAACCCCTGTAAAAATTTGAAATTTTTTTTTTCTTCCCCGATTTGAAAACTGTTTATGTAGAATTAAGCTCGTACCTTTCCTGAATTCAAATCTGCTTTTGGAGTTGAGCTGCGACTTATAGTTTTCGAGAAAATGGAATTTTTCTATCGCTCTTCGAGGTAGTCAGGAATTCCAATGCAACCCCTGTAAAAATTTGAAATTTTTTTTTTCTTCCCCGATTTGAAAACTGTTTATGTAGAATTAAGCTCGTACCTTTCCTGAATTCAAATCTGCTTTTGGAGTTGAGCTGCGACTTATAGTTTTCGAGAAAATGGAATTTTTCTATCGCTCTTCGAGGTAGTCAGGAATTCCAATGCAACCCCTGTAAAAATTTGAAATTTTTTTTTTCATCCCCGATTTGAAAACTGTTTATGTAGAATTAAGCTCGCACCTTTCCTGAATTCAAATCTGCTTTTGGAGTTGAGCTGCGACTTATAGTTTTCGAGAAAATTGAATTTTTCTATCGCTCTTCGAGGTAGTCAGGAATTCCAATGCAACCCCTGTAAAAATTTGAAATTTTTTTTTTCATCCCCGATTTGAAAACTGTTTATGTAGAATTAAGCTCGCACCTTTCCTGAATTCAAAACTGCTTTTGGAGTTGAGCTGCGACTTATAGTTTTCGAGAAAATGGAATTTTTCTATCGCTCTTCGAGGTAGTCAGGAATTCCAATGCAACCCCTGTAAAAATTTGAAATTTTTTTTTTCATCCCCGATTTGAAAACTGTTTATGTAGAATTAAGCTCGCACCTTTCCTGAATTCAAAACTGCTTTTGGAGTTGAGCTGCGACTTATAGTTTTCGAGAAAATGGAATTTTTCTATCGCTCTTCGAGGTAGTCAGGAATTCCAATGCAACCCCTGTAAAAATTTGAAATTTTTTTTTTCATCCCCGATTTGAAAACTGTTTATGTAGAATTAAGCTCGTACCTTTCCTGAATTCAAATCTGCTTTTGGAGTTGAGCTGCGACTTATAGTTTTCGAGAAAATGGAATTTTTCTATCGCTCTTCGAGGTAGTCAGGAATTCCAATGCAACCCCTGTAAAAATTTGAAATTTTTTTTTCCATCCCCGATTTGAAAACTGTTTATGTAGAATTAAGTTCGCACCTTTCCTGAATTCAAAACTGCTTTTGGAGTTGAGCTGCGACTTATAGTTTTCGAGAAAATGGAATTTTTCTATCGCTCTTCGAGGTAGTCAGGAATTCCAATGCAACCCCTGTAAAAATTTGAAATTTTTTTTTTCATCCCCGATTTGAAAACTGTTTATGTAGAATTAAGCTCGCACCTTTCCTGAATTCAAATCTGCTTTTGGAGTTGAGCTGCGACTTATAGTTTTCGAGAAAATGGAATTTTTCTATCGCTCTTCGAGGTAGTCAGGAATTCCAATGCAACCCCTGTAAAAATTTGAAATTTTTTTTTTCATCCCCGATTTGAAAACTGTTTATGTAGAATTAAGCTCGCACCTTTCCTGAATTCAAAACTGCTTTTGGAGTTGAGCTGCGACTTATAGTTTTCGAGAAAATGGAATTTTTCTATCGCTCTTCGAGGTAGTCAGGAATTCCAATGCAACCCCTGTAAAAATTTGAAATTTTTTTTTTCATCCCCGATTTGAAAACTGTTTATGTAGAATTAAGCTCGCACCTTTCCTGAATTCAAATCTGCTTTTGGAGTTGAGCTGCGACTTATAGTTTTCGAGAAAATGGAATTTTTCTATCGCTCTTCGAGGTAGTCAGGAATTCCAATGCAACCCCTGTAAAAATTTGAAATTTTTTTTTTCATCCCCGATTTGAAAACTGTTTATGTAGAATTAAGCTCGCACCTTTCCTGAATTCAAAACTGCTTTTGGAGTTGAGCTGCGACTTATAGTTTTCGAGAAAATGGAATTTTTCTATCGCTCTTCGAGGTAGTCAGGAATTCCAATGCAACCCCTGTAAAAATTTGAAATTTTTTTTTTCATCCCCGATTTGAAAACTGTTTATGTAGAATTAAGCTCGCACCTTTCCTGAATTCAAAACTGCTTTTGGAGTTGAGCTGCGACTTATAGTTTTCGAGAAAATGGAATTTTTCTATCGCTCTTCGAGGTAGTCAGGAATTCCAATGCAACCCCTGTAAAAATTTGAAATTTTTTTTTTCATCCCCGATTTGAAAACTGTTTATGTAGAATTAAGCTCGCACCTTTCCTGAATTCAAATCTGCTTTTGGAGTTGAGCTGCGACTTATAGTTTTCGAGAAAATGGAATTTTTCTATCGCTCTTCGAGGTAGTCAGGAATTCCAATGCAACCCCTGTAAAAATTTGAAATTTTTTTTTTCATCCCCGATTTGAAAACTGTTTATGTAGAATTAAGCTCGCACCTTTCCTGAATTCAAAACTGCTTTTGGAGTTGAGCTGCGACTTATAGTTTTCGAGAAAATGGAATTTTTCTATCGCTCTTCGAGGTAGTCAGGAATTCCAATGCAACCCCTGTAAAAATTTGAAATTTTTTTTTTCATCCCCGATTTGAAAACTGTTTATGTAGAATTAAGCTCGCACCTTTCCTGAATTCAAAACTGCTTTTGGAGTTGAGCTGCGACTTATAGTTTTCGAGAAAATGGAATTTTTCTATCGCTCTTCGAGGTAGTCAGGAATTCCAATGCAACCCCTGTAAAAATTTGAAATTTTTTTTTTCATCCCCGATTTGAAAACTGTTTATGTAGAATTAAGCTCGCACCTTTCCTGAATTCAAATCTGCTTTTGGAGTTGAGCTGCGACTTATAGTTTTCGAGAAAATGGAATTTTTCTATCGCTCTTCGAGGTAGTCAGGAATTCCAATGCAACCCCTGTAAAAATTTGAAATTTTTTTTTTCTTCCCCGATTTGAAAACTGTTTATGTAGAATTAAGCTCGTACCTTTCCTGAATTCAAATCTGCTTTTGGAGTTGAGCTGCGACTTATAGTTTTCGAGAAAATGGAATTTTTCTATCGCTCTTCGAGGTAGTCAGGAATTCCAATGCAACCCCTGTAAAAATTTGAAATTTTTTTTTTCATCCCCGATTTGAAAACTGTTTATGTAGAATTAAGCTCGCACCTTTCCTGAATTCAAATCTGCTTTTGGAGTTGAGCTGCGACTTATAGTTTTCGAGAAAATGGAATTTTTCTATCGCTCTTCGAGGTAGTCAGGAATTCCAATGCAACCCCTGTAAAAATTTGAAATTTTTTTTTTCTTCCCCGATTTGAAAACTGTTTATGTAGAAGTAAGCTCGTACCTTTCCTGAATTCAAATCTGCTTTTGGAGTTGAGCTGCGACTTATAGTTTTCCAGAAAATGGAATTTTTCTATCGCTCTTCGAGGTAGTCAGGAATTCCAATGCAACCCCTGTAAAAATTTGAAATTTTTTTTTTCAGCCCCGATTTGAAAACTGTTTATGTAGAATTAAGCTCGCACCTTTCCTGAATTCAAAACTGCTTTTGGAGTTGAGCTGCGACTTATAGTTTTCGAGAAAATGGAATTTTTCTATCGCTCTTCGAGGTAGTCAGGAACTCCAATGCAACCCCTGTAAAAATTTGAAATTTTTTTTTTCAGCCCCGATTTGAAAACTGTTTATGTAGAATTAAGCTCGCACCTTTCCTGAATTCAAAACTGCTTTTGGAGTTGAGCTGCGACTTATAGTTTTCGAGAAAATGGAATTTTTCTATCGCTCTTCGAGGTAGTCAGGAACTCCAATGCAACCCCTGTAAAAATTTGATTTTTTTTTTTTCTTCCCCGATTTGAAAACTGTTTATGTAGAATTAAGCTCGTACCTTTCCTGAATTCAAAACTGCTTTTGGAGTTGAGCTGCGACTTATAGTTTTCGAGAAAATGGAATTTTTCTATCGCTCTTCGAGGTAGTCAGGAATTCCAATGCAACCCCTGTAAAAATTTGAAATTTTTTTTTTCATCCCCGATTTGAAAACTGTTTATGTAGAATTAAGCTCGCACCTTTCCTGAATTCAAATCTGCTTTTGGAGTTGAGCTGCGACTTATAGTTTTCGAGAAAATGGAATTTTTCTATCGCTCTTCGAGGTAGTCAGGAATTCCAATGCAACCCCTGTAAAAATTTGAAATTTTTTTTTTCAACCCCGATTTGAAAACTGTTTATGTAGAATTAAGCTCGCACCTTTCCTGAATTCAAAACTGCTTTTGGAGTTGAGCTGCGACTTATAGTTTTCGAGAAAATGGAATTTTTCTATCGCTCTTCGAGGTAGTCAGGAATTCCAATGCAACCCCTGTAAAAATTTGAAATTTTTTTTTTCTTCCCCGATTTGAAAACTGTTTATGTAGAATTAAGCTCGTACCTTTCCTGAATTCAAATCTGCTTTTGGAGTTGAGCTGCGACTTATAGTTTTCGAGAAAATGGAATTTTTCTATCGCTCTTCGAGGTAGTCAGGAATTCCAATGCAACCCCTGTAAAAATTTGAAATTTTTTTTTTCTTCCCCGATTTGAAAACTGTTTATGTAGAATTAAGCTCGTACCTTTCCTGAATTCAAATCTGCTTTTGGAGTTGAGCTGCGACTTATAGTTTTCGAGAAAATGGAATTTTTCTATCGCTCTTCGAGGTAGTCAGGAATTCCAATGCAACCCCTGTAAAAATTTGAAATTTTTTTTTTCATCCCCGATTTGAAAACTGTTTATGTAGAATTAAGCTCGCACCTTTCCTGAATTCAAATCTGCTTTTGGAGTTGAGCTGCGACTTATAGTTTTCGAGAAAATGGAATTTTTCTATCGCTCTTCGAGGTAGTCAGGAATTCCAATGCAACCCCTGTAAAAATTTGAAATTTTTTTTTTCATCCCCGATTTGAAAACTGTTTATGTAGAATTAAGCTCGCACCTTTCCTGAATTCAAAACTGCTTTTGGAGTTGAGCTGCGACTTATAGTTTTCGAGAAAATGGAATTTTTCTATCGCTCTTCGAGGTAGTCAGGAATTCCAATGCAACCCCTGTAAAAATTTGAAATTTTTTTTTTCATCCCCGATTTGAAAACTGTTTATGTAGAATTAAGCTCGCACCTTTCCTGAATTCAAAACTGCTTTTGGAGTTGAGCTGCGACTTATAGTTTTCGAGAAAATGGAATTTTTCTATCGCTCTTCGAGGTAGTCAGGAATTCCAATGCAACCCCTGTAAAAATTTGAAATTTTTTTTTTCATCCCCGATTTGAAAACTGTTTATGTAGAATTAAGCTCGCACCTTTCCTGAATTCAAAACTGCTTTTGGAGTTGAGCTGCGACTTATAGTTTTCGAGAAAATGGAATTTTTCTATCGCTCTTCGAGGTAGTCAGGAATTCCAATGCAACCCCTGTAAAAATTTGAAATTTTTTTTTTCATCCCCGATTTGAAAACTGTTTATGTAGAATTAAGTTCGCACCTTTCCTGAATTCAAAACTGCTTTTGGAGTTGAGCTGCGACTTATAGTTTTCGAGAAAATGGAATTTTTCTATCGCTCTTCGAGGTAGTCAGGAATTCCAATGCAACCCCTGTAAAAATTTGAAATTTTTTTTTTCATCCCCGATTTGAAAACTGTTTATGTAGAATTAAGCTCGCACCTTTCCTGAATTCAAATCTGCTTTTGGAGTTGAGCTGCGACTTATAGTTTTCGAGAAAATGGAATTTTTCTATCGCTCTTCGAGGTAGTCAGGAATTCCAATGCAACCCCTGTAAAAATTTGAAATTTTTTTTTTCATCCCCGATTTGAAAACTGTTTATGTAGAATTAAGCTCGCACCTTTCCTGAATTCAAAACTGCTTTTGGAGTTGAGCTGCGACTTATAGTTTTCGAGAAAATGGAATTTTTCTATCGCTCTTCGAGGTAGTCAGGAATTCCAATGCAACCCCTGTAAAAATTTGAAATTTTTTTTTTCATCCCCGATTTGAAAACTGTTTATGTAGAATTAAGCTCGCACCTTTCCTGAATTCAAAACTGCTTTTGGAGTTGAGCTGCGACTTATAGTTTTCGAGAAAATGGAATTTTTCTATCGCTCTTCGAGGTAGTCAGGAATTCCAATGCAACCCCTGTAAAAATTTGAAATTTTTTTTTTCTTCCCCGATTTGAAAACTGTTTATGTAGAAGTAAGCTCGTACCTTTCCTGAATTCAAATCTGCTTTTGGAGTTGAGCTGCGACTTATAGTTTTCGAGAAAATGGAATTTTTCTATCGCTCTTCGAGGTAGTCAGGAATTCCAATGCAACCCCCGTAAAAATTTGAAATTTTTTTTTTCATCCCCGATTTGAAAACTGTTTATGTAGAATTAAGCTCGCACCTTTCCTGAATTCAAATCTGCTTTTGGAGTTGAGCTGCGACTTATAGTTTTCGAGAAAATGGAATTTTTCTATCGCTCTTCGAGGTAGTCAGGAATTCCAATGCAACCCCTGTAAAAATTTGAAATTTTTTTTTTCATCCCCGATTTGAAAACTGTTTATGTAGAATTAAGCTCGCACCTTTCCTGAATTCAAAACTGCTTTTGGAGTTGAGCTGCGACTTATAGTTTTCGAGAAAATGGAATTTTTCTATCGCTCTTCGAGGTAGTCAGGAATTCCAATGCAACCCCTGTAAAAATTTGAAATTTTTTTTTTCATCCCCGATTTGAAAACTTTTTATGTAGAATTAAGCTCGCACCTTTCCTGAATTCAAAACTGCTTTTGGAGTTGAGCTGCGACTTATAGTTTTCGAGAAAATGGAATTTTTCTATCGCTCTTCGAGGTAGTCAGGAATTCCAATGCAACCCCTGTAAAAATTTGAAATTTTTTTTTTTCATCCCCGATTTGAAAACTGTTTATGTAGAATTAAGCTCGCACCTTTCCTGAATTCAAAACTGCTTTTGGAGTTGAGCTGCGACTTATAGTTTTCGAGAAAATGGAATTTTTCTATCGCTCTTCGAGGTAGTCAGGAATTCCAATGCAACCCCTGTAAAAATTTGAAATTTTTTTTTTCTTCCCCGATTTGAAAACTGTTTATGTAGAAGTAAGCTCGTACCTTTCCTGAATTCAAATCTGCTTTTGGAGTTGAGCTGCGACTTATAGTTTTCGAGAAAATGGAATTTTTCTATCGCTCTTCGAGGTAGTCAGGAATTCCAATGCAACCCCTGTAAAAATTTGAAATTTTTTTTTTCATCCCCGATTTGAAAACTGTTTATGTAGAATTAAGCTCGCACCTTTCCTGAATTCAAATCTGCTTTTGGAGTTGAGCTGCGACTTATAGTTTTCGAGAAAATGGAATTTTTCTATCGCTCTTCGAGGTAGTCAGGAATTCCAATGCAACCCCTGTAAAAATTTGAAATTTTTTTTTTCTTCCCCGATTTGAAAACTGTTTATGTAGAAGTAAGCTCGTACCTTTCCTGAATTCAAATCTGCTTTTGGAGTTGAGCTGCGACTTATAGTTTTCGAGAAAATGGAATTTTTCTATCGCTCTTCGAGGTAGTCAGGAATTCCAATGCAACCCCTGTAAAAATTTGAAATTTTTTTTTTCATCCCCGATTTGAAAACTGTTTATGTAGAATTAAGCTCGCACCTTTCCTGAATTCAAATCTGCTTTTGGAGTTGAGCTGCGACTTATAGTTTTCGAGAAAATGGAATTTTTCTATCGCTCTTCGAGGTAGTCAGGAATTCCAATGCAACCCCTGTAAAAATTTGAAATTTTTTTTTTCTTCCCCGATTTGAAAACTGTTTATGTAGAAGTAAGCTCGTACCTTTCCTGAATTCAAATCTGCTTTTGGAGTTGAGCTGCGACTTATAGTTTTCCAGAAAATGGAATTTTTCTATCGCTCTTCGAGGTAGTCAGGAATTCCAATGCAACCCCTGTAAAAATTTGAAATTTTTTTTTTCAGCCCCGATTTGAAAACTGTTTATGTAGAATTAAGCTCGCACCTTTCCTGAATTCAAAACTGCTTTTGGAGTTGAGCTGCGACTTATAGTTTTCGAGAAAATGGAATTTTTCTATCGCTCTTCGAGGTAGTCAGGAACTCCAATGCAACCCCTGTAAAAATTTGATTTTTTTTTTTTCTTCCCCGATTTGAAAACTGTTTATGTAGAATTAAGCTCGTACCTTTCCTGAATTCAAAACTGCTTTTGGAGTTGAGCTGCGACTTATAGTTTTCGAGAAAATGGAATTTTTCTATCGCTCTTCGAGGTAGTCAGGAATTCCAATGCAACCCCTGTAAAAATTTGAAATTTTTTTTTTCATCCCCGATTTGAAAACTGTTTATGTAGAATTAAGCTCGCACCTTTCCTGAATTCAAATCTGCTTTTGGAGTTGAGCTGCGACTTATAGTTTTCGAGAAAATGGAATTTTTCTATCGCTCTTCGAGGTAGTCAGGAATTCCAATGCAACCCCTGTAAAAATTTGAAATTTTTTTTTTCATCCCCGATTTGAAAACTGTTTATGTAGAATTAAGCTCGCACCTTTCCTGAATTCAAAACTGCTTTTGGAGTTGAGCTGCGACTTATAGTTTTCGAGAAAATGGAATTTTTCTATCGCTCTTCGAGGTAGTCAGGAATTCCAATGCAACCCCTGTAAAAATTTGAAATTTTTTTTTTCTTCCCCGATTTGAAAACTGTTTATGTAGAATTAAGCTCGTACCTTTCCTGAATTCAAATCTGCTTTTGGAGTTGAGCTGCGACTTATAGTTTTCGAGAAAATTGAATTTTTCTATCGCTCTTCGAGGTAGTCAGGAATTCCAATGCAACCCCTGTAAAAATTTGAAATTTTTTTTTTCTTCCCCGATTTGAAAACTGTTTATGTAGAATTAAGCTCGTACCTTTCCTGAATTCAAATCTGCTTTTGGAGTTGAGCTGCGACTTATAGTTTTCGAGAAAATGGAATTTTTCTATCGCTCTTCGAGGTAGTCAGGAATTCCAATGCAACCCCTGTAAAAATTTGAAATTTTTTTTTTCATCCCCGATTTGAAAACTGTTTATGTAGAATTAAGCTCGCACCTTTCCTGAATTCAAATCTGCTTTTGGAGTTGAGCTGCGACTTATAGTTTTCGAGAAAATGGAATTTTTCTATCGCTCTTCGAGGTAGTCAGGAATTCCAATGCAACCCCTGTAAAAATTTGAAATTTTTTTTTTCATCCCCGATTTGAAAACTGTTTATGTAGAATTAAGCTCGCACCTTTCCTGAATTCAAAACTGCTTTTGGAGTTGAGCTGCGACTTATAGTTTTCGAGAAAATGGAATTTTTCTATCGCTCTTCGAGGTAGTCAGGAATTCCAATGCAACCCCTGTAAAAATTTGAAATTTTTTTTTTCATCCCCGATTTGAAAACTGTTTATGTAGAATTAAGCTCGCACCTTTCCTGAATTCAAAACTGCTTTTGGAGTTGAGCTGCGACTTATAGTTTTCGAGAAAATGGAATTTTTCTATCGCTCTTCGAGGTAGTCAGGAATTCCAATGCAACCCCTGTAAAAATTTGAAATTTTTTTTTTCATCCCCGATTTGAAAACTGTTTATGTAGAATTAAGCTCGCACCTTTCCTGAATTCAAAACTGCTTTTGGAGTTGAGCTGCGACTTATAGTTTTCGAGAAAATGGAATTTTTCTATCGCTCTTCGAGGTAGTCAGGAATTCCAATGCAACCCCTGTAAAAATTTGAAATTTTTTTTTTCATCCCCGATTTGAAAACTGTTTATGTAGAATTAAGTTCGCACCTTTCCTGAATTCAAAACTGCTTTTGGAGTTGAGCTGCGACTTATAGTTTTCGAGAAAATGGAATTTTTCTATCGCTCTTCGAGGTAGTCAGGAATTCCAATGCAACCCCTGTAAAAATTTGAAATTTTTTTTTTCATCCCCGATTTGAAAACTGTTTATGTAGAATTAAGCTCGCACCTTTCCTGAATTCAAATCTGCTTTTGGAGTTGAGCTGCGACTTACAGTTTTCGAGAAAATGGAATTTTTCTATCGCTCTTCGAGGTAGTCAGGAATTCCAATGCAACCCCTGTAAAAATTTGAAATTTTTTTTTTCATCCCCGATTTGAAAACTGTTTATGTAGAATTAAGCTCGCACCTTTCCTGAATTCAAAACTGCTTTTGGAGTTGAGCTGCGACTTATAGTTTTCGAGAAAATGGAATTTTTCTATCGCTCTTCGAGGTAGTCAGGAATTCCAATGCAACCCCTGTAAAAATTTGAAATTTTTTTTTTCATCCCCGATTTGAAAACTGTTTATGTAGAATTAAGCTCGCACCTTTCCTGAATTCAAAACTGCTTTTCGAGTTGAGCTGCGACTTATAGTTTTCGAGAAAATGGAATTTTTCTATCGCTCTTCGAGGTAGTCAGGAATTCCAATGCAACCCCTGTAAAAATTTGAAATTTTTTTTTTCTTCCCCGATTTGAAAACTGTTTATGTAGAAGTAAGCTCGTACCTTTCCTGAATTCAAATCTGCTTTTGGAGTTGAGCTGCGACTTATAGTTTTCGAGAAAATGGAATTTTTCTATCGCTCTTCGAGGTAGTCAGGAATTCCAATGCAACCCCTGTAAAAATTTGAAATTTTTTTTTTCATCCCCGATTTGAAAACTTTTTATGTAGAATTAAGCTCGCACCTTTCCTGAATTCAAAACTGCTTTTGGAGTTGAGCTGCGACTTATAGTTTTCGAGAAAATGGAATTTTTCTATCGCTCTTCGAGGTAGTCAGGAATTCCAATGCAACCCCTGTAAAAATTTGAAATTTTTTTTTTCATCCCCGATTTGAAAACTGTTTATGTAGAATTAAGCTCGTACCGTTCCTGAATTCAAATCTGCTTTTGGAGTTGAGCTGCGACTTATAGTTTTCGAGAAAATGGAATTTTTCTATCGCTCTTCGAGGTAGTCAGGAACTCCAATGCAACCCCTGTAAAAATTTGAAATTTTTTTTTTCTTCCCCGATTTGAAAACTGTTTATGTAGAATTAAGCTCGCACCTTTCCTGAATTCAAAACTGCTTTTGGAGTTGAGCTGCGACTTATAGTTTTCGAGAAAATGGAATTTTTCTATCGCTCTTCGAGGTAGTCAGGAATTCCAATGCAACCCCTGTAAAAATTTGAAATTTTTTTTTTCTTCCCCGATTTGAAAACTGTTTATGTAGAATTAAGCTCGTACCTTTCCTGAATTCAAATCTGCTTTTGGAGTTGAGCTGCGACTTATAGTTTTCGAGAAAATGGAATTTTTCTATCGCTCTTCGAGGTAGTCAGGAATTCCAATGCAACCCCTGTAAAAATTTTAAATTTTTTTTTTCTTCCCCGATTTGAAAACTGTTTATGTAGAATTAAGCTCGTACCTTTCCTGAATTCAAATCTGCTTTTGGAGTTGAGCTGCGACTTATAGTTTTCGAGAAAATGGAATTTTTCTATCGCTCTTCGAGGTAGTCAGGAATTCCAATGCAACCCCTGTAAAAATTTGAAATTTTTTTTTTCATCCCCGATTTGAAAACTGTTTATGTAGAATTAAGCTCGCACCTTTCCTGAATTCAAATCTGCTTTTGGAGTAGAACTGCGACTTATAGTTTTCGAGAAAATGGAATTTTTCTATCGCTCTTCGAGGTAGTCAGGAATTCCAATGCAACCCCTGTAAAAATTTGAAATTTTTTTTTTCATCCCCGATTTGAAAACTGTTTATGTAGAATTAAGCTCGCACCTTTCCTGAATTCAAAACTGCTTTTGGAGTTGAGCTGCGACTTATAGTTTTCGAGAAAATGGAATTTTTCTATCGCTCATCGAGGTAGTCAGGAATTCCAATGCAACCCCTGTAAAAATTTGAAATTTTTTTTTTCATCCCCGATTTGAAAACTGTTTATGTAGAATTAAGCTCGCACCTTTCCTGAATTCAAAACTGCTTTTGGAGTTGAGCTGCGACTTATAGTTTTCGAGAAAATGGAATTTTTCTATCGCTCTTCGAGGTAGTCAGGAATTCCAATGCAACCCCTGTAAAAATTTGAAATTTTTTTTTCATCCCCGATTTGAAAACTGTTTATGTAGAATTAAGCTCGCACCTTTCCTGAATTCAAAACTGCTTTTGGAGTTGAGCTGCGACTTATAGTTTTCGAGAAAATGGAATTTTTCTATCGCTCTTCGAGGTAGTCAGGAACTCCAATGCAACCCCTGTAAAAATTTGAAATTTTTTTTTTCTTCCCCGATTTGAAAACTGTTTATGTAGAATTAAGCTCGTACCTTTCCTGAATTCAAAACTGCTTTTGGAGTTGAGCTGCGACTTATAGTTTTCGAGAAAATGGAATTTTTCTATCGCTCTTCGAGGTAGTCAGGAATTCCAATGCAACCCCTGTAAAAATTTGAAATTTTTTTTTTCATCCCCGATTTGAAAACTGTTTATGTAGAATTAAGCTCGCACCTTTCCTGAATTCAAAACTGCTTTTGGAGTTGAGCTGCGACTTATAGTTTTCGAGAAAATGGAATTTTTCTATCGCTCTTCGAGGTAGTCAGGAATTCCAATGCAACCCCTGTAAAAATTTGAAATTTTTTTTTTCTTCCCCGATTTGAAAACTGTTTATGTAGAAATAAGCTCGTACCTTTCCTGAATTCAAAACTGCTTTTGGAGTTGAGCTGCGACTTATAGTTTTCGAGAAAATGGAATTTTTCTATCGCTCTTCGAGGTAGTCAGGAACTCCAATGCAACCCCTGTAAAAATTTGAAATTTTTTTTTTCTTCCCCGATTTGAAAACTGTTTATGTAGAATTAAGCTCGTACCTTTCCTGAATTCAAAACTGCTTTTGGAGTTGAGCTGCGACTTATAGTTTTCGAGAAAATGGAATTTTTCTATCGCTCTTCGAGGTAGTCAGGAACTCCAATGCAACCCCTGTAAAAATTTGAAATTTTTTTTTTCTTCCCCGATTTGAAAACTGTTTATGTAGAATTAAGCTCGTACCTTTCCTGAATTCAAAACTGCTTTTGGAGTTGAGCTGCGACTTATAGTTTTCGAGAAAATGGAATTTTTCTATCGCTCTTCGAGGTAGTCAGGAATTCCAATGCAACCCCTGTAAAAATTTGAAATTTTTTTTTTCATCCCCGATTTGAAAACTGTTTATGTAGAATTAAGCTCGCACCTTTGATGAATTCAAAACTGCTTTTGGAGTTGAGCTGCGACTTATAGTTTTCGAGAAAATGGAATTTTTCTATCGCTCTTCGAGGTAGTCAGGAATTCCAATGCAACCCCTGTAAAAATTTGAAATTTTTTTTTTCTTCCCCGATTTGAAAACTGTTTATGTAGAATTAAGCTCGTACCTTTCCTGAATTCAAAACTGCTTTTGGAGTTGAGCTGCGACTGATAGTTTTCGAGAAAATGGAATTTTTCTATCGCTCTTCGAGGTAGTCAGGAATTCCAATGCAACCCCTGTAAAAATTTGAAATTTTTTTTTTCATCCCCGATTTGAAAACTGTTTATGTAGAATTAAGCCCGCACCTTTCCTGAATTCAAAACTGCTTTTGGAGTTGAGCTGCGACTTATAGTTTTCGAGAAAATGGAATTTTTCTATCGCTCTTCGAGGTAGTCAGGAATTCCAATGCAACCCCTGTAAAAATTTGAAATTTTTTTTTTCATCCCCGATTTGAAAACTGTTTATGTAGAATTAAGCTCGCACCTTTCCTGAATTCAAAACTGCTTTTGGAGTTGAGCCGCGACTTATAGTTTTCGAGAAAATGGAATTTTTCTATCGCTCTTCGAGGTAGTCAGGAATTCCAATGCAACCCCTGTAAAAATTTGAAATTTTTTTTTTCTTCCCCGATTTGAAAACTGTTTATGTAGAAGTAAGCTCGTACCTTTCCTGAATTCAAATCTGCTTTTGGAGTTGAGCTGCGACTTATAGTTTTCGAGAAAATGGAATTTTTCTATCGCTCTTCGAGGTAGTCAGGAATTCCAATGCAACCCCTGTAAAAATTTGAAATTTTTTGTTTCTTCCCCGATTTGAAAACTGTTTATGTAGAATTAAGCTCGTACCTTTCCTGAATTCAAAACTGCTTTTGGAGTTGAGCTGCGACTTATAGTTTTCGAGAAAATGGAATTTTTCTATCGCTCTTCGAGGTAGTCAGGAATTCCAATGCAACCCCTGTAAAAATTTGAAATTTTTTTTTTCATCCCCGATTTGAAAACTGTTTATGTAGAATTAAGTTCGCACCTTTCCTGAATTCAAAACTGCTTTTGGAGTTGAGCTGCGACTTATAGTTTTCGAGAAAATGGAATTTTTCTATCGCTCTTCGAGGTAGTCAGAAATTCCAATGCAACCCCTGTAAAAATTTGAAATTTTTTTTTTCATCCCCGATTTGAAAACTGTTTATGTAGAATTAAGCTCGCACCTTTCCTGAATTCAAAACTGCTTTTGGAGTTGAGCTGCGACTTATAGTTTTCGAGAAAATGGAATTTTTCTATCGCTCTTCGAGGTAGTCAGGAATTCCAATGCAACCCCTGTAAAAATTTGAAATTTTTTTTTTCATCCCCGATTTGAAAACTGTTTATGTAGAATTAAGCTCGCACCTTTCCTGAATTCAAAACTGCTTTTGGAGTTGAGCTGCGACTTATAGTTTTCGAGAAAATGGAATTTTTCTATCGCTCTTCGAGGTAGTCAGGAATTCCAATGCAACCCCTGTAAAAATTTGAAATTTTTTTTTTCATCCCCGATTTGAAAACTGTTTATGTAGAATTAATCTCGCACCTTTCCTGAATTCAAAACTGCTTTTGGAGTTGAGCTGCGACTTATAGTTTTCGAGAAAATGGAATTTTTCTATCGCTCTTCGAGGTAGTCAGGAATTCCAATGCAACCCCTGTAAAAATTTGAAATTTTTTTTTTCATCCCCGATTTGAAAACTGTTTATGTAGAATTAAGCTCGCACCTTTCCTGAATTCAAAACTGCTTTTGGAGTTGAGCTGCGACTTATAGTTTTCGAGAAAATGGAATTATTCTATCGCTCTTCGAGGTAGTCAGGAACTCCAATGCAACCCCTGTAAAAATTTGAAATTTTTTTTTTCTTCCCCGATTTGAAAACTGTTTATGTAGAAGTAAGCTCGTACCTTTCCTGAATTCAAATCTGCTTTTGGAGTTGAGCTGCGACTTATAGTTTTCGAGAAAATGGAATTTTTCTATCGCTCTTCGAGGTAGTCAGGAATTCCAATGCAACCCCTGTAAAAATTTGAAATTTTTTTTTTCATCCCCGATTTGAAAACTGTTTATGTAGAATTAAGCTCGCACCTTTCCTGAATTCAAAACTGCTTTTGGAGTTGAGCTGCGACTTATAGTTTTCGAGAAAATGGAATTTTTCTATCGCTCTTCGAGGTAGTCAGGAACTCCAATGCAACCCCTGTAAAAATTTGAAATTTTTTTTTTCATCCCCGATTTGAAAACTGTTTATGTAGAATTAAGCTCGCACCTTTCCTGAATTCAAAACTGCTTTTGGAGTTGAGCTGCGACTTATAGTTTTCGAGAAAATGGAATTTTTCTATCGCTCTTCGAGGTAGTCAGGAACTCCAATGCAACCCCTGTAAAAATTTGAAATTTTTTTTTTCATCCCCGATTTGAAAACTGTTTATGTAGAATTAAGCTCGCACCTTTCCTGAATTCAAATCTGCTTTTGGAGTTGAGCTGCGACTTATAGTTTTCGAGAAAATGGAATTTTTCTATCGCTCTTCGAGGTAGTCAGGAATTCCAATGCAACCCCTGTAAAAATTTGAAATTTTTTTTTCTTCCCCGATTTGAAAACTGTTTATGTAGAAGTAAGCTCGTACCTTTCCTGAATTCAAATCTGCTTTTGGTGTTGAGCTGCGACTTATAGTTTTCGAGAAAATGGAATTTTTCTATCGCTCTTCGAGGTACTCAGGAATTCCAATGCAACCCCTGTAAAAATTTGAAATTTTTTTTTTCATCCCCGATTTGAAAACTGTTTATGTAGAATTAAGCTCCCACCTTTCCTGAATTCAAAACTGCTTTTGGAGTTGAGCTGCGACTTATAGTTTTCGAGAAAATGGAATCTTTCTATCGCTCTTCGAGGTAGTCAGGAATTCCAATGCAACCCCTGTAAAAATTTGAAATTTTTTTTTTCATCCCCGATTTGAAAACTGTTTATGTAGAATTAAGCTCGCACCTTTCCTGAATTCAAAACTGCTTTTGGAGTTGAGCTGCGACTTATAGTTTTCGAGAAAATGGAATTTTTCTATCGCTCTTCGAGGTAGTCAGGAATTCCAATGCAACCCCTGTAAAAATTTGAAATTTTTTTTTTCATCCCCGATTTGAAAACTGTTTATGTAGAATTAAGCTCGCACCTTTCCTGAATTCAAAACTGCTTTTGGAGTTGAGCTGCGACTTATAGTTTTCGAGAAAATGGAATTTTTCTATCGCTCTTCGAGGTAGTCAGGAACTCCAATGCAACCCCTGTAAAAATTTGAAATTTTTTTTTTCATCCCCGATTTGAAAACTGTTTATGTAGAATTAAGCTCGCACCTTTCCTGAATTCAAAACTGCTTTTGGAGTTGAGCTGCGACTTATAGTTTTCGAGAAAATGGAATTTTTCTATCGCTCTTCGAGGTAGTCAGGAATTCCAATGCAACCCCTGTAAAAATTTGAAATTTTTTTTTTCTTCCCCGATTTGAAAACTGTTTATGTAGAATTAAGCTCGCACCTTTCCTGAATTCAAAACTGCTTTTGGAGTTGAGCTGCGACTTATAGTTTTCGAGAAAATGGAATTTTTCTATTGCTCTTCGAGGTAGTCAGGAACTCCAATGCAACCCGTGTAAAAATTTGAAATTTTTTTTTTCATCCCCGATTTGAAAACTGTTTATGTAGAATTAAGCTCGCACCTTTCCTGAATTCAAAACTGCTTTTGGAGTTGAGCTGCGACTTATAGTTTTCGAGAAAATGGAATTTTTCTATCGCTCTTCGAGGTAGTCAGGAATTCCAATGCAACCCCTGTAAAAATTTGAAATTTTTTTTTTCTTCTCCGATTTGAAAACTGTTTATGTAGAAGTAAGCTCGCACCTTTCCTGAATTCTAATCTGCTTTTGGAGTTGAGCTGCGACTTATAGTTTTCGAGAAAATGGAATTTTTCTATCGCTCTTCGAGGTAGTCAGGAATTCCAATGCAACCCCTGTAAAAATTTGAAATTTTTTTTTTCTTCCCCGATTTGAAAACTGTTTATGTAGAATTAAGCTCGTACCTTTCCTGAATTCAAAACTGCTTTTGGAGTTGAGCTGCGACTTATAGTTTTCGAGAAAATGGAATTTTTCTATCGCTCTTCGAGGTAGTCAGGAATTCCAATGCAACCCCTGTAAAAATTTGAAATTTTTTTTTTCATCCCCGATTTGAAAACTGTTTATGTAGAATTAAGCTCGCACCTTTCCTGAATTCAAAACTGCTTTTGGAGTTGAGCTGCGACTTATAGTTTTCGAGAAAATGGAATTTTTCTATCGCTCTTCGAGGTAGTCAGGAATTCCAATGCAACCCCTGTAAAAATTTGAAATTTTTTTTTTCATCCCCGATTTGAAAACTGTTTATGTAGAATTAAGCTCGCACCTTTCCTGAATTCAAAACTGCTTTTGGAGTTGAGCTGCGACTTATAGTTTTCGAGAAAATGGAATTTTTCTATCGCTCTTCGAGGTAGTCAGGAATTCCAATGCAACCCCTGTAAAAATTTGAAATTTCTTTTTTCTTCCCCGATTTGAAAACTGTTTATGTAGAAGTAAGCTCGTACCTTTCCTGAATTCAAATCTGCTTTTGGAGTTGAGCTGCGACTTATAGTTTTCGAGAAAATGGAATTTTTCTATCGCTCTTCGAGGTAGTCAGGAATTCCAATGCAACCCCTGTAAAAATTTGAAATTTTTTTTTTCTTCCCCGATTTGAAAACTGTTTATGTAGAATTAAGCTCGTACCTTTCCTGAATTCAAAACTGCTTTTGGAGTTGAGCTGCGACTTATACTTTTCGAGAAAATGGAATTTTTCTATCGCTCTTCGAGGTAGTCAGGAATTCCAATGCAACCGCTGTAAAAATTTGAAATTTTTTTTTTCATCCCCGATTTGAAAACTGTTTATGTAGAATTAAGCTCGCACCTTTCCTGAATTCAAAACTGCTTTTGGAGTTGAGCTGCGACTTATAGTTTTCGAGAAAATGGAATTTTTCTATCGCTCTTCGAGGTAGTCAGGAATTCCAATGCAACCCCTGTAAAAATTTGAAATTTTTTTTTTCTTCCCCGATTTGAAAACTGTTTATGTAGAATTAAGCTCGTACCTTTCCTGAATTCAAAACTGCTTTTGGAGTTGAGCTGCGACTTATAGTTTTCGAGAAAATGGAATTTTTCTATCGCTCTTCGAGGTAGTCAGGAATTCCAATGCAACCCCTGTAAAAATTTGAAATTTTTTTTTTCTTCCCCGATTTGAAAACTGTTTATGTAGAATTAAGCTCGTACCTTTCCTGAATTCAAATCTGCTTTTGGAGTTGAGCTGCGACTTATAGTTTTCGAGAAAATGGAATTTTTCTATCGCTCTTCGAGGTAGTCAGGAATTCCAATGCAACCCCTGTAAAAATTTGAAATTTTTTTTTTCATCCCCGATTTGAAAACTGTTTATGTAGAATTAAGCTCGCACCTTTCCTGAATTCAAAACTGCTTTGGAGTTGAGCTGCGACTTATAGTTTTCGAGAAAATGGAATTTTTCTATCGCTCTTCGAGGTAGTCAGGAATTCCAATGCAACCCCTGTAAAAATTTGAATTTTTTTTTTTCTTCCCCGATTTGAAAACTGTTTATGTAGAATTAAGCTCGCACCTTTCCTGAATTCAAAACTGCTTTTGGAGTTGAGCTGCGACTTATAGTTTTCGAGAAAATGGAATTTTTCTATCGCTCTTCGAGGTAGTCAGGAATTCCAATGCAACCCCTGTAAAAATTTGAAATTTTTTTTTTCATCCCCGATTTGAAAACTGTTTATGTAGAATTAAGCTCGCACCTTTCCTGAATTCAAAACTGCTTTTGGAGTTGAGCTGCGACTTATAGTTTTCGAGAAAATGGAATTTTTCTATCGCTCTTCGAGGTAGTCAGGAATTCCAATGCAACCCCTGTAAAAATTTGAAATTTTTTTTTTCATCCCCGATTTGAAAACTGTTTATGTAGAATTAAGCTCGCACCTTTCCTGAATTCAAATCTGCTTTTGGAGTTGAACTGCGACTTATAGTTTTCGAGAAAATGGAATTTTTCTATCGCTCTTCGAGGTAGTCAGGAATTCCAATGCAACCCCTGTAAAAATTTGAAATTTTTTTTTTCATCCCCGATTTGAAAACTGTTTATGTAGAATTAAGCTCGCACCTTTCCTGAATTCAAAACTGCTTTTGGAGTTGAGCTGCGACTTATAGTTTTCGAGAAAATGGAATTTTTCTATCGCTCTTCGAGGTAGTCAGGAATTCCAATGCAACCCCTGTAAAAATTTGAAATTTTTTTTTTCTTCCCCGATTTGAAAACTGTTTATGTAGAATTAAGCTCGCACCTTTCCTGAATTCAAAACTGCTTTTGGAGTTGAGCTGCGACTTATAGTTTTCGAGAAAATGGAATTTTTCTATCGCTCTTCGAGGTAGTCAGGAATTCCAATGCAACCCCTGTAAAAATTTGAAATTTCTTTTTTCTTCCCCGATTTGAAAACTGTTTATGTAGAAGTAAGCTCGTACCTTTCCTGAATTCAAATCTGCTTTTGGAGTTGAGCTGCGACTTATAGTTTTCGAGAAAATGGAATTTTTCTATCGCTCTTCGAGGTAGTCAGGAATTCCAATGCAACCCCTGTAAAAATTTTAAATTTTTTTTTTCTTCCCCGATTTGAAAACTGTTTATGTAGAATTAAGCTCGTACCTTTCCTGAATTCAAAACTGCTTTTGGAGTTGAGCTGCGACTTATACTTTTCGAGAAAATGGAATTTTTCTATCGCTCTTCGAGGTAGTCAGGAATTCCAATGCAACCCCTGTAAAAATTTGAAATTTTTTTTTTCATCCCCGATTTGAAAACTGTTTATGTAGAATTAAGCTCGCACCTTTCCTGAATTCAAAACTGCTTTTGGAGTTGAGCTGCGACTTATAGTTTTCGAGAAAATGGAATTTTTCTATCGCTCTTCGAGATAGTCAGGAATTCCAATGCAACCCCTGTAAAAATTTGAAATTTTTTTTTTCTTCCCCGATTTGAAAACTGTTTATGTAGAATTAAGCTCGTACCTTTCCTGAATTCAAAACTGCTTTTGGAGTTGAGCTGCGACTTATAGTTTTCGAGAAAATGGAATTTTTCTATCGCTCTTCGAGGTAGTCAGGAATTCCAATGCAACCCCTGTAAAAATTTGAAATTTTTTTTTTCTTCCCCGATTTGAAAACTGTTTATGTAGAATTAAGCTCGTACCTTTCCTGAATTCAAATCTGCTTTTGGAGTTGAGCTGCGACTTATAGTTTTCGAGAAAATTGAATTTTTCTATCGCTCTTCGAGGTAGTCAGGAATTCCAATGCAACCCCTGTAAAAATTTGAAATTTTTTTTTTCATCCCCGATTTGAAAACTGTTTATGTAGAATTAAGCTCGCACCTTTCCTGAATTCAAAACTGCTTTGGAGTTGAGCTGCGACTAATAGTTTTCGAGAAAATGGAATTTTTCTATCGCTCTTCGAGGTAGTCAGGAATTCCAATGCAACCCCTGTAAAAATTTGAATTTTTTTTTTTCTTCCCCGATTTGAAAACTGTTTATGTAGAATTAAGCTCGCACCTTTCCTGAATTCAAAACTGCTTTTGGAGTTGAGCTGCGACTTATAGTTTTCGAGAAAATGGAATTTTTCTATCGCTCTTCGAGGTAGTCAGGAATTCCAATGCAACCCCTGTAAAAATTTGAAAGTTTTTTTTTCATCCCCGATTTGAAAACTGTTTATGTAGAATTAAGCTCGCACCTTTCCTGAATTCAAAACTGCTTTTGGAGTTGAGCTGCGACTTATAGTTTTCGAGAAAATGGAATTTTTCTATCGCTCTTCGAGGTAGTCAGGAATTCCAATGCAACCCCTGTAAAAATTTGAAATTTTTTTTTTCATCCCCGATTTGAAAACTGTTTATGTAGAATTAAGCTCGCACCTTTCCTGAATTCAAAACTGCTTTTGGAGTTGAGCTGCGACTTATAGTTTTCGAGAAAATGGAATTTTTCTATCGCTCTTCGAGGTAGTCAGGAATTCCAATGCAACCCCTGTAAAAATTTGAAATTTTTTTTTCTTCCCCGATTTGAAAACTGTTTATGTAGAATTAAGCTCGCACCTTTCCTGAATTCAAATCTGAATTTTTCTATCGCTCTTCGAGGTAGTCAGGAATTCCAATGCTACCCCTGTAAAAATTTGAAATTTTTTTTTTCATCTCCGATTTGAAAACTGTTTATGTAGAATTAAGCTCGCACCTTTCCTGAATTCAGAACTGCTTTTGGAGTTGAGCTGCGACTTATAGTTTTCGAGAAAATGGAATTTTTCTATCGCTCTTCGAGGTAGTCAGGAATTCCAATGCAACCCCTGTAAAAATTTGTAATTTTTTTTTTCATCCCCGATTTGAAAACTGTTTATGTAGAATTAAGCTCGCACCTTTCCTGAATTCAAAACTGCTTTTGGAATTGAGCTGCGACTTATAGTGCGACTTATTCGAGGTAGTCAGGAATTCCAATGCAACCCCTGTAAAAATTTGAAATTTTTTTTTTCTTCCCCGATTTGAAAACTGTTTATGTAGAATTAAGCTCGTACCTTTCCTGAATTCAAATCTGCTTTTGGAGTTGAGCTGCGACTTATAGTTTTCGAGAAAATGGAATTTTTCTATCGCTCTTCGAGGTAGTCAGGAATTCCAATGCAACCCCTGTAAAAATTTGAAATTTTTTTTTTCATCCCCGATTTGAAAACTGTTTATGTAGAATTAAGCTCGCACCTTTCCTGAATTCAAATCTGCTTTTGGAGTTGAGCTGCGACTTATAGTTTTCGAGAAAATGGAATTTTTCTATCGCTCTTCGAGGTAGTCAGGAATTCCAATGCAACCCCTGTAAAAATTTGAAATTTTTTTTTTCATCCCCGATTTGAAAACTGTTTATGTAGAATTAAGCTCGCACCTTTCCTGAATTCAAAACTGCTTTTGGAGTTGAGCTGCGACTTATAGTTTTCGAGAAAATGGAATTTTTCTATCGCTCTTCGAGGTAGTCAGGAATTCCAATGCAACCCCTGTAAAAATTTGAAATTTTTTTTTTCAGCCCCGATTTGAAAACTGTTTATGTAGAATTAAGCTCGCACCTTTCCTGAATTCAAAACTGCTTTTGGAGTTGAGCTGCGACTTATAGTTTTCGAGAAAATGGAATTTTTCTATCGCTCTTCGAGGTAGTCAGGAACTCCAATGCAACCCCTGTAAAAATTTGAAAATTTTTTTTTCTTCCCCGATTTGAAAACTGTTTATGTAGAATTAAGCTCGTACCTTTCCTGAATTCAAAACTGCTTTTGGAGTTGAGCTGCGACTTATAGTTTTCGAGAAAATGGAATTTTTCTATCGCTCTTCGAGGTAGTCAGGAATTCCAATGCAACCCCTGTAAAAATTTGTAATTTTTTTTTTCATCCCCGATTTGAAAACTGTTTATGTAGAATTAAGCTCGCACCTTTCCTGAATTCAAAACTGCTTTTGGAGTTGAGCTGCGACTTATAGTGCGACTTATTCGAGGTAGTCAGGAATTCCAATGCAACCCCTGTAAAAATTTGAAATTTTTTTTTTCTTCCCCGATTTGAAAACTGTTTATGTAGAATTAAGCTCGTACCTTTCCTGAATTCAAATCTGCTTTTGGAGTTGAGCTGCGACTTATAGTTTTCGAGAAAATGGAATTTTTCTATCGCTCTTCGAGGTAGTCAGGAATTCCAATGCAACCCCTGTAAAAATTTGAAATTTTTTTTTTCATCCCCGATTTGAAAACTGTTTATGTAGAATTAAGCTCGCACCTTTCCTGAATTCAAATCTGCTTTTGGAGTTGAGCTGCGACTTATAGTTTTCGAGAAAATGGAATTTTTCTATCGCTCTTCGAGGTAGTCAGGAATTCCAATGCAACCCCTGTAAAAATTTGAAATTTTTTTTTTCATCCCCGATTTGAAAACTGTTTATGTAGAAGTAAGCTCGTACCTTTCCTGAATTCAAATCTGCTTTTGGAGTTGAGCTGCGACTTATAGTTTTCGAGAAAATGGAATTTTTCTATCGCTCTTCGAGGTAGTCAGGAATTCCAATGCAACCCCTGTAAAAATTTGAAATTTTTTTTTTCTTCCCCGATTTGAAAACTGTTTATGTAGAATTAAGCTCGTACCTTTCCTGAATTCAAAACTGCTTTTGGAGTTGAGCTGCGACTTATACTTTTCGAGAAAATGGAATTTTTCTATCGCTCTTCGAGGTAGTCAGGAATTCCAATGCAACCCCTGTAAAAATTTGAAATTTTTTTTTTCATCCCCGATTTGAAAACTGTTTATGTAGAATTAAGCTCGCACCTTTCCTGAATTCAAAACTGCTTTTGGAGTTGAGCTGCGACTTATAGTTTTCGAGAAAATGGAATTTTTCTATCGCTCTTCGAGGTAGTCAGGAATTCCAATGCAACCCCTGTAAAAATTTGAAATTTTTTTTTTCTTCCCCGATTTGAAAACTGTTTATGTAGAATTAAGCTCGTACCTTTCCTGAATTCAAAACTGCTTTTGGAGTTGAGCTGCGACTTATAGTTTTCGAGAAAATGGAATTTTTCTATCGCTCTTCGAGGTAGTCAGGAATTCCAATGCAACCCCTGTAAAAATTTGAAATTTTTTTTTTCTTCCCCGATTTGAAAACTGTTTATGTAGAATTAAGCTCGTACCTTTCCTGAATTCAAATCTGCTTTTGGAGTTGAGCTGCGACTTATAGTTTTCGAGAAAATGGAATTTTTCTATCGCTCTTCGAGGTAGTCAGGAATTCCAATGCAACCCCTGTAAAAATTTTAAATTTTTTTTTTCATCCCCGATTTGAAAACTGTTTATGTAGAATTAAGCTCGCACCTTTCCTGAATTCAAAACTGCTTTTGGAGTTGAGCTGCGACTTATAGTTTTCGAGAAAATGGAATTTTTCTATCGCTCTTCGAGGTAGTCAGGAATTCCAATGCAACCCCTGTAAAAATTTGAAATTTTTTTTTTCTTCCCCGATTTGAAAACTGTTTATGTAGAATTAAGCTCGTACCTTTCCTGAATTCAAATCTGCTTTTGGAGTTGAGCTGCGACTTATAGTTTTCGAGAAAATGGAATTTTTCTATCGCTCTTCGAGGTAGTCAGGAATTCCAATGCAACCCCTGTAAAAATTTGAAATTTTTTTTTTCATCCCCGATTTGAAAACTGTTTATGTAGAATTAAGCTCGCACCTTTCCTGAATTCAAAACTGCTTTGGAGTTGAGCTGCGACTTATAGTTTTCGAGAAAATGGAATTTTTCTATCGCTCTTCGAGGTAGTCAGGAATTCCAATGCAACCCCTGTAAAAATTTGAATTTTTTTTTTTCTTCCCCGATTTGAAAACTGTTTATGTAGAATTAAGCTCGCACCTTTCCTGAATTCAAAACTGCTTTTGGAGTTGAGCTGCGACTTATAGTTTTCGAGAAAATGGAATTTTTCTATCGCTCTTCGAGGTAGTCAGGAATTCCAATGCAACCCCTGTAAAAATTTGAAATTTTTTTTTTCATCCCCGATTTGAAAACTGTTTATGTAGAATTAAGCTCGCACCTTTCCTGAATTCAAAACTGCTTTTGGAGTTGAGCTGCGACTTATAGTTTTCGAGAAAATGGAATTTTTCTATCGCTCTTCGAGGTAGTCAGGAATTCCAATGCAACCCCTGTAAAAATTTGAAATTTTTTTTTTCATCCCCGATTTGAAAACTGTTTATGTAGAATTAAGCTCGCACCTTTCCTGAATTCAAAACTGCTTTGGAGTTGAGCTGCGACTTATAGTTTTCGAGAAAATGGAATTTTTCTATCGCTCTTCGAGGTAGTCAGGAATTCCAATGCAACCCCTGTAAAAATTTGAATTTTTTTTTTTCTTCCCCGATTTGAAAACTGTTTATGTAGAATTAAGCTCGCACCTTTCCTGAATTCAAAACTGCTTTTGGAGTTGAGCTGCGACTTATAGTTTTCGAGAAAATGGAATTTTTCTATCGCTCTTCGAGGTAGTCAGGAATTCCAATGCAACCCCTGTAAAAATTTGAAATTTTTTTTTTCATCCCCGATTTGAAAACTGTTTATGTAGAATTAAGCTCGCACCTTTCCTGAATTCAAAACTGCTTTTGGAGTTGAGCTGCGACTTATAGTTTTCGAGAAAATGGAATTTTTCTATCGCTCTTCGAGGTAGTCAGGAATTCCAATGCAACCCCTGTAAAAATTTGAAATTTTTTTTTTCATCCCCGATTTGAAAACTGTTTATGTAGAATTAAGCTCGCACCTTTCCTGAATTCAAATCTGCTTTTGGAGTTGAACTGCGACTTATAGTTTTCGAGAAAATGGAATTTTTCTATCGCTCTTCGAGGTAGTCAGGAATTCCAATGCAACCCCTGTAAAAATTTGAAATTTTTTTTTTCATCCCCGATTTGAAAACTGTTTATGTAGAATTAAGCTCGCACCTTTCCTGAATTCAAAACTGCTTTTGGAGTTGAGCTGCGACTTATAGTTTTCGAGAAAATGGAATTTTTCTATCGCTCTTCGAGGTAGTCAGGAATTCCAATGCAACCCCTGTAAAAATTTGAAATTTTTTTTTTCTTCCCCGATTTGAAAACTGTTTATGTAGAATTAAGCTCGTACCTTTCCTGAATTCAAATCTGCTTTTGGAGTTGAGCTGCGACTTATAGTTTTCGAGAAAATGGAATTTTTCTATCGCTCTTCGAGGTAGTCAGGAATTCCAATGCAACCCCTGTAAAAATTTGAAATTTTTTTTTTCATCCCCGATTTGAAAACTGTTTATGTAGAATTAAGCTCGCACCTTTCCTGAATTCAAAACTGCTTTTGGAGTTGAGCTGCGACTTATAGTTTTCGAGAAAATGGAATTTTTCTATCGCTCTTCGAGGTAGTCAGGAATTCCAATGCAACCCCTGTAAAAATTTGAAATTTTTTTTTTCATCCCCGATTTGAAAACTGTTTATGTAGAATTAAGCTCGCACCTTTCCTGAATTCAAATCTGCTTTTGGAGTTGAACTGCGACTTATAGTTTTCGAGAAAATGGAATTTTTCTATCGCTCTTCGAGGTAGTCAGGAATTCCAATGCAACCCCTGTAAAAATTTGAAATTTTTTTTTTCATCCCCGATTTGAAAACTGTTTATGTAGAATTAAGCTCGCACCTTTCCTGAATTCAAAACTGCTTTTGGAGTTGAGCTGCGACTTATAGTTTTCGAGAAAATGGAATTTTTCTATCGCTCTTCGAGGTAGTCAGGAATTCCAATGCAACCCCTGTAAAAATTTGAAATTTTTTTTTTCTTCCCCGATTTGAAAACTGTTTATGTAGAATTAAGCTCGCACCTTTCCTGAATTCAAATCTGCTTTTGGAGTTGAGCTGCGACTTATAGTTTTCGAGAAAATGGAATTTTTCTATCGCTCTTCGAGGTAGTCAGGAATTCCAATGCAACCCCTGTAAAAATTTGTAATTTTTTTTTTCATCCCCGATTTGAAAACTGTTTATGTAGAATTAAGCTCGCACCTTTCCTGAATTCAAAACTGCTTTTGGAATTGAGCTGCGACTTATAGTGCGACTTATTCGAGGTAGTCAGGAATTCCAATGCAACCCCTGTAAAAATTTGAAATTTTTTTTTTCTTCCCCGATTTGAAAACTGTTTATGTAGAATTAAGCTCGTACCTTTCCTGAATTCAAATCTGCTTTTGGAGTTGAGCTGCGACTTATAGTTTTCGAGAAAATGGAATTTTTCTATCGCTCTTCGAGGTAGTCAGGAATTCCAATGCAACCCCTGTAAAAATTTGAAATTTTTTTTTTCATCCCCGATTTGAAAACTGTTTATGTAGAATTAAGCTCGCACCTTTCCTGAATTCAAATCTGCTTTTGGAGTTGAGCTGCGACTTATAGTTTTCGAGAAAATGGAATTTTTCTATCGCTCTTCGAGGTAGTCAGGAATTCCAATGCAACCCCTGTAAAAATTTGAAATTTTTTTTTTCATCCCCGATTTGAAAACTGTTTATGTAGAATTAAGCTCGCACCTTTCCTGAATTCAAAACTGCTTTTGGAGTTGAGCTGCGACTTATAGTTTTCGAGAAAATGGAATTTTTCTATCGCTCTTCGAGGTAGTCAGGAATTCCAATGCAACCCCTGTAAAAATTTGAAATTTTTTTTTTCATCCCCGATTTGAAAACTGTTTATGTAGAATTAAGCTCGCACCTTTCCTGAATTCAAAACTGCTTTTGGAGTTGAGCTGCGACTTATAGTTTTCGAGAAAATGGAATTTTTCTATCGCTCTTCGAGGTAGTCAGGAATTCCAATGCAACCCCTGTAAAAATTTGAAATTTTTTTTTTCATCCCCGATTTGAAAACTGTTTATGTAGAATTAAGCTCGCACCTTTCCTGAATTCAAAACTGCTTTTGGAGTTGAGCTGCGACTTATAGTTTTCGAGAAAATGGAATTTTTCTATCGCTCTTCGAGGTAGTCAGGAATTCCAATGCAACCCCTGTAAAAATTTGAAATTTTTTTTTTCATCCCCGATTTGAAAACTGTTTATGTAGAATTAAGCTCGCACCTTTCCTGAATTCAAATCTGCTTTTGGAGTTGAACTGCGACTTATAGTTTTCGAGAAAATGGAATTTTTCTATCGCTCTTCGAGGTAGTCAGGAATTCCAATGCAACCCCTGTAAAAATTTGAAATTTTTTTTTTCATCCCCGATTTGAAAACTGTTTATGTAGAATTAAGCTCGCACCTTTCCTGAATTCAAAACTGCTTTTGGAGTTGAGCTGCGACTTATAGTTTTCGAGAAAATGGAATTTTTCTATCGCTCTTCGAGGTAGTCAGGAATTCCAATGCAACCCCTGTAAAAATTTGAAATTTTTTTTTTCTTCCCCGATTTGAAAACTGTTTATGTAGAATTAAGCTCGCACCTTTCCTGAATTCAAATCTGCTTTTGGAGTTGAGCTGCGACTTATAGTTTTCGAGAAAATGGAATTTTTCTATCGCTCTTCGAGGTAGTCAGGAATTCCAATGCTACCCCTGTAAAAATTTGAAATTTTTTTTTTCATCTCCGATTTGAAAACTGTTTATGTAGAATTAAGCTCGCACCTTTCCTGAATTCAGAACTGCTTTTGGAGTTGAGCTGCGACTTATAGTTTTCGAGAAAATGGAATTTTTCTATCGCTCTTCGAGGTAGTCAGGAATTCCAATGCAACCCCTGTAAAAATTTGTAATTTTTTTTTTCATCCCCGATTTGAAAACTGTTTATGTAGAATTAAGCTCGCACCTTTCCTGAATTCAAAACTGCTTTTGGAATTGAGCTGCGACTTATAGTGCGACTTATTCGAGGTAGTCAGGAATTCCAATGCAACCCCTGTAAAAATTTGAAATTTTTTTTTTCTTCCCCGATTTGAAAACTGTTTATGTAGAATTAAGCTCGTACCTTTCCTGAATTCAAAACTGCTTTTGGAGTTGAGCTGCGACTTATAGTTTTCGAGAAAATGGAATTTTTCTATCGCTCTTCGAGGTAGTCAGGAACTCCAATGCAACCCCTGTAAAAATTTGAAATTTTTTTTTTCTTCCCCGATTTGAAAACTGTTTATGTAGAATTAAGCTCGTACCTTTCCTGAATTCAAAACTGCTTTTGGAGTTGAGCTGCGACTTATAGTTTTCGAGAAAATGGAATTTTTCTATCGCTCTTCGAGGTAGTCAGGAATTCCAATGCAACCCCTGTAAAAATTTGTAATTTTTTTTTTCATCCCCGATTTGAAAACTGTTTATGTAGAATTAAGCTCGCACCTTTCCTGAATTCAAAACTGCTTTTGGAGTTGAGCTGCGACTTATAGTGCGACTTATTCGAGGTAGTCAGGAATTCCAATGCAACCCCTGTAAAAATTTGAAATTTTTTTTTTCTTCCACGATTTGAAAACTGTTTATGTAGAATTAAGCTCGTACCTTTCCTGAATTCAAATCTGCTTTTGGAGTTGAGCTGCGACTTATAGTTTTCGAGAAAATGGAATTTTTCTATCGCTCTTCGAGGTAGTCAGGAATTCCAATGCAACCCCTGTAAAAATTTGAAATTTTTTTTTTCATCCCCGATTTGAAAACTGTTTATGTAGAATTAAGCTCGCACCTTTCCTGAATTCAAATCTGCTTTTGGAGTTGAGCTGCGACTTATAGTTTTCGAGAAAATGGAATTTTTCTATCGCTCTTCGAGGTAGTCAGGAATTCCAATGCAACCCCTGTAAAAATTTGAAATTTTTTTTTTCATCCCCGATTTGAAAACTGTTTATGTAGAATTAAGCTCGCACCTTTCCTGAATTCAAAACTGCTTTTGGAGTTGAGCTGCGACTTATAGTTTTCGAGAAAATGGAATTTTTCTATCGCTCTTCGAGGTAGTCAGGAATTCCAATGCAACCCCTGTAAAAATTTGAAATTTTTTTTTTTCAGCCCCGATTTGAAAACTGTTTATGTAGAATTAAGCTCGCACCTTTCCTGAATTCAAAACTGCTTTTGGAGTTGAGCTGCGACTTATAGTTTTCGAGAAAATGGAATTTTTCTATCGCTCTTCGAGGTAGTCAGGAACTCCAATGCAACCCCTGTAAAAATTTGAAATTTTTTTTTTCTTCCCCGATTTGAAAACTGTTTATGTAGAATTAAGCTCGTACCTTTCCTGAATTCAAAACTGCTTTTGGAGTTGAGCTGCGACTTATACTTTTCGAGAAAATGGAATTTTTCTATCGCTCTTCGAGGTAGTCAGGAATTCCAATGCAACCCCTGTAAAAATTTGAAATTTTTTTTTTCATCCCCGATTTGAAAACTGTTTATGTAGAATTAAGCTCGCACCTTTCCTGAATTCAAATCTGCTTTTGGAGTTGAGCTGCGACTTATAGTTTTCGAGAAAATGGAATTTTTCTATCGCTCTTCGAGGTAGTCAGGAATTCCAATGCAACCCCTGTAAAAATTTGAAATTTTTTTTTTCTTCCCCGATTTGAAAACTGTTTATGTAGAATTAAGCTCGTACCTTTCCTGAATTCAAATCTGCTTTTGGAGTTGAGCTGCGACTTATAGTTTTCGAGAAAATGGAATTTTTCTATCGCTCTTCGAGGTAGTCAGGAATTCCAATGCAACCCCTGTAAAAATTTGAAATTTTTTTTTTCTTCCCCGATTTGAAAACTGTTTATGTAGAATTAAGCTCGTACCTTTCCTGAATTCAAATCTGCTTTTGGAGTTGAGCTGCGACTTATAGTTTTCGAGAAAATGGAATTTTTCTATCGCTCTTCGAGGTAGTCAGGAATTCCAATGCAACCCCTGTAAAAATTTGAAATTTTTTTTTTCATCCCCGATTTGAAAACTGTTTATGTAGAATTAAGCTCGCACCTTTCCTGAATTCAAATCTGCTTTTGGAGTTGAGCTGCGACTTATAGTTTTCGAGAAAATGGAATTTTTCTATCGCTCTTCGAGGTAGTCAGGAATTCCAATGCAACCCCTGTAAAAATTTGAAATTTTTTTTTTCATCCCCGATTTGAAAACTGTTTATGTAGAATTAAGCTCGCACCTTTCCTGAATTCAAAACTGCTTTTGGAGTTGAGCTGCGACTTATAGTTTTCGAGAAAATGGAATTTTTCTATCGCTCTTCGAGGTAGTCAGGAATTCCAATGCAACCCCTGTAAAAATTTGAAATTTTTTTTTTCATCCCCGATTTGAAAACTGTTTATGTAGAATTAAGCTCGCACCTTTCCTGAATTCAAAACTGCTTTTGGAGTTGAGCTGCGACTTATAGTTTTCGAGAAAATGGAATTTTTCTATCGCTCTTCGAGGTAGTCAGGAATTCCAATGCAACCCCTGTAAAAATTTGAAATTTTTTTTTTCATCCCCGATTTGAAAACTGTTTATGTAGAATTAAGCTCGTACCTTTCCTGAATTCAAATCTGCTTTTGGAGTTGAGCTGCGACTTATAGTTTTCGAGAAAATGGAATTTTTCTATCGCTCTTCGAGGTAGTCAGGAATTCCAATGCAACCCCTGTAAAAATTTGAAATTTTTTTTTTCATCCCCGATTTGAAAACTGTTTATGTAGAATTAAGCTCGCACCTTTCCTGAATTCAAAACTGCTTTTGGAGTTGAGCTGCGACTTATAGTTTTCGAGAAAATGGAATTTTTCTATCGCTCTTCGAGGTAGTCAGGAATTCCAATGCAACCCCTGTAAAAATTTGAAATTTTTTTTTTCATCCCCGATTTGAAAACTGTTTATGTAGAATTAAGTTCGCACCTTTCCTGAATTCAAAACTGCTTTTGGAGTTGAGCTGCGACTTATAGTTTTCGAGAAAATGGAATTTTTCTATCGCTCTTCGAGGTAGTCAGGAATTCCAATGCAACCCCTGTAAAAATTTGAAATTTTTTTTTTCATCCCCGATTTGAAAACTGTTTATGTAGAATTAAGCTCGCACCTTTCCTGAATTCAAAACTGCTTTTGGAGTTGAGCTGCGACTTATAGTTTTCGAGAAAATGGAATTTTTCTATCGCTCTTCGAGGTAGTCAGGAATTCCAATGCAACCCCTGTAAAAATTTGAAATTTTTTTTTTCATCCCCGATTTGAAAACTGTTTATGTAGAATTAAGCTCGCACCTTTCCTGAATTCAAAACTGCTTTTGGAGTTGAGCTGCGACTTATAGTTTTCGAGAAAATGGAATTTTTCTATCGCTCTTCGAGGTAGTCAGGAATTCCAATGCAACCCCTGTAAAAATTTGAAATTTTTTTTTTCAGCCCCGATTTGAAAACTGTTCATGTAGAATTAAGCTCGCACCTTTCCTGAATTCAAAACTGCTTTTGGAGTTGAGCTGCGACTTATAGTTTTCGAGAAAATGGAATTTTTCTATCGCTCTTCGAGGTAGTCAGGAACTCCAATGCAACCCCTGTAAAAATTTGAAATTTTTTTTTCATCCCCGATTTGAAAACTGTTTATGTAGAATTAAGCTCGCACCTTTCCTGAATTCAAATCTGCTTTTGGAGTTGAGCTGCGACTTATAGTTTTCGAGAAAATGGAATTTTTCTATCGCTCTTCGAGGTAGTCAGGAATTCCAATGCAACCCCTGTAAAAATTTGAAATTTTTTTTTTCATCCCCGATTTGAAAACTGTTTATGTAGAATTAAGCTCGCACCTTTCCTGAATTCAAAACTGCTTTTGGAGTTGAGCTGCGACTTATAGTTTTCGAGAAAATGGAATTTTTCTATCGCTCTTCGAGGTAGTCAGGAATTCCAATGCAACCCCTGTAAAAATTTGAAATTTTTTTTTTCTTCCCCGATTTGAAAACTGTTTATGTAGAATTAAGCTCGTACCTTTCCTGAATTCAAATCTGCTTTTGGAGTTGAGCTGCGACTTATAGTTTTCGAGAAAATGGAATTTTTCTATCGCTCTTCGAGGTAGTCAGGAATTCCAATGCAACCCCTGTAAAAATTTGAAATTTTTTTTTTCTTCCCCGATTTGAAAACTGTTTATGTAGAATTAAGTTCGTACCTTTCCTGAATTCAAATCTGCTTTTGGAGTTGAGCTGCGACTTATAGTTTTCGAGAAAATGGAATTTTTCTATCGCTCTTCGAGGTAGTCAGGAATTCCAATGCAACCCCTGTAAAAATTTGAAATTTTTTTTTTCATCCCCGATTTGAAAACTGTTTATGTAGAATTAAGCTCGCACCTTTCCTGAATTCAAATCTGCTTTTGGAGTTGAGCTGCGACTTATAGTTTTCGAGAAAATGGAATTTTTCTATCGCTCTTCGAGGTAGTCAGGAATTCCAATGCAACCCCTGTAAAAATTTGAAATTTTTTTTTTCATCCCCGATTTGAAAACTGTTTATGTAGAATTAAGCTCGCACCTTTCCTGAATTCAAAACTGCTTTTGGAGTTGAGCTGCGACTTATAGTTTTCGAGAAAATGGAATTTTTCTATCGCTCTTCGAGGTAGTCAGGAATTCCAATGCAACCCCTGTAAAAATTTGAAATTTTTTTTTTCATCCCCGATTTGAAAACTGTTTATGTAGAATTAAGCTCGCACCTTTCCTGAATTCAAAACTGCTTTTGGAGTTGAGCTGCGACTTATAGTTTTCGAGAAAATGGAATTTTTCTATCGCTCTTCGAGGTAGTCAGGAATTCCAATGCAACCCCTGTAAAAATTTGAAATTTTTTTTTTCTTCCCCGATTTGAAAATTGTTTATGTAGAATTAAGCTCGTACCTTTCCTGAATTCAAATCTGCTTTTGGAGTTGAGCTGCGACTTATAGTTTTCGAGAAAATGGAATTTTTCTATCGCTCTTCGAGGTAGTCAGGAATTCCAATGCAACCCCTGTAAAAATTTGAAATTTTTTTTTTCATCCCCGATTTGAAAACTGTTTATGTAGAATTAAGCTCGCACCTTTCCTGAATTCAAAACTGCTTTTGGAGTTGAGCTGCGACTTATAGTTTTCGAGAAAATGGAATTTTTCTATCGCTCTTCGAGGTAGTCAGGAATTCCAATGCAACCCCTGTAAAAATTTGAAATTTTTTTTTTCATCCCCGATTTGAAAACTGTTTATGTAGAATTAAGCTCCCACCTTTCCTGAATTCAAAACTGCTTTTGGAGTTGAGCTGCGACTTATAGTTTTCGAGAAAATGGAATTTTTCTATCGCTCTTCGAGGTAGTCAGGAATTCCAATGCAACCCCTGTAAAAATTTGAAATTTTTTTTTTCATCCCCGATTTGAAAACTGTTTATGTAGAATTAAGCTCGCACCTTTCCTGAATTCAAAACTGCTTTTGGAGTTGAGCTGCGACTTATAGTTTTCGAGAAAATGGAATTTTTCTATCGCTCTTCGAGGTAGTCAGGAATTCCAATGCAACCCCTGTAAAAATTTGAAATTTTTTTTTCATCCCCGATTTGAAAACTGTTTATGTAGAATTAAGCTCGCACCTTTCCTGAATTCAAAACTGCTTTTGGAGTTGAGCTGCGACTTATAGTTTTCGAGAAAATGGAATTTTTCTATCGCTCTTCGAAATAGTCAGGTAGTCAGGAATTCCAATGCAACCCCTGTAAAAATTTGAAATTTTTTTTTTTCATCCCCGATTTGAAAACTGTTTATGTAGAATTAAGCTCGCACCTTTCCTGAATTCAAAACTGCTTTTGGAGTTGAGCTGCGACTTATAGTTTTCGAGAAAATGGAATTTTTCTATCGCTCTTCGAGGTAGTCAGGAATTCCAATGCAACCCCTGTAAAAATTTGAAATTTTTTTTTCATCCCCGATTTGAAAACTGTTTATGTAGAATTAAGCTCGCACCTTTCCTGAACTCAAATCTGCTTTTGGAGTTGAGTTGCGACTTATAGTTTTCGAGAAAATGGAATTTTTCTATCGCTCTTCGAAATAGTCAGGTAGTCAGGAATTCCAATGCAACCCCTGTAAAAATTTGAAATTTTTTTTTTCATCCCCGATTTGAAAACTGTTTATGTAGAATTAAGCTCGCACCTTTCCTGAATTCAAAACTGCTTTTGGAGTTGAGCTGCGACTTATAGTTTTCGAGAAAATGGAATTTTTCTATCGCTCTTCGAGGTAGTCAGGAATTCCAATGCAACCCCTGTAAAAATTTGAAATTTTTTTTTTCATCCCCGATTTGAAAACTGTTTATGTAGAATTAAGCTCGCACCTTTCCTGAATTCAAAACTGCTTTTGGAGTTGAGCTGCGACTTATAGTTTTCGAGAAAATGGAATTTTTCTATCGCTCTTCGAGGTAGTCAGGAATTCCAATGCAACCCCTGTAAAAATTTGAAATTTTTTTTTTCTTCCCCGATTTGAAAACTGTTTATGTAGAATTAAGCTCGTACCTTTCCTGAATTCAAATCTGCTTTTGGAGTTGAGCTGCGACTTATAGTTTTCGAGAAAATGGAATTTTTCTATCGCTCTTCGAGGTAGTCAGGAATTCCAATGCAACCCCTGTAAAAATTTGAAATTTTTTTTTCATCCCCGATTTGAAAACTGTTTATGTAGAATTAAGCTCGCACCTTTCCTGAATTCAAATCTGCTTTTGGAGTTGAGCTGCGACTTATAGTTTTCGAGAAAATGGAATTTTTCTATCGCTCTTCGAAATAGTCAGGTAGTCAGGAATTCCAATGCAACCCCTGTAAAAATTTGAAATTTTTTTTTTCATCCCCGATTTGAAAACTGTTTATGTAGAATTAAGCTCGCACCTTTCCTGAATTCAAAACTGCTTTTGGAGTTGAGCTGCGACTTATAGTTTTCGAGAAAATGGAATTTTTCTATCGCTCTTCGAGGTAGTCAGGAATTCCAATGCAACCCCTGTAAAAATTTGAAATTTTTTTTTTCATCCCCGATTTGAAAACTGTTTATGTAGAATTAAGCTCGTACCTTTCCTGAATTCAAAACTGGTTTTGGAGTTGAGCTGCGACTTATAGTTTTCGAGAAAATGGAATTTTTCTATCGCTCTTCGAGGTAGTCAGGAATTCCAATGCAACCCCTGTAAAAATTTGAAATTTTTTTTTTCATCCCCGATTTGAAAACTGTTTATGTAGAATTAAGCTCGCACCTTTCCTGAATTCAAAACTGCTTTTGGAGTTGAGCTGCGACTTATAGTTTTCGAGAAAATGGAATTTTTCTATCGCTCTTCGAGGTAGTCAGGAATTCCAATGCAACCCCTGTAAAAATTTGAAATTTTTTTTTTCTTCCCCGATTTGAAAACTGTTTATGTAGAAGTAAGCTCGTACCTTTCCTGAATTCAAATCTGCTTTTGGAGTTGAGCTGCGACTTATAGTTTTCGAGAAAATGGAATTTTTCTATCGCTCTTCGAGGTAGTCAGGAATTCCAATGCAACCCCTGTAAAAATTTGAATTTTTTTTTTTCATCCCCGATTTGAAAACTGTTTATGTAGAATTAAGCTCGCACCTTTCCTGAATTCAAAACTGCTTTTGGAGTTGAGCTGCGACTTATAGTTTTCGAGAAAATGGAATTTTTCTATCGCTCTTCGAGGTAGTCAGGAACTCCAATGCAACCCCTGTAAAAATTTGAAATTTTTTTTTTCTTCCCCGATTTGAAAACTGTTTATGTAGAATTAAGCTCGTACCTTTCCTGAATTCAAATCTGCTTTTGGAGTTGAGCTGCGACTTAAAGTTTTCGAGAAAATGGAATTTTTCTATCGCTCTTCGAGGTAGTCAGGAATTCCAATGCAACCCCTGTAAAAATTTGAAATTTTTTTTTTCATCCCCGATTTGAAAACTGTTTATGTAGAATTAAGCTCGCACCTTTCCTGAATTCAAATCTGCTTTTGGAGTTGAGCTGCGACTTATAGTTTTCGAGAAAATGGAATTTTTCTATCGCTCTTCGAGGTAGTCAGGAATTCCAATGCAACCCCTGTAAAAATTTGAAATTTTTTTTTTCATCCCCGATTTGAAAACTGTTTATGTAGAATTAAGCTCGCACCTTTCCTGAATTCAAAACTGCTTTTGGAGTTGAGCTGCGACTTATAGTTTTCGAGAAAATGGAATTTTTCTATCGCTCTTCGAGGTAGTCAGGAATTCCAATGCAACCCCTGTAAAAATTTGAAATTTTTTTTTTCATCCCCGATTTGAAAACTGTTTATGTAGAATTAAGCTCGCACCTTTCCTGAATTCAAAACTGCTTTTGGAGTTGAGCTGCGACTTATAGTTTTCGAGAAAATGGAATTTTTCTATCGCTCTTCGAGGTAGTCAGGAATTCCAATGCAACCCCTGTAAAAATTTGAAATTTTTTTTTTCATCCCCGATTTGAAAACTGTTTATGTAGAATTAAGCTCGTACCTTTCCTGAATTCAAATCTGCTTTTGGAGTTGAGCTGCGACTTATAGTTTTCGAGAAAATGGAATTTTTCTATCGCTCTTCGAGGTAGTCAGGAATTCCAATGCAACCCCTGTAAAAATTTGAAATTTTTTTTTTCATCCCCGATTTGAAAACTGTTTATGTAGAATTAAGCTCGCACCTTTCCTGAATTCAAAACTGCTTTTGGAGTTGAGCTGCGACTTATAGTTTTCGAGAAAATGGAATTTTTCTATCGCTCTTCGAGGTAGTCAGGAATTCCAATGCAACCCCTGTAAAAATTTGAAATTTTTTTTTTCATCCCCGATTTGAAAACTGTTTATGTAGAATTAAGTTCGCACCTTTCCTGAATTCAAAACTGCTTTTGGAGTTGAGCTGCGACTTATAGTTTTCGAGAAAATGGAATTTTTCTATCGCTCTTCGAGGTAGTCAGGAATTCCAATGCAACCCCTGTAAAAATTTGAAATTTTTTTTTTCATCCCCGATTTGAAAACTGTTTATGTAGAATTAAGCTCGCACCTTTCCTGAATTCAAAACTGCTTTTGGAGTTGAGCTGCGACTTATAGTTTTCGAGAAAATGGAATTTTTCTATCGCTCTTCGAGGTAGTCAGGAATTCCAATGCAACCCCTGTAAAAATTTGAAATTTTTTTTTTCATCCCCGATTTGAAAACTGTTTATGTAGAATTAAGCTCGCACCTTTCCTGAATTCAAAACTGCTTTTGGAGTTGAGCTGCGACTTATAGTTTTCGAGAAAATGGAATTTTTCTATCGCTCTTCGAGGTAGTCAGGAATTCCAATGCAACCCCTGTAAAAATTTGAAATTTTTTTTTTCAGCCCCGATTTGAAAACTGTTTATGTAGAATTAAGCTCGCACCTTTCCTGAATTCAAAACTGCTTTTGGAGTTGAGCTGCGACTTATAGTTTTCGAGAAAATGGAATTTTTCTATCGCTCTTCGAGGTAGTCAGGAACTCCAATGCAACCCCTGTAAAAATTTGAAATTTTTTTTTCATCCCCGATTTGAAAACTGTTTATGTAGAATTAAGCTCGCACCTTTCCTGAATTCAAATCTGCTTTTGGAGTTGAGCTGCGACTTATAGTTTTCGAGAAAATGGAATTTTTCTATCGCTCTTCGAGGTAGTCAGGAATTCCAATGCAACCCCTGTAAAAATTTGAAATTTTTTTTTTCATCCCCGATTTGAAAACTGTTTATGTAGAATTAAGCTCGCACCTTTCCTGAATTCAAAACTGCTTTTGGAGTTGAGCTGCGACTTATAGTTTTCGAGAAAATGGAATTTTTCTATCGCTCTTCGAGGTAGTCAGGAATTCCAATGCAACCCCTGTAAAAATTTGAAATTTTTTTTTTCTTCCCCGATTTGAAAACTGTTTATGTAGAATTAAGCTCGTACCTTTCCTGAATTCAAATCTGCTTTTGGAGTTGAGCTGCGACTTATAGTTTTCGAGAAAATGGAATTTTTCTATCGCTCTTCGAGGTAGTCAGGAATTCCAATGCAACCCCTGTAAAAATTTGAAATTTTTTTTTTCTTCCCCGATTTGAAAACTGTTTATGTAGAATTAAGTTCGTACCTTTCCTGAATTCAAATCTGCTTTTGGAGTTGAGCTGCGACTTATAGTTTTCGAGAAAATGGAATTTTTCTATCGCTCTTCGAGGTAGTCAGGAATTCCAATGCAACCCCTGTAAAAATTTGAAATTTTTTTTTTCATCCCCGATTTGAAAACTGTTTATGTAGAATTAAGCTCGCACCTTTCCTGAATTCAAAACTGCTTTTGGAGTTGAGCTGCGACTTATAGTTTTCGAGAAAATGGAATTTTTCTATCGCTCTTCGAGGTAGTCAGGAATTCCAATGCAACCCCTGTAAAAATTTGAAATTTTTTTTTTCATCCCCGATTTGAAAACTGTTTATGTAGAATTAAGCTCGTACCTTTCCTGAATTCAAATCTGCTTTTGGAGTTGAGCTGCGACTTATAGTTTTCGAGAAAATGGAATTTTTCTATCGCTCTTCGAGGTAGTCAGGAATTCCAATGCAACCCCTGTAAAAATTTGAAATTTTTTTTTTCATCCCCGATTTGAAAACTGTTTATGTAGAATTAAGCTCGCACCTTTCCTGAATTCAAAACTGCTTTTGGAGTTGAGCTGCGACTTATAGTTTTCGAGAAAATGGAATTTTTCTATCGCTCTTCGAGGTAGTCAGGAATTCCAATGCAACCCCTGTAAAAATTTGAAATTTTTTTTTTCATCCCCGATTTGAAAACTGTTTATGTAGAATTAAGTTCGCACCTTTCCTGAATTCAAAACTGCTTTTGGAGTTGAGCTGCGACTTATAGTTTTCGAGAAAATGGAATTTTTCTATCGCTCTTCGAGGTAGTCAGGAATTCCAATGCAACCCCTGTAAAAATTTGAAATTTTTTTTTTCATCCCCGATTTGAAAACTGTTTATGTAGAATTAAGCTCGCACCTTTCCTGAATTCAAAACTGCTTTTGGAGTTGAGCTGCGACTTATAGTTTTCGAGAAAATGGAATTTTTCTATCGCTCTTCGAGGTAGTCAGGAATTCCAATGCAACCCCTGTAAAAATTTGAAATTTTTTTTTTCATCCCCGATTTGAAAACTGTTTATGTAGAATTAAGCTCGCACCTTTCCTGAATTCAAAACTGCTTTTGGAGTTGAGCTGCGACTTATAGTTTTCGAGAAAATGGAATTTTTCTATCGCTCTTCGAGGTAGTCAGGAATTCCAATGCAACCCCTGTAAAAATTTGAAATTTTTTTTTTCAGCCCCGATTTGAAAACTGTTTATGTAGAATTAAGCTCGCACCTTTCCTGAATTCAAAACTGCTTTTGGAGTTGAGCTGCGACTTATAGTTTTCGAGAAAATGGAATTTTTCTATCGCTCTTCGAGGTAGTCAGGAACTCCAATGCAACCCCTGTAAAAATTTGAAATTTTTTTTTCATCCCCGATTTGAAAACTGTTTATGTAGAATTAAGCTCGCACCTTTCCTGAATTCAAATCTGCTTTTGGAGTTGAGCTGCGACTTATAGTTTTCGAGAAAATGGAATTTTTCTATCGCTCTTCGAGGTAGTCAGGAATTCCAATGCAACCCCTGTAAAAATTTGAAATTTTTTTTTTCATCCCCGATTTGAAAACTGTTTATGTAGAATTAAGCTCGCACCTTTCCTGAATTCAAAACTGCTTTTGGAGTTGAGCTGCGACTTATAGTTTTCGAGAAAATGGAATTTTTCTATCGCTCTTCGAGGTAGTCAGGAATTCCAATGCAACCCCTGTAAAAATTTGAAATTTTTTTTTTCTTCCCCGATTTGAAAACTGTTTATGTAGAATTAAGCTCGTACCTTTCCTGAATTCAAATCTGCTTTTGGAGTTGAGCTGCGACTTATAGTTTTCGAGAAAATGGAATTTTTCTATCGCTCTTCGAGGTAGTCAGGAATTCCAATGCAACCCCTGTAAAAATTTGAAATTTTTTTTTTCTTCCCCGATTTGAAAACTGTTTATGTAGAATTAAGTTCGTACCTTTCCTGAATTCAAATCTGCTTTTGGAGTTGAGCTGCGACTTATAGTTTTCGAGAAAATGGAATTTTTCTATCGCTCTTCGAGGTAGTCAGGAATTCCAATGCAACCCCTGTAAAAATTTGAAATTTTTTTTTTCATCCCCGATTTGAAAACTGTTTATGTAGAATTAAGCTCGCACCTTTCCTGAATTCAAATCTGCTTTTGGAGTTGAGCTGCGACTTATAGTTTTCGAGAAAATGGAATTTTTCTATCGCTCTTCGAGGTAGTCAGGAATTCCAATGCAACCCCTGTAAAAATTTGAAATTTTTTTTTTCATCCCCGATTTGAAAACTGTTTATGTAGAATTAAGCTCGCACCTTTCCTGAATTCAAAACTGCTTTTGGAGTTGAGCTGCGACTTATAGTTTTCGAGAAAATGGAATTTTTCTATCGCTCTTCGAGGTAGTCAGGAATTCCAATGCAACCCCTGTAAAAATTTGAAATTTTTTTTTTCATCCCCGATTTGAAAACTGTTTATGTAGAATTAAGCTCGCACCTTTCCTGAATTCAAAACTGCTTTTGGAGTTGAGCTGCGACTTATAGTTTTCGAGAAAATGGAATTTTTCTATCGCTCTTCGAGGTAGTCAGGAATTCCAATGCAACCCCTGTAAAAATTTGAAATTTTTTTTTTCTTCCCCGATTTGAAAATTGTTTATGTAGAATTAAGCTCGTACCTTTCCTGAATTCAAATCTGCTTTTGGAGTTGAGCTGCGACTTATAGTTTTCGAGAAAATGGAATTTTTCTATCGCTCTTCGAGGTAGTCAGGAATTCCAATGCAACCCCTGTAAAAATTTGAAATTTTTTTTTTCATCCCCGATTTGAAAACTGTTTATGTAGAATTAAGCTCGCACCTTTCCTGAATTCAAAACTGCTTTTGGAGTTGAGCTGCGACTTATAGTTTTCGAGAAAATGGAATTTTTCTATCGCTCTTCGAGGTAGTCAGGAATTCCAATGCAACCCCTGTAAAAATTTGAAATTTTTTTTTTCATCCCCGATTTGAAAACTGTTTATGTAGAATTAAGCTCCCACCTTTCCTGAATTCAAAACTGCTTTTGGAGTTGAGCTGCGACTTATAGTTTTCGAGAAAATGGAATTTTTCTATCGCTCTTCGAGGTAGTCAGGAATTCCAATGCAACCCCTGTAAAAATTTGAAATTTTTTTTTTCATCCCCGATTTGAAAACTGTTTATGTAGAATTAAGCTCGCACCTTTCCTGAATTCAAAACTGCTTTTGGAGTTGAGCTGCGACTTATAGTTTTCGAGAAAATGGAATTTTTCTATCGCTCTTCGAGGTAGTCAGGAATTCCAATGCAACCCCTGTAAAAATTTGAAATTTTTTTTTCATCCCCGATTTGAAAACTGTTTATGTAGAATTAAGCTCGCACCTTTCCTGAACTCAAATCTGCTTTTGGAGTTGAGTTGCGACTTATAGTTTTCGAGAAAATGGAATTTTTCTATCGCTCTTCGAAATAGTCAGGTAGTCAGGAATTCCAATGCAACCCCTGTAAAAATTTGAAATTTTTTTTTTTCATCCCCGATTTGAAAACTGTTTATGTAGAATTAAGCTCGCACCTTTCCTGAATTCAAAACTGCTTTTGGAGTTGAGCTGCGACTTATAGTTTTCGAGAAAATGGAATTTTTCTATCGCTCTTCGAGGTAGTCAGGAATTCCAATGCAACCCCTGTAAAAATTTGAAATTTTTTTTTCATCCCCGATTTGAAAACTGTTTATGTAGAATTAAGCTCGCACCTTTCCTGAACTCAAATCTGCTTTTGGAGTTGAGTTGCGACTTATAGTTTTCGAGAAAATGGAATTTTTCTATCGCTCTTCGAAATAGTCAGGTAGTCAGGAATTCCAATGCAACCCCTGTAAAAATTTGAAATTTTTTTTTTCATCCCCGATTTGAAAACTGTTTATGTAGAATTAAGCTCGCACCTTTCCTGAATTCAAAACTGCTTTTGGAGTTGAGCTGCGACTTATAGTTTTCGAGAAAATGGAATTTTTCTATCGCTCTTCGAGGTAGTCAGGAATTCCAATGCAACCCCTGTAAAAATTTGAAATTTTTTTTTTCATCCCCGATTTGAAAACTGTTTATGTAGAATTAAGCTCGCACCTTTCCTGAATTCAAAACTGCTTTTGGAGTTGAGCTGCGACTTATAGTTTTCGAGAAAATGGAATTTTTCTATCGCTCTTCGAGGTAGTCAGGAATTCCAATGCAACCCCTGTAAAAATTTGAAATTTTTTTTTTCTTCCCCGATTTGAAAACTGTTTATGTAGAATTAAGCTCGTACCTTTCCTGAATTCAAATCTGCTTTTGGAGTTGAGCTGCGACTTATAGTTTTCGAGAAAATGGAATTTTTCTATCGCTCTTCGAGGTAGTCAGGAATTCCAATGCAACCCCTGTAAAAATTTGAAATTTTTTTTTCATCCCCGATTTGAAAACTGTTTATGTAGAATTAAGCTCGCACCTTTCCTGAATTCAAATCTGCTTTTGGAGTTGAGCTGCGACTTATAGTTTTCGAGAAAATGGAATTTTTCTATCGCTCTTCGAAATAGTCAGGTAGTCAGGAATTCCAATGCAACCCCTGTAAAAATTTGAAATTTTTTTTTTCATCCCCGATTTGAAAACTGTTTATGTAGAATTAAGCTCGCACCTTTCCTGAATTCAAAACTGCTTTTGGAGTTGAGCTGCGACTTATAGTTTTCGAGAAAATGGAATTTTTCTATCGCTCTTCGAGGTAGTCAGGAATTCCAATGCAACCCCTGTAAAAATTTGAAATTTTTTTTTTCATCCCCGATTTGAAAACTGTTTATGTAGAATTAAGCTCGTACCTTTCCTGAATTCAAAACTGGTTTTGGAGTTGAGCTGCGACTTATAGTTTTCGAGAAAATGGAATTTTTCTATCGCTCTTCGAGGTAGTCAGGAATTCCAATGCAACCCCTGTAAAAATTTGAAATTTTTTTTTTCATCCCCGATTTGAAAACTGTTTATGTAGAATTAAGCTCGCACCTTTCCTGAATTCAAAACTGCTTTTGGAGTTGAGCTGCGACTTATAGTTTTCGAGAAAATGGAATTTTTCTATCGCTCTTCGAGGTAGTCAGGAATTCCAATGCAACCCCTGTAAAAATTTGAAATTTTTTTTTTCTTCCCCGATTTGAAAACTGTTTATGTAGAAGTAAGCTCGTACCTTTCCTGAATTCAAATCTGCTTTTGGAGTTGAGCTGCGACTTATAGTTTTCGAGAAAATGGAATTTTTCTATCGCTCTTCGAGGTAGTCAGGAATTCCAATGCAACCCCTGTAAAAATTTGAATTTTTTTTTTTCATCCCCGATTTGAAAACTGTTTATGTAGAATTAAGCTCGCACCTTTCCTGAATTCAAAACTGCTTTTGGAGTTGAGCTGCGACTTATAGTTTTCGAGAAAATGGAATTTTTCTATCGCTCTTCGAGGTAGTCAGGAACTCCAATGCAACCCCTGTAAAAATTTGAAATTTTTTTTTTCTTCCCCGATTTGAAAACTGTTTATGTAGAATTAAGCTCGTACCTTTCCTGAATTCAAAACTGCTTTTGGAGTTGAGCTGCGACTTATAGTTTTCGAGAAAATGGAATTTTTCTATCGCTCTTCGAGGTAGTCAGGAATTCCAATGCAACCCCTGTAAAAATTTGAAATTTTTTTTTTCTTCCCCGATTTGAAAACTGTTTATGTAGAAGTAAGCTCGCACCTTTCCTGAATTCAAAACTGCTTTTGGAGTTGAGCTGCGACTTATAGTTTTCGAGAAAATGGAATTTTTCTATCGCTCTTCGAGGTAGTCAGGAACTCCAATGCAACCCCTGTAAAAATTTGAAATTTTTTTTTTTCATCCCCGATTTGAAAACTGTTTATGTAGAATTAAGCTCGCACCTTTCCTGAATTCAAAACTGCTTTTGGAGTTGAGCTGCGACTTATAGTTTTCGAGAAAATGGAATTTTTCTATCGCTCTTCGAGGTAGTCAGGAATTCCAATGCAACCCCTGTAAAAATTTGAAATTTTTTTTTCATCCCCGATTTGAAAACTGTTTATGTAGAATTAAGCTCGCACCTTTCCTGAATTCAAAACTGCTTTTGGAGTTGAGCTGCGACTTATAGTTTCCGAGAAAATGGAATTTTTCTATCGCTCTTCGAGGTAGTCAGGAATTCCAATGCAACCCCTGTAAAAATTTGAAATTTTTTTTTTCATCCCCGATTTGAAAACTGTTTATGTAGAATTAAGCTCGCACCTTTCCTGAATTCAAAACTGCTTTTGGAGTTGAGCTGCGACTTACAGTTTTCGAGAAAATGGAATTTTTCTATCGCTCTTCGAGGTAGTCAGGAATTCCAATGCAACCCCTGTAAAAATTTGAAATTTTTTTTTTCATCCCCGATTTGAAAACTGTTTATGTAGAATTAAGCTCGCACCTTTCCTGAATTCAAAACTGCTTTTGGAGTTGAGCTGCGACTTATAGTTTTCGAGAAAATGGAATTTTTCTATCGCTCTTCGAGGTAGTCAGGAATTCCAATGCAACCCCTGTAAAAATTTGAAATTTTTTTTTTCATCCCCGATTTGAAAACTGTTTATGTAGAATTAAGCTCGCACCTTTCCTGAATTCAAATCTGCTTTTGGAGTTGAGCTGCGACTTATAGTTTTCGAGAAAATGGAATTTTTCTATCGCTCTTCGAGGTAGTCAGGAATTCCAATGCAACCCCTGTAAAAATTTGAAATTTTTTTTTTCTTCCCCGATTTGAAAACTGTTTATGTAGAAGTAAGCTCGTACCTTTCCTGAATTCAAATCTGCTTTTGGAGTTGAGCTGCGACTTATAGTTTTCGAGAAAATGGAATTTTTCTATCGCTCTTCGAGGTAGTCAGGAATTCCAATGCAACCCCTGTAAAAATTTGAAATTTTTTTTTTCATCCCCGATTTGAAAACTGTTTATGTAGAATTAAGCTCGCACCTTTCCTGAATTCAAAACTGCTTTTGGAGTTGAGCTGCGACTTATAGTTTTCGAGAAAATGGAATTTTTCTATCGCTCTTCGAGGTAGTCAGGAATTCCAATGCAACCCCTGTAAAAATTTGAAATTTTTTTTTTCATCCCCGATTTGAAAACTGTTTATGTAGAATTAAGCTCGCACCTTTCCTGAATTCAAAACTGCTTTTGGAGTTGAGCTGCGACTTATAGTTTTCGAGAAAATGGAATTTTTCTATCGCTCTTCGAGGTAGTCAGGAATTCCAATGCAACCCCTGTAAAAATTTGAAATTTTTTTTTTCATCCCCGATTTGAAAACTGTTTATGTAGAATTAAGCTCGCACCTTTCCTGAATTCAAAACTGCTTTTGGAGTTGAGCTGCGACTTATAGTTTTCGAGAAAATGGAATTTTTCTATCGCTCTTCGAGGTAGTCAGGAATTCCAATGCAACCCCTGTAAAAATTTGAAATTTTTTTTTTCTTCCCCGATTTGAAAACTGTTTATGTAGAATTAAGCTCGTACCTTTCCTGAATTCAAATCTGCTTTTGGAGTTGAGCTGCGACTTATAGTTTTCGAGAAAATGGAATTTTTCTATCGCTCTTCGAGGTAGTCAGGAATTCCAATGCAACCCCTGTAAAAATTTGAAATTTTTTTTTTCATCCCCGATTTGAAAACTGTTTATGTAGAATTAAGCTCGCACCTTTCCTAGATTCAAAACTGCTTTTGGAGTTGAGCTGCGACTTATAGTTTTCGAGAAAATGGAATTTTTCTATCGCTCTTCGAGGTAGTCAGGAATTCCAATGCAACCCCTGTAAAAATTTTAAATTTTTTTTTTCATCCCCGATTTGAAAACTGTTTATGTAGAATTAAGCTCGCACCTTTCCTGAATTCAAAACTGCTTTTGGAGTTGAGCTGCGACTTATAGTTTTCGAGAAAATTGAATTTTTCTATCGCTCTTCGAGGTAGTCAGGAATTCCAATGCAACCCCTGTAAAAATTTGAAATTTTTTTTTTCATCCCCGATTTGAAAACTGTTTATGTAGAATTAAGCTCGCACCTTTCCTGAATTAAAAACTGCTTTTGGAGTTGAGCTGCGACTTATAGTTTTCGAGAAAATGGAATTTTTCTATCGCTCTTCGAGGTAGTCAGGAATTCCAATGCAACCCCTGTAAAAATTTGAAATTTTTTTTTTCATCCCCGATTTGAAAACTGTTTATGTAGAATTAAGCTCGTACCTTTCCTGAATTCAAAACTGCTTTTGGAGTTGAGCTGCGACTTATAGTTTCCGAGAAAATGGAATTTTTCTATCGCTCTTCGAGGTAGTCAGGAATTCCAATGCAACCCCTGTAAAAATTTGAAATTTTTTTTTTCATCCCCGATTTGAAAACTGTTTATGTAGAATTAAGCTCGCACCTTTCCTGAATTCAAATCTGCTTTTGGAGTTGAGCTGCGACTTATAGTTTTCGAGAAAATTAAATTTTTGCATCGCTCTTCGAGGTATTCAGGATTTCCAATGCAACCCCCGTAAAAATTTGAAAATTTTTTTATCCCCGATTTGAAAATTGTTTCTGTAGAATTAAGCTCGCACCTTTCCTGAATTCAAATCTGCTTTTGGAGTTGAGCTGCGACTTATAGTTTCCGAGAAAATGGAATTTTTCTATCGCTCTTCGAGGTAGTCAGGAATTCCAATGCAACCCCTGTAAAAATTTGAAATTTTTTTTTTCATCCCCGATTTGAAAACTGTTTATGTAGAATTAAGCTCGCACCTTTCCTGAATTAAAAACTGCTTTTGGAGTTGAGCTGCGACTTATAGTTTTCGTGAAAATGGAATTTTTCTATCGCTCTTCGAGGTAGTCAGGAATTCCAATGCAACCCCTGTAAAAATTTGAAATTTTTTTTTTCATCCCCGATTTGAAAACTGTTTATGTAGAATTAAGCTCGTACCTTTCCTGAATTCAAAACTGCTTTTGGAGTTGAGCTGCGACTTATAGTTTCCGAGAAAATGGAATTTTTCTATCGCTCTTCGAGGTAGTCAGGAATTCCAATGCAACCCCTGTAAAAATTTGAAATTTTTTTTTTCATCCCCGATTTGAAAACTGATTATGTAGAATTAAGCTCGCACCTTTCCTGAATTCAAATCTGCTTTTGGAGTTGAGCTGCGACTTATAGTTTTCGAGAAAATTAAATTTTTGCATCGCTCTTCGAGGTATTCAGGATTTCCAATGCAACCCCCGTAAAAATTTGAAAATTTTTTTATCCCCGATTTGAAAATTGTTTCTGTAGAATTAAGCTCGCACCTTTCCTGAATTCAAATCTGCTTTTGGAGTTGAGCTGCGACTTATAGTTTCCGAGAAAATGGAATTTTTCTATCGCTCTTCGAGGTAGTCAGGAATTCCAATGCAACCCCTGTAAAAATTTGAAATTTTTTTTTTCATCCCCGATTTGAAAACTGATTATGTAGAATTAAGCTCGCACCTTTCCTGAATTCAAATCTGCTTTTGGAGTTGAGCTGCGACTTATAGTTTTCGAGAAAATTAAATTTTTGCATCGCTCTTCGAGGTATTCAGGATTTCCAATGCAACCCCCGTAAAAATTTGAAAATTTTTTTTCATCCCCGATTTGAAAATTGATTATGTAGAATTAAGCGCGCACCTTTCCTGAATTCAAATCTGCTTTTGGAGTTGAGCTGCGACTTATAGTTTTCGAGAAAATGGAATTTTTCCATCGCTCTTCGAGATAGTCAGGAAATCCAATTCAACCCCTGTAAAAATTTGAAAATTTTTTTTTCAACCCCGATTTGAAAATTGTTTATGTGGAATTAAGCTCGCACCTTTCCTGAATTCAAATCTGCTTTTGGAGTTGAGTTGCGACTTATAGTTTTCGAGAAAATGGAATTTTTGCATCGCTCTTCGAGGTAGTCAGGATTTCCAATGCAACCCCCGTAAAAATATGAAATTTTTTTTTTTCATCCCCGATTTGAAAATTGTTTATGTAGAATTAAGCTCGCACCTTTCCTGAATTCAAATCTGCTTTTGGAGTTGAACTGCGACTTATATTTTTCGAGAAAATGGAATTTTTGCATCGCTCTTCGAGGTAGTCAGGATTTCCAATGCAACCCCCGTAAAAATTTGAAAATTTTTTTTATCCCCGATTTGAAAATTGTTTATGTAGAATTAAGCTCGCACCGTTCCTGAATTCAAATCTGCTTTGGGAGTTGAGCTGCGACTCATAGTTTTCGAGAAAATGGAATTTTTGTATCGCTCTTCGAGGTAGTCAGGATTTCCAATGCAACCCCCGTAAAAATTTTAAAATTTTTTTTCATCCCCGATTTGAAAACTGTTTATGTAGAATTAAGCTCGCACCTTTCCTGAATTCAAATCTGCTTTTGGAGTTGAGCTGCGACTTATAGTTTTCGAGAAAATGGAATTTTTGCATCGCTCTTCGAGGTAGTCAGGATTTCCAATGCAACCCCCGTAAAAATTTGAAATTTTTTTTTTCATCCCCGATTTGAAAACTGATTATGTAGAATTAAGCTCGCACCTTTCCTGAATTCAAAACTGCTTTTGGAGTTGAGCTGCGACTTATAGTTTCCGAGAAAATGGAATTTTTCTATCGCTCTTCGAGGTAGTCAGGAATTCCAATGCAACCCCTGTAAAAATTTGAAATTTTTTTTTTCTTCCCCGATTTGAAAACTGTTATGTAGAATTAAGCTCGTACCTTTCCTGAATTCAAATCTGCTTTTGGAGTTGAGCTGCGACTTATAGTTTTCGAGAAAATGGAATTTTTCTATCGCTCTTCGAGGTAGTCAGGAATTCCAATGCAACCCCTGTAAAAATTTGAAATTTTTTTTTTCATCCCCGATTTGAAAACTGTTTATGTAGAATTAAGCTCGCACCTTTCCTGAATTCAAAACTGCTTTTGGAGTTGAGCTGCGACTTATAGTTTCCGAGAAAATGGAATTTTTCTATCGCTCTTCGAGGTAGTCAGGAATTCCAATGCAACCCCTGTAAAAATTTGAAATTTTTTTTTTCATCCCCGATTTGAAAACTGATTATGTAGAATTAAGCTCGCACCTTTCCTGAATTCAAATCTGCTTTTGGAGTTGAGCTGCGACTTATAGTTTTCGAGAAAATTAAATTTTTGCATCGCTCTTCGAGGTATTCAGGATTTCCAATGCAACCCCTGTAAAAATTTGAAAATTTTTTTATCCCCGATTTGAAAATTGTTTCTGTAGAATTAAGCTCGCACCTTTCCTGAATTCAAATCTGCTTTTGGAGTTGAGCTGCGACTTATAGTTTCCGAGAAAATGGAATTTTTCTATCGCTCTTCGAGGTAGTCAGGAATTCCAATGCAACCCCTGTAAAAATTTGAAATTTTTTTTTTCATCCCCGATTTGAAAACTGATTATGTAGAATTAAGCTCGCACCTTTCCTGAATTCAAATCTGCTTTTGGAGTTGAGCTGCGACTTATAGTTTTCGAGAAAATTAAATTTTTGCATCGCTCTTCGAGGTATTCAGGATTTCCAATGCAACCCCCGTAAAAATTTGAAAATTTTTTTTCATCCCCGATTTGAAAATTGATTATGTAGAATTAAGCGCGCACCTTTCCTGAATTCAAATCTGCTTTTGGAGTTGAGCTGCGACTTATAGTTTTCGAGAAAATGGAATTTTTCCATCGCTCTTCGAGATAGTCAGGAAATCCAATTCAACCCCTGTAAAAATTTGAAAATTTTTTTTTCAACCCCGATTTGAAAATTGTTTATGTGGAATTAAGCTCGCACCTTTCCTGAATTCAAATCTGCTTTTGGAGTTGAGTTGCGACTTATAGTTTTCGAGAAAATGGAATTTTTGCATCGCTCTTCGAGGTAGTCAGGATTTCCAATGCAACCCCCGTAAAAATATGAAATTTTTTTTTTTCATCCCCGATTTGAAAATTGTTTATGTAGAATTAAGCTCGCACCTTTCCTGAATTCAAATCTGCTTTTGGAGTTGAACTGCGACTTATATTTTTCGAGAAAATGGAATTTTTGCATCGCTCTTCGAGGTAGTCAGGATTTCCAATGCAACCCCCGTAAAAATTTGAAAATTTTTTTTATCCCCGATTTGAAAATTGTTTATGTAGAATTAAGCTCGCACCGTTCCTGAATTCAAATCTGCTTTGGGAGTTGAGCTGCGACTCATAGTTTTCGAGAAAATGGAATTTTTGTATCGCTCTTCGAGGTAGTCAGGATTTCCAATGCAACCCCCGTAAAAATTTTAAAATTTTTTTTCATCCCCGATTTGAAAACTGTTTATGTAGAATTAAGCTCGCACCTTTCCTGAATTCAAATCTGCTTTTGGAGTTGAGCTGCGACTTATAGTTTTCGAGAAAATGGAATTTTTGCATCGCTCTTCGAGGTAGTCAGGATTTCCAATGCAACCCCCGTAAAAATTTTTAAATTTTTTTTCACCCCCGATTTGAAAACTGTTTATGTAGAATTAAGCTCGCACCTTTCCTGAATTCAAATCTGCTTTTGAAGTTGAGCTGCGACTTATAGTTTTCGAGAAAATGGAATTTTTGCATCGCTCTTCGAGGTAGTCAGGATTTCCAATGCAACCCCTGTAAAAATTTGAAAATTTTTTTTCATCCCCGATTTGAAAATTGATTATGTAGAATTAAGCGCGCACATTTCCTGAATTCAAATCTGCTTTTGGAGTTGAGCTGCGACTTATAGTTTCCGAGAAAATGGAATTTTTCTATCGCTCTTCGAGGTAGTCAGGAATTCCAATGCAACCCCTGTAAAAATTTGAAATTTTTTTTTTCATCCCCGATTTGAAAACTGATTATGTAGAATTAAGCTCGCACCTTTCCTGAATTCAAATCTGCTTTTGGAGTTGAGCTGCGACTTATAGTTTTCGAGAAAATTAAATTTTTGCATCGCTCTTCGAGGTATTCAGGATTTCCAATGCAACCCCCGTAAAAATTTGAAAATTTTTTTATCCCCGATTTGAAAATTGTTTCTGTAGAATTAAGCTCGCACCTTTCCTGAATTCAAATCTGCTTTTGGAGTTGAGCTGCGACTTATAGTTTCCGAGAAAATGGAATTTTTCTATCGCTCTTCGAGGTAGTCAGGAATTCCAATGCAACCCCTGTAAAAATTTGAAATTTTTTTTTTCATCCCCGATTTGAAAACTGATTATGTAGAATTAAGCTCGCACCTTTCCTGAATTCAAATCTGCTTTTGGAGTTGAGATGCGACTTATAGTTTTCGAGAAAATTAAATTTTTGCATCGCTCTTCGAGGTATTCAGGATTTCCAATGCAACCCCCGTAAAAATTTGAAAATTTTTTTTCATCCCCGATTTGAAAATTGATTATGTAGAATTAAGCGCGCACCTTTCCTGAATTCAAATCTGCTTTTGGAGTTGAGCTGCGACTTATAGTTTTCGAGAAAATGGAATTTTTCCATCGCTCTTCGAGATAGTCAGGAAATCCAATTCAACCCCTGTAAAAATTTGAAAATTTTTTTTTCAACCCCGATTTGAAAATTGTTTATGTGGAATTAAGCTCGCACCTTTCCTGAATTCAAATCTGCTTTTGGAGTTGAGTTGCGACTTATAGTTTTCGAGAAAATGGAATTTTTGCATCGCTCTTCGAGGTAGTCAGGATTTCCAATGCAACCCCCGTAAAAATATGAAATTTTTTTTTTTCATCCCCGATTTGAAAATTGTTTATGTAGAATTAAGCTCGCACCTTTCCTGAATTCAAATCTGCTTTTGGAGTTGAACTGCGACTTATATTTTTCGAGAAAATGGAATTTTTGCATCGCTCTTCGAGGTAGTCAGGATTTCCAATGCAACCCCCGTAAAAATTTGAAAATTTTTTTTATCCCCGATTTGAAAATTGTTTATGTAGAATTAAGCTCGCACCGTTCCTGAATTCAAATCTGCTTTGGGAGTTGAGCTGCGACTCATAGTTTTCGAGAAAATGGAATTTTTGTATCGCTCTTCGAGGTAGTCAGGATTTCCAATGCAACCCCCGTAAAAATTTTAAAATTTTTTTTCATCCCCGATTTGAAAACTGTTTATGTAGAATTAAGCTCGCACCTTTCCTGAATTCAAATCTGCTTTTGGAGTTGAGCTGCGACTTATAGTTTTCGAGAAAATGGAATTTTTGCATCGCTCTTCGAGGTAGTCAGGATTTCCAATGCAACCCCTGTAAAAATTTGAAAATTTTTTTTCATCCCCGATTTGAAAATTGATTATGTAGAATTAAGCGCGCACATTTCCTGAATTCAAATCTGCTTTTGGAGTTGAGCTGCGACTTATAGTTTTCGAGAAAATGGAATTTTTCCATCGCTCTTCGAGATAGTCAGGAAATCCAATTCAACCCCTGTAAAAATTTGAAAATTTTTTTTTCAACCCCGATTTGAAAATTGTTTATGTGGAATTAAGCTCGCACCTTTCCTGAATTCAAATCTGCTTTTGGAGTTGAGTTGCGACTTATAGTTTTCGAGAAAATGGAATTTTTGCATCGCTCTTCGAGGTAGTCAGGATTTCCAATGCAACCCCCGTAAAAATTTGAAATTTTTTTTTTTCATCCCCGATTTGAAAATTGTTTATGTAGAATTAAGCTCGCACCTTTCCTGAATTCAAATCTGCTTTTGGAGTTAAGCTGCGACTTATAGTTTTCGAGAAAATGGAATTTTTGCATCGCTCTTCGAGGTAGTCAGGATTTCCAATGCAAAACCCGTAAAAATATGAAATTTTTTTTTTTCATCCCCGATTTGAAAATTGTTTATGTAGAATTAAGCTCGCACCTTTCCTGAATTCAAATCTGCTTTTGGAGTTAAGCTGCGACTTATAGTTTTCGAGAAAATGGAATTTTTGCATCGCTCTTCGAGGTAGTCAGGATTTCCAATGCAACCCCCGTAAAAATTTGAAAATTTTTTTTATCCCCGATTTGAAAATTGTTTATGTAGAATTAAGCTCGCACCGTTCCTGAATTCAAATCTGCTTTGGGAGTTGAGCTGCGACTCATAGTTTTCGAGAAAATGGAATTTTTGTATCGCTCTTCGAGGTAGTCAGGATTTCCAATGCAACCCCCGTAAAAATTTTAAAATTTTTTTTCATCCCCGATTTGAAAACTGTTTATGTAGAATTAAGCTCGCACCTTTCCTGAATTCAAATCTGCTTTTGGAGTTGAGCTGCGACTTATAGTTTTCGAGAAAATGGAATTTTTGCATCGCTCTTCGAGGTAGTCAGGATTTCCAATGCAACCCCTGTAAAAATTTGAAAATTTTTTTTCATCCCCGATTTGAAAATTGATTATGTAGAATTAAGCGCGCACATTTCCTGAATTCAAATCTGCTTTTGGAGTTGAGCTGCGACTTATAGTTTTCGAGAAAATGGAATTTTTCCATCGCTCTTCGAGATAGTCAGGAAATCCAATTCAACCCCTGTAAAAATTTGAAAATTTTTTTTTCAACCCCGATTTGAAAATTGTTTATGTGGAATTAAGCTCGCACCTTTCCTGAATTCAAATCTGCTTTTGGAGTTGAGTTGCGACTTATAGTTTTCGAGAAAATGGAATTTTTGCATCGCTCTTCGAGGTAGTCAGGATTTCCAATGCAACCCCCGTAAAAATTTGAAATTTTTTTTTTTCATCCCCGATTTGAAAATTGTTTATGTAGAATTAAGCTCGCACCTTTCCTGAATTCAAATCTGCTTTTGGAGTTAAGCTGCGACTTATAGTTTTCGAGAAAATGGAATTTTTGCATCGCTCTTCGAGGTAGTCAGGATTTCCAATGCAAAACCCGTAAAAATATGAAATTTTTTTTTTTCATCCCCGATTTGAAAATTGTTTATGTAGAATTAAGCTCGCACCTTTCCTGAATTCAAATCTGCTTTTGGAGTTAAGCTGCGACTTATAGTTTTCGAGAAAATGGAATTTTTGCATCGCTCTTCGAGGTAGTCAGGATTTCCAATGCAACCCCCGTAAAAATTTGAAAATTTTTTTTATCCCCGATTTGAAAATTGTTTATGTAGAATTAAGCTCGCACCGTTCCTGAATTCAAATCTGCTTTGGGAGTTGAGCTGCGACTCATAGTTTTCGAGAAAATGGAATTTTTGTATCGCTCTTCGAGGTAGTCAGGATTTCCAATGCAACCCCCGTAAAAATTTTAAAATTTTTTTTCATCCCCGATTTGAAAACTGTTTATGTAGAATTAAGCTCGCACCTTTCCTGAATTCAAATCTGCTTTTGGAGTTGAGCTGCGACTTATAGTTTTCGAGAAAATGGAATTTTTGCATCGCTCTTCGAGGTAGTCAGGATTTCCAATGCAACCCCCGTAAAAATTTTTAAATTTTTTTTCACCCCCGATTTGAAAACTGTTTATGTAGAATTAAGCTCGCACCTTTCCTGAATTCAAATCTGCTTTTGAAGTTGAGCTGCGACTTATAGTTTTCGAGAAAATGGAATTTTTGCATCGCTCTTCGAGGTAGTCAGGATTTCCAATGCAACCCCTGTAAAAATTTGAAAATTTTTTTTCATCCCCGATTTGAAAATTGATTATGTAGAATTAAGCGCGCACATTTCCTGAATTCAAATCTGCTTTTGGAGTTGAGCTGCGACTTATAGTTTCCGAGAAAATGGAATTTTTCTATCGCTCTTCGAGGTAGTCAGGAATTCCAATGCAACCCCTGTAAAAATTTGAAATTTTTTTTTTCATCCCCGATTTGAAAACTGATTATGTAGAATTAAGCTCGCACCTTTCCTGAATTCAAATCTGCTTTTGGAGTTGAGCTGCGACTTATAGTTTTCGAGAAAATTAAATTTTTGCATCGCTCTTCGAGGTATTCAGGATTTCCAATGCAACCCCCGTAAAAATTTGAAAATTTTTTTATCCCCGATTTGAAAATTGTTTCTGTAGAATTAAGCTCGCACCTTTCCTGAATTCAAATCTGCTTTTGGAGTTGAGCTGCGACTTATAGTTTCCGAGAAAATGGAATTTTTCTATCGCTCTTCGAGGTAGTCAGGAATTCCAATGCAACCCCTGTAAAAATTTGAAATTTTTTTTTTCATCCCCGATTTGAAAACTGATTATGTAGAATTAAGCTCGCACCTTTCCTGAATTCAAATCTGCTTTTGGAGTTGAGATGCGACTTATAGTTTTCGAGAAAATTAAATTTTTGCATCGCTCTTCGAGGTATTCAGGATTTCCAATGCAACCCCCGTAAAAATTTGAAAATTTTTTTTCATCCCCGATTTGAAAATTGATTATGTAGAATTAAGCGCGCACCTTTCCTGAATTCAAATCTGCTTTTGGAGTTGAGCTGCGACTTATAGTTTTCGAGAAAATGGAATTTTTCCATCGCTCTTCGAGATAGTCAGGAAATCCAATTCAACCCCTGTAAAAATTTGAAAATTTTTTTTTCAACCCCGATTTGAAAATTGTTTATGTGGAATTAAGCTCGCACCTTTCCTGAATTCAAATCTGCTTTTGGAGTTGAGTTGCGACTTATAGTTTTCGAGAAAATGGAATTTTTGCATCGCTCTTCGAGGTAGTCAGGATTTCCAATGCAACCCCCGTAAAAATATGAAATTTTTTTTTTTCATCCCCGATTTGAAAATTGTTTATGTAGAATTAAGCTCGCACCTTTCCTGAATTCAAATCTGCTTTTGGAGTTGAACTGCGACTTATATTTTTCGAGAAAATGGAATTTTTGCATCGCTCTTCGAGGTAGTCAGGATTTCCAATGCAACCCCCGTAAAAATTTGAAAATTTTTTTTATCCCCGATTTGAAAATTGTTTATGTAGAATTAAGCTCGCACCGTTCCTGAATTCAAATCTGCTTTGGGAGTTGAGCTGCGACTCATAGTTTTCGAGAAAATGGAATTTTTGTATCGCTCTTCGAGGTAGTCAGGATTTCCAATGCAACCCCTGTAAAAATTTGAAAATTTTTTTTCATCCCCGATTTGAAAATTGATTATGTAGAATTAAGCGCGCACATTTCCTGAATTCAAATCTGCTTTTGGAGTTGAGCTGCGACTTATAGTTTTCGAGAAAATGGAATTTTTCCATCGCTCTTCGAGATAGTCAGGAAATCCAATTCAACCCCTGTAAAAATTTGAAAATTTTTTTTTCAACCCCGATTTGAAAATTGTTTATGTGGAATTAAGCTCGCACCTTTCCTGAATTCAAATCTGCTTTTGGAGTTGAGTTGCGACTTATAGTTTTCGAGAAAATGGAATTTTTGCATCGCTCTTCGAGGTAGTCAGGATTTCCAATGCAACCCCCGTAAAAATTTGAAATTTTTTTTTTTCATCCCCGATTTGAAAATTGTTTATGTAGAATTAAGCTCGCACCTTTCCTGAATTCAAATCTGCTTTTGGAGTTAAGCTGCGACTTATAGTTTTCGAGAAAATGGAATTTTTGCATCGCTCTTCGAGGTAGTCAGGATTTCCAATGCAAAACCCGTAAAAATATGAAATTTTTTTTTTTCATCCCCGATTTGAAAATTGTTTATGTAGAATTAAGCTCGCACCTTTCCTGAATTCAAATCTGCTTTTGGAGTTAAGCTGCGACTTATAGTTTTCGAGAAAATGGAATTTTTGCATCGCTCTTCGAGGTAGTCAGGATTTCCAATGCAACCCCCGTAAAAATATGAAATTTTTTTTTTTCATCCCCGATTTGAAAATTGTTTATGTAGAATTAAGCTCGCACCTTTCCTGAATTCAAATCTGCTTTTGGAGTTAAGCTGCGACTTATATTTTTCGAGAAAATGGAATTTTTGCATCGCTCTTCGAGGTAGTCAGGATTTCCAATGCAACCCCCGTAAAAATTTGAAAATTTTTTTTATCCCCGATTTGAAAATTGTTTATGTAGAATTAAGCTCGCACCGTTCCTGAATTCAAATCTGCTTTGGGAGTTGAGCTGCGACTCATAGTTTTCGAGAAAATGGAATTTTTGTATCGCTCTTCGAGGTAGTCAGGATTTCCAATGCAACCCCCGTAAAAATTTGAAAATTTTTTTTATCCCCGATTTGAAAATTGTTTATGTAGAATTAAGCTCGCACCTTTCCTGAATTCAAATCTGCTTTGGGAGTTGAGATGCGACTTATAGTTTTCGAGAAAATGGAATTTTTGTATCGATCTTCGAGGTAGTCAGGATTTCCAATGCAACCCCCGTAAAAATTTGAAAATTTTTTTTCAACCCCGATTTGAAAATTGATTGTGTAGAATTAAGCTGGCACCTTTCCTGAATTCAAATCTGCTTTTGGAGTTGAGCTGCGACTTATAGTTTTCGAGAAAATGGAATTTTTGCATCGCTCTTCGAGGTAGTCAGGATTTCCAATGCAACCCCCGTAAAAATTTGAAAATTCTTTTTCATCCCCGATTTGAAAATTGATTATGTAGAATTAAGCGCGCACCTTTCCTGAATTCAAATCTGCTTTTGGAGTTGACTTGCGACTTATAGTTTTCGAGAAAATGGAATTTTTCCATCGCCCTTCGAGGTAGTCAGGATTTCCAATGCAACTCCCGTAAAAATTTGAAAATTTTTTTCATCCCCGATTTGAAAATTGATTATGTAGAATTAAGCTCGCACCTTTCCTGAATTCAAATCTGCTTTTGGAGTTGAGCTGCGACTTATAGTTTTCGAGAAAATGGAATTTTTGCATCGCTCTTCGAGGTAGTCAGGATTTCCAATGCAAAACCCGTAAAAATATGAAATTTTTTTTTTTCATCCCCGATTTGAAAATTGTTTATGTAGAATTAAGCTCGCACCTTTCCTGAATTCAAATCTGCTTTTGGAGTTAAGCTGCGACTTATAGTTTTCGAGAAAATGGAATTTTTGCATCGCTCTTCGAGGTAGTCAGGATTTCCAATGCAACCCCCGTAAAAATATGAAATTTTTTTTTTTCATCCCCGATTTGAAAATTGTTTATGTAGAATTAAGCTCGCACCTTTCCTGAATTCAAATCTGCTTTTGGAGTTAAGCTGCGACTTATATTTTTCGAGAAAATGGAATTTTTGCATCGCTCTTCGAGGTAGTCAGGATTTCCAATGCAACCCCCGTAAAAATTTGAAAATTTTTTTTATCCCCGATTTGAAAATTGTTTATGTAGAATTAAGCTCGCACCGTTCCTGAATTCAAATCTGCTTTGGGAGTTGAGCTGCGACTCATAGTTTTCGAGAAAATGGAATTTTTGTATCGCTCTTCGAGGTAGTCAGGATTTCCAATGCAACCCCCGTAAAAATTTGAAAATTTTTTTTATCCCCGATTTGAAAACTGTTTATGTAGAATTAAGCTCGCACCTTTCCTGAATTCAAATCTGCTTTGGGAGTTGAGATGCGACTTATAGTTTTCGAGAAAATGGAATTTTTGTATCGATCTTCGAGGTAGTCAGGATTTCCAATGCAACCCCCGTAAAAATTTTAAAATTTTTTTTCAACCCCGATTTGAAAATTGATTGTGTAGAATTAAGCTGGCACCTTTCCTGAATTCAAATCTGCTTTTGGAGTTGAGCTGCGACTTATAGTTTTCGAGAAAATGGAATTTTTGCATCGCTCTTCGAGGTAGTCAGGATTTCCAATGCAACCCCCGTAAAAATTTGAAAATTCTTTTTCATCCCCGATTTGAAAATTGATTATGTAGAATTAAGCGCGCACCTTTCCTGAATTCAAATCTGCTTTTGGAGTTGACTTGCGACTTATAGTTTTCGAGAAAATGGAATTTTTCCATCGCCCTTCGAGGTAGTCAGGATTTCCAATGCAACTCCCGTAAAAATTTGAAAATTTTTTTCATCCCCGATTTGAAAATTGATTATGTAGAATTAAGCTCGCACCTTTCCTGAATTCAAATCTGCTTTTGGAGTTGAGCTGCGACTTATAGTTTTCGAGAAAATGGAATTTTTGCATCGCTCTTCGAGGTAGTCAGGATTTCCAATGCAAAACCCGTAAAAATATGAAATTTTTTTTTTTCATCCCCGATTTGAAAATTGTTTATGTAGAATTAAGCTCGCACCTTTCCTGAATTCAAATCTGCTTTTGGAGTTAAGCTGCGACTTATAGTTTTCGAGAAAATGGAATTTTTGCATCGCTCTTCGAGGTAGTCAGGATTTCCAATGCAACCCCCGTAAAAATATGAAATTTTTTTTTTTCATCCCCGATTTGAAAATTGTTTATGTAGAATTAAGCTCGCACCTTTCCTGAATTCAAATCTGCTTTTGGAGTTAAGCTGCGACTTATATTTTTCGAGAAAATGGAATTTTTGCATCGCTCTTCGAGGTAGTCAGGATTTCCAATGCAACCCCCGTAAAAATTTGAAAATTTTTTTTCAACCCCGATTTGAAAATTGATTGTGTAGAATTAAGCTGGCACCTTTCCTGAATTCAAATCTGCTTTTGGAGTTGAGCTGCGACTTATAGTTTTCGAGAAAATGGAATTTTTGCATCGCTCTTCGAGGTAGTCAGGATTTCCAATGCAACCCCCGTAAAAATTTGAAAATTTTTTTTATCCCCGATTTGAAAATTGTTTATGTAGAATTAAGCTCGCACCGTTCCTGAATTCAAATCTGCTTTGGGAGTTGAGCTGCGACTCATAGTTTTCGAGGAAATGGAATTTTTGTGTCGCTCTTCGAGGTAGTCAGGATTTCCAATGCAACCCCCGTAAAAATTTGAAAATTTTTTTTCAACCCCGATTTGAAAATTGATTGTGTAGAATTAAGCTGGCACCTTTCCTGAATTCAAATCTGCTTTTGGAGTTGAGCTGCGACTTATAGTTTTCGAGAAAATGGAATTTTTGCATCGCTCTTCGAGGTAGTCAGGATTTCCAATGCAACCCCCGTAAAAATTTGAAAATTCTTTTTCATCCCCGATTTGAAAATTGATTATGTAGAATTAAGCTCGCACCTTTCCTGAATTCAAATCTGCTTTTGGAGTTGACTTGCGACTTATAGTTTTCGAGAAAATGGAATTTTTCCATCGCTCTTCGAGATAGTCATTAAATCCAATTCAACCCCTGTAAAAATTGGAAAATTTTTTTTTCAACCCCGATTTGAAAATTGTTTATGTGGAATTAAGCTCGCACCTTTCCTGAATTCAAATCTGCTTTTGGAGTTGAGTTGCGACTTATAGTTTTCGAGAAAATGGAATTTTTGCATCGCCCTTCGAGGTAGTCAGGATTTCCAATGCAACCCCCGTAAAAATTTGAAAATTTTTTTCATCACCGATTTGAAAATTGATTATGTAGAATTAAGCTCGCACCTTTCCTGAATTCAAATCTGCTTTTGGAGTTGAGCTGCGACTTATAGTTTTCGAGAAAATGGAATTTTTGCATCGCTCTTCGAGGTAGTCAGGATTTCAAATGCAACCCCCGTAAAAATTTGAAAATTTTTTTTCATCCCCCATTTGAAAATTGATTATGTAGAATTAAGCGCGCACCTTTCCTGAATTCAAATCTGCTTTTGGAGTTGACTTGCGACTTATAGTTTTCGAGAAAATGGAATTTTTCCATCGCTCTTCGAGATAGTCAGGAAATCCAATTCAACCCCTGTAAAAATTGGAAATTTTTTTTTTCAACCCCGATTTGAAAATTGTTTATGTGGAATTAAGCTCGCACCTTTCCTGAATTCAAATCTGCTTTTGGAGTTGAGTTGCGACTTATAGTTTTCGAGAAAATGGAATTTTTGCATCGCCCTTCGAGGTAGTCAGGATTTCCAATGCAACCCCCGTAAAAATTTGAAAATTTTTTTCATCCCCGATTTGAAAATTGATTATGTAGAATTAAGCTCGCACCTTTCCTGAATTCAAATCTGCTTTTGGAGTTGAGCTGCGACTTATAGTTTTCGAGAAAATTGAATTTTTGCATCGCTCTTCGAGATAGTCAGGATTTCCAATGCAACCCCCGTAAAAATTTGAAAATTTTTTTTATCCCCGATTTGAAAATTGTTTATGTAGAATTAAGCTCGCACCTTTCCTGAATTCAAATCTGCTTTGGGAGTTGAGCTGCGACTCATAGTTTTCGAGAAAATGGAATTTTTGTATCGCTCTTCGAGGTAGTCAGGATTTCCAATGCAACCCCCGTAAAAATTTTAAATTTTTTTTTCATCCCCGATTTGAAAACTGTTTATGTAGAATTAAGCTCGCACCTTTCCTGAATTCAAATCTGCTTTTGGAGTTGAGCTGCGACTTATAGTTTCGAGAAAATGGAATTTTTGCATCGCTCTTCGAGGTAGTCAGGATTTCCAATGCAACCCCCGTAAAAATTTTTAAATTTTTTTTCACCCCCGATTTGAAAATTGTTTATGTAGAATTAAGCTTGCACCTTTAATGAATTCAAATCTGCTTTTGGAGTTGAGCTGCGACTTATAGTTTTCGAGAAAATGGAATTTTTGTATCGATCTTCGAGATAGTCAGGATTTCCAATGCAACCCCCGTAAAAATTTGAAAATTTTTTTTCAACCCCGATTTGAAAATTGATTGTGTAGAATTAAGCTTGCACCTTTCCTGAATTCAAATCTGCTTTTGGAGTTGAGCTGCGACTTATAGTTTTCGAGAAAATGGAATTTTTGCATCGCTCTTCGAGGTAGTCAGGAATTCCAATGCAACCCCTTAAAAATTTGAAAATGTTTTTGTCATCCCCGATTTGAAAACTGATTATGTAGAATTAAGCTCGCACCTTTTCTGAATTCAAATCTGCTTTTGGAGTTGAGCTGCGACTTATAGTTTTCGAGAAAATGGAATTTTTGTATCGCTCTTCGAGGTAGTCAGGATTTCCAATGCAAACCCCGTAAAAATTTGAAAATTTTTTTTCATCCCCGATTTGAAAATTGATTATGTAGAATTAAGCGCGCACCTTTCCTGAATTCAGATCTGCTTTTGGAGTTGACTTGCGACTTATAGTTTTCGAGAAAATGGAATTTTTTTTATCGCCCTTCGAGGTAGTCAGGATTTCCAATGCAACTCCCGTAAAAATTTGAAAATTTTTTTCATCCCCGATTTGAAAATTGATTATGTAGAATTAAGCTCGCACCTTTCCTGAATTCAAATCTGCTTTTGGAGTTGACTTGCGACTTATAGTTTTCGAGAAAATGGAATTTTTCCATCGCTCTTCGAGATAGTCATTAAATCCAATTCAACCCCTGTAAAAATTGGAAAATTTTTTTTTCAACCCCGATTTGAAAATTGTTTATGTGGAATTAAGCTCGCACCTTTCCTGAATTCAAATCTGCTTTTGGAGTTGAGTTGCGACTTATAGTTTTCGAGAAAATGGAATTTTTGCATCGCCCTTCGAGGTAGTCAGGATTTCCAATGCAACCCCCGTAAAAATTTGAAAATTTTTTTCATCACCGATTTGAAAATTGATTATGTAGAATTAAGCTCGCACCTTTCCTGAATTCAAATCTGCTTTTGGAGTTGAGCTGCGACTTATAGTTTTCGAGAAAATTGAATTTTTGCATCGCTCTTCGAGATAGTCAGGATTTCCAATGCAACCCCCGTAAAAATTTGAAAATTTTTTTTATCCCCGATTTGAAAATTGTTTATGTAGAATTAAGCTCGCACCTTTCCTGAATTCAAATCTGCTTTGGGAGTTGAGCTGCGACTCATAGTTTTCGAGAAAATGGAATTTTTGTATCGCTCTTCGAGGTAGTCAGGATTTCCAATACAACCCCCGTAAAAATTTTAAAATTTTTTATCATCCCCGATTTGAAAACTGTTTATGTAGAATTAAGCTCGCACCTTTCCTGAATTCAAATCTGCTTTTGGAGTTGAGCTGCGACTTATAGTTTCGAGAAAATGGAATTTTTGCATCGCTCTTCGAGGTAGTCAGGATTTCCAATGCAACCCCCGTAAAAATTTTTAAATTTTTTTTCACCCCCGATTTGAAAATTGTTTATGTAGAATTAAGCTTGCACCTTTCCTGAATTCAAATCTGCTTTTGGAGTTGAGCTGCGACTTATAGTTTTCGAGAAAATGGAATTTTTGCATCGCTCTTCGAGATAGTCAGGATTTCCAATGCAACCCCCGTAAAAATTTGAAAATTTTTTTTCATCCCCGATGTGAAAACTGTTTATGTAGAATTAAGCTCGCACCTTTTATGAATTCAAATCTGCTTTTGAAGTTGAGCTGCGACTTATAGTTTTCGAGAAAATGGAATTTTTGCATCGCTCTTCGAGGTAGTCAGGATTTCAAATGCAACCCCCGTAAAAATTTGAAAATTTTTTTTCATCCCCCATTTGAAAATTGATTATGTAGAATTAAGCGCGCACCTTTCCTGAATTCAAATCTGCTTTTGGAGTTGACTTGCGACTTATAGTTTTCGAGAAAATGGAATTTTTCCATCGCTCTTCGAGATAGTCAGGAAATCCAATTCAACCCCTGTAAAAATTGGAAAATTTTTTTTTCAACCCCGATTTGAAAATTGTTTATGTGGAATTAAGCTCGCACCTTTCCTGAATTCAAATCTGCTTTTGGAGTTGAGTTGCGACTTATAGTTTTCGAGAAAATGGAATTTTTGCATCGCCCTTCGAGGTAGTCAGGATTTCCAATGCAACCCCCGTAAAAATTTGAAAATTTTTTTCATCCCCGATTTGAAAATTGATTATGTAGAATTAAGCTCGCACCTTTCCTGAATTCAAATCTGCTTTTGGAGTTGAGCTGCGACTTATAGTTTTCGAGAAAATTGAATTTTTGCATCGCTCTTCGAGATAGTCAGGATTTCCAATGCAACCCCCGTAAAAATTTGAAAATTTTTTTTATCCCCGATTTGAAAATTGTTTATGTAGAATTAAGCTCGCACCTTTCCTGAATTCAAATCTGCTTTGGGAGTTGAGCTGCGACTCATAGTTTTCGAGAAAATGGAATTTTTGTATCGCTCTTCGAGGTAGTCAGGATTTCCAATGCAACCCCCGTAAAAATTTTAAATTTTTTTTTCATCCCCGATTTGAAAACTGTTTATGTAGAATTAAGCTCGCACCTTTCCTGAATTCAAATCTGCTTTTGGAGTTGAGCTGCGACTTATAGTTTCGAGAAAATGGAATTTTTGCATCGCTCTTCGAGGTAGTCAGGATTTCCAATGCAACCCCCGTAAAAATTTTTAAATTTTTTTTCACCCCCGATTTGAAAATTGTTTATGTAGAATTAAGCTTGCACCTTTAATGAATTCAAATCTGCTTTTGGAGTTGAGCTGCGACTTATAGTTTTCGAGAAAATGGAATTTTTGTATCGATCTTCGAGATAGTCAGGATTTCCAATGCAACCCCCGTAAAAATTTGAAAATTTTTTTTCAACCCCGATTTGAAAATTGATTGTGTAGAATTAAGCTTGCACCTTTCCTGAATTCAAATCTGCTTTTGGAGTTGAGCTGCGACTTATAGTTTTCGAGAAAATGGAATTTTTGCATCGCTCTTCGAGGTAGTCAGGAATTCCAATGCAACCCCTTAAAAATTTGAAAATGTTTTTGTCATCCCCGATTTGAAAACTGATTATGTAGAATTAAGCTCGCACCTTTTCTGAATTCAAATCTGCTTTTGGAGTTGAGCTGCGACTTATAGTTTTCGAGAAAATGGAATTTTTGTATCGCTCTTCGAGGTAGTCAGGATTTCCAATGCAAACCCCGTAAAAATTTGAAAATTTTTTTTCATCCCCGATTTGAAAATTGATTATGTAGAATTAAGCGCGCACCTTTCCTGAATTCAGATCTGCTTTTGGAGTTGACTTGCGACTTATAGTTTTCGAGAAAATGGAATTTTTTTTATCGCCCTTCGAGGTAGTCAGGATTTCCAATGCAACTCCCGTAAAAATTTGAAAATTTTTTTCATCCCCGATTTGAAAATTGATTATGTAGAATTAAGCTCGCACCTTTCCTGAATTCAAATCTGCTTTTGGAGTTGACTTGCGACTTATAGTTTTCGAGAAAATGTAATTTTTCCATCGCTCTTCGAGATAGTCAGGAAATCCAATTCAACCCCTGTAAAAATTGGAAAATTTTTTTCTCAACCCCGATTTGAAAATTGTTTATGTGGAATTAAGCTCGCACCTTTCCTGAATTCAAATCTGCTTTTGGAGTTGAGTTGCGACTTATAGTTTTCGAGAAAATGGAATTTTTGCATCGCCCTTCGAGGTAGTCAGGATTTCCAATGCAACCCCCGTAAAAATTTGAAAATTTTTTTCATCCCCGATTTGAAAATTGATTTTGTAGAATTAAGCTCGCACCTTTCCTGAATTCAAATCTGCTTTTGAAGTTGAGCTGCGACTTATAGTTTTCGAGAAAATGGAATTTTTGCATCGCCCTTCGAGGTAGTCAGGATTTCCAATGCAACCCCCGTAAAAATTTGAAAATTTTTTTTCATCCCCGATTTGAAAATTGATTATGTAGAATTAAGCGTGCACCTTTCCTGAATTCAAATCTGCTTTTGGAGTTGACTTGCGACTTATAGTTTTCGAGAAAATGGAATTTTTGCATCGCCCTTCGAGATAGTCAGGATTTCCAATGCAATCCCCGTAAAAATTTGAAAATTTTTTTTCAACCCCGATTTGAAAATTGATTGTGTAGAATTAAGCTCGCACCTTTCCTGAATTCAAATCTGCTTTTGAAGTTGAGCTGCGACTTATAGTTTTCGAGAAAATGGAATTTTTGCATCGCTCTTCGAGGTAGTCAGGATTTCCAATGCAACCCCTGTAAAAATTGGAAAATTTTTTTTTTCAACCCCGATTTGAAAATTGATTGTGTAGAATTAAGCTCGCACCTTTCCTGAATTCAAATCTGCTTTTGAAGTTGAGCTGCGACTTATAGTTTTCGAGAAAATGGAATTTTTGCATCGCTCTTCGAGGTAGTCAGGATTTCCAATGCAACCCCTGTAAAAATTGGAAAATTTTTTTTTTCAACCCCGATTTGAAAATTGTTTATGTGGAATTAAGCGCGCACCTTTCCTGAATTCAAATCTGCTTTTGGAGTTGACTTGCGACTTATAGTTTTCGAGAAAATGGAATTTTTCCATGGCTCTTCGAGATAGTCAGGAAATCCAATTCATCCCCCGTAAAAATTGGAAAATTTTTTTTTCATCCCCGATTTGAAAATTGTTTATGTGGAATTATGCTCGCACCTTTCCTGAATTCAAATCTGCTTTTGGAGTTGAGTTGCGACTTATAGTTTTCGAGAAAATGGAATTTTTGCATCGCCCTTCGAGGTAGTCAGGATTTCCAATGCAACCCCCGTAAAAATTTGAAAATTTTTTTTCAACCCCGATTTGAAAATTGATTGTGTAGAATTAAGCTGGCACCTTTCCTGAATTCAAATCTGCTTTTGGAGTTGAGCTGCGACTTATAGTTTTCGAGAAAATGGAATTTTTGTATCGCTCTTCGAGGTAGTCAGGATTTCCAATGCAACCCCCGTAAAAATTGGAAAATTTTTTTCATCCCCGATTTGAAAATTGATTATGTAGAATTAAGCTCGCACCTTTCCTGAATTCAAATCTGCTTTTGGAGTTGAGCTGCGACTTATAGTTTTCGAGAAAATTGAATTTTTGCATCGCTCTTCGAGATAGTCAGGATTTCCAATGCAACCCCCGTAAAAATTTGAAAATTTTTTTTATCCCCGATTTGAAAATTGTTTATGTAGAATTAAGCTGGCACCTTTCCTGAATTCAAACCTGCTTTTGGAGTTGAGCTGCGACTTATAGTTTTCGAGAAAATGGAATTTTTGTATCGCTCTTCGAGGTAGTCAGGATTTCCAATGCAACCCCCGTAAAAATTTGAAAAATTTTTTCATCCCCGATTTGAAAATTGATTATGTAGAATTAAGCTCGCACCTTTCCTGAATTCAAATCTGCTTTTGGAGTTGAGGTGCGACTTATAGTTTTCGAGAAAATTGAATTTTTGCATCGCTCTTCGAGATAGTCAGGAAATCCAATTCAACCCCCGTAAAAATTTGAAAATTTTTTTTCAACCCCGATTTGAAAATTGATTGTGTAGAATTAAGCTGGCACCTTTCCTGAATTCAAATCTTCTTTTGGAGTTGAGCTGCGCTTTTAGTTTTCGAGAAAATGGAATTTTTGTATCACTCTTCGAGGTAGTCAGGATTTCCAATGCAACCCCCGTAAAAATTTTAAAATTTTTTTTCATCCCCGATTTGAAAACTGTTTATGTAGAATTAAGCTCGCACCTTTCCTGAATTCAAATCTGCTTTTGAAGTTGAGCTGCGACTTATAGTTTTCGAGAAAATGGAATTTTTGCATCGCTCTTCGAGGTAGTCAGGATTTCCAATGCAACCCCCGTAAAAATTTGAAAATTTTTTTTCATCCCCGATTTGAAAATTGATTATGTAGAATTAAGCGCGCACCTTTCCTGAATTCAAACCTGCTTTTGGAGTTGAGCTGCGACTTATAGTTTTCGAGAAAATGGAATTTTTCCATCGCTCTTCGAGATAGTCAGGAAATCCAATTCAACCCCTGTAAAAATTGGAAAATTTTTTTTTCATCCCCGATTTGAAAATTGATTATGCAGAATTAAGCGCGCACCTTTCCTGAATTCAAATCTGCTTTTGGAGTTGACTTGCGACTTATAGTTTTCGAGAAAATGGAATTTTTGCATCGCCCTTCGAGGTAGTCAGGATTTCCAATGCAACCCCCGTAAAAATTTGAAAATTTTTTTTTCAACCCCGATTTGAAAATTGTTTATGTGGAATCAAGCTCGCACCTTTCCTGAATTCAAATCTGCTTTTGGAGTTGAGTTGCGACTTATAGTTTTCGAGAAAATGGAATTTTTGCATCGCCCTTCGAGGTAGTCAGGATTTCCAATGCAACCCCCCTAAAAATTTGAAAATTTTTTTCATCCCCGATTTGAAAATTGATTATGTAGAATTAAGCTCGCACCTTTCCTGAATTCAAATCTGCTTTTGGAGTTGAGCTGCGACTTATAGTTTTCGAGAAAATGGAATTTTTGTATCGCTCTTCGAGGTAGTCAGGATTTCCAATGCAACTCCCGTAAAAATTTGAAAATTTTTTTTCAACCCCGATTTGAAAATTGATTGTGTAGAATTAAGCTGGCACCTTTCCTGAATTCAAATCTGCTTTTGGAGTTGAGCTGCGACTTATAGTTTTCGAGAAAATGGAATTTTTGTATCGCTCTTCGAGGTAGTCAGGATTTCCAATGCAACCCCTGTAAAAATTTAAAATTTTTTTTTTCATCCCCGATTTGAAAATTGATTATGTGGAATCAAGCTCGCACCTTTCCTGAATTCAAATCTGCTTTTGGAGTTGAGCTGCGACTCATAGTTTTCGAGAAAATGGAATTTTTGTATCGCTCTTCGAGGTAGTCAGGATTTCCAATGCAACCCCCGTAAAAATTTGAAAATTTTTTTTCAACCCCGATTTGAAAATTGATTGTGTAGAATTAAGCTGGCACCTTTCCTGAATTCAAATCTGCTTTTGGAGTTGAGCTGCGACTCATAGTTTTCTAGAAAATGGAATTTTTGCATCCCTCTTCGAGATAGTCAGGAATTCCAATGCAACCCCTGTAAATTTTTGAAATTTTTTTTTCATCCCCGATTTGAAAATTGTTTATGTAGAATTAAGCTCGCACCTTTCCTGAATTCAAATCTGCTTTTGGAGTTGAGCTGCGACTTATAGTTTTCGAGAAAATGGAATTTTTGTATCGCTCTTCGAGGTAGTCAGGATTTCCAATGCAACCCCTGTAAAAATTTAAAATTTTTTTTTTCATCCCCGATTTGAAAATTGATTATGTAGAATTAAGCGCGCACCTTTCCTGAATTCAAATCTGCTTTTGGAGTTGAACTGCGACTTATAGTTTTCGAGAAAATGGAATTTTTCCATCGCTCTTCGAGATAGTCAGGAAATCCAATTCAACCCCTGTAAAAATTTGAAAATTTTTTTTCATCCCCGATTTGAAAATTGATTATGTAGAATTAAGCTCGCACCTTTCCTGAATTCAAATCTGCTTTTGGAGTTGAGCTGCGACTCATAGTTTTCGAGAAAATGGAATTTTTGTATCGTTCTTCGAGGTAGTCAGGATTTCCAATGCAACCCCCGTAAAAATTTGAAAATTTTTTTTCAACCCCGATTTGAAAATTGATTGTGTAGAATTAAGCTGGCACCTTTCCTGAATTCAAATCTGCTTTTGGAGTTGAGCTGCGACTCATAGTTTTCTAGAAAATGGAATTTTTGCATCCCTCTTCGAGATAGTCAGGAATTCCAATGCAACCCCTGTAAATTTTTGAAATTTTTTTTTCATCCCCGATTTGAAAATTGTTTATGTAGAATTAAGCTCGCACCTTTCCTGAATTCAAATCTGCTTTTGGAGTTGAGCTGCGACTTATAGTTTTCGAGAAAATGGAATTTTTGTAGCGGTCTTCGAGATAGTCAGGAATTCCAATGCAACCCCTTAAAAATTTGAAATTTTTTTTTTCATCCCCGATTTGAAAACTGATTATGTAGAATTAAGCTCGCACCTTTCCTGAATTCAAATCTGCTTTTGGAGTTGAGCTGCGACTTATAGTTTTCGAGAAAATGGAATTTTTGCATCGCTCTTCGAGGTAGTCAGGATTTCCAATGCAACCCCCGTAAAAATTTGAAAATTTTGTTTATCCCCGATTTGAAAATTGTTTATGTAGAATTAAGCTCGCACCTTTCCTGAATTCAAATCTGCTTTGGGAGTTCAGCTGCGACTTATAGTTTTCGAGAAAATGGAATTTTTGTATCGATCTTCGAGATAGTCAGGAATTCCAATGCAACCCCCTAAAAATTTGAAATTTTTTTTTCAACGCCGATTTGAAAATTGTTTTTGTAGAATTAAGCTCGCACCTTTCCTGAATTCAAATCTGCTTTGGGAGTTGAGCTGCGACTTATAGTTTTCGAGAAAATGGAATTTTTCTATCGCTCTTCGAGGTAGTCAGAATTTCCAATGCAACCCACGTAAAAATTTGAAAATTTTTTTTTCATCCCCGATTTGAAAACTGATTATGTAGAATTAAGCTCGCACCTTTCCTGAATTCAAATCTGCTTTTGGAGTTGAGCTGCGACTTATAGTTTTCGAGAAAATGGAATTTTTGCATCGCTCTTCGAGGTAGTCAGGATTTCCAATGCAACCCCCGTAAAATTTTTTAAATTTTTTCATCCCCGATTTGAAAACTGATTATGTAGAATTAAGCTCGCACCTTTCCTGAATTCAAATCTGCTTTTGGAGTTGAGCTGCGACTCATAGTTTTCGAGAAAATGGAATTTTTGTATCGCTCTTCGAGGTAGTCAGGATTTCCAATGCAACCCCCGTAAAAATTTGAAAATTTTTTTTCAACCCCGATTTGAAAATTGATTGTGTAGAATTAAGCTGGCACCTTTCCTGAATTCAAATCTGCTTTTGGAGTTGAGCTGCGACTTATAGTGTTAAAAGTTATATTTCATGTTTTAAATAATGCAGCACCCTGTTTGCAAATTAGTTTTTTTTTACTTCCATTTACATAACTTGCTTTACTCTCTTATGTAATCTCTTTTACAGTTTTTTTTAACATTCGATTTGATAACTAGAACTCATTGAAATACAGTTCCTCTCACAGCATTGAACTAAACGGTCGTTTTCTTATTGCAACATATAGCTTTCGAGAAAATGGAATTTTTGTATCGCTCTTCGAGGTAGTCAGGATTTCCAATGCAACCACTGTTTGTTTGTAGAATTAAGCTCGCACCTTTCCTGAATTCAAATCTGCTTTTGAAGTTGAGATGCGACTTATAGTGTTCGAGAAAATGGAATTTTTGTATCGATCTTCGAGATAGTCAGGAATTCCAATGCAACCCCCCTAAAAATTTGAAAATTTTTTTTTCATCCCCGATTTGAAAATTGATTATGTAGAATTAAGCTCGCACCTTTCCTGAATTCAAATCTGCTTTTGGAGTTGAGCTGCGACTTATAGTTTTCGAGAAAATGGAATTTTTCCATCGCTCTTCGAGATAGTCAGGAATTCCAATGCAACCCCTGTAAAAATTTGAAATTTTTTTTTCAACCCCGATTTGAAAATTGTTTATGTAGAATTAAGCTCCCACCTTTCCTGAATTCAAATCTGCTTTTGGAGTTGAGCTACGACTTATAGTTTTCGAGAAAATGAAATTCTTCCATCGCTCTTCGAGGTAGTCAGAATTTCCAATGCAACCACAGTAAAAATTTGAAAATTTTTTTTTCAACCCCGATTTGAAAATTGATTATGTAGAATTGAGCTCGCACCTTTCCTGAATTCAAATCTGCTTTTGGAGTTGAGCTGCGACTTATAGTTTTCGAGAAAATGGAATTTTTGTATCGCTCTTCGAGGTAGTCAGAATTTCCAATGCAACCACTGTAAAAATTTGAAAATTTTTTTTTCAACCCCGATTTGAAAATTGTTTATGTAGAATTGAGCTCGCACCTTTCCTGAATTCAAATCTGCTTTTGGAGTTGAGCTACGACTTATAGTTTTCGAGAAAATGAAATTCTTCCATCGCTCTTCGAGGTAGTCAGGATTTCCAATGCAACCCCTGTAAAAATTTGAAATTTTTTTTTCAACCCCGATTTGAAAATTGTTTATGTAGAATTAAGCTCGCACCTTTCCTGAATTCAAATCTGCTTTGGAAGTTGAGCTGCGACTTATAGTTTTCGAGAAAATGGAATTTTTGTATCGCTCTTCGAGGTAGTCAGAATTTCCAATGCAACCCCTGTAAAAATTTGAAATTTTTTTTTCATCCCCGATTTGAAAATTGTTTATGTAGAATTAAGCTCGCACCTTTCCTGAATTCAAATCTGCTTTTGGAGCTGAGTTGCGACTTATAGTTTTCGAGAAAATGGAATTTTTGTATCGCTCTTCGAGGTAGTCAGGATTTTCAATGCAACCCCCGTAAAAATTTGAAAATTTTTTTTCATCCCCGATTTGAAAACTGATTATATAGAATTAAGCTGGCACCTTTCCTGAATTCAAATCTGCTTTTGGAGTTGAGCTGCGACTTATAGTTTTCGAGAAAATGGAATTCTTCCATCGCTCTTCGAGATAGTCAGGAATTCCAATGCAACCCACGTAAAAATTTGAAAATTTTTCTTTCAACCCCGATTTGAATATTGTTTATGTAGAATTAAGCTCGCACCTTTCCTGAATTCAAATCTGCTTTGGGAGTTGAGCTGCGACTTATAGTTTTCGAGAAAATGGAATTTTTGTATCGCTCTTCGAGGTAGTCAGAATTTCCAATGCAACCACTGTTTGTTTGTAGAATTAAGCTCGCACCTTTCCTGAATTCAAATCTGCTTTTGGAGTTGAGCTGCGACTTATAGTTTTCGAGAAAATGGAATTTTTGTATCGATCTTCGAGATAGTCAGGAATTCCAATGCAACCCCCCTAAAAATTTGAAAATTTTTTTTTCATCCCCGATTTGAAAACTGATTATGTAGAATTAAGCTCGCACCTTTAGTGAATTCAAATCTGCTTTTGGAGAAAATGGAATTTTTGCATCGCTCTTCGACGTTGTCAGGATTTCCAATGCAACCCCCGTAAAAATTTGAAAATTTTTCTTTCAACCCCGATTTGAAAATTGTTTATGTAGAATTAAGCTCGCACCTTTCCTGAATTCAAATCTGCTTTTAAAGTTGAGATGCGACTTATAGTGTTCGAGAAAATGGAATTTTTGTATCGATCTTCGAGATAGTCAGGAATTCCAATGCAACCCCCCTAAAAATTTGAAATTTTTTTTTTCATCCCCGATTTGAAAATTGATTATGTAGAATTAAGCTCGCACCTTTCCTGAATTCAAATCTGCTTTGGGAGTTGAGCTGCGACTTATAGTTTTCGAGAAAATGGAATTTTTGTATCGCTCTTCGAGGTAGTCAGAATTTCCAATGCAACCCACGTAAAAATTTGAAAATTTTTTTTTCATCCCCGATTTGAAAACTGATTATGTAGAATTAAGCTCGCACCTTTCCTGAATTCAAATCTGCTTTTGGAGTTGAGCTGCGACTCATAGTTTTCGAGAAAATGGAATTTTTGTATCGCTCTTCGAGGTAGTCAGGATTTCCAATGCAACCCCCGTAAAAATTTGAAAATTTTTTTTCAACCCCGATTTGAAAATTGATTGTGTAGAATTAAGCTGGCACCTTTCCTGAATTCAAATCTGCTTTTGGAGTTGAGCTGCGACTTATAGTGTTAAAAGTTATATTTCATGTTTTAAATAATGCAGCACCCTGTTTGCAAATTAGATTTTTTTTACTTCCATTTACATAACTTGCTTTACTCTCTTATGTAATCTCTTTTACAGTTTTTTTTAACATTCGATTTGATAACTAGAACTCATTGAAATACAGTTCCTCTCACAGCATTGAACTAAACGGTCGTTTTCTTATTGCAACATATAGCTTTCGAGAAAATGGAATTTTTGTATCGCTCTTCGAGGTAGTCAGGATTTCCAATGCAACCACTGTTTGTTTGTAGAATTAAGCTCGCACCTTTCCTGAATTCAAATCTGCTTTTGAAGTTGAGATGCGACTTATAGTGTTCGAGAAAATGGAATTTTTGTATCGATCTTCGAGATAGTCAGGAATTCCAATGCAACCCCCTAAAAATTTGAAAATTTTTTTTTCATCCCCGATTTGAAAATTGATTATGTAGAATTAAGCTCGCACCTTTCCTGAATTCAAATCTGCTTTTGGAGTTGAGCTGCGACTTATAGTTTTCGAGAAAATGGAATTTTTCCATCGCTCTTCGAGATAGTCAGGAATTCCAATGCAACCCCTGTAAAAATTTGAAATTTTTTTTTCAACCCCGATTTGAAAATTGTTTATGTAGAATTAAGCTCCCACCTTTCCTGAATTCAAATCTGCTTTTGGAGTTGAGCTACGACTTATAGTTTTCGAGAAAATGAAATTCTTCCATCGCTCTTCGAGGTAGTCAGAATTTCCAATGCAACCACAGTAAAAATTTGAAAATTTTTTTTTCAACCCCGATTTGAAAATTGATTATGTAGAATTGAGCTCGCACCTTTCCTGAATTCAAATCTGCTTTTGGAGTTGAGCTGCGACTTATAGTTTTCGAGAAAATGGAATTTTTGTATCGCTCTTCGAGGTAGTCAGAATTTCCAATGCAACCACTGCAAAATTTGAAAATTTTTTTTTCAACCCCGATTTGAAAATTGTTTATGTAGAATTGAGCTCGCACCTTTCCTGAATTCAAATCTGCTTTTGGAGTTGAGCTACGACTTATAGTTTTCGAGAAAATGAAATTCTTCCATCGCTCTTCGAGGTAGTCAGGATTTCCAATGCAACCCCTGTAAAAATTTGAAATTTTTTTTTCAACCCCGATTTGAAAATTGTTTATGTAGAATTAAGCTCGCACCTTTCCTGAATTCAAATCTGCTTTGGAAGTTGAGCTGCGACTTATAGTTTTCGAGAAAATGGAATTTTTGTATCGCTCTTCGAGGTAGTCAGAATTTCCAATGCAACCCCTGTAAAAATTTGAAATTTTTTTTTCATCCCCGATTTGAAAATTGTTTATGTAGAATTAAGCTCGCACCTTTCCTGAATTCAAATCTGCTTTTGGAGTTGAGTTGCGACTTATAGTTTTCGAGAAAATGGAATTTTTGCATCGCCCTTCGAGGTAGTCAGGATTTCCAATGCAACCCCCGTAAAAATTTGAAATTTTTTTTTTTCATCCCCGATTTGAAAATCGCTTATGTAGAGTTAAGCGCGCACCTTTCCTGAATTCAAATCTGCTTTTGGAGTTGAGTTGCGACTTATAGTTTTCGAGAAAATGGAATTTTTCCATCGCTCTTCGAGATAGTCAGGATTTCCAATGCAACCCCCGTAAAAATTTGAAATTTTTTATCATCCCCGATTTGAAAACTGATTATGTAGAATTAAGCTCGCACCTTTCCTGAATTCAAATCTGCTTTTGGAGTTGAGCTGCGACTTATAGTTTTCGAGGAAATGGAATTTTTGTATCGCTCTTCGAGGTAGTCAGAATTTCCAATGCAACCACTGTAAAAATTTGAAAATTTTTTTTTCAACCCCGATTTGAAAATTGATTATGTAGAATTGAGCTCGCACCTTTCCTGAATTCAAATCTGCTTTTGGAGTTGAGCTGCGACTTATAGTTTTCGAGAAAATGGAATTCTTCCATCGGATTTCCAATGCAACCCCTGTAAAAATTTTAAATTTTTTTTTTCATCCCCGATTTGAAAATTGATTATGTAGAATTGAGCTCGCACCTTTCCTGAATTCAAATCTTCTTTTGGAGTTGAGCTGCGACTTATAGTTTTCGAGAAAATGGAATTCTTCCATCGCTCTTCGAGATAGTCAGGAATTACAATGCAACCCCTGTAAAAATTTGAAATTTTTTTTCATCCCCGATTTGAAAATTGTTTATGTAGAATTAAGCCCGCACCTTTCCTGAATTCAAATCTGCTTTTGGAGTTGAGTTGCGACTTATAGTTTTCGAGAAAACGGAATTTTTGCATCGCTCTTCGAGATAGTCAGGAATTCCAATGCAACCCACGTAAAAATTTGAAAATTTTTCTTTCAACCCCGATTTGAATATTGTTTATGTAGAATTAAGCTCGCACCTTTCCTGAATTCAAATCTGCTTTGGGAGTTGAGCTGCGACTTATAGTTTTCGAGAAAATGGAATTTTTGTATCGCTCTTCGAGGTAGTCAGAATTTCCAATGCAACCACTGTTTGTTTGTAGAATTAAGCTCGCACCTTTCCTGAATTCAAATCTGCTTTTAAAGTTGAGATGCGACTTATAGTGTTCGAGAAAATGGAATTTTTGTATCGATCTTCGAGGTAGTCAGGATTTCCAATGCAACCCCCGTAAAATTTTTTAAATTTTTTTCATCCCCGATTTGAAAACTGATTATGTAGAATTAAGCTCGCACCTTTCCTGAATTCAAATCTGCTTTTGGAGTTGAGCTGCGACTCATAGTTTTCGAGAAAATGGAATTTTTGTATCGCTCTTCGAGGTAGTCAGGATTTCCAATGCAACCCCCGTAAAAATTTGAAAATTCTTTTTCAACCCCGATTTTAAAATTGATTGTGTAGAATTAAGCTGGCACCTTTCCTGAATTCAAATCTGCTTTTGGAGTTGAGCTGCGACTTATAGTGTTAAAAGTTATATTTCATGTTTTAAATAATGCAGCACCCTGTTTGCAAATTAGTTTTTTTTTACTTCCATTTACATAACTTGCTTTACTCTCTTATGTAATCTCTTTTACAGTTTTTTTTAACATTCGATTTGATAACTAGAACTCATTGAAATACAGTTCCTCTCACAGCATTGAACTAAACGGTCGTTTTCTTATTGCAACATATAGCTTTCGAGAAAATGGAATTTTTGTATCGCTCTTCGAGGTAGTCAGGATTTCCAATGCAACCACTGTTTGTTTGTAGAATTAAGCTCGCACCTTTCCTGAATTCAAATCTGCTTTTGAAGTTGAGATGCGACTTATAGTGTTCGAGAAAATGGAATTTTTGTATCGATCTTCGAGATAGTCAGGAATTCCAATGCAACCCCCCTAAAAATTTGAAAATTTTTTTTTCATCCCCGATTTGAAAATTGATTATGTAGAATTAAGCTCGCACCTTTCCTGAATTCAAATCTGCTTTTGGAGTTGAGCTGCGACTTATAGTTTTCGAGAAAATGGAATTTTTCCATCGCTCTTCGAGATAGTCAGGAATTCCAATGCAACCCCTGTAAAAATTTGAAATTTTTTTTTCAACCCCGATTTGAAAATTGTTTATGTAGAATTAAGCTCCCACCTTTCCTGAATTCAAATCTGCTTTTGGAGTTGAGCTACGACTTATAGTTTTCGAGAAAATGAAATTCTTCCATCGCTCTTCGAGGTAGTCAGAATTTCCAATGCAACCACAGTAAAAATTTGAAAATTTTTTTTTCAACCCCGATTTGAAAATTGATTATGTAGAATTGAGCTCGCACCTTTCCTGAATTCAAATCTGCTTTTGGAGTTGAGCTGCGACTTATAGTTTTCGAGAAAATGGAATTTTTGTATCGCTCTTCGAGGTAGTCAGAATTTCCAATGCAACCACTGCAAAATTTGAAAATTTTTTTTTCAACCCCGATTTGAAAATTGTTTATGTAGAATTGAGCTCGCACCTTTCCTGAATTCAAATCTGCTTTTGGAGTTGAGCTACGACTTATAGTTTTCGAGAAAATGAAATTCTTCCATCGCTCTTCGAGGTAGTCAGGATTTCCAATGCAACCCCTGTAAAAATTTGAAATTTTTTTTTCAACCCCGATTTGAAAATTGTTTATGTAGAATTAAGCTCGCACCTTTCCTGAATTCAAATCTGCTTTGGAAGTTGAGCTGCGACTTATAGTTTTCGAGAAAATGGAATTTTTGTATCGCTCTTCGAGGTAGTCAGAATTTCCAATGCAACCCCTGTAAAAATTTGAAATTTTTTTTTCATCCCCGATTTGAAAATTGTTTATGTAGAATTAAGCCGTCACCTTTCCTGAATTCAAATCTGCTTTTGGAGTTGAGTTGCGACTTATAGTTTTCGAGAAAATGGAATTTTTGCATCGCCCTTCGAGGTAGTCAGGATTTCCAATGCAACCCCCGTAAAAATTTGAAATTTTTTTTTTTCATCCCCGATTTGAAAATCGCTTATGTAGAATTAAGCGCGCACCTTTCCTGAATTCAAATCTGCTTTTGGAGTTGAGTTGCGACTTATAGTTTTCGAGAAAATGGAATTTTTCCATCGCTCTTCGAGATAGTCAGGATTTCCAATGCAACCCCCGTAAAAATTTGAAATTTTTTATCATCCCCGATTTGAAAACTGATTATGTAGAATTAAGCTCGCACCTTTCCTGAATTCAAATCTGCTTTTGGAGTTGAGCTGCGACTTATAGTTTTCGAGGAAATGGAATTTTTGTATCGCTCTTCGAGGTAGTCAGAATTTCCAATGCAACCACTGTAAAAATTTGAAAATTTTTTTTTCAACCCCGATTTGAAAATTGATTATGTAGAATTGAGCTCGCACCTTTCCTGAATTCAAATCTGCTTTTGGAGTTGAGCTGCGACTTATAGTTTTCGAGAAAATGGAATTCTTCCATCGGATTTCCAATGCAACCCCTGTAAAAATTTTAAATTTTTTTTTTCATCCCCGATTTGAAAATTGATTATGTAGAATTGAGCTCGCACCTTTCCTGAATTCAAATCTGCTTTTGGAGTTGAGCTGCGACTTATAGTTTTCGAGAAAATGGAATTCTTCCATCGCTCTTCGAGATAGTCAGGAATTACAATGCAACCCCTGTAAAAATTTGAAATTTTTTTTCATCCCCGATTTGAAAATTGTTTATGTAGAATTAAGCCCGCACCTTTCCTGAATTCAAATCTGCTTTTGGAGTTGAGTTGCGACTTATAGTTTTCGAGAAAACGGAATTTTTGCATCGCTCTTCGAGATAGTCAGGAATTCCAATGCAACCCACGTAAAAATTTGAAAATTTTTCTTTCAACCCCGATTTGAATATTGTTTATGTAGAATTAAGCTCGCACCTTTCCTGAATTCAAATCTGCTTTGGGAGTTGAGCTGCGACTTATAGTTTTCGAGAAAATGGAATTTTTGTATCGCTCTTCGAGGTAGTCAGAATTTCCAATGCAACCACTGTTTGTTTGTAGAATTAAGCTCGCACCTTTCCTGAATTCAAATCTGCTTTTGGAGTTGAGCTGCGACTTATAGTTTTCGAGAAAATGGAATTTTTGTATCGATCTTCGAGATAGTCAGGAATTCCAATGCAACCCCCCTAAAAATTTGAAAATTTTTTTTTCATCCCCGATTTGAAAACTGATTATGTAGAATTAAGCTCGCACCTTTAGTGAATTCAAATCTGCTTTTGGAGAAAATGGAATTTTTGCATCGCTCTTCGAGGTTGTCAGGATTTCCAATGCAACCCCCGTAAAAATTTGAAAATTTTTCTTTCAACCCCGATTTGAAAATTGTTTATGTAGAATTAAGCTCGCACCTTTCCTGAATTCAAATCTGCTTTTGAAGTTGAGATGCGACTTATAGTGTTCGAGAAAATGGAATTTTTGTATCGATCTTCGAGATAGTCAGGAATTCCAATGCAACCCCCCTAAAAATTTGAAAATTTTTTTTTCATCCCCGATTTGAAAATTGATTATGTAGAATTAAGCTCGCACCTTTCCTGAATTCAAATCTGCTTTTGGAGTTGAGCTGCGACTTATAGTTTTCGAGAAAATGGAATTTTTCCATCGCTCTTCGAGATAGTCAGGAATTCCAATGCAACCCCTGTAAAAATTTGAAATTCTTTTTTCAACCCCGATTTGAAAATTGTTTATGTAGAATTAAGCTCCCACCTTTCCTGAATTCAAATCTGCTTTGGGAGTTGAGCTGCGACTTATAGTTTTCGAGAAAATGGAATTTTTGTATCGCTCTTCGAGGGAGTCAGAATTTATAATGCAACCACTGTAAAAATTTGAAAATTTTTTTTTCAACCCCGATTTGAAAATTGTTTATGTAGAATTGAGCTCGCACCTTTCCTGAATTCAAATCTGCTTTTGGAGTTGAGCTACGACTTATAGTTTTCGAGAAAATGAAATTCTTCCATCGCTCTTCGAGGTAGTCAGAATTTCCAATGCAACCACAGTAAAAATTTGAAAATTTTTTTTTCAACCCCGATTTGAAAATTGATTATGTAGAATTGAGCTCGCACCTTTTCTGAATTCAAATCTGCTTTTGGAGTTGAGCTGCGACTTATAGTTTTCGAGAAAATGGAATTTTTGTATCGCTCTTCGAGGTAGTCAGAATTTCCAATGCAACCACTGTAAAAATTTGAAAATTTTTTTTTCAACCCCGATTTGAAAATTGTTTATGTAGAATTGAGCTCGCACCTTTCCTGAATTCAAATCTGCTTTTGGAGTTGAGCTACGACTTATAGTTTTCGAGAAAATGAAATTCTTCCATCGCTCTTCGAGGTAGTCAGGATTTCCAATGCAACCCCTGTAAAAATTTGAAATTTTTTTTTCAACCCCGATTTGAAAATTGTTTATGTAGAATTAAGCTCGCACCTTTCCTGAATTCAAATCTGCTTTGGAAGTTGAGCTGCGACTTATAGTTTTCGAGAAAATGGAATTTTTGTATCGCTCTTCGAGGTAGTCAGAATTTCCAATGCAACACCCGTAAAAATTTGAAATTTTTTTTTTCATCCCCGATTTGAAAATTGATTATGTAGAATTAAGCTCGCACCTTTCCTGAATTCAAATCTGCTTTTGGAGTTGAGCTGCGACTTATAGTTTTCGAGAAAATGGAATTTTTGTATCGATCTTCGAGATAGTCAGGAATTCCAATGCAACCCCCCTAAAAATTTGAAAATTTTTTTTTCATCCCCGATTTGAAAACTGATTATGTAGAATTAAGCTCGCACCTTTCCTGAATTCAAATCTACTTTTGGAGTTGAGCTGCGACTTATAGTTTTCGAGAAAATGGAATTTTTCCATCGCTCTTCGAGATAGTCAGGAAATCCAATTCAACCCCTGTAAAAATTGGAAATTTTTTTTTTCAACCCCGATTTGAAAATTGTTTATGTAGAATTGAGCTCGCACCTTTCCTGAATTCAAATCTGCTTTTGAAGTTGAGATGCGACTTATAGTGTTCGAGAAAATGGAATTTTTGTATCGATCTTCGAGATAGTCAGGAATTCCAATGCAACCCCTGTAAAAATTTGAAATTTTTTTTTCAACCCCGATTTGAAAATTGTTTATGTAGAATTAAGCTCCCACCTTTCCTGAATTCAAATCTGCTTTGGGAGTTGAGCTGCGACTTATAGTTTTCGAGAAAATGGAATTTTTGTATCGCTCTTCGAGGTAGTCAGAATTTCCAATGCAACCCCCGTAAAAATTTTAAAATTTTTTTTTCATCCCCGATTTGAAAATTGATTATGTAGAATTAAGCTCGCACCTTTCCTGAATTCAAATCTGCTTTTGGAGTTGAGTTGCGACTTATAGTTTTCGAGAAAATGGAATTTTTGCATCGCTCTTCGAGGTAGTCAGAATTTCCAATGCAACCACTGTAAAAATTTGAAAATTTTTTTTTCAACCCCGATTTGAAAATTGATTATATAGAATTAAGCTGGCACCTTTCCTGAATTCAAATCTGCTTTTGGAGTTGAGCTGCGACTTATAGTTTTCGAGAAAATGGAATTCTTCCATCGCTCTTCGAGGTTGTCAGGATTTCCAATGCAACCCCCGTAAAAATTTGAAAATTTTTCTTTCAACCCCGATTTGAAAATTGTTTATGTAGAATTGAGCTCGCACCTTTCCTGAATTCAAATCTGCTTTTGAAGTTGAGATGCGACTTATAGTGTTCGAGAAAATGGAATTTTTGTATCGATCTTCGAGATAGTCAGGAATTCCAATGCAACCCCTGTAAAAATTAGAAAATTTTTTTTCAACCCCGATTTGAAAATTGTTTATGTAGAATTAAGCTCCCACCTTTCCTGAATTCAAATCTGCTTTGGGAGTTGAGCTGCGACTTATAGTTTTCGAGAAAATGGAATTTTTGTATCGCTCTTCGAGGTAGTCAGAATTTCCAATGCAACCCCCGTAAAAATTTTAAAATTTTTTTTTCATCCCCGATTTGAAAATTGATTATGTAGAATTAAGCTCGCACCTTTCCTGAATTCAAATCTGCTTTTGGAGTTGAGTTGCGACTTATAGTTTTCGAGAAAATGGAATTTTTGCATCGCTCTTCGAGGTAGTCAGAATTTCCAATGCAACCACTGTAAAAATTTGAAAATTTTTTTTTCAACCCCGATTTGAAAATTGATTATGTAGAATTGAGCTCGCACCTTTCCTGAATTCAAATCTGCTTTTGGAGTTGAGCTGCGACTTATAGTTTTCGAGAAAATGGAATTTTTGCATCGCTCTTCGAGGTAGTCAGAATTTCCAATGCAACCACTGTAAAAATTTTAAAATTTTTTTTTCAACCCCGATTTGAAAATTGATTATATAGAATTAAGCTGGCACCTTTCCTGAATTCAAATCTGCTTTTGGAGTTGAGCTGCGACTTATAGTTTTCGAGAAAATGGAATTCTTCCATCGCTCTTCGAGGTTGTCAGGATTTCCAATGCAACCCCCGTAAAAATTTGAAAATTTTTCTTTCAACCCCGATTTGAAAATTGTTTATGTAGAATTGAGCTCGCACCTTTCCTGAATTCAAATCTGCTTTTGAAGTTGAGATGCGACTTATAGTGTTCGAGAAAATGGAATTTTTGTATCGATCTTCGAGATAGTCAGGAATTCCAATGCAACCCCTGTAAAAATTTGAAATTTTTTTTTCAACCCCGATTTGAAAATTGTTTATGTAGAATTAAGCTCCCACCTTTCCTGAATTCAAATCTGCTTTGGGAGTTGAGCTGCGACTTATAGTTTTCGAGAAAATGGAATTTTTGTATCGCTCTTCGAGGTAGTCAGAATTTCCAATGCAACCCCCGTAAAAATTTTAAAATTTTTTTTTCATCCCCGATTTGAAAATTGATTATGTAGAATTAAGCTCGCACCTTTCCTGAATTCAAATCTGCTTTTGGAGTTGAGTTGCGACTTATAGTTTTCGAGAAAATGGAATTTTTGCATCGCTCTTCGAGGTAGTCAGAATTTCCAATGCAACCACTGTAAAAATTTGAAAATTTTTTTTTCAACCCCGATTTGAAAATTGATTATGTAGAATTGAGCTCGCACCTTTCCTGAATTCAAATCTGCTTTTGGAGTTGAGCTGCGACTTATAGTTTTCGAGAAAATGGAATTTTTGTATCGCTCTTCGAGGTAGTCAGAATTTCCAATGCAACCACTGTAAAAATTTTAAAATTTTTTTTTCAACCCCGATTTGAAAATTGTTTATGTAGAATTGAGCTCGCACCTTTCCTGAATTCAAATCTGCTTTTGGAGTTGAGCTACGACTTATAGTTTTCGAGAAAATGAAATTCTTCCATCGCTCTTCGAGGTAGTCAGGATTTCCAATGCAACCCCCGTAAAAATTTTAAAATTTTTTTTCATCCCCGATTTGAAAACTGTTTATGTAGAATTAAGCTCGCACCTTTCCTGAATTCAAATCTGCTTTTGGAGTTGAGCTGCGACTTATAGTTTTCGAGAAAATGGAAATTTTGCATCGCTCTTCGAGGTAGTCAGGATTTCCAATGCAAACTCCGTAAAAATTTGAAAATTTTTTTATCCCCGATTTGAAAATTGTTTATGTAGTATTAAGCTCGCACCTCTCCTGAATTCAAATCTGCTTTTGGAGTTCAGCTGCGACTCATAGTTTTCGAGAAAATGGAATTTTGGTATCGCTCTTCGAGGTAGCCAGGATTTCCAATGAAAATTGAATTTTTGTATCGCTCTTCGAGGTAGTCAGGATTTCCAATGCAACCCCCGTAAAAATTTTAAAATTTTTTTTCATCCCCGATTTGAAAACTGTTTATGTAGAATTAAGCTCGCACCTTTCCTGAATTCAAATCTGCTTTTGGAGTTGAGCTGCGACTTATAGTTTTCGAGAAAATGGAATTTTTGTATCGCTCTTCGAGATAGTCAGGAAATCCAATTCAACCCCCGTAAAAATTGGAAAATTTTTTTGCAACCCCGATTTGAAAATTATTTATGTAGAATTAAGCTTGCACCTTTCCTGAATTCAAATCTGCTTTTGGAGTTGAGTTGCGACTTATAGTTTTCGAAAAAATGGAATTTTTGCATCGCTCTTCGAGGTAGTCAGAATTTCCAATGGAACCACTGTAAAAATTTGAAAATTTTTTTTTCAACCCCGATTTGAAAATTGTTTATGTAGAATTGAGCTCGCACCTTTCCTGAATTCAAATCTGCTTTTGGAGTTGAGCTACGACTTATAGTTTTCGAGAAAATGAAATTCTTCCATCGCTCTTCGAGGTAGTCAGGATTTCCAATGCAACCCCCGTAAAAATTGGAAAATTTTTTTTCAACCCCGATTTGAAAATTATTTATGTAGAATTAAGCTTGCACCTTTCCTGAATTCAAATCTGCTTTTGGAGTTGAGTTGCGACTTATAGTTTTCGAGAAAATGGAATTTTTGTATCGCTCTTCGAGGTAGCCAGGATTTCCAATGCAAACTCCGTAAAAATTTGAAAATTTTTTTATCCCCGATTTGAAAATTGTTTATGTAGTATTAAGCTCGCACCTTTCCTGAATTCAAATCTGCTTTTGGAGTTCAGCTGCGACTCATAGTTTTCGAGAAAATGGAATTTTTGTATCGCTCTTCGAGGTAGCCAGGATTTCCAATGCAACCCCCGTAAAAATTTTAAAATTTTTTTTCAACCCCGATTTGAAAATTGGTTGTGTAGAATTAAGCTGGCACCTTTCCTGAATTCAAATCTGCTTTTGGAGTTGAGCTGCGACTTATAGTTTTCGAGAAAATGGAATTTTTGTATCGCTCTTCGAGGTAGTCAGGATTTCCAATGCAACCCCCGTAAAAATTTTAAAATTTTTTTTCATCCCCGATTTGAAAACTGTTTATGTAGAATTAAGCTCGCACCTTTCCTGAATTCAAATCTGTTTTTGGAGTTGAGCTGCGACTTATAGTTTTCGAGAAAATGGAATTTTTGTATCGCTCTTCGAGATAGTCAGGAAATCCAATTCAACCCCCGTAAAAATTGGAAAATTTTTTTTCAACCCCGATTTGAAAATTATTTATGTAGAATTAAGCTTGCACCTTTCCTGAATTCAAATCTGCTTTTGGAGTTGAGTTGCGACTTATAGCTTTCGAGAAAATGGAATTTTTGCATCGCTCTTCGAGGTAGTCAGAATTTCCAATGCAACCACTGTAAAAATTTGAAAATTTTTTTTTCAACCCCGATTTGAAAATTGATTATGTAGAATTGAGCTCGCACCTTTCCTGAATTCAAATCTGCTTTTGGAGTTGAGCTGCGACTTATAGTTTTCGAGAAAATGGAATTTTTGTATCGCTCTTCGAGATAGTCAGGAAATCCAATTCAACCCCCGTAAAAATTGGAAAATTTTTTTTCAACCCCGATTTGAAAATTATTTATGTAGAATTAAGCTTGCACCTTTCCTGAATTCAAATCTGCTTTTGGAGTTGAGTTGCGACTTATAGTTTTCGAGAAAATGGAATTTTTGTATCGCTCTTCGAGGTAGCCAGGATTTCCAATGCAACCCCCGTAAAAATTTTAAAATTTTTTTTCATCCCCGATTTGAAAACTGTTTATGTAGAATTAAGCTCGCACCTTTCCTGAATTCAAATCTGCTTTTGGAGTTGAGCTGCGACTTATAGTTTTCGAGAAAATGGAATTTTTGTATCGCTCTTCGAGATAGTCAGGAAATCCAATTCAACCCCCGTAAAAATTGGAAAATTTTTTTGCAACCCCGATTTGAAAATTATTTATGTAGAATTAAGCTTGCACCTTTCCTGAATTCAAATCTGCTTTTGGAGTTGAGTTGCGACTTATAGTTTTCGAAAAAATGGAATTTTTGCATCGCTCTTCGAGGTAGTCAGAATTTCCAATGGAACCACTGTAAAAATTTGAAAATTTTTTTTTCAACCCCGATTTGAAAATTGATTATGTAGAATTGGGCTCGCACCTTTCCTGAATTCAAATCTGCTTTTGGAGTTGAGCTGCGACTTATAGTTTTCGAGAAAATGGAATTTTTGTATCGCTCTTCGAGGTAGTCAGAATTTCCAATGGAACCACTGTAAAAATTTGAAAATTTTTTTTTCAACCCCGATTTGAAAATTGATTATGTAGAATTGGGCTCGCACCTTTCCTGAATTCAAATCTGCTTTTGGAGTTGAGCTGCGACTTATAGTTTTCGAGAAAATGGAATTTTTGTATCGCTCTTCGAGGTAGTCAGAATTTCCAATGCAACCACTGTAAAAATTTGAAAATTTTTTTTTCAACCCCGATTTGAAAACTGTTTATGTAGAATTGAGCTCGCACCTTTCCTGAATTCAAATCTGCTTTTGGAGTTGAGCTACGACTTATAGTTTTCGAGAAAATGAAATTCTTCCATCGCTCTTCGAGGTAGTCAGGATTTCCAATGCAACCCCCGTAAAAATTTTAAAATTTTTTTTCATCCCCGATTTGAAAACTGTTTATGTAGAATTAAGCTCGCACCTTTCCTGAATTCAAATCTGCTTTTGGAGTTGAGCTGCGACTTATAGTTTTCGAGAAAATGGAAATTTTGCATCGCTCTTCGAGGTAGTCAGGATTTCCAATGCAAACTCCGTAAAAATTTGAAAATTTTTTTTCAACCCCGATTTGAAAATTGGTTGTGTAGAATTAAGCTGGCACCTTTCCTGAATTCAAATCTGCTTTTGGAGTTGAGCTGCGACTTATAGTTTTCGAGAAAATGGAATTTTTGTATCGCTCTTCGAGGTAGTCAGGATTTCCAATGCAACCCCCGTAAAAATTTTAAAATTTTTTTTCATCCCCGATTTGAAAACTGTTTATGTAGAATTAAGCTCGCACCTTTCCTGAATTCAAATCTGCTTTTGGAGTTGAGCTGCGACTTATAGTTTTCGAGAAAATGGAATTTTTGTATCGCTCTTCGAGGTAGTCAGGATTTCCAATGCAACCCCTGTAAAAATTTGAAATTTTTTTTTCAACCCCGATTTGAAAATTGTTTATGTAGAATTAAGCTCGCACCTTTCCTGAATTCAAATCTGCTTTGGAAGTTGAGCTGCGACTTATAGTTTTCGAGAAAATGGAATTTTTGTATCGCTCTTCGAGGTAGTCAGAATTTCCAATGCAACCACTGTAAAAATTTGAAAATTTTTTCGCTCTTCGAGATAGTCAAGAATTCCAATGCAACCCCGTAAAAATTTGAAAATTTTTTTTCATCCCCGATTTGAAAATTGATTATGTAGAATTAAGCTGGCACCTTTCCTGAATTCAAATCTGCTTTTGGAGTTGAGCTGCGACTTATAGTTTTCGAGAAAATGGAATTTTTGCATCGCTCTTCGAGGTAGTCAGGATTTCCAATGCAACCTCCGTAAAAATTTGAAAATTTTTTTTATCCCCGATTTGAAAATTGTTTATGTAGAATTAAGCTCGCACCTTTCCTGAATTCAAATCTGCTTTTGGAGTTCAGCTGCGACTCATAGTTTTCGAGAAAATGAAATTTTTGTATCGCCCTTCGAGGTAGTCAGGATTTCCAATGCAACCCCCGTAAAAATTTTAAAATTTTTTTTCAACCCCGATTTGAAAATTGGTTGTGTAGAATTAAGCTGGCACCTTTCCTGAATTCAAATCTGCTTTTGGAGTTGAGCTGCGACTTATAGTTTTCGAGAAAATGAAATTTTTGTATCGCCCTTCGAGGTAGTCAGGATTTCCAATGCAACCCCCGTAAAAATTTTAAAATTTTTTTTCAACCCCGATTTGAAAATTGGTTGTGTAGAATTAAGCTGGCACCTTTCCTGAATTCAAATCTGCTTTTGGAGTTGAGCTGCGACTTATAGTTTTCGAGAAAATGGAAATTTTGCATCGCTCTTCGAGGTAGTCAGGATTTCCAATGCAACCTCCGTAAAAATTTGAAAATTTTTTTTATCCCCGATTTGAAAATTGTTTATGTAGAATTAAGCTCGCACCTTTCCTGAATTCAAATCTGCTTTTGGAGTTCAGCTGCGACTCATAGTTTTCGAGAAAATGGAATTTTTGTATCGCTCTTCGAGGTAGCCAGGATTTCCAATGCAACCCCCGTAAAAATTTGAAAATTTTTTTTCAACCCCGATTTGAAAATTGGTTGTGTAGAATTAAGCTGGCACCTTTCCTGAATTCAAATCTGCTTTTGGAGTTCAGCTGCGACTCATAGTTTTCGAGAAAATGGAATTTTTGTATCGCTCTTCGAGGTAGCCAGGATTTGAAATTTTAAAAATTTTAAAAATTTCAAAATTTTTTTTCAACCCCGATTTGAAAATTGGTTGTGTAGAATTAAGCTGGCACCTTTCCTGAATTCAAATCTGCTTTTGGAGTTGAGCTGCGACTTATAGTTTACGAGAAAATGGAATTTTTGTATCGCTCTTCGAGGTAGTCAGGATTTCCAATGCAACCCCCGTAAAAATTTTAAAATTTTTTTTCATCCCCGATTTGAAAACTGTTTATGTAGAATTAAGCTCGCACCTTTCCTGAATTCAAATCTGCTTTTGGAGTTGAGCTGCGACTTATAGTTTTCGAGAAAATGGAAATTTTGCATCGCTCTTCGAGGTAGTCAGGATTTCCAATGCAACCCCCGTAAAAATTTTAAAATTTTTTTTATCCCCGATTTGAAAATTGTTTATGTAGTATTAAGCTCGCACCTTTCCTGAATTCAAATCTGCTTTTGGAGTTCAGCTGCGACTCATAGTTTTCGAGAAAATGGAATTTTTGTATCGCTCTTCGAGGTAGCCAGGATTTCCAATGCAACCCCCGTAAAAATTTTAAAATTTTTTTTCAACCCCGATTTGAAAATTGGTTGTGTAGAATTAAGCTGGCACCTTTCCTGAATTCAAATCTGCTTTTGGAGTTGAGCTGCGACTTATAGTTTTCGAGAAAATGGAATTTTTGTATCGCTCTTCGAGATAGTCAGGAAATCCAATTCAACCCCCGTAAAAATTTTAAAATTTTTTTTCAACCCCGATTTGAAAATTGGTTGTGTAGAATTAAGCTGGCACCTTTCCTGAATTCAAATCTGCTTTTGGAGTTGAGTTGCGACTTATAGTTTTCGAGAAAATGGAATTTTTGCATCGCTCTTCGAGGTAGTCAGAATTTCCAATGCAACCACTGTAAAAATTTGAAAATTTTTTTTTCAACCCCGATTTGAAAATTGATTATGTAGAATTGAGCTCGCACCTTTCCTGAATTCAAATCTGCTTTTGGAGTTGAGCTGCGACTTATAGTTTTCGAGAAAATGGAATTTTTGTATCGCTCTTCGAGGTAGTCAGAATTTCCAATGCAACCCCTGTAAAAATTTGAAAATTTTTTTTTCAACCCCGATTTGAAAATTGTTTATGTAGAATTGAGCTCGCACCTTTCCTGAATTCAAATCTGCTTTTGGAGTTGAGCTACGACTTATAGTTTTCGAGAAAATGAAATTCTTCCATCGCTCTTCGAGGTAGTCAGGATTTCCAATGCAACCCCTGTAAAAATTTGAAATTTTTTTTTCAACCCCGATTTGAAAATTGTTTATGTAGAATTAAGCTCGCACCTTTCCTGAATTCAAATCTGCTTTTGGAGTTCAGCTGCGACTCATAGTTTTCGAGAAAATGGAATTTTTGTATCGCTCTTCGAGGTAGCCAGGATTTCCAATGCAACCCCCGTAAAAATTTGAAAATTTTTTTTCAACCCCGATTTGAAAATTGGTTGTGTAGAATTAAGCTGGCACCTTTCCTGAATTCAAATCTGCTTTTGGAGTTCAGCTGCGACTCATAGTTTTCGAGAAAATGGAATTTTTGTATCGCTCTTCGAGGTAGCCAGGATTTCCAATTTTAAAAATTTTAAAAATTTTAAAATTTTTTTTCAACCCCGATTTGAAAATTGGTTGTGTAGAATTAAGCTGGCACCTTTCCTGAATTCAAATCTGCTTTTGGAGTTGAGCTGCGACTTATAGTTTACGAGAAAATGGAATTTTTGTATCGCTCTTCGAGGTAGTCAGGATTTCCAATGCAACCCCCGTAAAAATTTTAAAATTTTTTTTCATCCCCGATTTGAAAACTGTTTATGTAGAATTAAGCTCGCACCTTTCCTGAATTCAAATCTGCTTTTGGAGTTGAGCTGCGACTTATAGTTTTCGAGAAAATGGAAATTTTGCATCGCTCTTCGAGGTAGTCAGGATTTCCAATGCAACCCCCGTAAAAATTTTAAAATTTTTTTTATCCCCGATTTGAAAATTGTTTATGTAGTATTAAGCTCGCACCTTTCCTGAATTCAAATCTGCTTTTGGAGTTCAGCTGCGACTCATAGTTTTCGAGAAAATGGAATTTTTGTATCGCTCTTCGAGGTAGCCAGGATTTCCAATGCAACCCCCGTAAAAATTTTAAAATTTTTTTTCATCCCCGATTTGAAAACTGTTTATGTAGAATTAAGCTGGCACCTTTCCTGAATTCAAATCTGCTTTTGGAGTTGAGCTGCGACTTATAGTTTTCGAGAAAATGGAATTTTTGTATCGCTCTTCGAGGTAGTCAGGATTTCCAATGCAACCCCCGTAAAAATTTTAAAATTTTTTTTATCCCCGATTTGAAAATTGTTTATGTAGTATTAAGCTCGCACCTTTCCTGAATTCAAATCTGCTTTTGGAGTTCAGCTGCGACTCATAGTTTTCGAGAAAATGGAATTTTTGTATCGCTCTTCGAGGTAGCCAGGATTTCCAATGCAACCCCCGTAAAAATTTTAAAATTTTTTTTTCAACCCCGATTTGAAAATTGTTTATGTAGAATTGAGCTCGCACCTTTCCTGAATTCAAATCTGCTTTTGGAGTTGAGCTACGACTTATAGTTTTCGAGAAAATGAAATTCTTCCATCGCTCTTCGAGGTAGTCAGGATTTCCAATGCAAACTCCGTAAAAATTTGAAAATTTTTTTATCCCCGATTTGAAAATTGTTTATGTAGTATTAAGCTCGCACCTTTCCTGAATTCAAATCTGCTTTTGGAGTTCAGCTGCGACTCATAGTTTTCGAGAAAATCGAATTTTTGTATCGCTCTTCGAGGTAGCCAGGATTTCCAATGAAAATTGAATTTTTGTATCGCTCTTCGAGGTAGTCAGGATTTCCAATGCAACCCCCGTAAAAATTTTAAAATTTTTTTTCATCCCCGATTTGAAAACTGTTTATGTAGAACTAAGCTGGCACCTTTCCTGAATTCAAATCTGCTTTTGGAGTTGAGCTGCGACTTATAGTTTACGAGAAAATGGAATTTTTGTATCGCTCTTCGAGGTAGTCAGGATTTCCAATGCAACCCCCGTAAAAATTTTAAAATTTTTTTTCATCCCCGATTTGAAAACTGTTTATGTAGAATTAAGCTCGCACCTTTCCTGAATTCAAATCTGCTTTTGGAGTTGAGCTGCGACTTATAGTTTTCGAGAAAATGGAAATTTTGCATCGCTCTTCGAGGTAGTCAGGATTTCCAATGCAAACCCGGTAAAAATTTTAAAATTTTTTTTATCCCCGATTTGAAAATTGTTTATGTAGTATTAAGCTCGCACCTTTCCTGAATTCAAATCTGCTTTTGGAGTTCAGCTGCGACTTATAGTTTTCGAGAAAATGGAAATTTTGCATCGCTCTTCGAGGTAGTCAGGATTTCCAATGCAACCCCCGTAAAAATTTTAAAATTTTTTTTATCCCCGATTTGAAAATTGTTTATGTAGTATTAAGCTCGCACCTTTCCTGAATTCAAATCTGCTTTTGGAGTTCAGCTGCGACTCATAGTTTTCGAGAAAATGGAATTTTTGTATCGCTCTTCGAGGTAGCCAGGATTTCCAATGCAACCCCCGTAAAAATTTTAAAATTTTTTTTCAACCCCGATTTGAAAATTGGTTGTGTAGAATTAAGCTGGCACCTTTCCTGAATTCAAATCTGCTTTTGGAGTTGAGCTGCGACTTATAGTTTTCGAGAAAATGGAATTTTTGTATCGCTCTTCGAGATAGTCAGGAAATCCAATTCAACCCCCGTAAAAATTTTAAAATTTTTTTTCAACCCCGATTTGAAAATTGATTATGTAGAATTGAGCTCGCACCTTTCCTGAATTCAAATCTGCTTTTGGAGTTCAGCTGCGACTCATAGTTTTCGAGAAAATGGAATTTTTGTATCGCTCTTCGAGGTAGCCAGGATTTCCAATGCAACCCCCGTAAAAATTTTAAAATTTTTTTTCAACCCCGATTTGAAAATTGGTTGTGTAGAATTAAGCTGGCACCTTTCCTGAATTCAAATCTGCTTTTGGAGTTGAGCTGCGACTTATAGTTTACGAGAAAATGGAATTTTTGTATCGCTCTTCGAGGTAGTCAGGATTTCCAATGCAACCCCCGTAAAAATTTTAAAATTTTTTTTCATCCCCGATTTGAAAACTGTTTATGTAGAATTAAGCTGGCACCTTTCCTGAATTCAAATCTGCTTTGGAAGTTGAGCTGCGACTTATAGTTTTCGAGAAAATGGAATTTTTGTATCGCTCTTCGAGGTAGTCAGAATTTCCAATGCAACCACTGTAAAAATTTTAAAATTTTTTTTTCAACCCCGATTTGAAAATTGATTATGTAGAATTGAGCTGGCACCTTTCCTGAATTCAAATCTGCTTTTGGAGTTGAGTTGCGACTTATAGTTTTCGAGAAAATGGAATTTTTGCATCGCTCTTCGAGGTAGTCAGAATTTCCAATGCAACCACTGTAAAAATTTGAAAATTTTTTTTTCAACCCCGATTTGAAAATTGATTATGTAGAATTGAGCTCGCACCTTTCCTGAATTCAAATCTGCTTTTGGAGTTGAGCTGCGACTTATAGTTTTCGAGAAAATGGAATTTTTGTATCGCTCTTCGAGGTAGTCAGAATTTCCAATGCAACCCCTGTAAAAATTTGAAAATTTTTTTTTCAACCCCGATTTGAAAATTGTTTATGTAGAATTGAGCTCGCACCTTTCCTGAATTCAAATCTGCTTTTGGAGTTGAGCTACGACTTATAGTTTTCGAGAAAATGAAATTCTTCCATCGCTCTTCGAGGTAGTCAGGATTTCCAATGCAACCCCTGTAAAAATTTGAAATTTTTTTTTCAACCCCGATTTGAAAATTGTTTATGTAGAATTAAGCTCGCACCTTTCCTGAATTCAAATCTGCTTTGGAAGTTGAGCTGCGACTTATAGTTTTCGAGAAAATGGAATTTTTGTATCGCTCTTCGAGGTAGTCAGAATTTCCAATGCAACCACTGTAAAAATTTAAAAATTTTTTTTTCAACCCCGATTTGAAAATTGTTTATGTAGAATTGAGCTCGCACCTTTCCTGAATTCAAATCTGCTTTTGGAGTTGAGCTACGACTTATAGTTTTCGAGAAAATGAAATTCTTCCATAGCTCTTCGAGGTAGTCAGGATTTCCAATGCAACCCCCGTAAAAATTGTAAAATTTTTTTTCATCCCCGATTTGAAAACTGTTTATGTAGAATTAAGCTCGCACCTTTCCTGAATTCAAATCTGCTTTTGGAGTTGAGCTGCGACTTATAGTTTTCGAGAAAATGAAATTCTTCCATCGCTCTTCGAGGTAGTCAGGATTTCCAATGCAACCCCTGTAAAAATTTGAAATTTTTTTTTCAACCCCGATTTGAAAATTGTTTATGTAGAATTAAGCTCGCACCTTTCCTGAATTCAAATCTGCTTTGGAAGTTGAGCTGCGACTTATAGTTTTCGAGAAAATGGAATTTTTGTATCGCTCTTCGAGGTAGTCAGAATTTCCAATGCAACCACTGTAAAAATTTTAAAATTTTTTTTTCAACCCCGATTTGAAAATTGGTAATGTAGAATTGAGCTCGCACCTTTCCTGAATTCAAATCTGCTTTTGGAGTTGAGCTACGACTTATAGTTTTCGAGACAATGAAATTCTTCCATCGCTCTTCGAGGTAGTCAGGATTTCCAATGCAACCCCCGTAAAAATTTTTAAATTTTTTTTCATCCCCGATTTGAAAACTGTTTATGTAGAATTAAGCTCGCACCTTTCCTGAATTCAAATCTGCTTTTGGAGTTGAGCTGCGACTCATAGTTTTCGAGAAAATGGAATTTTTGTATCGCTCTTCGAGATAGTCAGGAAATCCAATTCAACCCCCGTAAAAATTGGAAAATTTTTTTGCAACCCCGATTTGAAAATTATTTATGTAGAATTAAGCTTGCACCTTTCCTGAATTCAAATCTGCTTTTGGAGTTGAGTTGCGACTTATAGTTTTCGAAAAAATGGAATTTTTGCATCGCTCTTCGAGGTAGTCAGAATTTCCAATGGAACCACTGTAAAAATTTGAAAATTTTTTTTTCAACCCCGATTTGAAAATTGATTATGTAGAATTGAGCTCGCACCTTTCCTGAATTCAAATCTGCTTTTGGAGTTGAGCTGCGACTTATAGTTTTCGAGAAAATGGAATTTTTGTATCGCTCTTCGAGGTAGTCAGAATTTCCAATGCAACCACTGTAAAAATTTGAAAATTTTTTTTTCAACCCCGATTTGAAAATTGTTTATGTAGAATTGAGCTCGCACCTTTCCTGAATTCAAATCTGCTTTTGGAGTTGAGCTGCGACTTATAGTTTTCGAGAAAATGGAAATTTTGCATCGCTCTTCGAGGTAGTCAGGATTTCCAATGCAAACTCCGTAAAAATTTTAAAATTTTTTTATCCCCGATTTGAAAATTGTTTATGTAGTATTAAGCTCGCACCTTTCCTGAATTCAAATCTGCTTTTGGAGTTCAGCTGCGACTCATAGTTTTCGAGAAAATGGAATTTTTGTATCGCTCTTCGAGGTAGCCAGGATTTCCAATGCAACCCCCGTAAAAATTTTAAAATTTTTTTTCAACCCCGATTTGAAAATTGGTTGTGTAGAATTAAGCTGGCACCTTTCCTGAATTCAAATCTGCTTTTGGAGTTGAGCTGCGACTTATAGTTTTCGAGAAAATGGAATTTTTGTATCGCTCTTCGAGGTAGTCAGGATTTCCAATGCAACCCCCGTAAAAATTTTAAAATTTTTTTTCATCCCCGATTTGAAAACTGTTTATGTAGAATTAAGCTCGCACCTTTCCTGAATTCAAATCTGCTTTTGGAGTTGAGCTGCGACTTATAGTTTTCGAGAAAATGGAATTTTTGTATCGCTCTTCGAGATAGTCAGGAAATCCAATTCAACCCCCGTAAAAATTGGAAAATTTTTTTTCAACCCCGATTTGAAAATTATTTATGTAGAATTAAGCTTGCACCTTTCCTGAATTCAAATCTGCTTTTGGAGTTGAGTTGCGACTTATAGTTTTCGAGAAAATGGAATTTTTGCATCGCTCTTCGAGGTAGTCAGAATTTCCAATGCAACCACTGTAAAAATTTGAAAATTTTTTTTTCAACCCCGATTTGAAAATTGATTATGTAGAATTGAGCTCGCACCTTTCCTGAATTCAAATCTGTTTTTGGAGTTGAGTTGCGACTTATAGTTTTCGAGAAAATTAAATTTTTGTATCGCTCTTCGAGGTAGTCAGGATTTCCAATGCAACCCCTGTAAAAATTTGAAAATTTTTTTTTCAACCCCGATTTGAAAATTGTTTATGCAGAATTAAGCTCGCACCTTTCCTGAATTCAAATCTGCTTTGGAAGTTGAGCTGCGACTTATAGTTTTCGAGAAAATGGAATTTTTGTATCGCTCTTCGAGGTAGTCAGAATTTCCAATGCAACCACTGTAAAAATTTGAAAATTTTTTCGCTCTTCGAGATAGTCAAGAATTCCAATGCAACCCCGTAAAAATTTGAAAATTTTTTTTCATCCCCGATTTGATAATTGATTATGTAGAATTAAGCTGGCACCTTTCCTGAATTCAAATCTGCTTTTGGAGTTGAGCTGCGACTTATAGTTTTCGAGAAAATGAAATTTTTGTATCGCCCTTCGAGGTAGTCAGGATTTCCAATGCAACCCCCGTAAAAATTTTAAAATTTTTTTTCAACCCCGATTTGAAAATTGATTATGTAGAATTGAGCTGGCACCTTTCCTGAATTCAAATCTGCTTTTGGAGTTGAGTTGCGACTTATAGTTTTCGAGAAAATGGAATTTTTGCATCGCTCTTCGAGGTAGTCAGAATTTCCAATGCAACCACTGTAAAAATTTGAAAATTTTTTTTTCAACCCCGATTTGAAAATTGATTATGTAGAATTGAGCTCGCACCTTTCCTGAATTCAAATCTGCTTTTGGAGTTGAGCTGCGACTTATAGTTTTCGAGAAAATGGAATTTTTGTATCGCTCTTCGAGGTAGTCAGAATTTCCAATGCAACCCCTGTAAAAATTTGAAAATTTTTTTTTCAACCCCGATTTGAAAATTGTTTATGTAGAATTGAGCTCGCACCTTTCCTGAATTCAAATCTGCTTTTGGAGTTGAGCTACGACTTATAGTTTTCGAGAAAATGAAATTCTTCCATCGCTCTTCGAGGTAGTCAGGATTTCCAATGCAACCCCTGTAAAAATTTGAAATTTTTTTTTCAACCCCGATTTGAAAATTGTTTATGTAGAATTAAGCTCGCACCTTTCCTGAATTCAAATCTGCTTTGGAAGTTGAGCTGCGACTTATAGTTTTCGAGAAAATGGAATTTTCGTATCGCTCTTCGAGGTAGTCAGAATTTCCAATGCAACCACTGTAAAAATTTTAAAATTTTTTTTTCAACCCCGATTTGAAAATTGTTTATGTAGAATTGAGCTCGCACCTTTCCTGAATTCAAATCTGCTTTTGGAGTTGAGCTACGACTTATAGTTTTCGAGAAAATGAAATTCTTCCATAGCTCTTCGAGGTAGTCAGGATTTCCAATGCAACCCCCGTAAAAATTTTAAAATTTTTTTTCATCCCCGATTTGAAAACTGTTTATGTAGAATTAAGCTCGCACCTTTCCTGAATTCAAATCTGCTTTTGGAGTTGAGCTGCGACTTATAGTTTTCGAGAAAATGAAATTCTTCCATCGCTCTTCGAGGTAGTCAGGATTTCCAATGCAACCCCTGTAAAAATTTGAAATTTTTTTTTCAACCCCGATTTGAAAATTGTTTATGTAGAATTAAGCTCGCACCTTTCCTGAATTCAAATCTGCTTTGGAAGTTGAGCTGCGACTTATAGTTTTCGAGAAAATGGAATTTTTGTATCGCTCTTCGAGGTAGTCAGAATTTCCAATGCAACCACTGTAAAAATTTTAAAATTTTTTTTTCAACCCCGATTTGAAAATTGGTAATGTAGAATTGAGCTCGCACCTTTCCTGAATTCAAATCTGCTTTTGGAGTTGAGCTACGACTTATAGTTTTCGAGACAATGAAATTCTTCCATCGCTCTTCGAGGTAGTCAGGATTTCCAATGCAACCCCCGTAAAAATTTTTAAATTTTTTTTCATCCCCGATTTGAAAACTGTTTATGTAGAATTAAGCTCGCACCTTTCCTGAATTCAAATCTGCTTTTGGAGTTGAGCTGCGACTCATAGTTTTCGAGAAAATGGAATTTTTGTATCGCTCTTCGAGATAGTCAGGAAATCCAATTCAACCCCCGTAAAAATTGGAAAATTTTTTTGCAACCCCGATTTGAAAATTATTTATGTAGAATTAAGCTTGCACCTTTCCTGAATTCAAATCTGCTTTTGGAGTTGAGTTGCGACTTATAGTTTTCGAAAAAATGGAATTTTTGCATCGCTCTTCGAGGTAGTCAGAATTTCCAATGGAACCACTGTAAAAATTTGAAAATTTTTTTTTCAACCCCGATTTGAAAATTGATTATGTAGAATTGAGCTCGCACCTTTCCTGAATTCAAATCTGCTTTTGGAGTTGAGCTGCGACTTATAGTTTTCGAGAAAATGGAATTTTTGTATCGCTCTTCGAGGTAGTCAGAATTTCCAATGCAACCACTGTAAAAATTTGAAAATTTTTTTTTCAACCCCGATTTGAAAATTGTTTATGTAGAATTGAGCTCGCACCTTTCCTGAATTCAAATCTGCTTTTGGAGTTGAGCTGCGACTTATAGTTTTCGAGAAAATGGAAATTTTGCATCGCTCTTCGAGGTAGTCAGGATTTCCAATGCAAACTCCGTAAAAATTTTAAAATTTTTTTATCCCCGATTTGAAAATTGTTTATGTAGTATTAAGCTCGCACCTTTCCTGAATTCAAATCTGCTTTTGGAGTTCAGCTGCGACTCATAGTTTTCGAGAAAATGGAATTTTTGTATCGCTCTTCGAGGTAGCCAGGATTTCCAATGCAACCCCCGTAAAAATTTTAAAATTTTTTTTCAACCCCGATTTGAAAATTATTTATGTAGAATTAAGCTTGCACCTTTCCTGAATTCAAATCTGCTTTTGGAGTTGAGTTGCGACTTATAGTTTTCGAAAAAATGGAATTTTTGCATCGCTCTTCGAGGTAGTCAGAATTTCCAATGGAACCACTGTAAAAATTTGAAAATTTTTTTTTCAACCCCGATTTGAAAATTGATTATGTAGAATTGAGCTCGCACCTTTCCTGAATTCAAATCTGCTTTTGGAGTTGAGCTGCGACTTATAGTTTTTGAGAAAATGGAATTTTTGTATCGCTCTTCGAGGTAGTCAGAATTTCCAATGCAACCCCTGTAAAAATTTGAAAATTTTTTTTTCAACCCCGATTTGAAAATTGTTTATGTAGAATTGAGCTCGCACCTTTCCTGAATTCAAATCTGCTTTTGGAGTTGAGCTACGACTTATAGTTTTCGAGAAAATGAAATTCTTCCATCGCTCTTCGAGGTAGTCAGGATTTCCAATGCAACCCCTGTAAAAATTTGAAATTTTTTTTTCAACCCCGATTTGAAAATTGTTTATGTAGAATTAAGCTCGCACCTTTCCTGAATTCAAATCTGCTTTGGAAGTTGAGCTGCGACTTATAGTTTTCGAGAAAATGGAATTTTTGTATCGCTCTTCGAGGTAGTCAGAATTTCCAATGCAACCACTGTAAAAATTTTAAAATTTTTTTTTCAACCCCGATTTGAAAATTGTTTATGTAGAATTGAGCTCGCACCTTTCCTGAATTCAAATCTGCTTTTGGAGTTGAGCTACGACTTATAGTTTTCGAGAAAATGAAATTCTTCCATAGCTCTTCGAGGTAGTCAGGATTTCCAATGCAACCCCCGTAAAAATTTTAAAATTTTTTTTCATCCCCGATTTGAAAACTGTTTATGTAGAATTAAGCTCGCACCTTTCCTGAATTCAAATCTGCTTTTGGAGTTGAGCTGCGACTTATAGTTTTCGAGAAAATGAAATTCTTCCATCGCTCTTCGAGGTAGTCAGGATTTCCAATGCAACCCCTGTAAAAATTTGAAATTTTTTTTTCAACCCCGATTTGAAAATTGTTTATGTAGAATTAAGCTCGCACCTTTCCTGAATTCAAATCTGCTTTGGAAGTTGAGCTGCGACTTATAGTTTTCGAGAAAATGGAATTTTTGTATCGCTCTTCGAGGTAGTCAGAATTTCCAATGCAACCACTGTAAAAATTTTAAAATTTTTTTTTCAACCCCGATTTGAAAATTGGTAATGTAGAATTGAGCTCGCACCTTTCCTGAATTCAAATCTGCTTTTGGAGTTGAGCTACGACTTATAGTTTTCGAGACAATGAAATTCTTCCATCGCTCTTCGAGGTAGTCAGGATTTCCAATGCAACCCCCGTAAAAATTTTTAAATTTTTTTTCATCCCCGATTTGAAAACTGTTTATGTAGAATTAAGCTCGCACCTTTCCTGAATTCAAATCTGCTTTTGGAGTTGAGCTGCGACTCATAGTTTTCGAGAAAATGGAATTTTTGTATCGCTCTTCGAGATAGTCAGGAAATCCAATTCAACCCCCGTAAAAATTGGAAAATTTTTTTGCAACCCCGATTTGAAAATTATTTATGTAGAATTAAGCTTGCACCTTTCCTGAATTCAAATCTGCTTTTGGAGTTGAGTTGCGACTTATAGTTTTCGAAAAAATGGAATTTTTGCATCGCTCTTCGAGGTAGTCAGAATTTCCAATGGAACCACTGTAAAAATTTGAAAATTTTTTTTTCAACCCCGATTTGAAAATTGATTATGTAGAATTGAGCTCGCACCTTTCCTGAATTCAAATCTGCTTTTGGAGTTGAGCTGCGACTTATAGTTTTCGAGAAAATGGAATTTTTGTATCGCTCTTCGAGGTAGTCAGAATTTCCAATGCAACCACTGTAAAAATTTGAAAATTTTTTTTTCAACCCCGATTTGAAAATTGTTTATGTAGAATTGAGCTCGCACCTTTCCTGAATTCAAATCTGCTTTTGGAGTTGAGCTGCGACTTATAGTTTTCGAGAAAATGGAAATTTTGCATCGCTCTTCGAGGTAGTCAGGATTTCCAATGCAAACTCCGTAAAAATTTTAAAATTTTTTTATCCCCGATTTGAAAATTGTTTATGTAGTATTAAGCTCGCACCTTTCCTGAATTCAAATCTGCTTTTGGAGTTCAGCTGCGACTCATAGTTTTCGAGAAAATGGAATTTTTGTATCGCTCTTCGAGGTAGCCAGGATTTCCAATGCAACCCCCGTAAAAATTTTAAAATTTTTTTTCAACCCCGATTTGAAAATTGGTTGTGTAGAATTAAGCTGGCACCTTTCCTGAATTCAAATCTGCTTTTGGAGTTGAGCTGCGACTTATAGTTTTCGAGAAAATGGAATTTTTGTATCGCTCTTCGAGGTAGTCAGGATTTCCAATGCAACCCCCGTAAAAATTTTAAAATTTTTTTTCATCCCCGATTTGAAAACTGTTTATGTAGAATTAAGCTCGCACCTTTCCTGAATTCAAATCTGCTTTTGGAGTTGAGCTGCGACTTATAGTTTTCGAGAAAATGGAATTTTTGTATCGCTCTTCGAGATAGTCAGGAAATCCAATTCAACCCCCGTAAAAATTGGAAAATTTTTTTTCAACCCCGATTTGAAAATTATTTATGTAGAATTAAGCTTGCACCTTTCCTGAATTCAAATCTGCTTTTGGAGTTGAGTTGCGACTTATAGTTTTCGAGAAAATGGAATTTTTGCATCGCTCTTCGAGGTAGTCAGAATTTCCAATGCAACCACTGTAAAAATTTGAAAATTTTTTTTTCAACCCCGATTTGAAAATTGATTATGTAGAATTGAGCTCGCACCTTTCCTGAATTCAAATCTGTTTTTGGAGTTGAGTTGCGACTTATAGTTTTCGAGAAAATTAAATTTTTGTATCGCTCTTCGAGGTAGTCAGGATTTCCAATGCAACCCCTGTAAAAATTTGAAAATTTTTTTTTCAACCCCGATTTGAAAATTGTTTATGCAGAATTAAGCTCGCACCTTTCCTGAATTCAAATCTGCTTTGGAAGTTGAGCTGCGACTTATAGTTTTCGAGAAAATGGAATTTTTGTATCGCTCTTCGAGGTAGTCAGAATTTCCAATGCAACCACTGTAAAAATTTGAAAATTTTTTCGCTCTTCGAGATAGTCAAGAATTCCAATGCAACCCCGTAAAAATTTGAAAATTTTTTTTCATCCCCGATTTGATAATTGATTATGTAGAATTAAGCTGGCACCTTTCCTGAATTCAAATCTGCTTTTGGAGTTGAGCTGCGACTTATAGTTTTCGAGAAAATGAAATTTTTGTATCGCCCTTCGAGGTAGTCAGGATTTCCAATGCAACCCCCGTAAAAATTTTAAAATTTTTTTTCAACCCCGATTTGAAAATTGGTTGTGTAGAATTAAGCTGGCACCTTTCCTGAATTCAAATCTGCTTTTGGAGTTGAGCTGCGACTTATAGTTTTCGAGAAAATGGAAATTTTGCATCGCTCTTCGAGGTAGTCAGGATTTCCAATGCAACCTCCGTAAAAATTTGAAAATTTTTTTTATCCCCGATTTGAAAATTGTTTATGTAGAATTAAGCTCGCACCTTTCCTGAATTCAAATCTGCTTTTGGAGTTCAGCTGCGACTCATAGTTTTCGAGAAAATGGAATTTTTGTATCGCTCTTCGAGGTAGCCAGGATTTCCAATGCAACCCCCGTAAAAATTTTAAAATTTTTTTTCAACCCCGATTTGAAAATTGGTTGTGTAGAATTAAGCTGGCACCTTTCCTGAATTCAAATCTGCTTTTGGAGTTCAGCTGCGACTCATAGTTTTCGAGAAAATGGAATTTTTGTATCGCTCTTCGAGGTAGCCAGGATTTCCAATGCAACCCCCGTAAAAATTTTAAAATTTTTTTTCAACCCCGATTTGAAAATTGGTTGTGTAGAATTAAGCTGGCACCTTTCCTGAATTCAAATCTGCTTTTGGAGTTGAGCTGCGACTTATAGTTTACGAGAAAATGGAATTTTTGTATCGCTCTTCGAGGTAGTCAGGATTTCCAATGCAACCCCCGTAAAAATTATAAAATTTTTTTTCATCCCCGATTTGAAAACTGTTTATGTAGAATTAAGCTCGCACCTTTCCTGAATTCAAATCTGCTTTTGGAGTTGAGCTGCGACTTATAGTTTTCGAGAAAATGGAAATTTTGCATCGCTCTTCGAGGTAGTCAGGATTTCCAATGCAAACCCCGTAAAAATTTAAAAATTTTTTTTATCCCCGATTTGAAAATTGTTTATGTAGTATTAAGCTCGCACCTTTCCTGAATTCAAATCTGCTTTTGGAGTTCAGCTGCGACTCATAGTTTTCGAGAAAATGGAATTTTTGTATCGCTCTTCGAGGTAGTCAGAATTTCCAATGCAACCACTGTAAAAATTTGAAAATTTTTTTTTCAACCCCGATTTGAAAATTGTTTATGTAGAATTGAGCTCGCACCTTTCCTGAATTCAAATCTGCTTTTGGAGTTGAGCTGCGACTTATAGTTTTCGAGAAAATGGAAATTTTGCATCGCTCTTCGAGGTAGTCAGGATTTCCAATGCAAACTCCGTAAAAATTTTAAAATTTTTTTATCCCCGATTTGAAAATTGTTTATGTAGTATTAAGCTCGCACCTTTCCTGAATTCAAATCTGCTTTTGGAGTTCAGCTGCGACTCATAGTTTTCGAGAAAATGGAATTTTTGTATCGCTCTTCGAGGTAGCCAGGATTTCCAATGCAACCCCCGTAAAAATTTTAAAATTTTTTTTCAACCCCGATTTGAAAATTGGTTGTGTAGAATTAAGCTGGCACCTTTCCTGAATTCAAATCTGCTTTTGGAGTTGAGCTGCGACTTATAGTTTTCGAGAAAATGGAATTTTTGTATCGCTCTTCGAGGTAGTCAGGATTTCCAATGCAACCCCCGTAAAAATTTTAAAATTTTTTTTCATCCCCGATTTGAAAACTGTTTATGTAGAATTAAGCTCGCACCTTTCCTGAATTCAAATCTGCTTTTGGAGTTGAGCTGCGACTTATAGTTTTCGAGAAAATGGAATTTTTGTATCGCTCTTCGAGATAGTCAGGAAATCCAATTCAACCCCCGTAAAAATTGGAAAATTTTTTTTCAACCCCGATTTGAAAATTATTTATGTAGAATTAAGCTTGCACCTTTCCTGAATTCAAATCTGCTTTTGGAGTTGAGTTGCGACTTATAGTTTTCGAGAAAATGGAATTTTTGCATCGCTCTTCGAGGTAGTCAGAATTTCCAATGCAACCACTGTAAAAATTTGAAAATTTTTTTTTCAACCCCGATTTGAAAATTGATTATGTAGAATTGAGCTCGCACCTTTCCTGAATTCAAATCTGTTTTTGGAGTTGAGTTGCGACTTATAGTTTTCGAGAAAATTAAATTTTTGTATCGCTCTTCGAGGTAGTCAGGATTTCCAATGCAACCCCTGTAAAAATTTGAAAATTTTTTTTTCAACCCCGATTTGAAAATTGTTTATGCAGAATTAAGCTCGCACCTTTCCTGAATTCAAATCTGCTTTGGAAGTTGAGCTGCGACTTATAGTTTTCGAGAAAATGGAATTTTTGTATCGCTCTTCGAGGTAGTCAGAATTTCCAATGCAACCACTGTAAAAATTTGAAAATTTTTTCGCTCTTCGAGATAGTCAAGAATTCCAATGCAACCCCGTAAAAATTTGAAAATTTTTTTTCATCCCCGATTTGATAATTGATTATGTAGAATTAAGCTGGCACCTTTCCTGAATTCAAATCTGCTTTTGGAGTTGAGCTGCGACTTATAGTTTTCGAGAAAATGAAATTTTTGTATCGCCCTTCGAGGTAGTCAGGATTTCCAATGCAACCCCCGTAAAAATTTTAAAATTTTTTTTCAACCCCGATTTGAAAATTGGTTGTGTAGAATTAAGCTGGCACCTTTCCTGAATTCAAATCTGCTTTTGGAGTTGAGCTGCGACTTATAGTTTTCGAGAAAATGGAAATTTTGCATCGCTCTTCGAGGTAGTCAGGATTTCCAATGCAACCTCCGTAAAAATTTGAAAATTTTTTTTATCCCCGATTTGAAAATTGTTTATGTAGAATTAAGCTCGCACCTTTCCTGAATTCAAATCTGCTTTTGGAGTTCAGCTGCGACTCATAGTTTTCGAGAAAATGGAATTTTTGTATCGCTCTTCGAGGTAGCCAGGATTTCCAATGCAACCCCCGTAAAAATTTTAAAATTTTTTTTCAACCCCGATTTGAAAATTGGTTGTGTAGAATTAAGCTGGCACCTTTCCTGAATTCAAATCTGCTTTTGGAGTTCAGCTGCGACTCATAGTTTTCGAGAAAATGGAATTTTTGTATCGCTCTTCGAGGTAGCCAGGATTTCCAATGCAACCCCCGTAAAAATTTTAAAATTTTTTTTCAACCCCGATTTGAAAATTGGTTGTGTAGAATTAAGCTGGCACCTTTCCTGAATTCAAATCTGCTTTTGGAGTTGAGCTGCGACTTATAGTTTACGAGAAAATGGAATTTTTGTATCGCTCTTCGAGGTAGTCAGGATTTCCAATGCAACCCCCGTAAAAATTATAAAATTTTTTTTCATCCCCGATTTGAAAACTGTTTATGTAGAATTAAGCTCGCACCTTTCCTGAATTCAAATCTGCTTTTGGAGTTGAGCTGCGACTTATAGTTTTCGAGAAAATGGAAATTTTGCATCGCTCTTCGAGGTAGTCAGGATTTCCAATGCAAACCCCGTAAAAATTTTAAAATTTTTTTTATCCCCGATTTGAAAATTGTTTATGTAGTATTAAGCTCGCACCTTTCCTGAATTCAAATCTGCTTTTGGAGTTCAGCTGCGACTCATAGTTTTCGAGAAAATGGAATTTTTGTATCGCTCTTCGAGGTAGCCAGGATTTCGAATGCAACCCCGTAAAAATTTTAAAATTTTTTTTCAACCCCGATTTGAAAATTGGTTGTGTAGAATTAAGCTGGCACCTTTCCTGAATTCAAATCTGCTTTTGGAGTTGAGCTGCGACTTATAGTTTTCGAGAAAATGGAATTTTTGTATCGCTCTTCGAGGTAGTCAGGATTTCCAATGCAACCCCCGTAAAAATTTTAAAATTTTTTTTCATCCCCGATTTGAAAACTGTTTATGTAGAATTAAGCTCGCACCTTTCCTGAATTCAAATCTGCTTTTGGAGTTGAGCTGCGACTTATAGTTTTCGAGAAAATGGAATTTTTGTATCGCTCTTCGAGATAGTCAGGAAATCCAATTCAACCCCCGTAAAAATTGGAAAATTTTTTTTCAACCCCGATTTGAAAATTATTTATGTAGAATTAAGCTTGCACCTTTCCTGAATTCAAATCTGCTTTTGGAGTTGAGTTGCGACTTATAGTTTTCGAGAAAATTAAATTTTTGTATCGCTCTTCGAGGTAGTCAGGATTTCCAATGCAACCCCTGTAAAAATTTGAAAATTTTTTTTTCAACCCCGATTTGAAAATTGTTTATGTAGAATTGAGCTCGCACCTTTCCTGAATTCAAATCTGCTTTTGGAGTTGAGCTACGACTTATAGTTTTCGAGAAAATGAAATTCTTCCATCGCTCTTCGAGGTAGTCAGGATTTAAAATGCAACCCCTGTAAAAATTTGAAATTTTTTTTTCAACCCCGATTTGAAAATTGTTTATGTAGAATTAAGGTCGCACCTTTCCTGAATTCAAATCTGCTTTGGAAGTTGAGCTGCGACTTATAGTTTTCGAGAAAATGGAATTTTTGTATCGCTCTTCGAGGTAGTCAGAATTTCCAATGCAACCACTGTAAAAATTTGAAAATTTTTTCGCTCTTCGAGATAGTCAAGAATTTCTTCGAGATAGTCAAGAATTCCAATGCAACCCCGTAAAAATTTTAAAATTTTTTTTCAACCCCGATTTGAAAATTGGTTGTGTAGAATTAAGCTGGCACCTTTCCTGAATTCAAATCTGCTTTTGGAGTTCAGCTGCGACTCATAGTTTTCGAGAAAATGGAATTTTTGTATCGCTCTTCGAGGTAGTCAGGATTTCCAATGCAACCCCCGTAAAAATTTTAAAATTTTTTTTCATCCCCGATTTGAAAACTGTTTATGTAGAATTAAGCTCGCACCTTTCCTGAATTCAAATCTGCTTTTGGAGTTGAGCTGCGACTTATAGTTTTCGAGAAAATGGAATTTTTGTATCGCTCTTCGAGATAGTCAGGAAATCCAATTCAACCCCCGTAAAAATTGGAAAATTTTTTTTCAACCCCGATTTGAAAATTGATTATGTAGAATTGAGCTCGCACCTTTCCTGAATTCAAATCTGCTTTTGGAGTTGAGCTGCGACTTATAGTTTTCGAGAAAATGAAATTTTTGTATCGCCCTTCGAGGTAGTCAGGATTTCCAATGCAACCCCCGTAAAAATTTTAAAATTTTTTTTCAACCCCGATTTGAAAATTGGTTGTGTAGAATTAAGCTGGCACCTTTCCTGAATTCAAATCTGCTTTTGGAGTTCAGCTGCGACTCATAGTTTTCGAGAAAATGGAATTTTTGTATCGCTCTTCGAGGTAGTCAGGATTTCCAATGCAACCCCCGTAAAAATTTTAAAATTTTTTTTCATCCCCGATTTGAAAACTGTTTATGTAGAATTAAGCTCGCACCTTTCCTGAATTCAAATCTGCTTTTGGAGTTCAGCTGCGACTCATAGTTTTCGAGAAAATGGAATTTTTGTATCGCTCTTCGAGGTAGCCAGGATTTCGAATGCAACCCCGTAAAAATTTTAAAATTTTTTTTCAACCCCGATTTGAAAATTGGTTGTGTAGAATTAAGCTGGCACCTTTCCTGAATTCAAATCTGCTTTTGGAGTTGAGCTGCGACTTATAGTTTTCGAGAAAATGAAATTTTTGTATCGCCCTTCGAGGTAGTCAGGATTTCCAATGCAACCCCCGTAAAAATTTTAAAATTTTTTTTCAACCCCGATTTGAAAATTGGTTGTGTAGAATTAAGCTGGCACCTTTCCTGAATTCAAATCTGCTTTTGGAGTTCAGCTGCGACTCATAGTTTTCGAGAAAATGGAATTTTTGTATCGCTCTTCGAGGTAGTCAGGATTTCCAATGCAACCCCCGTAAAAATTTTAAAATTTTTTTTCATCCCCGATTTGAAAACTGTTTATGTAGAATTAAGCTCGCACCTTTCCTGAATTCAAATCTGCTTTTGGAGTTCAGCTGCGACTCATAGTTTTCGAGAAAATGGAATTTTTGTATCGCTCTTCGAGGTAGCCAGGATTTCGAATGCAACCCCGTAAAAATTTTAAAATTTTTTTTCAACCCCGATTTGAAAATTGGTTGTGTAGAATTAAGCTGGCACCTTTCCTGAATTCAAATCTGCTTTTGGAGTTGAGCTGCGACTTATAGTTTTCGAGAAAATGGAATTTTTGTATCGCTCTTCGAGGTAGTCAGGATTTCCAATGCAACCCCCGTAAAAATTTTAAAATTTTTTTTCATCCCCGATTTGAAAACTGTTTATGTAGAATTAAGCTCGCACCTTTCCTGAATTCAAATCTGCTTTTGGAGTTGAGCTGCGACTTATAGTTTTCGAGAAAATGGAATTTTTGTATCGCTCTTCGAGATAGTCAGGAAATCCAATTCAACCCCCGTAAAAATTGGAAAATTTTTTTTCAACCCCGATTTGAAAATTATTTATGTAGAATTAAGCTTGCACCTTTCCTGAATTCAAATCTGCTTTTGGAGTTGAGTTGCGACTTATAGTTTTCGAGAAAATTAAATTTTTGTATCGCTCTTCGAGGTAGTCAGGATTTCCAATGCAACCCCTGTAAAAATTTGAAAATTTTTTTTTCAACCCCGATTTGAAAATTGTTTATGTAGAATTGAGCTCGCACCTTTCCTGAATTCAAATCTGCTTTTGGAGTTGAGCTACGACTTATAGTTTTCGAGAAAATGAAATTCTTCCATCGCTCTTCGAGGTAGTCAGGATTTAAAATGCAACCCCTGTAAAAATTTGAAATTTTTTTTTCAACCCCGATTTGAAAATTGTTTATGTAGAATTAAGGTCGCACCTTTCCTGAATTCAAATCTGCTTTGGAAGTTGAGCTGCGACTTATAGTTTACGAGAAAATGGAATTTTTGTATCGCTCTTCGAGGTAGTCAGAATTTCCAATGCAACCACTGTAAAAATTTGAAAATTTTTTCGCTCTTCGAGATAGTCAAGAATTTCTTCGAGATAGTCAAGAATTCCAATGCAACCCCGTAAAAATTTGAAAATTTTTTTTCATCCCCGATTTGATAATTGATTATGTAGAATTAAGCTGGCACCTTTCCTGAATTCAAATCTGCTTTTGGAGTTGAGCTGCGACTTATAGTTTTCGAGAAAATGAAATTTTTGTATCGCCCTTCGAGGTAGTCAGGATTTCCAATGCAACCCCCGTAAAAATTTTAAAATTTTTTTTCAACCCCGATTTGAAAATTGGTTGTGTAGAATTAAGCTGGCACCTTTCCTGAATTCAAATCTGCTTTTGGAGTTCAGCTGCGACTCATAGTTTTCGAGAAAATGGAATTTTTGTATCGCTCTTCGAGGTAGTCAGGATTTCCAATGCAACCCCCGTAAAAATTTTAAAATTTTTTTTCATCCCCGATTTGAAAACTGTTTATGTAGAATTAAGCTCGCACCTTTCCTGAATTCAAATCTGCTTTTGGAGTTGAGCTGCGACTTATAGTTTTCGAGAAAATGGAATTTTTGTATCGCTCTTCGAGATAGTCAGGAAATCCAATTCAACCCCCGTAAAAATTGGAAAATTTTTTTTCAACCCCGATTTGAAAATTGATTATGTAGAATTGAGCTCGCACCTTTCCTGAATTCAAATCTGCTTTTGGAGTTGAGCTGCGACTTATAGTTTTCGAGAAAATGGAATTTTTGTATCGCTCTTCGAGGTAGTCAGGATTTCCAATGCAACCCCTGTAAAAATTTGAAATTTTTTTTTCAACCCCGATTTGAAAATTGTTTATGTAGAATTAAGCTCGCACCTTTCCTGAATTCAAATCTGCTTTGGAAGTTGAGCTGCGACTTATAGTTTTCGAGAAAATGGAATTTTTGTATCGCTCTTCGAGGTAGTCAGAATTTCCAATGCAACCACTGTAAAAATTTGAAAATTTTTTCGCTCTTCGAGATAGTCAAGAATTCCAATGCAACCCCGTAAAAATTTGAAAATTTTTTTTCATCCCCGATTTGAAAATTGATTATGTAGCATTAAGCTTGCACCTTTCCTGAATTCAAATCTGCTTTTGGAGTTCAGCTGCGACTCATAGTTTTCGAGAAAATGGAATTTTTGTATCGCTCTTCGAGGTAGCCAGGATTTCCAATGCAACCCCCGTAAAAATTTTAAAATTTTTTTTCAACCCCGATTTGAAAATTGGTTGTGTAGAATTAAGCTGGCACCTTTCCTGAATTCAAATCTGCTTTTGGAGTTGAGCTGCGACTTATAGTTTACGAGAAAATGGAATTTTTGTATCGCTCTTCGAGGTAGTCAGGATTTCCAATGCAACCCCCGTAAAAATTTTAAAATTTTTTTTCATCCCCGATTTGAAAACTGTTTATGTAGAATTAAGCTCGCACCTTTCCTGAATTCAAATCTGCTTTTGGAGTTCAGCTGCGACTTATAGTTTTCGAGAAAATGGAAATTTTGCATCGCTCTTCGAGGTAGTCAGGATTTCCAATGCAAACCCCGTAAAAATTTTAAAATTTTTTTTATCCCCGATTTGAAAATTGTTTATGTAGTATTAAGCTCGCACCTTTCCTGAACTCAAATCTGCTTTTGGAGTTCAGCTGCGACTCATAGTTTTCGAGAAAATGGAATTTTTGTATCGCTCTTCGAGGTAGCCAGGATTTCCAATGCAACCCCCGTAAAAATTTTAAAATTTTTTTTCAACCCCGATTTGAAAATTGGTTGTGTAGAATTAAGCTCGCACCTTTCCTGAATTCAAATCTGCTTTTGGAGTTGAGTTGCGACTTATAGTTTTCGAGAAAATGGAATTTTTGCATCGCTCTTCGAGGTAGTCAGAATTTCCAATGCAACCACTGTAAAAATTTGAAAATTTTTTTTTCAACCCCGATTTGAAAATTGATTATGTAGAATTGAGCTCGCACCTTTCCTGAATTCAAATCTGCTTTTGGAGTTGAGCTACGACTTATAGTTTTCGAGAAAATGAAATTCTTCCATCGCTCTTCGAGGTAGTCAGGATTTCCAATGCAACCCCTGTAAAAATTTGAAATTTTTTTTTCAACCCCGATTTGAAAATTGTTTATGTAGAATTAACCTCGCACCTTTCCTGAATTCAAATCTGCTTTTGGAGTTGAGCCGCGACTTATAGTTTTCGAGAAAATGGAATTTTTGTATCGCTCTTCGAGATAGTCAGGAAATCCAATTCAACCCCCGTAAAAATTGGAAAATTTTTTTTCAACCCCGATTTGAAAATTATTTATGTAGAATTAAGCTTGCACCTTTCCTGAATTCAAATCTGCTTTTGGAGTTGAGTTGCGACTTATAGTTTTCGAGAAAATGGAATTTTTGCATCGCTCTTCGAGGTAGTGAGAATTTCCAATGCAACCACTGTAAAAATTTGAAAATTTTTTTTTCAACCCCGATTTGAAAATTGATTATGTAGAATTGAGCTCGCACCTTTCCTGAATTCAAATCTGCTTTTGGAGTTGAGAAAATGGAATTTTTGTATCGCTCTTCGAGATAGTCAGGAAATCCAATTCAACCCCCGTAAAAATTGGAAAATTTTTTTTCAACCCCGATTTGAAAATTATTTATGTAGAATTAAGCTTGCACCTTTCCTGAATTCAAATCTGCTTTTGGAGTTGAGCTGCGACTTATAGTTTTCGAGAAAATGGAATTTTTGTATCGCTCTTCGAGATAGTCAGGATTTCCAATGCAACCCCTGTAAAAATTTGAAATTTTTTTTCATCCCCGATTTGAAAACTGTTTATGTAGAATTAAGCTCGCACCTTTCCTGAATTCAAATCTGCTTTTGGAGTTGAGCTGCGACTTATAGTTTTCGAGAAAATGGAATTTTTGTATCGCTCTTCGAGATAGTCAGGAAATCCAATTCAACCCCCGTAAAAATTGGAAAATTTTTTTGCAACCCCGATTTGAAAATTATTTATGTAGAATTAAGCTTGCACCTTTCCTGAATTCAAATCTGCTTTTGGAGTTGAGTTGCGACTTATAGTTTTCGAGAAAATGGAATTTTTGCATCGCTCTTCGAGGTAGTCAGAATTTCCAATGGAACCACTGTAAAAATTTGAAAATTTTTTTTTCAACCCCGATTTGAAAATTGATTATGTAGAATTGAGCTCGCACCTTTCCTGAATTCAAATCTGCTTTTGGAGTTGAGCTGCGACTTATAGTTTTCGAGAAAATGGAATTTTTGTATCGCTCTTCGAGGTAGTCAGAATTTCCAATGCAACCCCTGTAAAAATTTTAAAATTTTTTTTCAACCCCGATTTGAAAATTGGTTGTGTAGAATTAAGCTCGTACCTTTCCTGAATTCAAATCTGCTTTTGGAGTTGAGCTGCGACTTATAGTTTTCGAGAAAATGGAATTTTTGTATCGCTCTTCGAGGTAGTCAGGATTTCCAATGCAACCCCCGTAAAAATTTTAAAATTTTTTTTCATCCCCGATTTGAAAACTGTTTATGTAGAATTAAGCTCGCACCTTTCCTGAATTCAAATCTGCTTTTGGAGTTGAGCTGCGACTTATAGTTTTCGAGAAAATGGAATTTTTGTATCGCTCTTCGAGATAGTCAGGAAATCCAATTCAACCCCCGTAAAAATTGGAAAATTTTTTTTCAACCCCGATTTGAAAATTATTTATGTAGAATTAAGCTTGCACCTTTCCTGAATTCAAATCTGCTTTTGGAGTTGAGTTGCGACTTATAGTTTTCGAGAAAATGGAATTTTTGCATCGCTCTTCGAGGTAGTCAGAATTTCCAATGCAACCACTGTAAAAATTTGAAAATTTTTTTTTCAACCCCGATTTGAAAATTGATTATGTAGAATTGAGCTCGCACCTTTCCTGAATTCAAATCTGCTTTTGGAGTTGAGCTGCGACTTATAGTTTTCGAGAAAATGGAATTTTTGTATCGCTCTTCGAGATAGTCAGGAAATCCAATTCAACCCCCGTAAAAATTGGAAAATTTTTTTTCAACCCCGATTTGAAAATTATTTATGTAGAATTAAGCTTGCACCTTTCCTGAATTCAAATCTGCTTTTGGAGTTGAGCTGCGACTTATAGTTTTCGAGAAAATGGAATTTTTGTATCGCTCTTCGAGGTAGTCAGGATTTCCAATGCAACCCCCGTAAAAATTTTAAAATTTTTTTTCATCCCCGATTTGAAAACTGTTTATGTAGAATTAAGCTCGCACCTTTCCTGAATTCAAATCTGCTTTTGGAGTTGAGCTGCGACTTATAGTTTTCGAGAAAATGGAATTTTTGTATCGCTCTTCGAGATAGTCAGAAATCCAATTCAACCCCCGTAAAAATTGGAAAATTTTTTTTCAACCCCGATTTGAAAATTATTTATGTAGAATTAAGCTTGCACCTTTCCTGAATTCAAATCTGCTTTTGGAGTTGAGCTGCGACTTATAGTTTTCGAGAAAATGGAATTTTTGTATCGCTCTTCGAGGTAGTCAGGATTTCCAATGCAACCCCTGTAAAAATTTGAAAATTTTTTTTTCAACCCCGATTTGAAAATTGTTTATGTAGAATTGAGCTCGCACCTTTCCTGAATTCAAATCTGCTTTTGGAGTTGAGCTACGACTTATAGTTTTCGAGAAAATGAAATTCTTCCATCGCTCTTCGAGGTAGTCAGGATTTCCAATGCAACCCCTGTAAAAATTTGAAATTTTTTTTTCAACCCCGATTTGAAAATTGTTTATGTAGAATTAAGCTCGCACCTTTCCTGAATTCAAATCTGCTTTTGGAGTTGAGCTGCGACTTATAGTTTTCGAGAAAATGGAATTTTTGTATCGCTCTTCGAGATAGTCAGGAAATCCAATTCAACCCCCGTAAAAATTGGAAAATTTTTTTGCAACCCCGATTTGAAAATTATTTATGTAGAATTAAGCTTGCACCTTTCCTGAATTCAAATCTGCTTTTGGAGTTGAGTTGCGACTTATAGTTTTCGAGAAAATGGAATTTTTGCATCGCTCTTCGAGGTAGTCAGAATTTCCAATGGAACCACTGTAAAAATTTGAAAATTTTTTTTTCAACCCCGATTTGAAAATTGATTGTGTAGAATTGAGCTCGCACCTTTCCTGAATTCAAATCTGCTTTTCGAGATAGTCAGGAAATCCAATTCAACCCCCGTAAAAATTGGAAAATTTTTTTTCAACCCCGATTTGAAAATTATTTATGTAGAATTAAGCTTGCACCTTTCCTGAATTCAAATCTGCTTTTGGAGTTGAGTTGCGACTTATAGTTTTCGAGAAAATGGAATTTTTGCATCGCTCTTCGAGGTAGTCAGAATTTCCAATGCAACCACTGTAAAAATTTGAAAATTTTTTTTTCAACCCCGATTTGAAAATTGATTATGTAGAATTGAGCTCGCACCTTTCCTGAATTCAAATCTGCTTTTGGAGTTGAGCTGCGACTTATAGTTTTCGAGAAAATGGAATTTTTGTATCGCTCTTCGAGGTAGTCAGAATTTCCAATGCAACCCCTGTAAAAATTTTAAAATTTTTTTTCAACCCCGATTTGAAAATTGTTTATGTAGAATTGAGCTCGCACCTTTCCTGAATTCAAATCTGCTTTTGGAGTTGAGCTACGACTTATAGTTTTCGAGAAAATGAAATTCTTCCATCGCTCTTCGAGGTAGTCAGGATTTCCAATGCAACCCCTGTAAAAATTTGAAATTTTTTTTTCAACCCCGATTTGAAAATTGTTTATGTAGAATTAAGCTCGCACCTTTCCTGAATTCAAATCTGCTTTTGGAGTTGAGCTGCGACTTATAGTTTTCGAGAAAATGGAATTTTTGTATCGCTCTTCGAGATAGTCAGGATTTCCAATGCAACCCCTGTAAAAATTTGAAATTTTTTTTCATCCCCGATTTGAAAACTGTTTATGTAGAATTAAGCTCGCACCTTTCCTGAATTCAAATCTGCTTTTGGAGTTGAGCTGCGACTTATAGTTTTCGAGAAAATGGAATTTTTGTATCGCTCTTCGAGATAGTCAGGAAATCCAATTCAACCCCCGTAAAAATTGGAAAATTTTTTTGCAACCCCGATTTGAAAATTATTTATGTAGAATTAAGCTTGCACCTTTCCTGAATTCAAATCTGCTTTTGGAGTTGAGTTGCGACTTATAGTTTTCGAGAAAATGGAATTTTTGCATCGCTCTTCGAGGTAGTCAGAATTTCCAATGGAACCACTGTAAAAATTTGAAAATTTTTTTTTCAACCCCGATTTGAAAATTGATTGTGTAGAATTGAGCTCGCACCTTTCCTGAATTCAAATCTGCTTTTCGAGATAGTCAGGAAATCCAATTCAACCCCCGTAAAAATTGGAAAATTTTTTTTCAACCCCGATTTGAAAATTATTTATGTAGAATTAAGCTTGCACCTTTCCTGAATTCAAATCTGCTTTTGGAGTTGAGTTGCGACTTATAGTTTTCGAGAAAATGGAATTTTTGCATCGCTCTTCGAGGTAGTCAGAATTTCCAATGCAACCACTGTAAAAATTTGAAAATTTTTTTTTCAACCCCGATTTGAAAATTGATTATGTAGAATTGAGCTCGCACCTTTCCTGAATTCAAATCTGCTTTTGGAGTTGAGCTGCGACTTATAGTTTTCGAGAAAATGGAATTTTTGTATCGCTCTTCGAGGTAGTCAGAATTTCCAATGCAACCCCTGTAAAAATTTTAAAATTTTTTTTCAACCCCGATTTGAAAATTGGTTGTGTAGAATTAAGCTGGCACCTTTCCTGAATTCAAATCTGCTTTTGGAGTTGAGCTGCGACTTATAGTTTTCGAGAAAATGGAATTTTTGTATCGCTCTTCGAGGTAGTCAGGATTTCCAATGCAACCCCCGTAAAAATTTTAAAATTTTTTTTCATCCCCGATTTGAAAACTGTTTATGTAGAATTAAGCTCGCACCTTTCCTGAATTCAAATCTGCTTTTGGAGTTGAGCTGCGACTTATAGTTTTCGAGAAAATGGAATTTTTGTATCGCTCTTCGAGATAGTCAGGATTTCCAATGCAACCCCTGTAAAAATTTGAAATTTTTTTTCATCCCCGATTTGAAAACTGTTTATGTAGAATTAAGCTCGCACCTTTCCTGAATTCAAATCTGCTTTTGGAGTTGAGCTGCGACTTATAGTTTTCGAGAAAATGGAATTTTTGTATCGCTCTTCGAGATAGTCAGGAAATCCAATTCAACCCCCGTAAAAATTGGAAAATTTTTTTTCAACCCCGATTTGAAAATTGATTATGTAGAATTGAGCTGGCACCTTTCCTGAATTCAAATCTGCTTTTGGAGTTGAGCTGCGACTTATAGTTTTCGAGAAAATGGAATTTTTGTATCGCTCTTCGAGGTAGTCAGAATTTCCAATGCAACCCCTGTAAAAATTTTAAAATTTTTTTTCAACCCCGATTTGAAAATTGGTTGTGTAGAATTAAGCTGGCACCTTTCCTGAATTCAAATCTGCTTTTGGAGTTGAGCTGCGACTTATAGTTTTCGAGAAAATGGAATTTTTGTATCGCTCTTCGAGGTAGTCAGGATTTCCAATGCAACCCCCGTAAAAATTTTAAAATTTTTTTTCATCCCCGATTTGAAAACTGTTTATGTAGAATTAAGCTCGCACCTTTCCTGAATTCAAATCTGCTTTTGGAGTTGAGCTGCGACTTATAGTTTTCGAGAAAATGGAATTTTTGTATCGCTCTTCGAGATAGTCAGGATTTCCAATGCAACCCCTGTAAAAATTTGAAATTTTTTTTCATCCCCGATTTGAAAACTGTTTATGTAGAATTAAGCTCGCACCTTTCCTGAATTCAAATCTGCTTTTGGAGTTGAGCTGCGACTTATAGTTTTCGAGAAAATGGAATTTTTGTATCGCTCTTCGAGATAGTCAGGAAATCCAATTCAACCCCCGTAAAAATTGGAAAATTTTTTTGCAACCCCGATTTGAAAATTATTTATGTAGAATTAAGCTTGCACCTTTCCTGAATTCAAATCTGCTTTTGGAGTTGAGTTGCGACTTATAGTTTTCGAGAAAATGGAATTTTTGCATCGCTCTTCGAGGTAGTCAGAATTTCCAATGGAACCACTGTAAAAATTTGAAAATTTTTTTTTCAACCCCGATTTGAAAATTGATTATGTAGAATTGAGCTCGCACCTTTCCTGAATTCAAATCTGCTTTTGGAGTTGAGCTGCGACTTATAGTTTTCGAGAAAATGGAATTTTTGTATCGCTCTTCGAGGTAGTCAGAATTTCCAATGCAACCCCTGTAAAAATTTTGAAATTTTTTTTCAACCCCGATTTGAAAATTGGTTGTGTAGAATTAAGCTGGCACCTTTCCTGAATTCAAATCTGCTTTTGGAGTTGAGCTGCGACTTATAGTTTTCGAGAAAATGGAATTTTTGTATCGCTCTTCGAGGTAGTCAAGATTTCCAATGCAACCCCCGTAAAAATTTTAAAATTTTTTTTCATCCCCGATTTGAAAACTGTTTATGTAGAATTAAGCTCGCACCTTTCCTGAATTCAAATCTGCTTTTGGAGTTGAGCTGCGACTTATAGTTTTCGAGAAAATGGAATTTTTGTATCGCTCTTCGAGATAGTCAGGAAATCCAATTCAACCCCCGTAAAAATTGGAAAATTTTTTTTCAACCCCGATTTGAAAATTATTTATGTAGAATTAAGCTTGCACCTTTCCTGAATTCAAATCTGCTTTTGGAGTTGAGTTGCGACTTATAGTTTTCGAGAAAATGGAATTTTTGCATCGCTCTTCGAGGTAGTCAGAATTTCCAATGCAACCACTGTAAAAATTTGAAAATTTTTTTTTCAACCCCGATTTGAAAATTGATTATGTAGAATTGAGCTGGCACCTTTCCTGAATTCAAATCTGCTTTTGGAGTTGAGCTGCGACTTATAGTTTTCGAGAAAATGGAATTTTTGTATCGCTCTTCGAGATAGTCAGGAAATCCAATTCAACCCCCGTAAAAATTGGAAAATTTTTTTTCAACCCCGATTTGAAAATTATTTATGTAGAATTAAGCTTGCACCTTTCCTGAATTCAAATCTGCTTTTGGAGTTGAGCTGCGACTTATAGTTTTCGAGAAAATGGAATTTTTGTATCGCTCTTCGAGGTAGTCAGGATTTCCAATGCAACCCCCGTAAAAATTTTAAAATTTTTTTTCCTCCCCGATTTGAAAACTGTTTATGTAGAATTAAGCTTGCACCTTTCCTGAATTCAAATCTGCTTTTGGAGTTGAGCTGCGACTTATAGTTTTCGAGAAAATGGAATTTTTGTATCGCTCTTCGAGATAGTCAGAAATCCAATTCAACCCCCGTAAAAATTGGAAAATTTTTTTTCAACCCCGATTTGAAAATTATTTATGTAGAATTAAGCTTGCACCTTTCCTGAATTCAAATCTGCTTTTGGAGTTGAGCTGCGACTTATAGTTTTCGAGAAAATGGAATTTTTGTATCGATCTTCGAGATAGTCAGGAATTCCAATGGAACCCCCGTAAAAATTTGAACATTTTTTTTTCATCCCCGATTTGAAAACTGTTTATGTAGAATTAAGCTCGCACCTTTCCTGAATTCAAATCTGCTTTGGAAGTTGAGCTGCGACTTATAGTTTTCGAGAAAATGGAATTTTTGTATCGCTCTTCGAGGTAGTCAGAATTTCCAATGCAACCACTGTAAAAATTTGAAAATTTTTTCCCTCTTCGAGATAGTCAAGAATTCCAATGCAACCCCGTAAAAATTTGAAAATTTTTTTTCATCCCCGATTTGAAAATTGATTATGTAGAATTAAGCTGGCACCTTTCCTGAATTCAAATCTGCTTTTGGAGTTCAGCTGCGACTCATAGTTTTCGAGAAAATTAAATTTTTGTATCGCTCTTCGAGGTAGCCAGGATTTCCAATGCAACCCCCGTAAAAATTTTAAAATTTTTTTTCAACCCCGATTTGAAAATTGATTATGTAGAATTAAGCTGGCACCTTTCCTGAATTCAAATCTGCTTTTGGAGTTGAGCTGCGACTTATAGTTTTCGAGAAAATGGAATTTTTGTATCGCCCTTCGAGGTAGTCAGGATTTCCAATGCAACCCCCATAAAAATTTTAAAATTTTTTTTCAACCCCGATTTGAAAATTGGTTGTGTAGAATTAAGCTGGCACCTTTCCTGAATTCAAATCTGCTTTTGGAGTTGAGCTGCGACTTATAGTTTTCGAGAAAATGGAAATTTTGCATCGCTCTTCGAGGTAGTCAGGATTTCCAATGCAACCTCCGTAAAAATTTTAAAATTTTTTTTATCCCCGATATGAAAATTGTTTATGTAGAATTAAGCTCGCACCTTTCCTGAATTCAAATCTGCTTTTGGAGTTCAGCTGCGACTCATAGTTTTCGAGAAAATGGAATTTTTGTATCGCTCTTCGAGGTAGCCAGGATTTCCAATGCAACCCCCGTAAAAATTTTAAAATTTTTTTTCAACCCCGATTTGAAAATTGGTTGTGTAGAATTAAGCTGGCACCTTTCCTGAATTCAAATCTGCTTTTGGAGTTGAGTTGCGACTTATAGTTTTCGAGAAAATGGAATTTTTGTATCGATCTTCGAGATAGTCAGGAAATCCAATTCAACCCCCGTAAAAATTGGAAAATTTTTTTTTCAACCCCGATTTGAAAATTGATTATGTAGAATTGAGCCCGCACCTTTCCTGAATTCAAATCTGCTTTTGGAGTTGGGCTGCGACTTATAGTTTTCGAGAAAATGGAATTTTTCCATCGCTCTTCGAGATAGTCAGGATTTCCAATGCAACCCCCGTAAAAATTTGAAAATTTTTTTTCATCCCCGATTTGAAAACTGATTATGTAGAATTAAGCTCGCACCTTTCCTGAATTCAAATCTGCTTTTGGAGTTGAGCTGCGACTTATAGTTTTCGAGAAAATGGAATTCTTCCATCGCTCTTCGAGATAGTCAGGAATTACAATGCAACCCCTGTAAAAATTTGAAATTTTTTTTTCATCCCCGATTTGAAAATTGTTTATGTAGAATTAAGCCCGCACCTTTCCTGAATTCAAATCTGCTTTTGGAGTTGGGCTGCGACTTATAGTTTTCGAGAAAATGGAATTTTTGCATCGCTCTTCGAGATAGTCAGGATTTCCAATGCAAACCCCCGTAAAAATTTGAAAATTTTTTTTCATCCCCGATTTGAAAACTGATTATGTAGAATTAAGCTCGCACCTTTCCTGAATTCAAATCTGCTTTTGGAGTTGAGCTGCGACTTATAGTTTTCGAGAAAATGGAATTTTTGTATCGCTCTTCGAGGTAGTCAGAATTTCCAATGCAACCACTGTAAAAATTTGAAAATTTTTTTTTCAACCCCGATTTGAAATTTGATTATGTAGAATTGAGCTCGCACCTTTCCTGAATTCAAATCTGCTTTTGGAGTTGAGCTGCGACTTATAGTTTTCGAGAAAATGGAATTCTTCCATCGCTCTTCGAGATAGTCAGGAATTACAATGCAACCCCTGTAAAAATTTGAAATTTTTTTTCATCCCCGATTTGAAAATTGTTTATGTAGAACTAAGCACGCACCTTTCCTGAATTCAAATCTGCTTTTGGAGTTGAGTTGAGACTTATAGTTTTCGAGAAAATGGAATTTTTGCATCGCCCTTCGAGGTAGTCAGGATTTCCAATGCAACCCCTGTAAAAATTTGAAAATTTTTTTTCATCCCCGATTTGAAAACTGATTATGTAGAATTAAGCTCGCACCTTTCCTGAATTCAAATCTGCTTTTGGAGTTGAGCTGCGACTTATAGTTTTCGAGAAAATGGAAATTTTGCATCGCTCTTCGAGGTAGTCAGGATTTCCAATGCAACCCCCGTAAAAATTTTAAAATTTTTTTTCAACCCCGATTTGAAAATTGGTTGTGTAGAATTAAGCTGGCACCTTTCCTGAATTCAAATCTGCTTTTGGAGTTGAGCTGCGACTTATAGTTTTCGAGAAAATGGAATTTTTGTATCGCTCTTCGAGGTAGTCAGGATTTCCAATGCAACCCCCGTAAAAATTTTAAAATTTTTTTTCATCCCCGATTTGAAAACTGTTTATGTAGAATTAAGCTCGCACCTTTCCTGAATTCAAATCTGCTTTTGGAGTTGAGCTGCGACTTATAGTTTTCGAGAAAATGGAATTTTTGTATCGCCCTTCGAGGTAGTCAGGATTTCCAATGCAACCCCCATAAAAATTTTAAAATTTTTTTTCAACCCCGATTTGAAAATTGGTTGTGTAGAATTAAGCTGGCACCTTTCCTGAATTCAAATCTGCTTTTGGAGTTGAGCTGCGACTTATAGTTTTCGAGAAAATGGAAATTTTGCATCGCTCTTCGAGGTAGTCAGGATTTCCAATGCAACCTCCGTAAAAATTTGAAAATTTTTTTTATCCCCGATATGAAAATTGTTTATGTAGAATTAAGCTCGCACCTTTCCTGAATTCAAATCTGCTTTTGGAGTTCAGCTGCGACTCATAGTTTTCGAGAAAATGGAATTTTTGTATCGCTCTTCGAGGTAGCCAGGATTTCCAATGCAACCCCCGTAAAAATTTTAAAATTTTTTTTCAACCCCGATTTGAAAATTGGTTGTGTAGAATTAAGCTGGCACCTTTCCTGAATTCAAATCTGCTTTTGGAGTTGAGTTGCGACTTATAGTTTTCGAGAAAATGGAATTTTTGTATCGATCTTCGAGATAGTCAGGAAATCCAATTCAACCCCCGTAAAAATTGGAAAATTTTTTTTTCAACCCCGATTTGAAAATTGATTATGTAGAATTGAGCTCGCACCTTTCCTGAATTCAAATCTGCTTTTGGAGTTGGGCTGCGACTTATAGTTTTCGAGAAAATGGAATTTTTCCATCGCTCTTCGAGATAGTCAGGATTTCCAATGCAACCCCCGTAAAAATTTGAAAATTTTTTTTCATCCCCGATTTGAAAACTGATTATGTAGAATTAAGCTCGCACCTTTCCTGAATTCAAATCTGCTTTTGGAGTTGAGCTGCGACTTATAGTTTTCGAGAAAATGGAATTTTTGTATCGCTCTTCGAGGTAGTCAGAATTTCCAATGCAACCACTGTAAAAATTTGAAAATTTTTTTTTCAACCCCGATTTGAAAATTGATTATGTAGAATTGAGCTCGCACCTTTCCTGAATTCAAATCTGCTTTTGGAGTTGAGCTGCGACTTATAGTTTTCGAGAAAATGGAATTCTTCCATCGCTCTTGGAGATAGTCAGGAATTACAATGCAACCCCTGTAAAAATTTGAAATTTTTTTTTCATCCCCGATTTGAAAATTGTTTATGTAGAATTAAGCCCGCACCTTTCCTGAATTCAAATCTGCTTTTGGAGTTGAGTTGCGACTTATAGTTTTCGAGAAAACGGAATTTTTGCATCGCCCTTCGAGGTAGTCAGGATTTCCAATGCAACCCCCGTAAAAATTTGAAAATTTTTTTTCATCCCCGATTTGAAAATTGGTTGTGTAGAATTAAGCTGGCACCTTTCCTGAATTCAAATCTGCTTTTGGAGTTGAGCTGCGACTTATAGTTTTCGAGAAAATGGAATTTTTGTATCGCTCTTCGAGGTAGTCAGGATTTCCAATGCAACCCCCGTAAAAATTTTAAAATTTTTTTTCATCCCCGATTTGAAAACTGTTTATGTAGAATTAAGCTTGCACCTTTCCTGAATTCAAATCTGCTTTTGGAGTTGAGCTGCGACTTATAGTTTTCGAGAAAATGGAATTTTTGTATCGATCTTCGAGATAGTCAGGAATTCCAATGGAACCCCCGTAAAAATTTGAACATTTTTTTTTCATCCCCGATTTGAAAACTGTTTATGTAGAATTAAGCTCGCACCTTTCCTGAATTCAAATCTGCTTTTGGAGTTGAGCTGCGACTTATAGTTTTCGAGAAAATGGAATTTTTGTATCGCTCTTCGAGATAGGCAGGAAATCCAATTCAACCCCCGTAAAAATTGGAAAATTTTTTTTCAACCCCGATTTGAAAATTATTTATGTAGAATTAAGCTTGCACCTTTCCTGAATTCAAATCTGCTTTTGGAGTTGGGCTGCGACTTATAGTTTTCGAGAAAATGGAATTTTTGTATCGCTCTTCGAGGTAGTCAGAATTTCCAATGCAACCACTGTAAAAATTTGAAAATTTTTTTTTCAACCCCGATTTGAAAATTGATTATGTAGAATTGAGCTCGCACCTTTCCTGAATTCAAATCTGCTTTTGGAGTTGAGCTGCGACTTATAGTTTTCGAGAAAATGGAATTCTTCCATCGCTCTTCGAGATAGTCAGGAATTACAATGCAACCCCTGTAAAAATTTGAAATTTTTTTTTCATCCCCGATTTGAAAATTGTTTATGTAGAATTAAGCCGTCACCTTTCCTGAATTCAAATCTGCTTTTGGAGTTGAGTTGCGACTTATAGTTTTCGAGAAAATGGAATTTTTGCATCGCCCTTCGAGGTAGTCAGGATTTCCAATGCAACCCCCGTAAAAATTTGAAAATTTTTTTTTCAACCCCGATTTGAAAATTGTTTATGTAGAATTGAGCTCGCACCTTTCCTGAATTCAAATCTGCTTTTGGAGTTGAGCTACGACTTATAGTTTTCGAGAAAATGAAATTCTTCCATCGCTCTTCGAGGTAGTCAGGATTTCCAATGCAACCCCTGTAAAAATTTGAAATTTTTTTTTCAACCCCGATTTGAAAATTGTTTATGTAGAATTAAGCTCGCACCTTTCCTGAATTCAAATCTGCTTTGGAAGTTGAGCTGCGACTTATAGTTTTCGAGAAAATGGAATTTTTGTATCGCTCTTCGAGGTAGTCAGAATTTCCAATGCAACCACTGTAAAAATTTGAAAATTTTTTCCCTCTTCGAGATAGTCAAGAATTCCAATGCAACCCCGTAAAAATTTGAAAATTTTTTTTCATCCCCGATTTGAAAATTGATTATGTAGAATTAAGCTGGCACCTTTCCTGAATTCAAATCTGCTTTTGGAGTTGAGCTGCGACTTATAGTTTTCGAGAAAATGGAATTTTTGCATCGCTCTTCGAGGTAGTCAGGATTTCCAATGCAACCTCCGTAAAAATTTGAAAATTTTTTTTATCCCCGATTTGAAAATTGTTTATGTAGAATTAAGCTCGCACCTTTCCTGAATTCAAATCTGCTTTTGGAGTTCAGCTGCGACTCATAGTTTTCGAGAAAATTAAATTTTTGTATCGCTCTTCGAGGTAGCCAGGATTTCCAATGCAACCCCCGTAAAAATTTTAAAATTTTTTTTCAACCCCGATTTGAAAATTGATTATGTAGAATTAAGCTGGCACCTTTCCTGAATTCAAATCTGCTTTTGGAGTTGAGCTGCGACTTATAGTTTTCGAGAAAATGGAATTTTTGTATCGCCCTTCGAGGTAGTCAGGATTTCCAATGCAACCCCCATAAAAATTTTAAAATTTTTTTTCAACCCCGATTTGAAAATTGGTTGTGTAGAATTAAGCTGGCACCTTTCCTGAATTCAAATCTGCTTTTGGAGTTGAGCTGCGACTTATAGTTTTCGAGAAAATGGAAATTTTGCATCGCTCTTCGAGGTAGTCAGGATTTCCAATGCAACCTCCGTAAAAATTTGAAAATTTTTTTTATCCCCGATATGAAAATTGTTTATGTAGAATTAAGCTCGCACGTTTCCTGAATTCAAATCTGCTTTTGGAGTTCAGCTGCGACTCATAGTTTTCGAGAAAATGGAATTTTTGTATCGCTCTTCGAGGTAGCCAGGATTTCCAATGCAACCCCCGTAAAAATTTTAAAATTTTTTTTCAACCCCGATTTGAAAATTGGTTGTGTAGAATTAAGCTGGCACCTTTCCTGAATTCAAATCTGCTTTTGGAGTTGAGTTGCGACTTATAGTTTTCGAGAAAATGGAATTTTTGTATCGATCTTCGAGATAGTCAGGAAATCCAATTCAACCCCCGTAAAAATTGGAAAATTTTTTTTTCAACCCCGATTTGAAAATTGATTATGTAGAATTGAGCCCGCACCTTTCCTGAATTCAAATCTGCTTTTGGAGTTGGGCTGCGACTTATAGTTTTCGAGAAAATGGAATTTTTCCATCGCTCTTCGAGATAGTCAGGATTTCCAATGCAACCCCCGTAAAAATTTGAAAATTTTTTTTCATCCCCGATTTGAAAACTGATTATGTAGAATTAAGCTCGCACCTTTCCTGAATTCAAATCTGCTTTTGGAGTTGAGCTGCGACTTATAGTTTTCGAGAAAATGGAATTCTTCCATCGCTCTTCGAGATAGTCAGGAATTACAATGCAACCCCTGTAAAAATTTGAAATTTTTTTTTCATCCCCGATTTGAAAATTGTTTATGTAGAATTAAGCCCGCACCTTTCCTGAATTCAAATCTGCTTTTGGAGTTGGGCTGCGACTTATAGTTTTCGAGAAAATGGAATTTTTGCATCGCTCTTCGAGATAGTCAGGATTTCCAATGCAAACCCCCGTAAAAATTTGAAAATTTTTTTTCATCCCCGATTTGAAAACTGATTATGTAGAATTAAGCTCGCACCTTTCCTGAATTCAAATCTGCTTTTGGAGTTGAGCTGCGACTTATAGTTTTCGAGAAAATGGAATTTTTGTATCGCTCTTCGAGGTAGTCAGAATTTCCAATGCAACCACTGTAAAAATTTGAAAATTTTTTTTTCAACCCCGATTTGAAATTTGATTATGTAGAATTGAGCTCGCACCTTTCCTGAATTCAAATCTGCTTTTGGAGTTGAGCTGCGACTTATAGTTTTCGAGAAAATGGAATTCTTCCATCGCTCTTCGAGATAGTCAGGAATTACAATGCAACCCCTGTAAAAATTTGAAATTTTTTTTCATCCCCGATTTGAAAATTGTTTATGTAGAACTAAGCACGCACCTTTCCTGAATTCAAATCTGCTTTTGGAGTTGAGTTGAGACTTATAGTTTTCGAGAAAATGGAATTTTTGCATCGCCCTTCGAGGTAGTCAGGATTTCCAATGCAACCCCTGTAAAAATTTGAAAATTTTTTTTCATCCCCGATTTGAAAACTGATTATGTAGAATTAAGCTCGCACCTTTCCTGAATTCAAATCTGCTTTTGGAGTTGAGCTGCGACTTATAGTTTTCGAGAAAATGGAAATTTTGCATCGCTCTTCGAGGTAGTCAGGATTTCCAATGCAACCCCCGTAAAAATTTTAAAATTTTTTTTCAACCCCGATTTGAAAATTGGTTGTGTAGAATTAAGCTGGCACCTTTCCTGAATTCAAATCTGCTTTTGGAGTTGAGCTGCGACTTATAGTTTTCGAGAAAATGGAATTTTTGTATCGCTCTTCGAGGTAGTCAGGATTTCCAATGCAACCCCCGTAAAAATTTTAAAATTTTTTTTCATCCCCGATTTGAAAACTGTTTATGTAGAATTAAGCTCGCACCTTTCCTGAATTCAAATCTGCTTTTGGAGTTGAGCTGCGACTTATAGTTTTCGAGAAAATGGAATTTTTGTATCGCCCTTCGAGGTAGTCAGGATTTCCAATGCAACCCCCGTAAAAATTTGAAAATTTTTTTTCATCCCCGATTTGAAAATTGGTTGTGTAGAATTAAGCTGGCACCTTTCCTGAATTCAAATCTGCTTTTGGAGTTGAGCTGCGACTTATAGTTTTCGAGAAAATGGAATTTTTGTATCGCTCTTCGAGGTAGTCAGGATTTCCAATGCAACCCCCGTAAAAATTTTAAAATTTTTTTTCATCCCCGATTTGAAAACTGTTTATGTAGAATTAAGCTCGCACCTTTCCTGATTTCAAATCTGCTTTTGGAGTTGAGCTGCGACTTATAGTTTTCGAGAAAATGGAATTTTTGTATCGCTCTTCGAGATAGTCAGGAAATCCAATTCAACCCCCGTAAAAATTGGAAAATTTTTTTGCAACCCCGATTTGAAAATTATTTATGTAGAATTAAGCTTGCACCTTTCCTGAATTCAAATCTGCTTTTGGAGTTGAGTTGCGACTTAAAGTTTTCGAGAAAATGGAATTTTTGCATCGCCCTTCGAGGTAGTCAGAATTTCCAATGCAACCACTGTAAAAATTTGAAATTTTTTTTTCAACCCCGATTTGAAAATTGATTATGTAGAATTGAGCTCGCACCTTTCCTGAATTCAAATCTGCTTTTGGAGTTGAGCTGCGACTTATAGTTTTCGAGAAAATGGAATTCTTCCATCGCTCTTCGAGATAGTCAGGAATTACAATGCAACCCCTGTAAAAATTTGAAATTTTTTTTTCATCCCCGATTTGAAAATTGTTTATGTAGAATTAAGCCCGCACCTTTCCTGAATTCAAATCTGCTTTTGGAGTTGAGCTGCGACTTATAGTTTTCGAGAAAATGGAATTTTTCCATCGCTCTTCGAGATAGTCAGGATTTCCAATGCAAACCCCCGTAAAAATTTGAAAATTTTTTTTCATCCCCGATTTGAAAACTGATTATGTAGAATTAAGCTCGCACCTTTCCTGAATTCAAATCTGCTTTTGGAGTTGAGCTGCGACTTATAGTTTTCGAGAAAATGGAATTTTTGTATCGCTCTTCGAGGTAGTCAGAATTTCCAATGCAACCACTGTAAAAATTTGAAAATTTTTTTTTCAACCCCGATTTGAAATTTGATTATGTAGAATTGAGCTCGCACCTTTCCTGAATTCAAATCTGCTTTTGGAGTTGAGCTGCGACTTATAGTTTTCGAGAAAATGGAATTCTTCCATCGCTCTTCGAGATAGTCAGGAATTACAATGCAACCCCTGTAAAAATTTGAAATTTTTTTTCATCCCCGATTTGAAAATTGTTTATGTAGAATTAAGCACGCACCTTTCCTGAATTCAAATCTGCTTTTGGAGTTGAGTTGAGACTTATAGTTTTCGAGAAAATGGAATTTTTGCATCGCCCTTCGAGGTAGTCAGGATTTCCAATGCAACCCCTGTAAAAATTTGAAAATTTTTTTTCATCCCCGATTTGAAAACTGATTATGTAGAATTAAGCTCGCACCTTTCCTGAATTCAAATCTGCTTTTGGAGTTGAGCTGCGACTTATAGTTTTCGAGAAAATGGAAATTTTGCATCGCTCTTCGAGGTAGTCAGGATTTCCAATGCAACCCCTGTAAAAATTTGAAAATTTTTTTTCATCCCCGATTTGAAAACTGATTATGTAGAATTAAGCTGGCACCTTTCCTGAATTCAAATCTGCTTTTGGAGTTGAGCTGCGACTTATAGTTTTCGAGAAAATGGAATTTTTGTATCGCTCTTCGAGGTAGTCAGGATTTCCAATGCAACCCCCGTAAAAATTTTAAAATTTTTTTTCATCCCCGATTTGAAAATTGATTATGTAGAATTGAGCTCGCACCTTTCCTGAATTCAAATCTGCTTTTGGAGTTGAGCTGCGACTTATAGTTTTCGAGAAAATGGAATTCTTCCATCGCTCTTCGAGATAGTCAGGAATTACAATGCAACCCCTGTAAAAATTTGAAATTTTTTTTCATCCCCGATTTGAAAATTGTTTATGTAGAATTAAGCCCGCACCTTTCCTGAATTCAAATCTGCTTTTGGAGTTGAGTTGCGACTTATAGTTTTCGAGAAAATGGAATTTTTGCATCGCCCTTCGAGGTAGTCAGGATTTCCAATGCAACCCCCGTAAAAATTTGAAAATTTTTTTTCATCCCCGATTTGAAAATTGGTTGTGTAGAATTAAGCTGGCACCTTTCCTGAATTCAAATCTGCTTTTGGAGTTGAGCTGCGACTTATAGTTTTCGAGAAAATGGAATTTTTGTATCGCTCTTCGAGGTAGTCAGGATTTCCAATGCAACCCCCGTAAAAATTTTAAAATTTTTTTTCATCCCCGATTTGAAAACTGTTTATGTAGAATTAAGCTCGCACCTTTCCTGAATTCAAATCTGCTTTTGGAGTTGAGCTGCGACTTATAGTTTTCGAGAAAATGGAATTTTTGTATCGCTCTTCGAGATAGTCAGGAAATCCAATTCAACCCCCGTAAAAATTGGAAAATTTTTTTTCAACCCCGATTTGAAAATTATTTATGTAGAATTAAGCTTGCACCTTTCCTGAATTCAAATCTGCTTTTGGAGTTGAGTTGCGACTTATAGTTTTCGAGAAAATGGAATTTTTGCATCGCCCTTCGAGGTAGTCAGAATTTCCAATGCAACCACTGTAAAAATTTGAAATTTTTTTTTCAACCCCGATTTGAAAATTGATTATGTAGAATTGAGCTCGCACCTTTCCTGAATTCAAATCTGCTTTTGGAGTTGAGCTGCGACTTATAGTTTTCGAGAAAATGGAATTCTTCCATCGCTCTTCGAGATAGTCAGGAATTACAATGCAACCCCTGTAAAAATTTGAAATTTTTTTTTCATCCCCGATTTGAAAATTGTTTATGTAGAATTAAGCCCGCACCTTTCCTGAATTCAAATCTGCTTTTGGAGTTGAGTTGAGACTTATAGTTTTCGAGAAAATGGAAATTTTGCATCGCTCTTCGAGGTAGTCAGGATTTCCAATGCAACCCCTGTAAAAATTTGAAAATTTTTTTTCATCCCCGATTTGAAAACTGATTATGTAGAATTAAGCTGGCACCTTTCCTGAATTCAAATCTGCTTTTGGAGTTGAGCTGCGACTTATAGTTTTCGAGAAAATGGAATTTTTGTATCGCTCTTCGAGGTAGTCAGGATTTCCAATGCAACCCCCGTAAAAATTTTAAAATTTTTTTTCATCCCCGATTTGAAAACTGTTTATGTAGAATTAAGCTCGCACCTTTCCTGAATTCAAATCTGCTTTTGGAGTTGAGCTGCGACTTATAGTTTTCGAGAAAATGGAATTTTTGTATCGCTCTTCGAGGTAGTCAGAATTTCCAATGCAACCACTGTAAAAATTTGAAAATTTTTTTTTCAACCCCGATTTGAAAATTGACTATGTAGAATTGAGCTCGCACCTTTCCTGAATTCAAATCTGCTTTTGGAGTTGAGCTGCGACTTATAGTTTTCGAGAAAATGGAATTCTTCCATCGCTCTTCGAGATAGTCAGGAATTACAATGCAACCCCTGTAAAAATTTGAAATTTTTTTTCATCCCCGATTTGAAAATTGTTTATGTAGAATTAAGCCCGCACCTTTCCTGAATTCAAATCTGCTTTTGGAGTTGAGTTGCGACTTATAATTTTCGAGAAAATGGAATTTTTGCATCGCCCTTCGAGGTAGTCAGGATTTCCAATGCAACCCCCGTAAAAATTTGAAAATTTTTTTTCATCCCCGATTTGAAAATTGGTTGTGTAGAATTAAGCTGGCACCTTTCCTGAATTCAAATCTGCTTTTGGAGTTGAGCTGCGACTTATAGTTTTCGAGAAAATGGAATTTTTGTATCGCTCTTCGAGGTAGTCAGGATTTCCAATGCAACCCCCGTAAAAATTTTAAAATTTTTTTTCATCCCCGATTTGAAAACTGTTTATGTAGAATTAAGCTCGCACCTTTCCTGAATTCAAATCTGCTTTTGGAGTTGAGCTGCGACTTATAGTTTTCGAGAAAATGGAATTTTTGTATCGCTCTTCGAGATAGTCAGGAAATCCAATTCAACCCCCGTAAAAATTGGAAAATTTTTTTTCAACCCCGATTTGAAAATTATTTATGTAGAATTGAGCTCGCACCTTTCCTGAATTCAAATCTGCTTTTGGAGTTGAGCTGCGACTTATAGTTTTCGAGAAAATGGAATTTTTGTATCGCTCTTCGAGGTAGTCAGAATTTCCAATGCAACCACTGTAAAAATTTGAAAATTTTTTTTTCAACCCCGATTTGAAAATTGATTATGTAGAATTGAGCTCGCACCTTTCCTGAATTCAAATCTGCTTTTGGAGTTGAGCTGCGACTTATAGTTTTCGAGAAAATGGAATTCTTCCATCGGTCTTCGAGATAGTCAGGAATTACAATGCAACCCCTGTAAAAATTTGAATTACAATGCAACCCCTGTAAAAATTTGAAATTTTTTTTTCATCCCCGATTTGAAAATTGTTTATGTAGAATTAAGCCCGCACCTTTCCTGAATTCAAATCTGCTTTTGGAGTTGAGCTGCGACTTATAGTTTTCGAGAAAATGGAATTTTTCCATCGCTCTTCGAGATAGTCAGGATTTCCAATGCAAACCCCCGTAAAAATTTGAAAATTTTTTTTCATCCCCGATTTGAAAACTGATTATGTAGAATTAAGCTCGCACCTTTCCTGAATTCAAATCTGCTTTTGGAGTTGAGCTGCGACTTATAGTTTTCGAGAAAATGGAATTTTTCCATCGCTCTTCGAGATAGTCAGGATTTCCAATGCAACCCCCGTAAAAATTTGAAAATTTTTTTTTCAACCCCGATTTGAAATTTGATTATGTAGAATTGAGCTCGCACCTTTCCTGAATTCAAATCTGCTTTTGGAGTTGAGCTGCGACTTATAGTTTTCGAGAAAATGGAATTCTTCCATCGCTCTTCGAGATAGTCAGGAATTACAATGCAACCCCTGTAAAAATTTGAAATTTTTTTTCATCCCCGATTTGAAAATTGTTTATGTAGAATTAAGCACGCACCTTTCCTGAATTCAAATCTGCTTTTGGAGTTGAGTTGAGACTTATAGTTTTCGAGAAAATGGAATTTTTGCATCGCCCTTCGAGGTAGTCAGGATTTCCAATGCAACCCCTGTAAAAATTTGAAAATTTTTTTTCATCCCCGATTTGAAAACTGATTATGTAGAATGAAGCTCGCACCTTTCCTGAATTCAAATCTGCTTTTGGAGTTGAGCTGCGACTTATAGTTTTCGAGAAAATGGAAATTTTGCATCGCTCTTCGAGGTAGTCAGGATTTCCAATGCAACCCCTGTAAAAATTTGAAAATTTTTTTTCATCCCCGATTTGAAAACTGATTATGTAGAATTAAGCTGGCACCTTTCCTGAATTCAAATCTGCTTTTGGAGTTGAGCTGCGACTTATAGTTTTCGAGAAAATGGAATTTTTGTATCGCTCTTCGAGGTAGTCAGGATTTCCAATGCAACCCCCGTAAAAATTTTAAAATTTTTTTTCATCCCCGATTTGAAAACTGTTTATGTAGAATTAAGCTCGCACCTTTCCTGAATTCAAATCTGCTTTTGGAGTTGAGCTGCGACTTATAGTTTTCGAGAAAATGGAATTTTTGTATCGCTCTTCGAGATAGTCAGGAAATCCAATTCAACCCCCGTAAAAATTGGAAAATTTTTTTTCAACCCCGATTTGAAAATTATTTTTGTAGAATTAAGCTTGCACCTTTCCTGAATTCAAATCTGCTTTTGGAGTTGAGTTGCGACTTATAGTTTTCGAGAAAATGGAATTTTTGCATCGCCCTTCGAGGTAGTCAGAATTTCCAATGCAACCACTGTAAAAATTTGAAAATTTTTTTTCAACCCCTATTTGAAAATTGATTATGTAGAATTGAGCTCGCACCTTTCCTGAATTCAAATCTGCTTTTGGAGTTGAGCTGCGACTTATAGTTTTCGAGAAAATGGAATTTTTGTATCGCTCTTCGAGGTAGTCAGAATTTCCAATGCAACCACTGTAAAAATTTGAAAATTTTTTTTTCAACCCCGATTTGAAAATTGATTATGTAGAATTGAGCTCGCACCTTTCCTGAATTCAAATCTGCTTTTGGAGTTGAGCTGCGACTTATAGTTTTCGAGAAAATGGAATTCTTCCATCGGTCTTCGAGATAGTCAGGAATTACAATGCAACCCCTGTAAAAATTTGAATTACAATGCAACCCCTGTAAAAATTTGAAATTTTTTTTTCATCCCCGATTTGAAAATTGTTTATGTAGAATTAAGCCCGCACCTTTCCTGAATTCAAATCTGCTTTTGGAGTTGAGCTGCGACTTATAGTTTTCGAGAAAATGGAATTTTTCCATCGCTCTTCGAGATAGTCAGGATTTCCAATGCAAACCCCCGTAAAAATTTGAAAATTTTTTTTCATCCCCGATTTGAAAACTGATTATGTAGAATTAAGCTCGCACCTTTCCTGAATTCAAATCTGCTTTTGGAGTTGAGCTGCGACTTATAGTTTTCGAGAAAATGGAATTTTTCCATCGCTCTTCGAGATAGTCAGGATTTCCAATGCAACCCCCGTAAAAATTTGAAAATTTTTTTTTCAACCCCGATTTGAAATTTGATTATGTAGAATTGAGCGCGCACCTTTCCTGAATTCAAATCTGCTTTTGGAGTTGAGCTGCGACTTATAGTTTTCGAGAAAATGGAATTCTTCCATCGCTCTTCGAGATAGTCAGGAATTACAATGCAACCCCTGTAAAAATTTGAAATTTTTTTTCATCCCCGATTTGAAAATTGTTTATGTAGAATTAAGCACGCACCTTTCCTGAATTCAAATCTGCTTTTGGAGTTGAGTTGAGACTTATAGTTTTCGAGAAAATGGAATTTTTGCATCGCCCTTCGAGGTAGTCAGGATTTCCAATGCAACCCCTGTAAAAATTTGAAAATTTTTTTTCATCCCCGATTTGAAAACTGATTATGTAGAATTAAGCTCGCACCTTTCCTGAATTCAAATCTGCTTTTGGAGTTGAGCTGCGACTTATAGTTTTCGAGAAAATGGAAATTTTGCATCGCTCTTCGAGGTAGTCAGGATTTCCAATGCAACCCCTGTAAAAATTTGAAAATTTTTTTTCATCCCCGATTTGAAAACTGATTATGTAGAATTAAGCTGGCACCTTTCCTGAATTCAAATCTGCTTTTGGAGTTGAGCTGCGACTTATAGTTTTCGAGAAAATGGAATTTTTGTATCGCTCTTCGAGGTAGTCAGGATTTCCAATGCAACCCCCGTAAAAATTTTAAAATTTTTTTTCATCCCCGATTTGAAAACTGTTTATGTAGAATTAAGCTCGCACCTTTCCTGAATTCAAATCTGCTTTTGGAGTTGAGCTGCGACTTATAGTTTTCGAGAAAATGGAATTTTTGTATCGCTCTTCGAGGTAGTCAGAATTTCCAATGCAACCACTGTAAAAATTTGAAAATTTTTTTTTCAACCCCGATTTGAAAATTGATTATGTAGAATTGAGCTCGCACCTTTCCTGAATTCAAATCTGCTTTTGGAGTTGAGCTGCGACTTATAGTTTTCGAGAAAATGGAATTCTTCCATCGCTCTTCGAGATAGTCAGGAATTACAATGCAACCCCTGTAAAAATTTGAAATTTTTTTTTCATCCCCGATTTGAAAATTGTTTATGTAGAATTAAGCCCGCACCTTTCCTGAATTCAAATCTGCTTTTGGAGTTGAGCTGCGACTTATAGTTTTCGAGAAAATGGAATTTTTCCATCGCTCTTCGAGATAGTCAGGATTTCCAATGCAAACCCCCGTAAAAATTTGAAAATTTTTTTTCATCCCCGATTTGAAAACTGATTATGTAGAATTAAGCTCGCACCTTTCCTGAATTCAAATCTGCTTTTGGAGTTGAGCTGCGACTTATAGTTTTCGAGAAAATGGAATTTTTCCATCGCTCTTCGAGATAGTCAGGATTTCCAATGCAACCCCCGTAAAAATTTGAAAATTTTTTTTTCAACCCCGATTTGAAATTTGATTATGTAGAATTGAGCGCGCACCTTTCCTGAATTCAAATCTGCTTTTGGAGTTGAGCTGCGACTTATAGTTTTCGAGAAAATGGAATTCTTCCATCGCTCTTCGAGATAGTCAGGAATTACAATGCAACCCCTGTAAAAATTTGAAATTTTTTTTCATCCCCGATTTGAAAATTGTTTATGTAGAATTAAGCACGCACCTTTCCTGAATTCAAATCTGCTTTTGGAGTTGAGTTGAGACTTATAGTTTTCGAGAAAATGGAATTTTTGCATCGCCCTTCGAGGTAGTCAGGATTTCCAATGCAACCCCTGTAAAAATTTGAAAATTTTTTTTCATCCCCGATTTGAAAACTGATTATGTAGAATTAAGCTCGCACCTTTCCTGAATTCAAATCTGCTTTTGGAGTTGAGCTGCGACTTATAGTTTTCGAGAAAATGGAAATTTTGCATCGCTCTTCGAGGTAGTCAGGATTTCCAATGCAACCCCTGTAAAAATTTGAAAATTTTTTTTCATCCCCGATTTGAAAACTGATTATGTAGAATTAAGCTGGCACCTTTCCTGAATTCAAATCTGCTTTTGGAGTTGAGCTGCGACTTATAGTTTTCGAGAAAATGGAATTTTTGTATCGCTCTTCGAGGTAGTCAGGATTTCCAATGCAACCCCCGTAAAAATTTTAAAATTTTTTTTCATCCCCGATTTGAAAACTGTTTATGTAGAATTAAGCTCGCACCTTTCCTGAATTCAAATCTGCTTTTGGAGTTGAGCTGCGACTTATAGTTTTCGAGAAAATGGAATTTTTGTATCGCTCTTCGAGGTAGTCAGAATTTCCAATGCAACCACTGTAAAAATTTGAAAATTTTTTTTTCAACCCCGATTTGAAAATTGATTATGTAGAATTGAGCTCGCACCTTTCCTGAATTCAAATCTGCTTTTGGAGTTGAGCTGCGACTTATAGTTTTCGAGAAAATGGAATTCTTCCATCGCTCTTCGAGATAGTCAGGAATTACAATGCAACCCCTGTAAAAATTTGAAATTTTTTTTCATCCCCGATTTGAAAATTGTTTATGTAGAATTAAGCCCGCACCTTTCCTGAATTCAAATCTGCTTTTGGAGTTGAGTTGCGACTTATAGTTTTCGAGAAAATGGAATTTTTGCATCGCCCTTCGAGGTAGTCAGGATTTCCAATTTTTCCCCGTAAAAATTTGAAAATTTTTTTTCATCCCCGATTTGAAAATTGGTTGTGTAGAATTAAGCTGGCACCTTTCCTGAATTCAAATCTGCTTTTGGAGTTGAGCTGCGACTTATAGTTTTCGAGAAAATGGAATTTTTGTATCGCTCTTCGAGGTAGTCAGGATTTCCAATGCAACCCCCGTAAAAATTTTAAAATTTTTTTTCATCCCCGATTTGAAAACTGTTTATGTAGAATTAAGCTCGCACCTTTCCTGAATTCAAATCTGCTTTTGGAGTTGAGCTGCGACTTATAGTTTTCGAGAAAATGGAATTTTTGTATCGCTCTTCGAGATAGTCAGGAAATCCAATTCAACCCCCGTAAAAATTGGAAAATTTTTTTTCAACCCCGATTTGAAAATTATTTATGTAGAATTAAGCTTGCACCTTTCCTGAATTCAAATCTGCTTTTGGAGTTGAGTTGCGACTTATAGTTTTCGAGAAAATGGAATTTTTGCATCGCCCTTCGAGGTAGTCAGAATTTCCAATGCAACCACTGTAAAAATTTGAAAATTTTTTTTCAACCCCTATTTGAAAATTGATTATGTAGAATTGAGCTCGCACCTTTCCTGAATTCAAATCTGCTTTTGGAGTTGAGCTGCGACTTATAGTTTTCGAGAAAATGGAATTTTTGTATCGCTCTTCGAGGTAGTCAGAATTTCCAATGCAACCACTGTAAAAATTTGAAAATTTTTTTTTCAACCCCGATTTGAAAATTGATTATGTAGAATTGAGCTCGCACCTTTCCTGAATTCAAATCTGCTTTTGGAGTTGAGCTGCGACTTATAGTTTTCGAGAAAATGGAATTCTTCCATCGGTCTTCGAGATAGTCAGGAATTACAATGCAACCCCTGTAAAAATTTGAAATTTTTTTTTCATCCCCGATTTGAAAATTATTTATGTAGAATTAAGCCCGCACCTTTCCTGAATTCAAATCTGCTTTTGGAGTTGGGCTGCGACTTATAGTTTTCGAGAAAATGGAATTTTTCCATCGCTCTTCGAGATAGTCAGGATTTCCAATGCAACCCCCGTAAAAATTTGAAAATTTTTTTTCATCCCCGATTTGAAAACTGATTATGTAGAATTAAGCTCGCACCTTTCCTGAATTCAAATCTGCTTTTGGAGTTGAGCTGCGACTTATAGTTTTCGAGAAAATGGAATTTTTGTATCGCTCTTCGAGGTAGTCAGAATTTCCAATGCAACCACTGTAAAAATTTGAAAATTTTTTTTTCAACCCCGATTTGAAAATTGATTATGTAGAATTGAGCTCGCACCTTTCCTGAATTCAAATCTGCTTTTGGAGTTGAGCTGCGACTTATAGTTTTCGAGAAAATGGAATTCTTCCATCGGATTTCCAATGCAACCCCTGTAAAAATTTTAAAATTTTTTTTTCATCCCCGATTTGAAAATTGATTATGTAGAATTGAGCTCGCACCTTTCCTGAATTCAAATCTGCTTTTGGAGTTGAGCTGCGACTTATAGTTTTCGAGAAAATGGAATTCTTCCATCGGATTTCCAATGCAACCCCTGTAAAAATTTTAAAATTTTTTTTTCATCCCCGATTTGAAAATTGATTATGTAGAATTGAGCTCGCACCTTTCCTGAATTCAAATCTGCTTTTGGAGTTGAGCTGCGACTTATAGTTTTCGAGAAAATGGAATTCTTCCATCGCTCTTCGAGATAGTCAGGAATTACAATGCAACCCCTGTAAAAATTTGAAATTTTTTTTCATCCCCGATTTGAAAATTGTTTATGTAGAATTAAGCCCGCACCTTTCCTGAATTCAAATCTGCTTTTGGAGTTGAGTTGCGACTTATAGTTTTCGAGAAAATGGAATTTTTGCATCGCCCTTCGAGGTAGTCAGGATTTCCAATGCAACCCCCGTAAAAATTTGAAATTTTTTTTTTTCATCCCCTATTTGAAAATCGCTTATGTAGAATTAAGCGCGCACCTTTCCTGAATTCAAATCTGCTTTTGGAGTTGAGCTGCGACTTATAGTTTTCGAGAAAATGGAATTTTTGTATCGATCTTCGAGATAGTCAGGAATTCCAATGGAACCCCCGTAAAAATTTGAACATTTTTTTTTCATCCCCGATTTGAAAACTGTTTATGTAGAATTAAGCTCGCACCTTTCCTGAATTCAAATCTGCTTTTGGAGTTGAGCTGCGACTTATAGTTTTCGAGAAAATGGAATTTTTGTATCGCTCTTCGAGATAGGCAGGAAATCCAATTCAACCCCCGTAAAAATTGGAAAATTTTTTTTCAACCCCGATTTGAAAATTATTTATGTAGAATTAAGCTTGCACCTTTCCTGAATTCAAATCTGCTTTTGGAGTTGGGCTGCGACTTATAGTTTTCGAGAAAATGGAATTTTTGTATCGCTCTTCGAGGTAGTCAGAATTTCCAATGCAACCACTGTAAAAATTTGAAAATTTTTTTTTCAACCCCGATTTGAAAATTGATTATGTAGAATTGAGCTCGCACCTTTCCTGAATTCAAATCTGCTTTTGGAGTTGAGCTGCGACTTATAGTTTTCGAGAAAATGGAATTCTTCCATCGCTCTTCGAGATAGTCAGGAATTACAATGCAACCCCTGTAAAAATTTGAAATTTTTTTTTCATCCCCGATTTGAAAATTGTTTATGTAGAATTAAGCCGTCACCTTTCCTGAATTCAAATCTGCTTTTGGAGTTGAGTTGCGACTTATAGTTTTCGAGAAAATGGAATTTTTGCATCGCCCTTCGAGGTAGTCAGGATTTCCAATGCAACCCCCGTAAAAATTTGAAATTTTTTTTTTTCATCCCCGATTTGAAAATCGCTTATGTAGAATTAAGCGCGCACCTTTCCTGAATTCAAATCTGCTTTTGGAGTTGAGCTGCGACTTATAGTTTTCGAGAAAATGGAATTTTTGTATCGATCTTCGAGATAGTCAGGAATTCCAATGCAACCCCTTAAAAATTTGAAAATTTTTTTTTCATCCCCGATTTGAAAACTGATTATGTAGAATTAAGCTCGCACCTTTCCTGAATTCAAATCTGCTTTTGGAGTTGAGTTGCGACTTATAGTTTTCTAGAAAATGGAATTTTTCCATCGCTCTTCGAGATAGTCAGGATTTCCAATGCAACCCCCGTAAAAATTTGAAATTTTTTATCATCCCCGATTTGAAAACTGATTATGTAGAATTGAGCTCGCACCTTTCCTGAATTCAAATCTGCTTTTGGAGTTGGGCTGCGACTTATAGTTTTCGAGAAAATGGAATTTTTGTATCGATCTTCGAGATAGTCAGGAATTCCAATGGAACCCCCGTAAAAATTTGAACATTTTTTTTTCATCCCCGATTTGAAAACTGATTATGTAGAATTAAGCTCGCACCTTTCCTGAATTCAAATCTGCTTTTGGAGTTGAGCTGCGACTTATAGTTTTCGAGAAAATGGAATTTTTGTATCGATCTTCGAGATAGTCAGGAATTCCAATGCAACCCCCGTAAAAATTTGAAAATTTTTTTTCATCCCCGATTTGAAAATTGATTATGTAGAATTAAGCGCGCACCTTTCCTAAATTCAAATCTGCTTTTGGAGTTGAGCTGCGACTTATAGTTTTCGAGAAAATGGATTTTTTGTATCGATCTTCGAGATAGTCAGGAATTCCAATGCAACCCCCCTAAAAATTTGAAAATTTTTTTTTCATCCCCGATTTGAAAACTGATTATGTAGAATTAAGCGCGCACCTTTCCTGAATTCAAATCTGCTTTTGGAGTTGAGCTGCGACTTATAGTTTTCGAGAAAATGGAATTTTTGTATCGATCTTCGAGATAGTCAGGGATTCCAATGCAACCCCTTAAAAATATGAAAATTTTTTTTCATCCCCGATTTGAAAACTGATTATGTAGAATTAAGCTCGCACCTTTCCTGAATTCAAATCTGCTTTTGGAGTTGAGCTGCGACTTATAGTTTTCGAGAAAATGGAAATTTTGCATCGCTCTTCGAGGTAGTCAGGATTTCCAATGCAACCTCCGTAAAAATTTGAAAATTTTTTTTATCCCCGATTTGAAAATTGTTTATGTAGAATTAAGCTCGCACCTTTCCTGAATTCAAATCTGCTTTTGGAGTTCAGCTGCGACTCATAGTTTTCGAGAAAATTGGAATTTTTGTATCGCTCTTCGAGGTAGCCAGGATTTCCAATGCAACCCCCGTAAAAATTTTAAAATTTTTTTTCAACCCCGATTTGAAAATTGGTTGTGTAGAATTAAGCTGGCACCTTTCCTGAATTCAAATCTGCTTTTGCAGTTGAGCTGCGACTTATAGTTTTCGAGAAAATGGAATTTTTGTATCGCTCTTCGAGGTAGTCAGGATTTCCAATGCAACCCCCGTAAAAATTTTAAATTTTTTTTTCATCCCCGATTTGAAAACTGTTTATGTAGAATTAAGCTCGCACCTTTCCTGAATTCAAATCTGCTTTTGGAGTTGAGCTGCGACTTATAGTTTTCGAGAAAATGGAAATTTTGCATCGCTCTTCGAGGTAGTCAGGATTTCCAATGCAACCTCCGTAAAAATTTTTATCAACGATTTGAAAATTGTTTATGTAGAATTAAGCTCGCACCTTTCCTGAATTCAAATCTGCTTTTGGAGTTCAGCTGCGACTCATAGTTTTCGAGAAAATGGAATTTTTGTATCGCTCTTCGAGGTAGAAAGGATTTCCAATGCAACCCCCGTAAAAATTTTAAAATTTTTTTTCAACCCCGATTTGAAAATTGGTTGTGTAGAATTAAGCTGGCACCTTTCCTGAATTCAAATCTGCTTTTGGAGTTGAGCTGCGACTTATAGTTTTCGAGAAAATGGAATTTTTGTATCGCTCTTCGAGGTAGTCAGGATTTCCAATGCAACCCCCGTAAAAATTTTAAAATTTTTTTTCATCCCCGATTTGAAAACTGTTTATGTAGAATTAAGCTTGCACCTTTCCTGAATTCAAATATGCTTTTGGAGTTGAGTTGCGACTTATAGTTTTCGAGAAAATGGAATTTTTGCATCGCCCTTCGAGGTAGTCAGAATTTCTAATGCAACCACTGTAAAAATTTGAAAATTTTTTCTTCAACTCCGATTTGAAAATTGATTATGTAGAATTGAGCTCGCACCTTTCCTGAATACAAATCTGCTTTTGGAGTTGAGCTGCGACTTATAGTTTTCGAGAAAATGGAATTTTTTATCGCTCTTCGAGGTAGTCAGAATTTCCAATGCAACCACTGTAAAAATTGGAAAATTTTTTTTTCAACCCCGATTTGAAAATTGTTTATGTAGAATTAAGCTCCTTTCCTGAATTCAAATCTGCATTTGGAGTTGAGTTGCGACTTATAGTTTTCGAGAAAATGGAATTTTTGTATCGCCCTTCGAGGTAGTCAGAATTTCTAATGCAACCACTGTAAAAATTTGAAAATTTTTTTTTCAACCCCGATTTGAAAATTGATTATGTAGAATTGAGCTCGCACCTTTCCTGAATACAAATCTGCTTTTGGAGTTGAGCTGCGACTTATAGTTTTCGAGAAAATGGAAATTTTGCATCGCTCTTCGAGGTAGTCAGGATTTCCAATGCAACCTCCGTAAAAATTTGAAAATTTTTTTTATCCCCGATTTGAAAATTGTTTATGTAGAATTAAGCTCGCACCTTTCCTGAATTCAAATCTGCTTTTGGAGTTCAGCTGCGACTCATAGTTTTCGAGAAAATGGAATTTTTGTATCGCTCTTCGAGGTAGCCAGGATTTCCAATGCAACCCCTGTAAAAATTTTAAAATTTTTTTTCAACCCCGATTTGAAAATTGGTTGTGTAGAATTAAGCTGGCACCTTTCCTGAATTCAAATCTGCTTTTGGAGTTGAGCTGCGACTTATAGTTTTCGAGAAAATGGAATTTTTTTATCGCTCTTCGAGGTAGTCAGGATTTCCAATGCAACCCCCGTAAAAATTTAAAAATTTTTTTTCATCCCCGATTTGAAAACTGTTTATGTAGAATTAAGCTCGCACCTTTCCTGAATTCAAATCTGCTTTTGGAGTTGAGCTGCGACTTATAGTTTTCGAGAAAATGGAATTTTTGTATCGCTCTTCGAGATAGTCAGGAAATCCAATTCAACCCCCGTAAAAATTGGAAATTTTTTTTTCAACCCCGATTTGAAAATTATTTATGTAGAATTGAGCTCGCACCTTTCCTGAATTCAAATCTGCTTTTGGAGTTGAGCTGCGACTTATAGTTTTCGAGAAAATGGAATTTTTGTATCGCTCGTCGAGGTAGTCAGGATTTCCAATGCAACCCCCGTAAAAATTTTAAAATTTTTTTTCATCCCCGATTTGAAAACTGTTTATGTAGAATTAAGCTCGCACCTTTCCTGAATTCAAATATACTTTTGGAGTTGAGCTGCGACTTATAGTTTTCTAGAAAATGGAATTTTTGTATCGCTCTTCGAGATAGTCAGGAAATCCAATTCAACCCCCGTAAAAATTGGAAAATTTTTTTTCAACCCCGATTTGAAAATTATTTATGTAGAATTAAGCTTGCACCTTTCCTGAATTCAAATCTGCTTTTGGAGTTGAGTTGCGACTTATAGTTTTCGAGAAAATGGAATTTTTGTATCGCTCTTCGAGGTAGCCAGGATTTCCAATGCAACCCCCGTAAAAATTTTAAAATTTTTTTTCAACCCCGATTTGAAAATTATTTATGTAGAATTAAGCTCGCACCTTTCCTGAATTCAAATCTGCTTTTGGAGTTGAGCTGCGACTTATAGTTTTCGAGAAAATGGAATTTTTGTATCGCTCTTCGAGGTAGTCAGGATTTCCAATGCAACCCCCGTAAAAATTTTAAAATTTTTTTTTATCCCCGATTTGAAAACTGTTTATGTAGAATTAAGCTCGCACCTTTCCTGAATTCAAATCTGCTTTTGGAGTTGAGCTGCGACTTATAGTTTTCGAGAAAATGGAAATTTTGCATCGCTCTTCGAGGTAGTCAGGATTTCCAATGCAACCTCCGTAAAAATTTTAAAATTTTTTTTATCCCCGATTTGAAAATTGTTTATGTAGAATTAAGCTCGCACCTTTCCTGAATTCAAATCTGCTTTTGGAGTTCAGCTGCGACTCATAATTTTCGAGAAAATGGAATTTTTGTATCGCTCTTCGAGGTAGCCAGGATTTCCAATGCAACCCCTGTAAAAATTTTAAAATTTTTTTTCAACCCCGATTTGAAAATTGGTTGTGTAGAATTAAGCTGGCACCTTTCCTGAATTCAAATCTGCTTTTGGAGTTGAGCTGCGACTTATAGTTTTCGAGAAAATGGAATTTTTTTATCGCTCTTCGAGGTAGTCAGGATTTCCAATGCAACCACTGTAAAAATTAGAAAATTTTTTCGCTCTTCGAGATAGTCAAGAATTCTAATGCAACCCCCGTAAAAATTTTAAAATTTTTTTTCATCCCCGATTTGAAAATTTATTATGTAGAATTAAGCTCGCACCTTTCCTGAATTCAAATCTGCTTTTGGAGTTGAGCTGCGACTTATAGTTTTCGAGAAAATGGAATTTTTGCATCGCTCTTCGAGGTAGTCAGGATTTCCAATGCAAACCCCGTAATAATTTGAAAATTTTTTTTTATCCCCGATTTGAAAATTGTTTATGTAGAATTAAGCTCGCACCTTTCCTGAATTCAAATCCGCTTTTGGAGTTGGGCTGCGACTTATAGTTTTCGAGAAAATGGAATTTTTGTATCGATCTTCGAGATAGTCAGGGATTCCAATGCAACCCCATAAAAATTTTAAAATTTTTTTTTATCCCCGATTTGAAAACTGATTATGTAGAATTAAGCTCGCACCTTTCCTGAATTCAAATCTGCTTTTGGAGTTGAGCTGCGACTTATAGTTTTCGAGAAAATGGAAATTTTGCATCGCTCTTCGAGGTAGTCAGGATTTCCAATGCAACCTCCGTAAAAATTTGAAAATTTTTTTTATCCCCGATTTGAAAATTGTTTATGTAGAATTGAGCTCGCACCTTTCCTGAATTCAAATCTGCTTTTGGAGTTCAGCTGCGACTCATAGTTTTCGAGAAAATGGAATTTTTGTATCGCTCTTCGAGGTAGCCAGGATTTCCAATGCAACCCCCGTAAAAATTTTAAAATTTTTTTTCAACCCCGATTTGAAAATTGGTTGTGTAGAATTAAGCTGGCACCTTTCCTGAATTCAAATCTGCTTTTGGAGTTGAGCTGCGACTTATAGTTTTCGAGAAAATGGAATTTTTGTATCGCTCTTCGAGGTAGTCCGGATTTCCAATGCAACCCCCGTAAAAATTTTAAAATTTTTTTTCATCCCCGATTTGAAAACTGTTTATGTAGAATTAAGCTCGCACCTTTCCTGAATTCAAATCTGCTTTTGGAGTTGAGCTGCGACTTATAGTTTTCGAGAAAATGGAATTTTTGTATCGCTCTTCGAGATAGTCAGGAAATCCAATTCAACCCCCGTAAAAATTGGAAAATTTTTTTTCAACCCCGATTTGAAAATTATTTATGTAGAATTGAGCTCGCACCTTTCCTGAATTCAAATCTGCTTTTGGAGTTGAGCTGCGACTTATAGTTTTCGAGAAAATGGAATTTTTGTATCGCTCTTCGAGGTAGTCAGGATTTCCAATGCAACCCCCGTAAAAATTTTAAAATTTTTTTTCATCCCCGATTTGAAAACTGTTTATGTAGAATTAAGCTCGCACCTTTCCTGAATTCAAATCTGCTTTTGGAGTTGAGCTGCGACTTATAGTTTTCGAGAAAATGGAATTTTTGTATCGCTCTTCGAGATAGTCAGGAAATCCAATTCAACCCCCGTAAAAATTGGAAAATTTTTTTTCAACCCCGATTTGAAAATTATTTATGTAGAATTAAGCTTGCACCTTTCCTGAATTCAAATCTGCTTTTGGAGTTGAGTTGCGACTTATAGTTTTCGAGAAAATGGAATTTTTGCATCGCCCTTCGAGGTAGTCAGAATTTCCAATGCAACCACTGTAAAAATTTGAAAATTTTTTTTCAACCCCTATTTGAAAATTGATTATGTAGAATTGAGCTCGCACCTTTCCTGAATTCAAATCTGCTTTTGGAGTTGAGCTGCGACTTATAGTTTTCGAGAAAATGGAATTTTTGTATCGCTCTTCGAGGTAGTCAGGATTTCCAATGCAACCCCCGTAAAAATTTTAAAATTTTTTTTCATCCCCGATTTGAAAACTGTTTATGTAGAATTAAGCTCGCACCTTTCCTGAATTCAAATCTGCTTTTGGAGTTGAGCTGCGACTTATAGTTTTCGAGAAAATGGAATTTTTGTATCGCTCTTCGAGATAGTCAGGAAATCCAATTCAACCCCCGTAAAAATTGGAAAATTTTTTTTCAACCCCGATTTGAAAATTATTTATGTAGAATTAAGCTTGCACCTTTCCTGAATTCAAATCTGCTTTTGGAGTTGAGTTGCGACTTATAGTTTTCGAGAAAATGGAATTTTTGTATCGCTCTTCGAGGTAGCCAGGATTTCCAATGCAACAACCGTAAAAATTTTAAAATTTTTTTTCAACCCCGATTTGAAAATTATTTATGCAGAATTAAGCTCGCACCTTTCCTGAATTCAAATCTGCTTTTGGAGTTGAGCTGCGACTTATAGTTTTCGAGAAAATGGAATTTTTGTATCGCTCTTCGAGGTAGTCAGGATTTCCAATGCAACCCCCGTAAAAATTTGAAAATTTTTTTTATCCCCGATTTGAAAATTGTTTATGTAGAATTAAGCTCGCACCTTTCCTGAATTCAAATCTGCTTTTGGAGTTCAGCTGCGACTCATAGTTTTCGAGAAAATGGAATTTTTGTATCGCTCTTCGAGGTAGCCAGGATTCCCAATGCAACCCCTGTAAAAATTTTAAAATTTTTTTTCAACCCCGATTTGAAAATTGGTTGTGTAGAATTAAGCTGGCACCTTTCCTGAATTCAAATCTGCTTTTGGAGTTGAGCTGCGACTTATAGTTTTCGAGAAAATGGAATTTTTTTTATCGCTCTTCGAGGTAGTCAGGATTTCCAATGCAACCACTGTAAAAATTAGAAAATTTTTTCGCTCTTCGAGATAGTCAAGAATTCCAATGCAACCCCCGTAAAAATTTTAAAATTTTTTTTCATCCCCGATTTGAAAATTGATTATGTAGAATTAAGCTCGCACCTTTCCTGAATTCAAATCTGCTTTTGGAGTTGAGCTGCGACTTATAGTTTTCGAGAAAATGGAATTTTTGTATCGCTCTTCGAGGTAGTCAGGATTTCCAATGCAAACCCCGTAATAATTTGAAAATTTTTTTTTATCCCCGATTTGAAAATTGTTTATGTAGAATTAAGCTCGCACCTTTCCTGAATTCAAATCCGCTTTTGGAGTTGGGCTGCGACTTATAGTTTTCGAGAAAATGGAATTTTTGTATCGATCTTCGAGATAGTCAGGGATTCCAATGCAACCCCATAAAAATTTTAAAATTTTTTTTTATCCCCGATTTGAAAACTGATTATGTAGAATTAAGCTCGCACCTTTCCTGAATTCAAATCTGCTTTTGGAGTTGAGCTGCGACTTATAGTTTTCGAGAAAATGGAAATTTTGCATCGCTCTTCGAGGTAGTCAGGATTTCCAATGCAACCTCCGTAAAAATTTGAAAATTTTTTTTATCCCCGATTTGAAAATTGTTTATGTAGAATTGAGCTCGCACCTTTCCTGAATTCAAATCTGCTTTTGGAGTTCAGCTGCGACTCATAGTTTTCGAGAAAATGGAATTTTTGTATCGCTCTTCGAGGTAGCCAGGATTTCCAATGCAACCCCCGTAAAAATTTTAAAATTTTTTTTCAACCCCGATTTGAAAATTGGTTGTGTAGAATTAAGCTGGCACCTTTCCTGAATTCAAATCTGCTTTTGGAGTTGAGCTGCGACTTATAGTTTTCGAGAAAATGGAATTTTTGTATCGCTCTTCGAGGTAGTCCGGATTTCCAATGCAACCCCCGTAAAAATTTTAAAATTTTTTTTCATCCCCGATTTGAAAACTGTTTATGTAGAATTAAGCTCGCACCTTTCCTGAATTCAAATCTGCTTTTGGAGTTGAGCTGCGACTTATAGTTTTCGAGAAAATGGAATTTTTGTATCGCTCTTCGAGATAGTCAGGAAATCCAATTCAACCCCCGTAAAAATTGGAAAATTTTTTTTCAACCCCGATTTGAAAATTATTTATGTAGAATTGAGCTCGCACCTTTCCTGAATTCAAATCTGCTTTTGGAGTTGAGCTGCGACTTATAGTTTTCGAGAAAATGGAATTTTTGTATAGCTCTTCGAGGTAGTCAGGATTTCCAATGCAACCCCCGTAAAAATTTTAAAATTTTTTTTCATCCCCGATTTGAAAACTGTTTATGTAGAATTAAGCTCGCACCTTTCCTGAATTCAAATCTGCTTTTGGAGTTGAGCTGCGACTTATAGTTTTCGAGAAAATGGAATTTTTGTATCGCTCTTCGAGATAGTCAGGAAATCCAATTCAACCCCCGTAAAAATTGGAAAATTTTTTTTCAACCCCGATTTGAAAATTATTTATGTAGAATTAAGCTTGCACCTTTCCTGAATTCAAATCTGCTTTTGGAGTTGAGTTGCGACTTATAGTTTTCGAGAAAATGGAATTTTTGCATCGCCCTTCGAGGTAGTCAGAATTTCCAATGCAACCACTGTAAAAATTTGAAAATTTTTTTTCAACCCCTATTTGAAAATTGATTATGTAGAATTGAGCTCGCACCTTTCCTGAATTCAAATCTGCTTTTGGAGTTGAGCTGCGACTTATAGTTTTCGAGAAAATGGAATTTTTGTATCGCTCTTCGAGGTAGTCAGGATTTCCAATGCAACCCCCGTAAAAATTTTAAAATTTTTTTTCATCCCCGATTTGAAAACTGTTTATGTAGAATTAAGCTCGCACCTTTCCTGAATTCAAATCTGCTTTTGGAGTTGAGCTGCGACTTATAGTTTTCGAGAAAATGGAATTTTTGTATCGCTCTTCGAGATAGTCAGGAAATCCAATTCAACCCCCGTAAAAATTGGAAAATTTTTTTTCAACCCCGATTTGAAAATTATTTATGTAGAATTAAGCTTGCACCTTTCCTGAATTCAAATCTGCTTTTGGAGTTGAGTTGCGACTTATAGTTTTCGAGAAAATGGAATTTTTGTATCGCTCTTCGAGGTAGCCAGGATTTCCAATGCAACAACCGTAAAAATTTTAAAATTTTTTTTCAACCCCGATTTGAAAATTATTTATGCAGAATTAAGCTCGCACCTTTCCTGAATTCAAATCTGCTTTTGGAGTTGAGCTGCGACTTATAGTTTTCGAGAAAATGGAATTTTTGTATCGCTCTTCGAGGTAGTCAGGATTTCCAATGCAACCCCCGTAAAAATTTGAAAATTTTTTTTATCCCCGATTTGAAAATTGTTTATGTAGAATTAAGCTCGCACCTTTCCTGAATTCAAATCTGCTTTTGGAGTTCAGCTGCGACTCATAGTTTTCGAGAAAATGGAATTTTTGTATCGCTCTTCGAGGTAGCCAGGATTCCCAATGCAACCCCTGTAAAAATTTTAAAATTTTTTTTCAACCCCGATTTGAAAATTGGTTGTGTAGAATTAAGCTGGCACCTTTCCTGAATTCAAATCTGCTTTTGGAGTTGAGCTGCGACTTATAGTTTTCGAGAAAATGGAATTTTTTTATCGCTCTTCGAGGTAGTCAGGATTTCCAATGCAACCACTGTAAAAATTAGAAAATTTTTTCGCTCTTCGAGATAGTCAAGAATTCCAATGCAACCCCCGTAAAAATTTTAAAATTTTTTTTCAACCCCGATTTGAAAATTGATTATGTAGAATTAAGCTCGCACCTTTCCTGAATTCAAATCTGCTTTTGGAGTTGAGCTGCGACTTATAGTTTTCGAGAAAATGGAATTTTTGTATCGCTCTTCGAGGTAGTCAGGATTTCCAATGCAAACCCCGTAATAATTTGAAAATTTTTTTTTATCCCCGATTTGAAAATTGTTTATGTAGAATTAAGCTCGCACCTTTCCTGAATTCAAATCCGCTTTTGGAGTTGGGCTGCGACTTATAGTTTTCGAGAAAATGGAATTTTTGTATCGATCTTCGAGATAGTCAGGGATTCCAATGCAACCCCATAAAAATTTTAAAATTTTTTTTCATCCCCGATTTGAAAACTGATTATGTAGAATTAAGCTCGCACCTTTCCTGAATTCAAATCTGCTTTTGGAGTTGAGCTGCGACTTATAGTTTTCGAGAAAATGGAATTTTTGCATCGCTCTTCGAGGTAGTCAGGATTTCCAATGCAACCTCCGTAAAAATTTGAAAATTTTTTTTATCCCCGATTTGAAAATTGTTTATGTAGAATTAAGCTCGCACCTTTCCTGAATTCAAATCTGCTTTTGGAGTTCAGCTGCGACTCATAGTTTTCGAGAAAATGGAATTTTTGTATCGCTCTTCGAGGTAGCCAGGATTTCCAATGCAACCCCCGTAAAAATTTTAAAATTTTTTTTCAACCCCGATTTGAAAATTGGTTGTGTAGAATTAAGCTGGCACCTTTCCTGAATTCAAATCTGCTTTTGGAGTTGAGCTGCGACTTATAGTTTTCGAGAAAATGGAATTTTTGTATCGCTCTTCGAGGTAGTCAGGATTTCCAATGCAACCCCCGTAAAAATTTTAAAATTTTTTTTCATCCCCGATTTGAAAACTGTTTATGTAGAATTAAGCTCGCACCTTTCCTGAATTCAAATCTGCTTTTGGAGTTGAGCTGCGACTTATAGTTTTCGAGAAAATGGAAATTTTGCATCGCTCTTCGAGGTAGCCAGGATTTCCAATGCAACCCCCGTAAAAATTTTAAAATTTTTTTTCATTACCGATTTGAAAATTGATTATGTAGAATTAAGCTCGCACCTTTCCTGAATTCAAATCTGCTTTTGGAGTTGAGCTGCGACTTATAGTTTTCGAGAAAATATAATTTTTGTATCGATCTTCGAGATAGTCAGGAATTCCAATGGAACCCCCGTAAAAATTTGAACATTTTTTTTTCATCCCCGATTTGAAAATCGCTTATGTAGAATTAAGCTCGCACCTTTCCTGAATTCAAATCTGCTTTTGGAGTTGAGCTGCGACTTATAGTTTTCGAGAAAATGGAATTTTTGTATCGATCTTCGAGATAGTCAGGAATTCCAATGCAACCCCTTAAAAATTTGAAAATTTTTTTTTCATCCCCGATTTGAAAACTGATTATGTAGAATTAAGCTCGCACCTTTCCTGAATTCAAATCTACTTTTGGAGTTCAGCTGCGACTTATAGTTTTCGAGAAAATGGAATTTTTGTATCGCTCTTCGAGGTAGTCAGAATTTCCAATGCAACCCCTTAAAAATTTGAAAATTTTTTTTTCATCCCCGATTTGAAAACTGTTTATGTAGAATTAAGCTCGCACCTTTCCTGAATTCAAATCTACTTTTGGAGTTCAGCTGCGACTTATAGTTTTCGAGAAAATGGAATTTTTGTATCGCTCTTCGAGGTAGTCAGGATTTCCAATGCAACCCCTTAAAAATTTGAAAATTTTTTTTTCATCCCCGATTTGAAAACTGTTTATGTAGAATTAAGCTCGCACCTTTCCTGAATTCAAATCTGCTTTGGAAGTTGAGCTGCGACTTATAGTTTTCGAGAAAATGGAATTTTTGTATCGATCTTCGAGATAGTCAGGAATTCCAATGCAACCCCTTAAAAATTTGAAAATTTTTTTTTCATCCCCGATTTGAAAACTGATTATGTAGAATTAAGCTCGCACCTTTCCTGAATTCAAATCTGCTTTTGGAGTTGAGCTGCGACTTATAGTTTTCGAGAAAATGGAATTTTTGCATCGCTCTTCGAAGTAGTCAGGATTTCCAATGCAACCCCTTAAAAATTTGAAAATTTTTTTTTTCATTTCCGATTTGAAAACTGATTATGTAGATTAAGCTCGCACCTTTCCTGAATTCAAATCTACTTTTGGAGTTCAGCTGCGACTTATAGTTTTCGAGAAAATGGAATTTTTGTATCGCTCTTCGAGGTAGTCAGAATTTCCAATGCAACCACTGTAAAAATTTGAAAATTTTTTTTTCATCCCCGATTTGAAAATTGATTATGTAGAATTAAGCTCGCACCTTTCCTGAATTCAAATCTGCTTTTGGAGTTGAGTTGCGACTTATAGTTTTCGAGAAAATGGAATTTTTGCATCGCCCTTCGAGGTAGTCAGGATTTCCAATGCAACCCCTGTAAAAATTTGAAAATTTTTTTCATCCCCGATTTGAAAATTGATTATGTAGAATTAAGCGCGCACCTTTCTTGAATTCAAATCTGCTTTTGGAGTTGAGCTGCGACTTAAAGTTTTCGAGAAAATGGATTTTTTGTATCGATCTTCGAGATAGTCAGGAATTCCAATGCAACCCCCCTAAAAATTTGAAAATTTTTTTTTCATCCCCGATTTGAAAACTGATTATGTAGAATTAAGCTCGCACCTTTCCTGAATTCAAATCTGCTTTTGGAGTTGAGCTGCGACTTATAGTTTTCGAGAAAATGGAAATTTTGCATCGCTCTTCGAGGTAGTCAGGATTTCAAATGCAACCTCCGTAAAAATTTGAAAATTTTTTTATCCCCGATTTGAAAATTGTTTATGTAGAATTAAGCTCGCACCTTTCCTGAATTCAAATCTGCTTTTGGAGTTCAGCTGCGACTCATAGTTTTCGAGAAAATTCAATTTTTGTATCGATCTTCGAGGTAGCCAGGATTTCCAATGCAACCCCCGTAAAAATTTTTAAATTTTTTTTCAACCCCGATTTGAAAATTGGTTGTGTAGAATTAAGCTGGCACCTTTCCTGAATTCAAATCTGCTTTTGGAGTTGAGCTGCGACTTATAGTTTTCGAGAAAATGGAATTTTTGTATCGCTCTTCGAGGTAGTCAGAATTTCCAATGCAACCACTGTAAAAATTTGAAAATTTTTTTTTCATCCCCGATTTGAAAATTGATTATGTAGAATTAAGCTCGCACCTTTCCTGAATTCAAATCTGCTTTTGGAGTTGAGTTGCGACTTATAGTTTTCGAGAAAATGGAATTTTTGCATCGCCCTTCGAGGTAGTCAGGATTTCCAATGCAACCCCTGTAAAAATTTGAAAATTTTTTTCATCCCCGATTTGAAAATTGATTATGTAGAATTAAGCGCGCACCTTTCTTGAATTCAAATCTGCTTTTGGAGTTGAGCTGCGACTTAAAGTTTTCGAGAAAATGGATTTTTTGTATCGATCTTCGAGATAGTCAGGAATTCCAATGCAACCCCCCTAAAAATTTGAAAATTTTTTTTTCATCCCCGATTTGAAAACTGATTATGTAGAATTAAGCTCGCACCTTTCCTGAATTCAAATCTGCTTTTGGAGTTGAGCTGCGACTTATAGTTTTCGAGAAAATGGAAATTTTGCATCGCTCTTCGAGGTAGTCAGGATTTCAAATGCAACCTCCGTAAAAATTTGAAAATTTTTTTATCCCCGATTTGAAAATTGTTTATGTAGAATTAAGCTCGCACCTTTCCTGAATTCAAATCTGCTTTTGGAGTTCAGCTGCGACTCATAGTTTTCGAGAAAATTCAATTTTTGTATCGATCTTCGAGGTAGCCAGGATTTCCAATGCAACCCCCGTAAAAATTTTTAAATTTTTTTTCAACCCCGATTTGAAAATTGGTTGTGTAGAATTAAGCTGGCACCTTTCCTGAATTCAAATCTGCTTTTGGAGTTGAGCTGCGACTTATAGTTTTCGAGAAAATGGAATTTTTGTATCGCTCTTCGAGGTAGTCAGGATTTCCAATGCAACCCCCGTAAAAATTTTAAAATTTTTTTTCATCCCCGATTTGAAAACTGTTTATGTAGAATTAAGCTCGCACCTTTCCTGAATTCAAATCTGCTTTTGGAGTTGAGCTGCGACTTATAGTTTTCGAGAAAATATAATTTTTGTATCGATCTTCGAGATAGTCAGGAATTCCAATGGAAAGCCCGTAAAAATTTGAACATTTTTTTTTCATCCCCGATTTGAAAATCGCTTATGTAGAATTAAGCTCGCACCTTTCCTGAATTCAAATCTGCTTTTGGAGTTGAGCTGCGACTTATAGTTTTCGAGAAAATGGAATTTTTGTATCGATCTTCGAGATAGTCAGGAATTCCAATGCAACCCCTTAAAAATTTGAAAATTTTTTTTTCATCCCCGATTTGAAAACTGATTATGTAGAATTAAGCTCGCACCTTTCCTGAATTCAAATCTACTTTTGGAGTTCAGCTGCGACTTATAGTTTTCGAGAAAATGGAATTTTTGTATCGCTCTTCGAGGTAGTCAGAATTTCCAATGCAACCACTGTAAAAATTTTAAATTTTTTTTTCATCCCCGATTTGAAAATTGATTATGTAGAATTAAGCTCGCACCTTTCCTGAATTCAAATCTACTTTTGGAGTTCAGCTGCGACTTATAGTTTTCGAGAAAATGGAATTTTTGTATCGCTCTTCGAGGTAGTCAGGATTTCCAATGCAACCCCTTAAAAATTTGAAAATTTTTTTTTCATCCCCGATTTGAAAACTGTTTATGTAGAATTAAGCTCGCACCTTTCCTGAATTCAAATCTGCTTTGGAAGTTGAGCTGCGACTTATAGTTTTCGAGAAAATGGAATTTTTGTATCGATCTTCGAGATAGTCAGGAATTCCAATGCAACCCCTTAAAAATTTGAAAATTTTTTTTTCATCCCCGATTTGAAAACTGATTATGTAGAATTAAGCTCGCACCTTTCCTGAATTCAAATCTGCTTTTGGAGTTGAGCTGCGACTTATAGTTTTCGAGAAAATGGAATTTTTGCATCGCTCTTCGAGGTAGTCAGGATTTCCAATGCAACCCCTTAAAAATTTGAAAATTTTTTTTTTCATTTCCGATTTGAAAACTGATTATGTAGATTAAGCTCGCACCTTTCCTGAATTCAAATCTACTTTTGGAGTTCAGCTGCGACTTATAGTTTTCGAGAAAATTAAATTTTTGTATCGCTCTTCGAGGTAGTCAGAATTTCCAATGCAACCACTGTAAAAATTTGAAAATTTTTTTTTCATCCCCGATTTGAAAATTGATTATGTAGAATTAAGCTCGCACCTTTCCTGAATTCAAATCTGCTTTTGGAGTTGAGTTGCGACTTATAGTTTTCGAGAAAATGGAATTTTTGCATCGCCCTTCGAGGTAGTCAGGATTTCCAATGCAACCCCTGTAAAAATTTGAAAATTTTTTTCATCCCCGATTTGAAAATTGATTATGTAGAATTAAGCGCGCACCTTTCTTGAATTCAAATCTGCTTTTGGAGTTGAGCTGCGACTTAAAGTTTTCGAGAAAATGGATTTTTTGTATCGATCTTCGAGATAGTCAGGAATTCCAATGCAACCCCCCTAAAAATTTGAAAATTTTTTTTTCATCCCCGATTTGAAAACTGATTATGTAGAATTAAGCTCGCACCTTTCCTGAATTCAAATCTGCTTTTGGAGTTGAGCTGCGACTTATAGTTTTCGAGAAAATGGAAATTTTGCATCGCTCTTCGAGGTAGTCAGGATTTCAAATGCAACCTCCGTAAAAATTTTAAAATTTTTTTATCCCCGATTTGAAAATTGTTTATGTAGAATTAAGCTCGCACCTTTCCTGAATTCAAATCTGCTTTTGGAGTTCAGCTGCGACTCATAGTTTTCGAGAAAATTCAATTTTTGTATCGATCTTCGAGGTAGCCAGGATTTCCAATGCAACCCCCGTAAAAATTTTTAAATTTTTTTTCAACCCCGATTTGAAAATTGGTTGTGTAGAATTAAGCTGGCACCTTTCCTGAATTCAAATCTGCTTTTGGAGTTGAGCTGCGACTTATAGTTTTCGAGAAAATGGAATTTTTGTATCGCTCTTCGAGGTAGTCAGGATTTCCAATGCAACCCCCGTAAAAATTTTAAAATTTTTTTTCATCCCCGATTTGAAAACTGTTTATGTAGAATTAAGCTCGCACCTTTCCTGAATTCAAATCTGCTTTTGGAGTTGAGCTGCGACTTATAGTTTTCGAGAAAATGGAATTTTTGTATCGCTCTTCGAGGTAGTCAGGATTTCCAATGCAACCCCCGTAAAAATTTTAAAATTTTTTTTCATCCCCGATTTGAAAACTGTTTATGTAGAATTAAGCTCGCACCTTTCCTGAATTCAAATCTGCTTTTGGAGTTGAGCTGCGACTTATAGTTTTCGAGAAAATATAATTTTTGTATCGATCTTCGAGATAGTCAGGAATTCCAATGCAACCCCTTAAAAATTAGAAAATTTTTTTTTCATCCCCGATTTGAAAACTGATTATGTAGAATTAAGCTCGCACCTTTCCTGAATTCAAATCTGCTTTTGGAGTTGAGCTGCGACTTATAGTTTTCGAGAAAATGGAATTTTTGTATCGCTCTTCGAGGTAGTCAGGATTTCCAATGCAACCCCCGTAAAAATTTTAAAATTTTTTTTCATCCCCGATTTGAAAACTGTTTATGTAGAATTAAGCTCGCACCTTTCCTGAATTCAAATCTGCTTTTGGAGTTGAGCTGCGACTTATAGTTTTCGAGAAAATGGAATTTTTGTATCGCTCTTCGAGGTAGTCAGGATTTCCAATGCAACCCCCGTAAAAATTTTAAAATTTTTTTTCATCCCCGATTTGAAAACTGTTTATGTAGAATTAAGCTCGCACCTTTCCTGAATTCAAATCTGCTTTTGGAGTTGAGCTGCGACTTATAGTTTTCGAGAAAATATAATTTTTGTATCGATCTTCGAGATAGTCAGGAATTCCAATGCAACCCCTTAAAAATTAGAAAATTTTTTTTTCATAACCGATTTGAAAACTGATTATGTAGAATTAAGCTCGCACCTTTCCTGAATTCAAATCTACTTTTGGAGTTCAGCTGCGACTTATAGTTTTCGAGAAAATGGAATTTTTGTATCGCTCTTCGAGGTAGTCAGAATTTCCAATGCAACCACTGTAAAAATTTTAAATTTTTTTTTCATCCCCGATTTGAAAATTGATTATGTAGAATTAAGCTCGCACCTTTCCTGAATTCAAATCTACTTTTGGAGTTCAGCTGCGACTTATAGTTTTCGAGAAAATGGAATTTTTGTATCGCTCTTCGAGGTAGTCAGGATTTCCAATGCAACCCCTTAAAAACTTGAAAATTTTTTTTTCATCCCCGATTTGAAAACTGTTTATGTAGAATTAAGCTCGCACCTTTCCTGAATTCAAATCTGCTTTGGAAGTTGAGCTGCGACTTATAGTTTTCGAGAAAATGGAATTTTTGTATCGATCTTCGAGATAGTCAGGAATTCCAATGCAACCCCTTAAAAATTTGAAAATTTTTTTTTCATCCCCGATTTGAAAACTGATTATGTAGAATTAAGCTCGCACCTTTCCTGAATTCAAATCTGCTTTTGGAGTTGAGCTGCGACTTATAGTTTTCGAGAAAATGGAATTTTTGTATCGCTCTTCGAGGTAGTCAGGATTTCCAATGCAACCCCCGTAAAAATTTTAAAATTTTTTTTCATCCCCGATTTGAAAACTGTTTATGTAGAATTAAGCTCGCACCTTTCCTGAATTCAAATCTGCTTTTGGAGTTGAGCTGCGACTTATAGTTTTCGAGAAAATGGAATTTTTGTATCGCTCTTCGAGGTAGTCAGGATTTCCAATGCAACCCCCGTAAAAATTTTAAAATTTTTTTTCATCCCCGATTTGAAAACTGTTTATGTAGAATTAAGCTCGCACCTTTCCTGAATTCAAATCTGCTTTTGGAGTTGAGCTGCGACTTATAGTTTTCGAGAAAATATAATTTTTGTATCGATCTTCGAGATAGTCAGGAATTCCAATGCAACCCCTTAAAAATTAGAAAATTTTTTTTTCATCCCCGATTTGAAAATCGCTTATGTAGAATTAAGCTCGCACCTTTCCTGAATTCAAATCTGCTTTTGGAGTTGAGCTGCGACTTATAGTTTTCGAGAAAATGGAATTTTTGTATCGATCTTCGAGATAGTCAGGAATTCCAATGCAACCCCTTAAAAATTTGAAAATTTTTTTTTCATAACCGATTTGAAAACTGATTATGTAGAATTAAGCTCGCACCTTTCCTGAATTCAAATCTACTTTTGGAGTTCAGCTGCGACTTATAGTTTTCGAGAAAATGGAATTTTTGTATCGCTCTTCGAGGTAGTCAGGATTTCCAATGCAACCCCCGTAAAAATTTGAAAATTTTTTTTCATCCCCGATTTGAAAACTGTTTATGTAGAATTAAGCTCGCACCTTTCCTGAATTCAAATCTGCTTTTGGAGTTGAGCTGCGACTTATAGTTTTCGAGAAAATGGAATTTTTGTATCGCTCTTCGAGGTAGTCAGGATTTCCAATGCAACCCCCGTAAAAATTTTAAAATTTTTTTTCATCCCCGATTTGAAAACTGTTTATGTAGAATTAAGCTCGCACCTTTCCTGAATTCAAATCTGCTTTTGGAGTTGAGCTGCGACTTATAGTTTTCGAGAAAATATAATTTTTGTATCGATCTTCGAGATAGTCAGGAATTCCAATGCAACCCCTTAAAAATTAGAAAATTTTTTTTTCATCCCCGATTTGAAAATCGCTTATGTAGAATTAAGCTCGCACCTTTCCTGAATTCAAATCTGCTTTTGGAGTTGAGCTGCGACTTATAGTTTTCGAGAAAATGGAATTTTTGTATCGATCTTCGAGATAGTCAGGAATTCCAATGCAACCCCTTAAAAATTTGAAAATTTTTTTTTCATAACCGATTTGAAAACTGATTATGTAGAATTAAGCTCGCACCTTTCCTGAATTCAAATCTACTTTTGGAGTTCAGCTGCGACTTATAGTTTTCGAGAAAATGGAATTTTTGTATCGCTCTTCGAGGTAGTCAGAATTTCCAATGCAACCACTGTAAAAATTTTAAATTTTTTTTTCATCCCCGATTTGAAAATTGATTATGTAGAATTAAGCTCGCACCTTTCCTGAATTCAAATCTACTTTTGGAGTTCAGCTGCGACTTATAGTTTTCGAGAAAATGGAATTTTTGTATCGCTCTTCGAGGTAGTCAGGATTTCCAATGCAACCCCTTAAAAACTTGAAAATTTTTTTTTCATCCCCGATTTGAAAACTGTTTATGTAGAATTAAGCTCGCACCTTTCCTGAATTCAAATCTGCTTTGGAAGTTGAGCTGCGACTTATAGTTTTCGAGAAAATGGAATTTTTGTATCGATCTTCGAGATAGTCAGGAATTCCAATGCAACCCCTTAAAAATTTGAAAATTTTTTTTTCATCCCCGATTTGAAAACTGATTATGTAGAATTAAGCTCGCACCTTTCCTGAATTCAAATCTGCTTTTGGAGTTGAGCTGCGACTTATAGTTTTCGAGAAAATGGGATTTTTGCATCGCTCTTCGAGGTAGTCAGGATTTCCAATGCAACCCCTTAAAAATTTGAAAATTTTTTTTTTCATTTCCGATTTGAAAACTGATTATGTAGATTAAGCTCGCACCTTTCCTGAATTCAAATCTACTTTTGGAGTTCAGCTGCGACTTATAGTTTTCGAGAAAATGGAATTTTTGTATCGCTCTTCGAGGTAGTCAGAATTTCCAATGCAACCCCTGTAAAAATTTGAAAATTTTTTTCATCCCCGATTTGAAAATTGATTATGTAGAATTAAGCGCGCACCTTTCCTGAATTCAAATCTGCTTTTGGAGTTCAGCTGCGACTCATAGTTTTCGAGAAAATTCAATTTTTGTATCGATCTTCGAGGTAGCCAGGATTTCCAATGCAACCCCCGTAAAAATTTTTAAATTTTTTTTCAACCCCGATTTGAAAATTGGTTGTGTAGAATTAAGCTGGCACCTTTCCTGAATTCAAATCTGCTTTTGGAGTTGAGCTGCGACTTATAGTTTTCGAGAAAATGGAATTTTTGTATCGCTCTTCGAGGTAGTCAGGATTTCCAATGCAACCCCCGTAAAAATTTTAAAATTTTTTTTCATCCCCGATTTGAAAACTGTTTATGTAGAATTAAGCTCGCACCTTTCCTGAATTCAAATCTGCTTTTGGAGTTGAGCTGCGACTTATAGTTTTCGAGAAAATGGAATTTTTGCATCGCTCTTCGAGGTAGTCAGGATTTCCAATGCAACCCCCGTAAAAATTTTAAAATTTTTTTTCATCCCCGATTTGAAAACTGTTTATGTAGAATTAAGCTCGCACCTTTCCTGAATTCAAATCTGCTTTTGGAGTTGAGCTGCGACTTATAGTTTTCGAGAAAATATAATTTTTGTATCGATCTTCGAGATAGTCAGGAATTCCAATGCAACCCCTTAAAAATTAGAAAATTTTTTTTTCATCCCCGATTTGAAAACTGATTATGTAGAATTAAGCTCGCACCTTTCCTGAATTCAAATCTGCTTTTGGAGTTGAGCTGCGACTTATAGTTTTCGAGAAAATGGAATTTTTGCATCGCTCTTCGAGGTAGTCAGGATTTCCAATGCAACCCCCGTAAAAATTTTAAAATTTTTTTTCATCCCCGATTTGAAAACTGTTTATGTAGAATTAAGCTCGCACCTTTCCTGAATTCAAATCTGCTTTTGGAGTTGAGTTGCGACTTATAGTTTTCGAGAAAATGGAATTTTTGCATCGCCCTTCGAGGTAGTCAGAATTTCCAATGCAACCACTGTAAAAATTTGAAAATTTTTTTTTCAACCCCGATTTGAAAATTGATTATGTAGGATTAAGCTCGCACCTTTCCTGAATTCAAATCTGCTTTTGGAGTTGAGTTGCGACTTATAGTTTTCGAGAAAATGGAATTTTTGCATCGCCCTTCGAGGTAGTCAGGATTTCCAATGCAACCCCTGTAAAAATTTGAAAATTTTTTTCATCCCCGATTTGAAAATTGATTATGTAGAATTAAGCGCGCACCTTTCTTGAATTCAAATCTGCTTTTGGAGTTGAGCTGCGACTTAAAGTTTTCGAGAAAATGGATTTTTTGTATCGATCTTCGAGATAGTCAGGAATTCCAATGCAACCCCCCTAAAAATTTGAAAATTTTTTTTTCATCCCCGATTTGAAAACTGATTATGTAGAATTAAGCTCGCACCTTTCCTGAATTCAAATCTGCTTTTGGATTGAGCTGCGACTTATAGTTTTCGAGAAAATGGAAATTTTGCATCGCTCTTCGAGGTAGTCAGGATTTCAAATGCAACCTCCGTAAAAATTTTAAAATTTTTTTATCCCCGATTTGAAAATTGTTTATGTAGAATTAAGCTCGCACCTTTCCTGAATTCAAATCTGCTTTTGGAGTTCAGCTGCGACTCATAGTTTTCGAGAAAATTCAATTTTTGTATCGATCTTCGAGGTAGCCAGGATTTCCAATGCAACCCCCGTAAAAATTTTTAAATTTTTTTTCAACCCCGATTTGAAAATTGGTTGTGTAGAATTAAGCTGGCACCTTTCCTGAATTCAAATCTGCTTTTGGAGTTGAGCTGCGACTTATAGTTTTCGAGAAAATGGAATTTTTGTATCGCTCTTCGAGGTAGTCAGGATTTCCAATGCAACCCCCGTAAAAATTTTAAAATTTTTTTTCATCCCCGATTTGAAAACTGTTTATGTAGAATTAAGCTCGCACCTTTCCTGAATTCAAATCTGCTTTTGGAGTTGAGCTGCGACTTATAGTTTTCGAGAAAATGGAATTTTTGTATCGCTCTTCGAGGTAGTCAGGATTTCCAATGCAACCCCCGTAAAAATTTTAAAATTTTTTTTCATCCCCGATTTGAAAACTGTTTATGTAGAATTAAGCTCGCACCTTTCCTGAATTCAAATCTGCTTTTGGAGTTGAGCTGCGACTTATAGTTTTCGAGAAAATATAATTTTTGTATCGATCTTCGAGATAGTCAGGAATTCCAATGCAACCCCTTAAAAATTAGAAAATTTTTTTTTCATCCCCGATTTGAAAACTGATTATGTAGAATTAAGCTCGCACCTTTCCTGAATTCAAATCTGCTTTTGGAGTTGAGCTGCGACTTATAGTTTTCGAGAAAATGGAATTTTTGTATCGCTCTTCGAGGTAGTCAGGATTTCCAATGCAACCCCCGTAAAAATTTTAAAATTTTTTTTCATCCCCGATTTGAAAACTGTTTATGTAGAATTAAGCTCGCACCTTTCCTGAATTCAAATCTGCTTTTGGAGTTGAGCTGCGACTTATAGTTTTCGAGAAAATGGAATTTTTGTATCGCTCTTCGAGGTAGTCAGGATTTCCAATGCAACCCCCGTAAAAATTTTAAAATTTTTTTTCATCCCCGATTTGAAAACTGTTTATGTAGAATTAAGCTCGCACCTTTCCTGAATTCAAATCTGCTTTTGGAGTTGAGCTGCGACTTATAGTTTTCGAGAAAATATAATTTTTGTATCGATCTTCGAGATAGTCAGGAATTCCAATGCAACCCCTTAAAAATTAGAAAATTTTTTTTTCATCCCCGATTTGAAAATCGCTTATGTAGAATTAAGCTCGCACCTTTCCTGAATTCAAATCTGCTTTTGGAGTTGAGCTGCGACTTATAGTTTTCGAGAAAATGGAATTTTTGTATCGATCTTCGAGATAGTCAGGAATTCCAATGCAACCCCTTAAAAATTTGAAAATTTTTTTTTCATAACCGATTTGAAAACTGATTATGTAGAATTAAGCTCGCACCTTTCCTGAATTCAAATCTACTTTTGGAGTTCAGCTGCGACTTATAGTTTTCGAGAAAATGGAATTTTTGTATCGCTCTTCGAGGTAGTCAGAATTTCCAATGCAACCACTGTAAAAATTTTAAATTTTTTTTTCATCCCCGATTTGAAAATTGATTATGTAGAATTAAGCTCGCACCTTTCCTGAATTCAAATCTACTTTTGGAGTTCAGCTGCGACTTATAGTTTTCGAGAAAATGGAATTTTTGTATCGCTCTTCGAGGTAGTCAGGATTTCCAATGCAACCCCTTAAAAACTTGAAAATTTTTTTTTCATCCCCGATTTGAAAACTGTTTATGTAGAATTAAGCTCGCACCTTTCCTGAATTCAAATCTGCTTTGGAAGTTGAGCTGCGACTTATAGTTTTCGAGAAAATGGAATTTTTGTATCGATCTTCGAGATAGTCAGGAATTCCAATGCAACCCCTTAAAAATTTGAAAATTTTTTTTTCATCCCCGATTTGAAAACTGATTATGTAGATTAAGCTCGCACCTTTCCTGAATTCAAATCTACTTTTGGAGTTCAGCTGCGACTTATAGTTTTCGAGAAAATGGAATTTTTGTATCGCTCTTCGAGGTAGTCAGAATTTCCAATGCAACCACTGTAAAAATTTGAAAATTTTTTTTTCATCCCCGATTTGAAAATTGATTATGTAGAATTAAGCTCGCACCTTTCCTGAATTCAAATCTGCTTTTGGAGTTGAGTTGCGACTTATAGTTTTCGAGAAAATGGAATTTTTGCATCGCCCTTCGAGGTAGTCAGGATTTCCAATGCAACCCCTGTAAAAATTTGAAAATTTTTTTCATCCCCGATTTGAAAATTGATTATGTAGAATTAAGCGCGCACCTTTCCTGAATTCAAATCTGCTTTTGGAGTTCAGCTGCGACTCATAGTTTTCGAGAAAATTCAATTTTTGTATCGATCTTCGAGGTAGCCAGGATTTCCAATGCAACCCCCGTAAAAATTTTTAAATTTTTTTTCAACCCCGATTTGAAAATTGGTTGTGTAGAATTAAGCTGGCACCTTTCCTGAATTCAAATCTGCTTTTGGAGTTGAGCTGCGACTTATAGTTTTCGAGAAAATGGAATTTTTGTATCGCTCTTCGAGGTAGTCAGGATTTCCAATGCAACCCCCGTAAAAATTTTAAAATTTTTTTTCATCCCCGATTTGAAAACTGTTTATGTAGAATTAAGCTCGCACCTTTCCTGAATTCAAATCTGCTTTTGGAGTTGAGCTGCGACTTATAGTTTTCGAGAAAATGGAATTTTTGTATCGCTCTTCGAGGTAGTCAGGATTTCCAATGCAACCCCCGTAAAAATTTTAAAATTTTTTTTCATCCCCGATTTGAAAACTGTTTATGTAGAATTAAGCTCGCACCTTTCCTGAATTCAAATCTGCTTTTGGAGTTGAGCTGCGACTTATAGTTTTCGAGAAAATATAATTTTTGTATCGATCTTCGAGATAGTCAGGAATTCCAATGCAACCCCTTAAAAATTAGAAAATTTTTTTTTCATCCCCGATTTGAAAACTGATTATGTAGAATTAAGCTCGCACCTTTCCTGAATTCAAATCTGCTTTTGGAGTTGAGCTGCGACTTATAGTTTTCGAGAAAATGGAATTTTTGCATCGCTCTTCGAGGTAGTCAGGATTTCCAATGCAACCCCCGTAAAAATTTTAAAATTTTTTTTCATCCCCGATTTGAAAACTGTTTATGTAGAATTAAGCTCGCACCTTTCCTGAATTCAAATCTGCTTTTGGAGTTGAGTTGCGACTTATAGTTTTCGAGAAAATGGAATTTTTGCATCGCCCTTCGAGGTAGTCAGAATTTCCAATGCAACCACTGTAAAAATTTGAAAATTTTTTTTTCAACCCCGATTTGAAAATTGATTATGTAGAATTGAGCTCGCACCTTTCCTGAATTCAAATCTGCTTTTGGAGTTGAGCTGCGACTTATAGTTTTCGAGAAAATGGAATTTTTGTATCGCTCTTCGAGGTAGTCAGAATTTCCAATGCAACCACTGTAAAAATTTGAAAATTTTTTTTTCAACCCCGATTTGAAAATTGTTTATGTAGAATTGAGCTCGCACCTTTCCTGAATTCAAATCTGCTTTTGGAGTTGAGCTACGACTTATAGTTTTCGAGAAAATGAAATTCTTCCATCGCTCTTCGAGGTAGTCAGGATTTCCAATGCAACCCCTGTAAAAATTTGAAATTTTTTTTTCAACCCCGATTTGAAAATTGATTATGTAGAATTAAGCTCGCACCTTTCCTGAATTCAAATCTGCTTTTGGAGTTGAGCTGCGACTTATAGTTTTCGAGAAAATGGAATTTTTGCATCGCTCTTCGAGGTAGTCAGGATTTCCAATGCAAACCCCGTAATAATTTGAAAATTTTTTTTTATCCCCGATTTGAAAATTGTTTATGTAGAATTAAGCTCGCACCTTTCCTGAATTCAAATCTGCTTTTGGAGTTGGGCTGCGACTTATAGTTTTCGAGAAAATGGAATTTTTGTATCGATCTACGAGATAGTCAGGGATTCCAATGCAACCCCTTAAAAATTTGAAAATTTTTTTTCATCCCCGATTTGAAAACTGATTATGTAGAATTAAGCTCGCACCTTTCCTGAATTCAAATCTGCTTTTGGAGTTGAGCTGCGACTCATAGTTTTCGAGAAAATGGAAATTTTGCATCGGTCTTCGAGGTAGTCAGGATTTCCAATGCAACCTCCGTAAAAATTTAAAAATTTTTTTTATCCCCGATTTGAAAATTGTTTATGTAGAATTAAGCTCGCACCTTTCCTGAATTCAAATCTGCTTTTGGAGTTCAGCTGCGACTCATAGTTTTCGAGAAAATCTGCTTTTGGAGTTGGGCTGCGACTTATAGTTTTCGAGAAAATGGAATTTTTGTATCGATCTTCGAGATAGCCAGGATTTCCAATGCAACCCCCGTAAAAATTTTAAAATTTTTTTCAACCCCGATTTGAAAATTGGTTGTGTAGAATTAAGCTGGCACCTTTCCTGAATTCAAATCTGCTTTTGGAGTTGAGCTGCGACTTATAGTTTTCGAGAAAATGGAATTTTTGTATCGCTCTTCGAGGTAGTCAGGATTTCCAATGCAACCCCTGTAAAAATTTGAAATTTTTTTTTCAACCCCGATTTGAAAATTGTTTATGTAGAATTAAGCTGGCACCTTTCCTGAATTCAAATCTGCTTTGGAAGTTGAGCTGCGACTTATAGTTTTCGAGAAAATGGAAATTTTGCATCGCTCTTCGAGGTAGTCAGGATTTCCAATGCAACCTCCGTAAAAATTTGAAAATTTTTTTTATCCCCGATTTGAAAATTGTTTATGTAGAATTAAGCTGGCACCTTTCCTGAATTCAAATCTGCTTTTGGAGTTGAGCTGCGACTTATAGTTTTCGAGAAAATGGAATTTTTGTATCGCTCTTCGAGGTAGTCAGGATTTCCAATGCAACCCCTGTAAAAATTTGAAATTTTTTTTTCAACCCCGATTTGAAAATTGTTTATGTAGAATTAAGCTCGCACCTTTCCTGAATTCAAATCTGCTTTGGAAGTTGAGCTGCGACTTATAGTTTTCGAGAAAATGGAAATTTTGCATCGCTCTTCGAGGTAGTCAGGATTTCCAATGCAACCTCCGTAAAAATTTGAAAATTTTTTTTATCCCCGATTTGAAAATTGTTTATGTAGAATTAAGCTCGCACCTTTCCTGAATTCAAATCTGCTTTTGGAGTTCAGCTGCGACTCATAGTTTTCGAGAAAATGGAATTTTTGTATCGCTCTTCGAGGTAGCCAGGATTTCCAATGCAACCACTGTAAAAATTTGAAAATTTTTTTTCAACCCCGATTTGAAAATTGATTATATAGAATTGAGCTCGCACCTTTCCTGAATTCAAATCTGCTTTTGGAGTTCAGCTGCGACTCATAGTTTTCGAGAAAATGGAATTTTTGTATCGCTCTTCGAGGTAGTCAGGATTTCCAATGCAACTTCCGTAAAAATTTTAAAATTTTTTTTCATCCCCGATTTGAAAATTGGTTGTGTAGAATTAAGCTCGCACCTTTCCTGAATTCAAATCTGCTTTTGGAGTTGAGCTGCGACTTATAGTTTTCGAGAAAATGGAAATTTTGCATCGCTCTTCGAGGTAGTCAGAATTTCCAATGCAACCTCCGTAAAAATTTGAAAATTTTTTTTATCCCCGATTTGAAAATTGTTTATGTAGAATTAAGCTCGCACCTTTCCTGAATTCAAATCTGCTTTTGGAGTTGGGCTGCGACTTATAGTTTTCGAGAAAATGGAATTTTTGTATCGATCTTCGAGATAGTCAGGGATTCCAATGCAACCCCTTAAAAATTTGAAAATTTTTTTTCATCCCCGATTTGAAAACTGATTATGTAGAATTAAGCTCGCACCTTTCCTGAATTCAAATCTGCTTTTGGAGTTGAGCTGCGACTTATAGTTTTCGAGAAAATGGAAATTTTGCATCGGTCTTCGAGGTAGTCAGGATTTCCAATGCAACCTCCGTAAAAATTTGAAAATTTTTTTCATCCCCGATTTGAAAATTGTTTATGTAGAATTAAGCTCGCACCTTTCCTGAATTCAAATCTGCTTTTGGAGTTCAGCTGCGACTCATAGTTTTCGAGAAAATCTGCTTTTGGAGTTGGGCTGCGACTTATAGTTTTCGAGAAAATGGAATTTTTGTATCGATCTTCGAGATAGCCAGGATTTCCAATGCAACCCCCGTAAAAATTTTAAAATTTTTTTCAACCCCGATTTGAAAATTAGTTGTGTAGAATTAAGCTGGCACCTTTCCTGAATTCAAATCTGCTTTTGGAGTTGGGCTGCGACTTATAGTTTTCGAGAAAATGGAATTTTTGTATCGATCTTCGAGATAGTCAGGGATTCCAATGCAACCCCTTAAAAATTTGAAAATTTTTTTTCATCCCCGATTTGAAAACTGATTATGTAGAATTAAGCTCGCACCTTTCCTGAATTCAAATCTGCTTTTGGAGTTGAGCTGCGACTTATAGTTTTCGAGAAAATGGAATTTTTGTATCGATCTTCGAGATAGTCAGGAATTCCAATGCAACCCCTTAAAAATTTGAAAATTTTTTTTCATCCCCGATTTGAAAACTGATTATGTAGAATTAAGCTCGCACCTTTCCTGAATTCAAATCTGCTTTTGGAGTTGAGCTGCGACTTATAGTTTTCGAGAAAATGGAAATTTTGCATCGGTCTTCGAGGTAGTCAGGATTTCCAATGCAACCTCCGTAAAAATTTGAAAATTTTTTTTATCCCCGATTTGAAAATTGTTTATGTAGAATTAAGCTCGCACCTTTCCTGAATTCAAATCTGCTTTTGGAGTTCAGCTGCGACTCATAGTTTTCGAGAAAATCTGCTTTTGGAGTTGGGCTGCGACTTATAGTTTTCGAGAAAATGGAATTTTTGTATCGATCTTCGAGATAGCCAGGATTTCCAATGCAACCCCCGTAAAAATTTTAAAATTTTTTTCAACCCCGATTTGAAAATTGGTTGTGTAGAATTAAGCTGGCACCTTTCCTGAATTCAAATCTGCTTTTGGAGTTGAGCTGCGACTTATAGTTTTCGAGAAAATGGAATTTTTGTATCGCTCTTCGAGGTAGTCAGGATTTCCAATGCAACCCCTGTAAAAATTTGAAATTTTTTTTTCAACCCCGATTTGAAAATTGTTTATGTAGAATTAAGCTCGCACCTTTCCTGAATTCAAATCTGCTTTGGAAGTTGAGCTGCGACTTATAGTTTTCGAGAAAATGGAAATTTTGCATCGCTCTTCGAGGTAGTCAGGATTTCCAATGCAACCTCCGTAAAAATTTGAAAATTTTTTTTATCCCCGATTTGAAAATTGTTTATGTAGAATTAAGCTCGCACCTTTCCTGAATTCAAATCTGCTTTTGGAGTTCAGCTGCGACTCATAGTTTTCGAGAAAATGGAATTTTTGTATCGCTCTTCGAGGTAGCCAGGATTTCCAATGCAACCCCCGTAAAAATTTTAAAATTTTTTTTCAACCCCGATTTGAAAATTGGTTGTGTAGAATTAAGCTGGCACCTTTCCTGAATTCAAATCTGCTTTTGGAGTTGAGCTGCGACTTATAGTTTTCGAGAAAATGGAAATTTTGCATCGCTCTTCGAGGTAGTCAGGATTTCCAATGCAACCTCCGTAAAAATTTGAAATTTTTTTTATCCCCGATTTGAAAATTGTTTATGTAGAATTAAGCTCGCACCTTTCCTGAATTCAAATCTGCTTTTGGAGTTCAGCTGCGACTCATAGTTTTCGAGAAAATGGAATTTTTGTATCGCTCTTCGAGGTAGCCAGGATTTCCAATGCAACCCCCGTAAAAATTTTAAAATTTTTTTTCAACCCCGATTTGAAAATTGGTTGTGTAGAATTAAGCTCGCACCTTTCCTGAATTCAAATCTGCTTTTGGAGTTGAGCTGCGACTTATAGTTTTCGAGAAAATGGAAATTTTGCATCGCTCTTCGAGGTAGTCAGAATTTCCAATGCAACCTCCGTAAAAATTTGAAAATTTTTTTTATCCCCGATTTGAAAATTGTTTATGTAGAATTAAGCTCGCACCTTTCCTGAATTCAAATCTGCTTTTGGAGTTGGGCTGCGACTTATAGTTTTCGAGAAAATGGAATTTTTGTATCGATCTTCGAGATAGTCAGGGATTCCAATGCAACCCCTTAAAAATTTGAAAATTTTTTTTCATCCCCGATTTGAAAACTGATTATGTAGAATTAAGCTCGCACCTTTCCTGAATTCAAATCTGCTTTTGGAGTTGAGCTGCGACTTATAGTTTTCGAGAAAATGGAAATTTTGCATCGGTCTTCGAGGTAGTCAGGATTTCCAATGCAACCTCCGTAAAAATTGGAAAATTTTTTTTATCCCCGATTTGAAAATTGTTTATGTAGAATTAAGCTCGCACCTTTCCTGAATTCAAATCTGCTTTTGGAGTTCAGCTGCGACTCATAGTTTTCGAGAAAATCTGCTTTTGGAGTTGGGCTGCGACTTATAGTTTTCGAGAAAATGGAATTTTTGTATCGATCTTCGAGATAGCCAGGATTTCCAATGCAACCCCCGTAAAAATTTTAAAATTTTTTTCAACCCCGATTTGAAAATTGGTTGTGTAGAATTAAGCTGGCACCTTTCCTGAATTCAAATCTGCTTTTGGAGTTGAGTTGCGACTTATAGTTTTCGAGAAAATGGAATTTTTGCATCGCCCTTCGAGGTAGTCAGAATTTCCAATGCAACCACTGTAAAAATTTGAAAATTTTTTTTTCAACCCCGATTTGAAAATTGATTATGTAGAATTGAGCTCGCACCTTTCCTGAATTCAAATCTGCTTTTGGAGTTGAGCTGCGACTTATAGTTTTCGAGAAAATGGAATTTTTGTATCGCTCTTCGAGGTAGTCAGAATTTCCAATGCAACCACTGTAAAAATTTGAAAATTTTTTTTTCAACCCCGATTTGAAAATTGTTTATGTAGAATTGAGCTCGCACCTTTCCTGAATTCAAATCTGCTTTTGGAGTTGAGCTACGACTTATAGTTTTCGAGAAAATGAAATTCTTCCATCGCACTTCGAGGTAGTCAGGATTTCCAATGCAACCCCTGTAAAAATTTGAAATTTTTTTTTCAACCCCGATTTGAAAATTGATTATGTAGAATTAAGCTCGCACCTTTCCTGAATTCAAATCTGCTTTTTGAGTTGAGCTGCGACTTATAGTTTTCGAGAAAATGGAATTTTTGCATCGCTCTTCGAGGTAGTCAGGATTTCCAATGCAAACCCCGTAATAATTTGAAAATTTTTTTTTATCCCCGATTTGAAAATTGTTTATGTAGAATTAAGCTCGCACCTTTCCTGAATTCAAATCTGCTTTTGGAGTTGGGCTGCGACTTATAGTTTTCGAGAAAATGGAATTTTTGTATCGATCTTCGAGATAGTCAGGAATTCCAATGCAACCCCTTAAAAATTTGAAAATTTTTTTTCATCCCCGATTTGAAAACTGATTATGTAGAATTAAGCTCGCACCTTTCCTGAATTCAAATCTGCTTTTGGAGTTGAGCTGCGACTTATAGTTTTCGAGAAAATGGAAATTTTGCATCGGTCTTCGAGGTAGTCAGGATTTCCAATGCAACCTCCGTAAAAATTTGAAAATTTTTTTTATCCCCGATTTGAAAATTGTTTATGTAGAATTAAGCTCGCACCTTTCCTGAATTCAAATCTGCTTTTGGAGTTCAGCTGCGACTCATAGTTTTCGAGAAAATCTGCTTTTGGAGTTGGGCTGCGACTTATAGTTTTCGAGAAAATGGAATTTTTGTATCGATCTTCGAGATAGCCAGGATTTCCAATGCAACCCCCGTAAAAATTTTAAAATTTTTTTCAACCCCGATTTGAAAATTGGTTGTGTAGAATTAAGCTGGCACCTTTCCTGAATTCAAATCTGCTTTTGGAGTTGAGCTGCGACTTATAGTTTTCGAGAAAATGGAATTTTTGTATCGCTCTTCGAGGTAGTCAGGATTTCCAATGCAACCCCTGTAAAAATTTGAAATTTTTTTTTCAACCCCGATTTGAAAATTGTTTATGTAGAATTAAGCTCGCACCTTTCCTGAATTCAAATCTGCTTTGGAAGTTGAGCTGCGACTTATAGTTTTCGAGAAAATGGAAATTTTGCATCGCTCTTCGAGGTAGTCAGGATTTCCAATGCAACCTCCGTAAAAATTTGAAAATTTTTTTTATCCCCGATTTGAAAATTGTTTATGTAGAATTAAGCTCGCACCTTTCCTGAATTCAAATCTGCTTTTGGAGTTCAGCTGCGACTCATAGTTTTCGAGAAAATGGAATTTTTGTATCGCTCTTCGAGGTAGCCAGGATTTCCAATGCAACCCCCGTAAAAATTTTAAAATTTTTTTTCAACCCCGATTTGAAAATTGGTTGTGTAGAATTAAGCTGGCACCTTTCCTGAATTCAAATCTGCTTTTGGAGTTGAGCTGCGACTTATAGTTTTCGAGAAAATGGAAATTTTGCATCGCTCTTCGAGGTAGTCAGGATTTCCAATGCAACCTCCGTAAAAATTTGAAAATTTTTTTTATCCCCGATTTGAAAATTGTTTATGTAGAATTAAGCTCGCACCTTTCCTGAATTCAAATCTGCTTTTGGAGTTCAGCTGCGACTCATAGTTTTCGAGAAAATGGAATTTTTGCATCGCTCTTCGAGGTAGCCAGGATTTCCAATGCAACCCCCGTAAAAATTTTAAAATTTTTTTTCAACCCCGATTTGAAAATTGGTTGTGTAGAATTAAGCTGGCACCTTTCCTGAATTCAAATCTGCTTTTGGAGTTGAGCTGCGACTTATAGTTTTCGAGAAAATGGAATTTTTGTATCGCTCTTCGAGGTAGTCAGGATTTCCAATGCAACCCCCGTAAAAATTTTAAAATTTTTTTTCATCCCCGATTTGAAAACTGTTTATGTAGAATTAAGCTCGCACCTTTCCTGAATTCAAATCTGCTGTTGGAGTTGAGTTGCGACTTATAGTTTTCGAGAAAATTGAATTTTTGCATCGAGCTTCGAGGTAGTCAGAATTTCCAATGCAACCACTGTAAAAATTTGAAAATTTTTTTTCAACCCCGATTTGAAAATTGATTATATAGAATTGAGCTCGCACCTTTCCTGAATTCAAATCTGCTTTTGGAGTTCAGCTGCGACTCATAGTTTTCGAGAAAATGGAATTTTTGTATCGCTCTTCGAGGTAGCCAGGATTTCCAATGCAACCCCTGTAAAAATTTTAAAATTTTTTTTCAACCCCGATTTGAAAATTGGTTGTGTAGAATTAAGCTCGCACCTTTCCTGAATTCAAATCTGCTTTTGGAGTTGAGCTGCGACTTATAGTTTTCGAGAAAATATAATTTTTGTATCGATCTTCGAGATAGTCAGGAATTCCAATGCAACCCCTTAAAAATTAGAAAATTTTTTTTTCATCCCCGATTTGAAAACTGATTATGTAGAATTAAGCTCGCACCTTTCCTGAATTCAAATCTGCTTTTGGAGTTGAGCTGCGACTTATAGTTTTCGAGAAAATGGAATTTTTGCATCGCTCTTCGAGGTAGTCAGGATTTCCAATGCAACCCCCGTAAAAATTTTAAAATTTTTTTTCATCCCCGATTTGAAAACTGTTTATGTAGAATTAAGCTCGCACCTTTCCTGAATTCAAATCTGCTTTTGGAGTTGAGTTGCGACTTATAGTTTTCGAGAAAATGGAATTTTTGCATCGCCCTTCGAGGTAGTCAGAATTTCCAATGCAACCACTGTAAAAATTTGAAAATTTTTTTTTCAACCCCGATTTGAAAATTGATTATGTAGAATTGAGCTCGCACCTTTCCTGAATTCAAATCTGCTTTTGGAGTTGAGCTGCGACTTATAGTTTTCGAGAAAATGGAATTTTTGTATCGCTCTTCGAGGTAGTCAGAATTTCCAATGCAACCACTGTAAAAATTTGAAAATTTTTTTTTCAACCCCGATTTGAAAATTGTTTATGTAGAATTGAGCTCGCACCTTTCCTGAATTCAAATCTGCTTTTGGAGTTGAGCTACGACTTATAGTTTTCGAGAAAATGAAATTCTTCCATCGCTCTTCGAGGTAGTCAGGATTTCCAATGCAACCCCTGTAAAAATTTGAAATTTTTTTTTCAACCCCGATTTGAAAATTGATTATGTAGAATTAAGCTCGCACCTTTCCTGAATTCAAATCTGCTTTTGGAGTTGAGCTGCGACTTATAGTTTTCGAGAAAATGGAAATTTTGCATCGCTCTTCGAGGTAGTCAGGATTTCCAATGCAAACCCCGTAATAATTTGAAAAATTTTTTTTATCCCCGATTTGAAAATTGTTTATGTAGAATTAAGCTCGCACCTTTCCTGAATTCAAATCTGCTTTTGGAGTTGGGCTGCGACTTATAGTTTTCGAGAAAATGGAATTTTTGTATCGATCTTCGAGATAGTCAGGGATTCCAATGCAACCCCTTAAAAATTTGAAAATTTTTTTTCATCCCCGATTTGAAAACTGATTATGTAGAATTAAGCTCGCACCTTTCCTGAATTCAAATCTGCTTTTGGAGTTGAGCTGCGACTTATAGTTTTCGAGAAAATGGAAATTTTGCATCGGTCTTCGAGGTAGTCAGGATTTCCAATGCAACCTCCGTAAAAATTTGAAAATTTTTTTTATCCCCGATTTGAAAATTGTTTATGTAGAATTAAGCTCGCACCTTTCCTGAATTCAAATCTGCTTTTGGAGTTCAGCTGCGACTCATAGTTTTCGAGAAAATGGAATTTTTGTATCGCTCTTCGAGGTAGCCAGGATTTCCAATGCAACCCCCGTAAAAATTTTAAAATTTTTTTTCAACCCCGATTTGAAAATTGGTTGTGTAGAATTAAGCTGGCACCTTTCCTGAATTCAAATCTGCTTTTGGAGTTGAGCTGCGACTTATAGTTTTCGAGAAAATGGAATTTTTGTATCGCTCTTCGAGGTAGTCAGGATTTCCAATGCAACCCCCGTAAAAATTTTAAAATTTTTTTTCATCCCCGATTTGAAAACTGTTTATGTAGAATTAAGCTCGCACCTTTCCTGAATTCAAATCTGCTGTTGGAGTTGAGTTGCGACTTATAGTTTTCGAGAAAATTAAATTTTTGCATCGAGCTTCGAGGTAGTCAGAATTTCCAATGCAACCACTGTAAAAATTTGAAAATTTTTTTTCAACCCCGATTTGAAAATTGATTATATAGAATTGAGCTCGCACCTTTCCTGAATTCAAATCTGCTTTTGGAGTTCAGCTGCGACTCATAGTTTTCGAGAAAATGGAATTTTTGTATCGCTCTTCGAGGTAGCCAGGATTTCCAATGCAACCCCTGTAAAAATTTTAAAATTTTTTTTCAACCCCGATTTGAAAATTGGTTGTGTAGAATTAAGCTCGCACCTTTCCTGAATTCAAATCTGCTTTTGGAGTTGAGCTGCGACTTATAGTTTTCGAGAAAATGGAATTTTTGTATCGCTCTTCGAGGTAGTCAGGATTTCCAATGCAACTTCCGTAAAAATTTTAAAATTTTTTTTCATCCCCGATTTGAAAACTGATTATGTAGAATTAAGCTCGCACCTTTCCTGAATTCAAATCTGCTTTTGGAGTTGAGCTGCGACTTATAGTTTTCGAGAAAATGGAAATTTTGCATCGCTCTTCGAGGTAGTCAGAATTTCCAATGCAACCTCCGTAAAAATTCGAAAATTTTTTTTATCCCCGATTTGAAAATTGTTTATGTAGAATTAAGCTCGCACCTTTCCTGAATTCAAATCTGCTTTTGGAGTTCAGCTGCGACTCATAGTTTTCGAGAAAATGGAATTTTTGTATCGCTCTTCGAGGTAGCCAGGATTTCCAATGCAACCCCCGTAAAAATTTTAAAATTTTTTTCAACCCCGATTTGAAAATTGGTTGTGTAGAATTAAGCTGGCACCTTTCCTGAATTCAAATCTGCTTTTGGAGTTGAGCTGCGACTTATAGTTTTCGAGAAAATGGAATTTTTGTATCGCTCTTCGAGGTAGTCAGGATTTCCAATGCAACCCCTGTAAAAATTTGAAATTTTTTTTTCAACCCCGATTTGAAAATTGTTTATGTAGAATTAAGCTGGCACCTTTCCTGAATTCAAATCTGCTTTTGGAGTTGAGCTGCGACTTATAGTTTTCGAGAAAATTGAATTTTTGTATCGCTCTTCGAGGTAGCCAGGATTTCCAATGCAACCCCCGTAAAAATTTTAAAATTTTTTTCAACCCCGATTTGAAAATTGGTTGTGTAGAATTAAGCTGGCACCTTTCCTGAATTCAAATCTGCTTTGGAAGTTGAGCTGCGACTTATAGTTTTCGAGAAAATGGAATTTTTGTATCGCTCTTCGAGGTAGTCCGAATTTCCAATGCAACCACTGTAAAAATTTGAAAATTTTTTCGCTCTTCGAGATAGTCAAGAATTCCAATGCAACCCCCGTAAAAATTTGAAAATTTTTTTCATCCCCGATTTGAAAATTGATTATGTAGAATTAAGCTCGCACCTTTCCTGAATTCAAATCTGCTTTTGGAGTTGAGCTGCGACTTATAGTTTTCGAGAAAATGGAATTTTTGCATCGCTCTTCGAGGTAGTCAGGATTTCCAATGCAAACCCCGTAATAATTTGAAAATTTTTTTTTATCCCCGATTTGAAAATTGTTTATGTAGAATTAAGCTCGCACCTTTCTTGAATTCAAATCTGCTTTTGGAGTTGGGCTGCGACTTATAGTTTTCGAGAAAATGGAATTTTTGTATCGATCTTCGAGATAGTCAGGGATTCCAAAGCAACCCCTTAAAAATTTGAAAATTTTTTTTCATCCCCGATTTGAAAACTGATTATGTAGAATTAAGCTCGCACCTTTCCTGAATTCAAATCTGCTTTTGGAGTTGAGCTGCGACTTATAGTTTTCGAGAAAATGGAAATTTTGCATCGCTCTTCGAGGTAGTCAGGATTTCCAATGCAACCTCCGTAAAAATTTGAAATTTTTTTTTATCCCCGATTTGAAAATTGTTTATGTAGAATTAAGCTCGCACCTTTCCTGAATTCAAATCTGCTTTTGGAGTTCAGCTGCGACTCGTAGTTTTCGAGAAAATGGAATTTTTGTATCGCTCTTCGAGGTAGAAAGGATTTCCAATGCAACCCCCGTAAAAATTTTAAAATTTTTTTTCAACCCCGATTTGAAAATTGGTTGTGTAGAATTAAGCTGGCACCTTTCCTGAATTCAAATCTGCTTTTGGAGTTGAGCTGCGACTTATAGTTTTCGAGAAAATGGAATTTTTGTATCGCTCTTCGAGGTAGTCAGGATTTCCAATGCAACCCCCGTAAAAATTTTAAAATTTTTTTTCATCCCCGATTTGAAAACTGATTATGTAGAATTAAGCTCGCACCTTTCCTGAATTCAAATCTGCTTTTGGAGTTGAGCTGCGACTTATAGTTTTCGAGAAAATGGAAATTTTGCATCGCTCTTCGAGGTAGTCAGGATTTCCAATGCAACCTCCGTAAAAATTTGAAAATTTTTTTTATCCCCGATTTGAAAATTGTTTATGTAGAATTAAGCTCGCACCTTTCCTGAATTCAAATCTGCTTTTGGAGTTCAGCTGCGACTCATAGTTTTCGAGAAAATGGAATTTTTGTTTCGCTCTTCGAGGTAGCCAGGATTTCCAATGCAACCACTGTAAAAATTTGAAAATTTTTTTTCAACCCCGATTTGAAAATTGATTATATAGAATTGAGCTCGCACCTTTCCTGAATTCAAATCTGCTTTTGGAGTTCAGCTGCGACTCATAGTTTTCGAGAAAATGGAATTTTTGTATCGCTCTTCGAGGTAGCCAGGATTTCCAATGCAACCCCCGTAAAAATTTTAAAATTTTTTTTCAACCCCGATTTGAAAATTGGTTGTGTAGAATTAGGCTCGCACCTTTCCTGAATTCAAATCTGCTTTTGGAGTTGAGCTGCGACTTATAGTTTTCGAGAAAATGGAATTTTTGTATCGCTCTTCGAGGTAGTCAGGATTTCCAATGCAACCTCCGTAAAAATTTTAAAATTTTTTTTCATCCCCGATTTGAAAACTGATTATGTAGAATTAAGCTCGCACCTTTCCTGAATTCAAATCTGCTTTTGGAGTTGAGCTGCGACTTATAGTTTTCGAGAAAATGGAAATTTTGCATCGCTCTTCGAGGTAGTCAGGATTTCCAATGCAACCTCCGTAAAAATTTGAAAATTTTTTTTATCCCCGATTTGAAAATTGTTTATGTAGAATTAAGCTCGCACCTTTCCTGAATTCAAATCTGCTTTTGGAGTTCAGCTGCGACTCATAGTTTTCGAGAAAATAAAATTTTTGTATCGCTCTTCGAGGTAGCCAGGATTTTCAATGCAACCCCCGTTAAAATTTTAAAATTTTTTTCAACCCCGATTTGAAAATTGGTTGTGTAGAATTAAGCTGGCACCTTTCCTGAATTCAAATCTGCTTTTGGAGTTGAGCTGCGACTTATAGTTTTCGAGAAAATGGAATTTTTGTATTTTGCAACCCCCGTAAAAATTTTAAAATTTTTTTTCATCCCCGATTTGAAAACTGTTTATGTAGAATTAAGCTCGCACCTTTCCTGAATTCAAATCTGCTTTTGGAGTTGAGCTGCGACTTATAGTTTTCGAGAAAATGGAATTTTTGTATCGCTCTTCGAGATAGTCAGGAAATCCAATTCAACCCCCGTAAAAATTGGAAAATTTTTTTTCAAAACCGATTTGAAAATTATTTATGTAGAATTAAGCTTGCACCTTTCCTGAATTCAAATCTGCTTTTGGAGTTGAGTTGCGACTTATTGTTTTCGAGAAAATGGAATTTTTGCATCGCCCTTCGAGGTAGTCAGAATTTCCAATGCAACCCCCGTAAAAATTTTAATATTTTTTTTCATCCCCGATTTGAAAACTGTTTATGTAGAATTAAGCTCGCACCTTTCCTGAATTCAAATCTGCTTTTGGAGTTGAGTTGCGACTTATTGTTTTCGAGAAAATGGAATTTTTGCATCGCCCTTCGAGGTAGTCAGAATTTCCAATGCAACCACTGTAAAAATTTGAAAATTTTTTTCAACCCCGATTTGAAAATTGATTATGTAGAATTGAGCTCGCACCTTTCCTGAATTCAAATCTGCTTTTGGAGTTGAGCTGCGACTTATAGTTTTCGAGAAAATGGAATTCTTCCATTTCTCTTCGAGATAGTCAGGAATTACAATGCAACCCCTGTAAAAATTTGAAAATTTTTTTTCAACCCCGATTTGAAAATTGATTATGTAGAATTAAGCTCGCACCTTTCCTGAATTCAAATCTGCTTTTGGAGTTGGGCTGCGACTTATAGTTTTCGAGAAAGTGGAATTTTTCCATCGCTCTTCGAGATAGTCAGGATTTCCAATGCAACCCCCGTAAAAATTTGAAAATTTTTTTTCATCCCCGATTTGAAAATTGATTATGTAGAATTAAGCGCGCACCTTTCCTGAATTCAAATCTGCTTTTGGAGTTGAGCTGCGACTTATAGTTTTCGAGAAAATGGAATTTTTGTATCGATCTTCGAGATAGTCAGGAATTCCAATGGAACCCCCGTAAAAATTTGAACATTTTTTTTTCATCCCCGATTTGAAAACTGATTATGTAGAATTAAGCTCGCACCTTTCCTGAATTCAAATCTGCTTTTGGAGTTGAGCTGCGACTTATAGTTTTCGAGAAAATGTAATTTTTGTATCGATCTTCGAGATAGTCAGGAATTCCAATGCAAACCCCTTAAAAATTTGAAAATTTTTTTTCATCCCCGATTTGAAAACTGATTATGTAGAATTAAGCTCGCACCTTTCCTGAATTCAAATCTGCTTTTGGAGTTGAGTTGCGACTTATTGTTTTCGAGAAAATGGAATTTTTGCATCGCCCTTCGAGGTAGTCAGAATTTCCAATGCAACCACTGTAAAAATTTGAAAATTTTTTTCAACCCCGATTTGAAAATTGATTATGTAGAATTGAGCTCGCACCTTTCCTGAATTCAAATCTGCTTTTGGAGTTGAGCTGCGACTTATAGTTTTCGAGAAAATGGAATTCTTCCATTTCTCTTCGAGATAGTCAGGAATTACAATGCAACCCCTGTAAAAATTTGAAAATTTTTTTTCAACCCCGATTTGAAAATTGATTATGTAGAATTAAGCTCGCACCTTTCCTGAATTCAAATCTGCTTTTGGAGTTGAGCTGCGACTTATAGTTTTCGAGAAAATGGAATTTTTGTATCGCTCTTCGAGGTAGTCAGGATTTCCAATGCAACCCCCGTAAAAATTTTAAAATTTTTTTTCATCCCCGATTTGAAAACTGTTTATGTAGAATTAAGCTAGCACCTTTCCTGAATTCAAATCTGCTTTTGGAGTTGAGCTGCGACTTATAGTTTTCGAGAAAATGGAATTTTTGCATCGCTCTTCGAGGTAGTCAGGATTTCCAATGCAAACCCCGTAAAAATTTGAAAATTTTTTTTATCCCCGATTTGAAAATTGTTTATGTAAAATTAAGCTCGCACCTTTCCTGAATTCAAATCTGCTTTTGGAGTTGAGCTGCGACTTATAGTTTTCGAGAAAATGGAATTTTTGCATCGCTCTTCGAGGTAGTCAGGATTTCCAATGCAAACCTCGTAAAAATTTGAAATTTTTTTTTATCCCCGGTTTGAAAATTGTTTATGTAGAATTAAGCTCGCACCTTTCCTGAATTCAAATCTGCTTTTGGAGTTGAGCTGCGACTTATAGTTTTCGAGAAAATGGAATTTTTGCATCGCTCTTCGAGATAGTCAGGAATTCCAATGCAACCCCTGTAAAAATTAAAAATTTTTTTTTCAACCCCGATTTGAAAATTGTTTATGTAGAATTAAGCTCGCACCTTTCCTGAATTCAAATCTGCTTTTGGAGTTGAGCTGCGACTTATAGTTTCTAGAAAATGGAATTTTTGTATCCCTCTTCGAGATAGTCAGGAATTCCAATGCAACCCCTGTAAAAATTTGAAATTTTTTTTTCATCCCCGATTTGAAAATTGTTTATGTAGAATTAAGCTCGCACCTTTCCTGAATTCAAATCTGCTTTTGGAGTTGAGCTGCGACTTATAGTTTTCGAGAAAATGGAATTTTTGTATCGCTCTTCGAGATAGTCAGGAATTCCAATGCAACCCCTGTAAAAATTTGAAAATTTTTTTTCAACCCCGATTTGAAAATTGTTTATGTAGAATTAAGCTCGCACCTTTCCTGAATTCAAATCTGCTTTGGGAGTTGAGCTGCGACTTATAGTTTTCGGGAAAATGGAATTTTTCCATCGCTCTTCGAGATAGTCAGGATTTCCAATGCAACCCCCGTAAAAATTTTAAAATTTTTTTTCATCCCCGATTTGGAAATTGATTATGTAGAATTAAGCGCGCACTTTTCCTGAATTCAAATCTGCTTTTGGAGTTGAGCTGCGACTTATAGTTTTCGAGAAAATGGAAATTTTGCATCGCTCTTCGAGGTAGTCAGGATTTCCAATGCAACCTCCGTAAAAATTTGAAAATTTTTTTTATCCCCGATTTGAAAATTGTTTATGTAGAATTAAGCTCGCACCTTTCCTGAATTCAAATCTGCTTTTGGAGTTCAGCTGCGACTCATAGTTTTCGAGAAAATGGAATTTTTGTATCGCTCTTCGAGGTAGCCAGGATTTTCAATGCAACCCCCGTTAAAATTTTAAAATTTTTTTCAACCCCGATTTGAAAATTGGTTGTGTAGAATTAAGCTGGCACCTTTCCTGAATTCAAATCTGCTTTTGGAGTTGAGCTGCGACTTATAGTTTTCGAGAAAATGGAATTTTTGTATCGCTCTTCGAGGTAGTCAGGATTTCCAATGCAACCCCCGTAAAAATTTTAAAATTTTTTTTCATCCCCGATTTGAAAACTGTTTATGTAGAATTAAGCTCGCACCTTTCCTGAATTCAAATCTGCTTTTGGAGTTGAGCTGCGACTTATAGTTTTCGAGAAAATGGAATTTTTGTATCGCTCTTCGAGATAGTCAGGAAATCCAATTCAACCCCCGTAAAAATTGGAAAATTTTTTTTCAAAACCGATTTGAAAATTATTTATGTAGAATTAAGCTTGCACCTTTCCTGAATTCAAATCTGCTTTTGGAGTTGAGTTGCGACTTATAGTTTTCGAGAAAATGGAATTTTTGCATCGCCCTTCGAGGTAGTCAGAATTTCCAATGCAACCACTGTAAAAATTTGAAAATTTTTTTCAACCCCGATTTGAAAATTGATTATGTAGAATTGAGCTCGCACCTTTCCTGAATTCAAATCTGCTTTTGGAGTTGAGCTGCGACTTATAGTTTTCGAGAAAATGGAATTCTTCCATTTCTCTTCGAGATAGTCAGGAATTACAATGCAACCCCTGTAAAAATTTGAAAATTTTTTTTCAACCCCGATTTGAAAATTGATTATGTAGAATTAAGCTCGCACCTTTCCTGAATTCAAATCTGCTTTTGGAGTTGGGCTGCGACTTATAGTTTTCGAGAAAGTGGAATTTTTCCATCGCTCTTCGAGATAGTCAGGATTTCCAATGCAACCCCCGTAAAAATTTGAAAATTTTTTTTCATCCCCGATTTGAAAATTGATTATGTAGAATTAAGCGCGCACCTTTCCTGAATTCAAATCTGCTTTTGGAGTTGAGTTGCGACTTATAGTTTTCGAGAAAATGGAATTTTTGTATCGATCTTCGAGATAGTCAGGAATTCCAATGGAACCCCCGTAAAAATTTGAACATTTTTTTTCATCCCCGATTTGAAAACTGATTATGTAGAATTAAGCTCGCACCTTTCCTGAATTCAAATCTGCTTTTGGAGTTGAGCTGCGACTTATAGTTTTCGAGAAAATGTAATTTTTGTATCGATCTTCGAGATAGTCAGGAATTCCAATGCAAACCCCTTAAAAATTTGAAAATTTTTTTGATTATGTAGAATTAAGCTCGCACCTTTCCTGAATTCAAATCTGCTTTTGGAGTTGAGCTGCGACTTATAGTTTTCGAGAAAATGGAATTTTTGTATCGCTCTTCGAGGTAGTCAGGATTTCCAATGCAACCCCCGTAAAAATTTTAAAATTTTTTTTCATCCCCGATTTGAAAACTGTTTATGTAGAATTAAGCTAGCACCTTTCCTGAATTCAAATCTGCTTTTGGAGTTGAGCTGCGACTTATAGTTTTCGAGAAAATGGAATTTTTGCATCGCTCTTCGAGGTAGTCAGGATTTCCAATGCAAACCCCGTAAAAATTTGAAAATTTTTTTTATCCCCGATTTGAAAATTGTTTATGTAAAATTAAGCTCGCACCTTTCCTGAATTCAAATCTGCTTTTGGAGTTGAGCTGCGACTTATAGTTTTCGAGAAAATGGAATTTTTGCATCGCTCTTCGAGGTAGTCAGGATTTCCAATGCAAACCTCGTAAAAATTTGAAATTTTTTTTTATCCCCGATTTGAAAATTGTTTATGTAGAATTAAGCTCGCACCTTTCCTGAATTCAAATCTGCTTTTGGAGTTGAGCTGCGACTTATAGTTTTCGAGAAAATGGAATTTTTGCATCGCTCTTCGAGATAGTCAGGAATTCCAATGCAACCCCTGTAAAAATTAAAAATTTTTTTTTCAACCCCGATTTGAAAATTGTTTATGTAGAATTAAGCTCGCACCTTTCCTGAATTCAAATCTGCTTTTGGAGTTGAGCTGCGACTTATAGTTTCTAGAAAATGGAATTTTTGTATCCCTCTTCGAGATAGTCAGGAATTCCAATGCAACCCCTGTAAAAATTTGAAATTTTTTTTTCATCCCCGATTTGAAAATTGTTTATGTAGAATTAAGCTCGCACCTTTCCTGAATACAAATCTGCTTTTGGAGTTGAGCTGCGACTTATAGTTTTCGAGAAAATGGAATTTTTCCATCGCTCTTCGAGATAGTCAGGATTTCCAATGCAACCCCCGTAAAAATTTTAAAATTTTTTTTCATCCCCGATTTGGAAATTGATTATGTAGAATTAAGCGCGCACTTTTCCTGAATTCAAATCTGCTTTTGGAGTTGAGCTGCGACTTATAGTTTTCGAGAAAATGGAATTTTTGCATCGCTCTTCGAGGTAGTCAGGATTTCCAATACAAACCCCGTAAAAATTTGAAAATTTTTTTTATCCCCGATTTGAAAATTGTTTATGTAGAATTAAGCTTGCACCTTTCCTGAATTCAAATCTACTTTTGGAGTTGAGCTACGACTTATAGTTTTCGAGAAAATGGAATTTTTGTATCGCTCTTCGAGGTAGTCAGGATTTCCAATGCAACCCCCGTAAAAATTTGAAAATTTTTCTTTCAACCCCGATTTGAAAATTGTTTATGTAGAATTAAGCTCGCACCTTTCCTGAATTCAAATCTGCTTTTGGAGTTGAGCTGCGACTTATAGTTTTCGGGAAAATGGAATTTTTCCATCGCTCTTCGAGATAGTCAGGATTTCCAATGCAACCCCCGTAAAAATTTGAAAATTTTTTTTCATCCCCGATTTGGAAATTGATTATGTAGAATTAAGCGCGCACCTTTCCTGAATTCAAATCTGCTTTTGGAGTTGAGCTGCGACTTATAGTTTTCGAGAAAATGGAATTTTTGTATCGCTCTTCGAGATAGTCAGGAATTCCAATGCAACCCCTGTAAAAATTTGAAAATTTTTTTTTCAACCCGATTTGAAAATTGTTTATGTAGAATTAAGCTCGCACCTTTCCTGAAATCAAATCTGCTTTGGGAGTTGAGCTGCGACTTATAGTTTTCGAGAAAATTGAATTTTTGTATCGCTCTTCGAGATAGTCAGGAATTCCAATGCAACCCCTGTAAAAATTTGAAAATTTTTTTTCAACCCCGATTTGAAAATTGTTTGTGTAGAATTAAGCTCGCACCTTTCCTGAATTCAAATCTGCTTTTGGAGTTGAGCTGCGACTTATAGTTTTCGAGAAAATGGAATTTTTGTATCGCTCTTCGAGGTAGTCAGGATTTCCAATGCAACCCCCGTAAAAATTTTAAAATTTTTTTTCATCCCCGATTTGAAAACTGTTTATGTAGAATTAAGCTAGCACCTTTCCTGAATTCAAATCTGCTTTTGGAGTTGAGCTGCGACTTATAGTTTTCGAGAAAATGGAATTTTTGTATCGCTCTTCGAGGTAGTCAGGATTTCCAATGCAACCCCCGTAAAAATTTGAAAATTTTTTTTCAACCCCGATTTGAAAATTGTTTGTGTAGAATTAAGCTCGCACCTTTCCTGAATTCAAATCTGCTTTTGGAGTTGAGCTGCGACTTATAGTTTTCGAGAAAATGGAATTTTTGTATCGCTCTTCGAGGTAGTCAGGATTTCCAATGCAACCCCCGTAAAAATTTTAAAATTTTTTTTCATCCCCGATTTGAAAACTGTTTATGTAAAATTAAGCTCGCACCTTTCCTGAATTCAAATCTGCTTTTGGAGTTGAGCTGCGACTTATAGTTTTCGAGAAAATGGAATTTTTGCATCGCTCTTCGAGGTAGTCAGGATTTCCAATGCAAACCTCGTAAAAATTTGAAATTTTTTTTTATCCCCGGTTTGAAAATTGTTTATGTAGAATTAAGCTCGCACCTTTCCTGAATTCAAATCTGCTTTTGGAGTTGAGCTGCGACTTATAGTTTTCGAGAAAATGGAATTTTTGCATCGCTCTTCGAGATAGTCAGGAATTCCAATGCAACCCCTGTAAAAATTAAAAATTTTTTTTTCAACCCCGATTTGAAAATTGTTTATGTAGAATTAAGCTCGCACCTTTCCTGAATTCAAATCTGCTTTTGGAGTTGAGCTGCGACTTATAGTTTCTAGAAAATGGAATTTTTGTATCCCTCTTCGAGATAGTCAGGAATTCCAATGCAACCCCTGTAAAAATTTGAAATTTTTTTTTCATCCCCGATTTGAAAATTGTTTATGTAGAATTAAGCTCGCACCTTTCCTGAATTCAAATCTGCTTTTGGAGTTGAGCTGCGACTTATAGTTTTCGAGAAAATGGAATTTTTGTATCGCTCTTCGAGATAGTCAGGAATTCCAATGCAACCCCTGTAAAAATTTGAAAATTTTTTTTCAACCCCGATTTGAAAATTGTTTATGTAGAATTAAGCTCGCACCTTTCCTGAATTCAAATCTGCTTTGGGAGTTGAGCTGCGACTTATAGTTTTCGGGAAAATGGAATTTTTCCATCGCTCTTCGAGATAGTCAGGATTTCCAATGCAACCCCCGTAAAAATTTTAAAATTTTTTTTCATCCCCGATTTGGAAATTGATTATGTAGAATTAAGCGCGCACTTTTCCTGAATTCAAATCTGCTTTTGGAGTTGAGCTGCGACTTATAGTTTTCGAGAAAATGGAAATTTTGCATCGCTCTTCGAGGTAGTCAGGATTTCCAATGCAACCTCCGTAAAAATTTGAAAATTTTTTTTATCCCCGATTTGAAAATTGTTTATGTAGTAGAATTAAGCTCGCACCTTTCCTGAATTCAAATCTGCTTTTGGAGTTCAGCTGCGACTCATAGTTTTCGAGAAAATGGAATTTTTGTATCGCTCTTCGAGGTAGCCAGGATTTTCAATGCAACCCCCGTTAAAATTTTAAAATTTTTTTCAACCCCGATTTGAAAATTGGTTGTGTAGAATTAAGCTGGCACCTTTCCTGAATTCAAATCTGCTTTTGGAGTTGAGCTGCGACTTATAGTTTTCGAGAAAATGGAATTTTTGTATCGCTCTTCGAGGTAGTCAGGATTTCCAATGCAACCCCCGTAAAAATTTTAAAATTTTTTTTCATCCCCGATTTGAAAACTGTTTATGCAGAATTAAGCTCGCACCTTTCCTGAATTCAAATCTGCTTTTGGAGTTGAGCTGCGACTTATAGTTTTCGAGAAAATGGAATTTTTGTATCGCTCTTCGAGATAGTCAGGAAATCCAATTCAACCCCCGTAAAAATTGGAAAATTTTTTTTCAAAACCGATTTGAAAATTATTTATGTAGAATTAAGCTTGCACCTTTCCTGAATTCAAATCTGCTTTTGGAGTTGAGTTGCGACTTATAGTTTTCGAGAAAATGGAATTTTTGCATCGCCCTTCGAGGTAGTCAGAATTTCCAATGCAACCACTGTAAAAATTTGAAAATTTTTTTCAACCCCGATTTGAAAATTGATTATGTAGAATTGAGCTCGCACCTTTCCTGAATTCAAATCTGCTTTTGGAGTTGAGCTGCGACTTATAGTTTTCGAGAAAATGGAATTCTTCCATTTCTCTTCGAGATAGTCAGGAATTACAATGCAACCCCTGTAAAAATTTGAAAATTTTTTTTCAACCCCGATTTGAAAATTGATTATGTAGAATTAAGCTCGCACCTTTCCTGAATTCAAATCTGCTTTTGGAGTTGGGCTGCGACTTATAGTTTTCGAGAAAGTGGAATTTTTCCATCGCTCTTCGAGATAGTCAGGATTTCCAATGCAACCCCCGTAAAAATTTGAAAATTTTTTTTCATCCCCGATTTGAAAATTGATTATGTAGAATTAAGCGCGCACCTTTCCTGAATTCAAATCTGCTTTTGGAGTTGAGCTGCGACTTATAGTTTTCGAGAAAATGGAATTTTTGTATCGATCTTCGAGATAGTCAGGAATTCCAATGGAACCCCCGTAAAAATTTGAACATTTTTTTTTCATCCCCGATTTGAAAACTGATTATGTAGAATTAAGCTCGCACCTTTCCTGAATTCAAATCTGCTTTTGGAGTTGAGCTGCGACTTATAGTTTTCGAGAAAATGTAATTTTTGTATCGATCTTCGAGATAGTCAGGAATTCCAATGCAAACCCCTTAAAAATTTGAAAATTTTTTTTCATCCCCGATTTGAAAACTGATTATGTAGAATTAAGCTCGCACCTTTCCTGAATTCAAATCTGCTTTTGGAGTTGAGCTGCGACTTATAGTTTTCGAGAAAATGGAATTTTTGTATCGCTCTTCGAGGTAGTCAGGATTTCCAATGCAACCCCCGTAAAAATTTTAAAATTTTTTTTCATCCCCGATTTGAAAACTGTTTATGTAGAATTAAGCTAGCACCTTTCCTGAATTCAAATCTGCTTTTGGAGTTGAGCTGCGACTTATAGTTTTCGAGAAAATGGAATTTTTGCATCGCTCTTCGAGGTAGTCAGGATTTCCAATGCAAACCCCGTAAAAATTTGAAAATTTTTTTTATCCCCGATTTGAAAATTGTTTATGTAAAATTAAGCTCGCACCTTTCCTGAATTCAAATCTGCTTTTGGAGTTGAGCTGCGACTTATAGTTTTCGAGAAAATGGAATTTTTGCATCGCTCTTCGAGGTAGTCAGGATTTCCAATGCAAACCTCGTAAAAATTTGAAATTTTTTTTTATCCCCGATTTGAAAATTGTTTATGTAGAATTAAGCTCGCACCTTTCCTGAATTCAAATCTGCTTTTGGAGTTGAGCTGCGACTTATAGTTTTCGAGAAAATGGAATTTTTGCATCGCTCTTCGAGATAGTCAGGAATTCCAATGCAACCCCTGTAAAAATTAAAAATTTTTTTTTCAACCCCGATTTGAAAATTGTTTATGTAGAATTAAGCTCGCACCTTTCCTGAATTCAAATCTGCTTTTGGAGTTGAGCTGCGACTTATAGTTTCTAGAAAATGGAATTTTTGTATCCCTCTTCGAGATAGTCAGGAATTCCAATGCAACCCCTGTAAAAATTTGAAATTTTTTTTTCATCCCCGATTTGAAAATTGTTTATGTAGAATTAAGCTCGCACCTTTCCTGAATTCAAATCTGCTTTTGGAGTTGAGCTGCGACTTATAGTTTTCGAGAAAATGGAATTTTTGTATCGCTCTTCGAGATAGTCAGGAATTCCAATGCAACCCCTGTAAAAATTTGAAAATTTTTTTTCAACCCCGATTTGAAAATTGTTTATGTAGAATTAAGCTCGCACCTTTCCTGAATTCAAATCTGCTTTGGGAGTTGAGCTGCGACTTATAGTTTTCGGGAAAATGGAATTTTTCCATCGCTCTTCGAGATAGTCAGGATTTCCAATGCAACCCCCGTAAAAATTTTAAAATTTTTTTTCATCCCCGATTTGGAAATTGATTATGTAGAATTAAGCGCGCACTTTTCCTGAATTCAAATCTGCTTTTGGAGTTGAGCTGCGACTTATAGTTTTCGAGAAAATGGAATTTTTGCATCGCTCTTCGAGGTAGTCAGGATTTCCAATACAAACCCCGTAAAAATTTGAAAATTTTTTTTATCCCCGATTTGAAAATTGTTTATGTAGAATTAAGCTTGCACCTTTCCTGAATTCAAATCTACTTTTGGAGTTGAGCTACGACTTATAGTTTTCGAGAAAATGGAATTTTTGTATCGCTCTTCGAGGTAGTCAGGATTTCCAATGCAACCCCCGTAAAAATTTGAAAATTTTTCTTTCAACCCCGATTTGAAAATTGTTTATGTAGAATTAAGCTCGCACCTTTCCTGAATTCAAATCTGCTTTGGGAGTTGAGCTGCGACTTATAGTTTTCGGGAAAATGGAATTTTTCCATCGCTCTTCGAGATAGTCAGGATTTCCAATGCAACCCCCGTAAAAATTTGAAAATTTTTTTTCATCCCCGATTTTTAAATTGATTATGTAGAATTAAGCGCGCACCTTTCCTGAATTCAAATCTGCTTTTGGAGTTGAGCTGCGACTTATAGTTTTCGAGAAAATGGAATTTTTGCATCGCTCTTCGAGGTAGTCAGGATTTCCAATGCAACCCCCCTAAAAATTTGAAAATTTTTCTTTCAACCCCGATTTGAAAATTGTTTATGTAGAATTAAGCTCGCACCTTTCCTGAATTCAAATCTGCTTTGGGAGTTGAGCTGCGACTAACAGTTTTCGAGAAAATGGAATTTTTGCATCGCTCTTCGAAGTAGTCAGGATTTCCAATGCAAACCCCGTAAAAATTTGAAAATTTTTTTCATCCCCGATTTCCAAATTGATTATGTAGAATTAAGCGCGCACCTTTCCTGAATTCAAATCTGCTTTTGGAGTTGAGCTGCGACTTATAGTTTTCGAGAAAATGGAATTTTTGCATCGCTCTTCGAGGTAGTCAGGATTTCCAATGCAACCCCCGTAAAAATTTGAAAATTTTTCTTTCAACCCCGATTTGAAAATTGTTTATGTAGAATTAAGCTCGCACCTTTCCTGAATTCAAATCTGCTTTTGGAGTTGAGCTGCGACTTATAGTTTTCGAGAAAATGGAATTTTTGTATCGCTCTTCGAGATAGTCAGGAATTCCAATGCAACCCCTGTAAAAATTTGAAAATTTTTTTTTCAACCCCGATTTGAAAATTGTTTATGTAGAATTAAGCTCGCACCTTTCCTGAATTCAAATCTGCTTTTGGAGTTGAGCTGCGACTTATAGTTTTCGAGAAAATGGAATTTTTGTATCGCTCTTCGAGATAGTCAGGAATTCCAATGCAACCCCTGTAAAAATTTGAAAATTTTTTTTCAACCCCGATTTGAAAATTGTTTATGTAGAATTAAGCTCGCACCTTTCCTGAATTCAAATCTGCTTTTGGAAGTGAGCTGTGACTTATAGTTTTCGAGAAAATGGAATTTTTGCATCGCTCTTCGAGGTAGTCAGGAATTCCAATGCAACCCCCGTAAAAATTTAAAAATTTTTTTTCATCCCCGATTTGAAAATTGTTTATGTAGAATTAAGCTCGCACCTTTCCTGAATTCAAATCTGCTTTTGGAGTTGAGCTGCGACTTATATTTTTCGAGAAAATGGAATTTTTGTATCGCTCTTCGAGGTAGTCAGGATTTCCAATGCAACCCCTGTAAAAATTTTAAAATTTTTCTTCATCCCCGATTTGAAAATTGTTTATGTAGAATTAAGCTCGCACCTTTCCTGAATTCAAATCTGCTTTTGGAGTTGAGCTGCGACTTATAGTTTTCGAGAAAATGGAATTTTTGTATCGCTCTTCGAGATAGTCAGGAATTCCAATGCAACCCCTGTAAAAATTTGAAAATTTTTTTTTCAACCCCGATTTGAAAATTGTTTATGTAGAATTAAGCTCGCACCTTTCCTGAAATCAAATCTGCTTTGGGAGTTGAGCTGCGACTTATAGTTTTCGAGAAAATTGAATTTTTGTATCGCTCTTCGAGATAGTCAGGAATTCCAATGCAACCCCTGTAAAAATTTGAAAATTTTTTTTCAACCCCGATTTGAAAATTGTTTGTGTAGAATTAAGCTCGCACCTTTCCTGAATTCAAATCTGCTTTTGGAATTGAGCTGTGACTTATAGTTTTCGAGAAAATGGAATTTTTGCATCGCTCTTCGAGGTAGTCAGGAATTCCAATGCAACCCCCGTAAAAATTTAAAAATTTTTTTTCATCCCCGATTTGAAAATTATTTATGTAGAATTAGGCTCGCACCTTTCCTGAATTCAAATCTGCTTTTGGAGTTGAGCTGCGACTTATATTTTTCGAGAAAATGGAATTTTTGTATCGCTCTTCGAGGTAGTCAGGATTTCCAATGCAACCCCTGTAAAAATTTTAAAATTTTTCTTCATCCCCGATTTGAAAATTGTTTATGTAGAATTAAGCTCGCACCTTTCCTGAATTCAAATCTGCTTTTGGAGTTGAGCTGCGACTTATAGTTTTCGAGAAAATGGAATTTTTGTATCGCTCTTCGAGATAGTCAGGAATTCCAATGCAACCCCTGTAAAAATTTGAAAATTTTTTTTTCAACCCCGATTTGAAAATTGTTTATGTAGAATTAAGCTCGCACCTTTCCTGAAATCAAATCTGCTTTGGGAGTTGAGCTGCGACTTATAGTTTTCGAGAAAATTGAATTTTTGTATCGCTCTTCGAGATAGTCAGGAATTCCAATGCAACCCCTGTAAAAATTTGAAAATTTTTTTTCAACCCCGATTTGAAAATTGTTTGTGTAGAATTAAGCTCGCACCTTTCCTGAATTCAAATCTGCTTTTGGAATTGAGCTGTGACTTATAGTTTTCGAGAAAATGGAATTTTTGCATCGCTCTTCGAGGTAGTCAGGAATTCCAATGCAACCCCCGTAAAAATTTAAAAATTTTTTTTCATCCCCGATTTGAAAATTATTTATGTAGAATTAGGTTCGCACCTTTCCTGAATTCAAATCTGCTTTTGGAGTTGAGCTGCGACTTATATTTTTCGAGAAAATGGAATTTTTGTATCGCTCTTCGAGGTAGTCAGGATTTCCAATGCAACCCCTGTAAAAATTTTAAAATTTTTCTTCATCCCCGATTTGAAAATTGTTTATGTAGAATTAAGCTCGCACCTTTCCTGAATTCAAATCTGCTTTTGGAGTTGAGCTGCGACTTATAGTTTTCGAGAAAATGGAATTTTTGTATCGCTCTTCGAGATAGTCAGGAATTCCAATGCAACCCCTGTAAAAATTTGAAAATTTTTTTTTCAACCCCGATTTGAAAATTGTTTATGTAGAATTAAGCTCGCACCTTTCCTGAAATCAAATCTGCTTTGGGAGTTGAGCTGCTACTTATAGTTTTCGAGAAAATGGAATTTTTGTATCGCTCTTCGAGGTAGTCAGGATTTCCAATGCAACCCCCGTAAAAATTTTAAAATTTTTCTTCATCCCCGATTTGAAAATTGTTTATGTCGAATTAAGCTCGCACCTTTCCTGAATTCAAATCTGCTTTTGGAGTTGAGCTGCGAGTTATAGTTTTCGAGAAAATGGGATTTTCGTATGGCTCTTCGAAGTAGCCAGGAATTCCAATGCAACCCCTGTAAAAATTTGAAATTTTTTTTTCATCCCCGATTTGAAAATTGATTATGTAGAATTAACCCAAGAAAGATAAACTGCGCCTCGGAGGCGCCCGCGAAATATATGTTGAATTCGGTTATAACGACCACTCATGGGAGACGAATTTTACGTCGTTACAAGCGGATGTCGCTATATCAGAATGAAAAAAAAAATCTTCTATTTTATATGTTATGTTTTTATTTCATTTAAATCAAATTCTTACAAGTATATATGTATGTATGTATATATGTACATACATAGATACATTTTTTTTTCTGAACGCTTCTGAATGAGAAATTAGCACAACTGACACAAAAATAGAAAATAAAAGAAAATAAACTACAGATGCAATCAAACATATGTAACTGTGTCCTGTCTAGACAATAAACACAGGAATAAGGCAAAAGTAGGCGACAATTCTCCCGTTTTGTTATTTTTTTGGTCGTTATATCCGAATTTCGTGACAAAAAACCACGACGAAAAGGTCGTTATAACCGAAATGGTCGTTTGCGAAACTAATGCATGCCAAGTGTCATTTATTCTCCAATAATTTAACCAGGCTTTCATACTTATTTATTTGCAGTGCAATAATTGGTGGAGGCTTGATTGGATTTTGTATTTTGCTTTCTTTGTTTGAAGCATACACAGTGCTTTTTTTTTTGGGGATGAAATTTTTGGGAATGTATTCATTCATCCATTCCAATTATGGAAATATGCTGATTCAATACGACAACATAATAGGATTAAATAACGTGACTTTTGCAATGTGCTGCAGGTGTCCATAAGTGTAGCGTTAGATATTCATAAATAGAGATAAGAAAGTAAAATAAAGTATAGTGTAAAACTCAAGTCGTTGTTTTTAAATTCAAACCTAAATCTAACGCAATTAAATGCACCTGTCCAAGAATCGTGTTCACTGGAATTGACTGACTTATTGGTACAGGCCCCGTTCGCCATCATAAGTAAATAAGTAGCGTGAGTCCGAAACTTAAGATCCTATAAAATAAAATAAAATAGGATTGCGTTCACCGATACGGATTCTTAGATCATGTTTCGGAAATCAGATACAATCAGATTCAACTCTCAACGCACCTCATACGAACTGAATTAACACGTAGTACTAATGGCAGCGGCGTTAAGAACATTATTTCCCATTTCTGAATGATAATTAATTAACTGTTTATTTGTTCTATATTTATCATTATTTTTTCTATCTTTTTTAAAAATTTAATTATGAATAGTTCTATTTTTAATATCGTTATGACCCCATTACATTACATTCCGAATTGTTATTTTTTATTTAATTTATGTTATTATCACTGCTTTCGCCTCTAGTTCCTTAGAACTATAGATTGCAGTTTCTTTTTAATTCATAGTTGATTATTGATAATTATTTGATTTTTTTTAGTAATTTATATATTTTGAATAAATTATGAAATAAATATGAAAAAAAAATAAAAATAATAAATAACCATAAAAAAAAATTAAAATGTCGAAAAATTAATTATTTTCCTTAAACATTGAATCTATCCAACTATGTCCAACGAAAGCGAATGAAACGTCGTTTACTTAACACGGATGTAGGTCTTTCGATCTTACCCTCATTAATTTTTAACAACAGGATTTTAATTTAATTGTTTTCCCCTCGGCACATATCGCGTTTTTGTTATTTAGCCCAGGCTATACCTTTTTAACATCCTTAGCCCATACATCATGCTCTACATTCCTTTGTGGTATTGAATAGCCCTGTGCTGCAACATACATATGTATTACGGCAAGTGGTCGTTTACTGTATGTTATTCCACGAAATTGTTTTTAACAAAAGCGGTTTTGTTTGTTTTTACATTCACGCTCCAATAGCTATTTTGTTTCTACGATGTTATAAATCCGGTTTATATTTTTGTTTAATTTTTGAATGCTCATCGCCGTCAAAATTTTATTATCCCTGTGTAGGATATGATGTATCTTGGGGCGAATTTGTTTTAACGTTAATGAAAACCAAACAAGGGAATTATTATGCAGTGTTTTAATGTTACACCTTTACTTTGTTATTTTTAATTGCATACTATTTTCCTTTGGAATATCAGAGAATGTTGTTCTTTTTCCAAGTTCTTTTTCAATTTCAGAGTGCTTTAATATTTATTTTAATTAAATTATTCATTATGGGAGTAGGAAATTATTGCATGGTTTCTAAGAATATTCCTTTTTAACTTTATTGAAGCTTTTCTAAATTCGTGGGTCAGTGTGTTGGAATTACTGAGCGGGAGGTTCTATGTTCGAATCCCAGAAAACAGGATAAGGATTTTTGACGATTCGACCTCTTGCAAATGTCTGACAAACGTCCTAAACTGACGTGACGTTTAGTCCTAAACTCTATATACCATATGAACATACATATCGTGTTTTGTTTGTTGACAGTATATACATACTTGGTTTTGCCTGGTTTATCTCAAAACCAACTTGTTTCGTCTGTCATTGCCGTGAAAAAATCTACTAGGATACGGTCTGCACATCTCAGTAGCTTATGGTTGCCATATTTTCTCGAGACCTTGTCGGGACATTTTGGTGAACAGTGATGTTTATAAGTAGTCAAGCACTGCCGGGGCCCATGGTTGGTGCGCTGGACTACTGCGCGAGAGGTTTGCGGCTTAATCCCGACCAAATACCAAACAGGTTTTGCTCGGCCCCATCTCCCACGATTGTCTGACAAACCTCTGAGAAATGGACCTTTCCATTTTTGAGAAAAATTTAACGAGCACAACACGAATGGCTGCGAGAAGCTAAGCGATGGACACCTAATGCCTGCTGCTCCAATTAAAATAATAATAATAATAATAATATGTGATAAGCAAAACTGATGGACAACTTGGGAATTATTTAATTAATTAATTATTTATTTAATCATTGCAAGCCTGGAACTGCAATACGAACGATGCAAAAAGGAAGCGAAAAAGCGGTAGCTAAGGCACGCGCGGTAGCCGTAGAGGGTTTTTACCGTAACTTGGAAGATGCAATCGAGCGATATGCAGAAGGCTTCGGAGGAGGTTCAACGTCAAGGAACTAAGAAACTTGATCTTTTTAAAATTGCTACTAAAGGAAGTACGTAAAAGTGCGAAAAAGATTCGGTCACCGAAATATATTGAAGACGGGCAAGGCTGTTTACTAACAGACGACAAAGAAATTTTAAATACTTCGGTGGAAAGAGTATTTCAATGCGTTATTAAACGAAGAGTTTTCGCGGAGAAACGTTCCTTCTGTCATTGCTCATGAAGAAGAAACACCGGAATTTACATATTTACGAAAGAAGTAAATAAAAAACAAACATTTTTATAGGACATAATTTTTATTTTATTTTAGTAATAAGAGCAATTTTAAAACGTTTGTATTCATTTTTTTTTTTTTTTTGTTACTTGCGTCCTTAGAAGACAGCTTAACATATTGTAAATATCTAAAAATTTCTTATAGTAATTTTATACTCTTTTATTTTATTTTTTATTTTTTTGCTAACGAAATTTACTTAAGTCATACTTAGAACCGTATAAGGAAAACTATTCATAAGTTTCAATTGAATTTAAACAATTTCTAGTGTTGTCATATTAAATCTCTTTTAATACATATTTAATTCCTTTGACATTATAATAATGTTAAATATAAATATTATTTTTCTTTTTAAAAACATTGAACATCTCTCTCGGTGTCTTTTTTTCTAAAATACATTTACCTTAATTTCCCTTTAGTTAAACGTTTCTCTTTCAATTAGATTTAGGCTATACAAGAATTTACAATATATACATAGTCCATTTATAGAATAAAAATTGTTACTAATACAATAAATTACAAGTAGTTTACTCTTTCCTAGACAGTAGATAACATTCATTTATATGCATGTAATGTGTTATACAGAAATAACTAGCTTATTGTGTACCATTTATAAGTGAATTTATTTAAATATACATTTAACTATTTTAATTTACGTTGTTATATATAAATGATTTGTTGTAGGTTTCTTTTGTTTTAGAAAAAAATTGCTGTTGTTCATTTTTAGAATATATTGTTTTATTTTTTTTTTGCTTATTATTACTAAGATTTATTTTTCCTAATTAAATCAAAAATATATTTCTAGGCTAATTTATTTTTTTGTTTAGTATTTAAATCAAAATTAAATCAAAAATATATTTCTCGGCAGATTTATTTTTTTGTTTAGTATTTACAGTTGATTTTTAATTCTATCCTATTACACAGAGATGTATTTCAATTCTTTGCTAAGGTTTTGAGGTCCCACTGGTATTTATAGTGGGACGTAAAAACCGTTTAATAGAAATGTTGAATTTATATAACAAAATTGTATGCAAACCATTTGATTTCACTTAACAAACCGATAATCGGGCTCAAGATTATCGATTCGAACAAGTGAATCATGATTTTGTTCTGCCTGTTAACTGTTTTAAATAAAAAATAAAAAGTAAAACTTATTTTATTTAATAAATTAAATTACCATCAGTGAGGAGCATAATTTAAAAAATTGAAAATTTTATTTAATTTATAATTTTTTTTTTTATTGAAGGGAAACCTTTTTTCTTGTTATGAAACGGTATTTCAATAAACGTAGCACCATAAATTCGTTGTTGCATTTTATTCGAAACCAAAAGAAAATTAAAGGAAATTTATATTAAGTCTCAAGGATTCCAATCAAATAATAGGATTTTGTAATACAATATCTATACCACATCGGGTGCAATCAGACGTAGGTAAAGCACTCATGCCTTTTGTATGACTTTCTCCAAACAATTTCAGCTAGATCCACATTGGACACATAGAACATTTTACTTAGGTGTCCTGATTGTAAGTTCTAAGCTTTCGTAAGATTTTCTGCGAATAATACTTGGTAGTGCATGCCTCTTCCAAATAGAATTAGCTCCATAGAAAGCTAGTCCTTCCAGTTCTGATGTACGCCGCCGAGTGCCTGACGATAGGCAGAAGAGAAAAGCAGATTAGGCGCTTTCGAGCTAAAACTTCTTCGGTGAAAACTTGAAAGGTAGTATACCTACCCTAAATATAGAAAAACACTTAACGTCTAAAATCGTTTCTGAAAAGTTTACAATCGTTTAACTAACATCGAGGGGAATGTATTCACACCTTAGTTGAGGAATGGGTCCAACGCACTGGTATTCTTCTGAAAAGACGTATGGAGGTGGTATAACCATGTTATAAGATACATATGTTGAACGCCTGAAGCCTGTGATAGTTCTAAGAGGAAAAAAGGAGGCGAAGAAGCTATACGACGATGAAGACAGATATCACCGAAAGACTTTTGCTTCAATGAGACTCTCTGAAGTCAATGCACTTACCGAATAGTCCGAACTGAGATGCAGCGATTTTGCTGAAATAGGGCAATAGACTGATTTCGAAGTCGTAGTGATGGTTTTGGCAACGTAGCTAATAAACTTGATATTTTGTTTTTGCCCTATAACATTTAGACGCCCTTTATTCCCCCAACATGCAAGTCAAAAGTAAAAGGAGAAAAACTAACTTCAAATCGAAATTGATCATGTAGTTCTTACTTGAAGAAGTGGAGATATGAGGAGTCAGTTGCTCTGTTTATTGGAGTCTCGCTAAACACTAGCTTGTGTGATTTCTTTCTTTCTAATGAAAGCAGTTCATGTTCGGGTTTTAAGACGCCTAATATTGATAGATCCAATTAGAAGCTTTTTATTATTTGTATCTATGTTAGATAAGCAATAATATTCAGACATTCACAAGAAGTGGGACTGTGAAAAATTTTCTTGGTGTTTTATGGGACTTGGACTTGGAACCTCCAGCTCAGTAGTCCAACCTACTAACTACTGAGCTAGGGCGTCCACATAAGTGAACTGCAACAATGTGTTTTAGTCTGAGTCATATACGACTTAACCTGAACTCGCTTTCTGCAATAATTTCATTATTTGAGCCAGGTCGTGTTACTAATGGTTCTGATAAAATCTCCAACAGTGCCTAGATATCTCCAATAATTCTCATATGTATGTACAGATAGTGTTGTTCTTGAGGTAGCAAAAAGGGCCACTCAGGAAAGCAGTGATGATATCTGTCGTAAAATTTGTAACGGCACGAGGGCCACAATGATTGCCCAAGATATTTTTATCTTTAAAAAACTACCAAAAATAATATTTCGCCTTCAAACTGCCAGAATTTGGTAATCCCCAAAACTAGAATCTTTTCAAACGCAATCCACACTTTTCAGCGACTGTTGATTTCACCAATCATTTCCTAGAATACCAAATCTTCTATTTACGTCCGGAATGTTTGAAGCCATTTCTTTTGTAGTTACTAGTTGAATCGATTCAGAAACTCTCATTCTCCACTGTACAGAACAGTAGTATTGCGAAGCTGGACTCGCACTCAAAGTTGCTACACCCAATCCAATTGGGGGAGTAACACATAGAAAAGAAAAACCTCCGCCTCTATACTCAATCTAGATCCTTAAGATTTTAATGGACACTAAATTGGACAGGTTGCTCTAGACTGAGAACAGCCTGGATTTAAACCGGTAGCGGGCAAATTTATATCTCACTGCACCACTCAACCATACATTTATGCCCTATCCCATTGACCCACTTTGTTCAATATTAAAAGATAAAATTTTAAGCCAAGTACGAGCTTCCTTGAATATGAAACTAGAAAACGTAACTACACTAACTTCGCTTGCGATTCATCCATACATTGGCCCACTTTTTATAAGCGTTTTTACTAACAATATTTTAATTTTTCGAAGCATTTAATACCGTAATAGTCCTGCCTGAATTCATTGCAACAAATCTGCTACAAATTTTTTTTTTCTGATAATTCCTTAAAGATTGAGGAAAAGGTATGGGATAAAGAATCATACGATCTATTTCAGACAGATTATAACCTCCCTATTTTTCCAAACAATCGATCTTTGACTTGTTGCACAAGACCTCATCACCTCCAGTCACGTTTCTTACAGTTTCACGGGCGAAAATTTATTGAGACTAAGCTTTTTTAGGTACTGGGGCATAAAAGTGTACCGGGTAACGAAAAAGTAGATGAACTGGCAAGGAAAGGTACTGGTAACAGAGAACTAATTCCCGAAGAGACTATAGGGGTCCCTCCGACAACTAATAAAACTATAATCAGTGTGCATATACAAACTACTGGGCGAATATATAGTAAAGCTACTTGAAACAGCGACTTTCTGTTCCATTTATGCTCTCTATGATCCCAATGCCTGCACCCCTTCTCTACATTAAATTCTCACATCACAGAACTGGTCCTAACACTTATAGTTTAATAGCGAAGGAAAACACAACGGGCCCAATGGAAGCTTCAGTGAAGAACGCAAGCTCAACCTCTATAACCAACCAAGTATTTGTTCGATGCCTTAAGCATCGCACTCATCAAGTAATTCGTGATGCAAATACTATTTTTTTATCCGTATCCCTTTTAAATTTACTATTTTTCTATATTCTGAAAAAGTTCATACTTTCTATGCAAAAATTAAACAATTTTTATTGGACAGAAGTCCACCATGTAATTTTTTTCAAAAATAGCTGTTAATTTTCTACTTCACGCTTTCGAACTGCACTCAAATGTGGTTAAACAAAAATGTAAATAAATAAAGTAAAATTTAAAAAAAAAAAAAACAATTTACTGATGGTACTTACATTTTTCATTTCCCTAATACACTAATGAATGTTATAAAAAAGGTGCAATTCAATATAATTTTCGTCTAAATTTAGTACTAATTTATCTTCAAGATAACTATTTGTTTCATTTATACATATTTCCAATTACTCTTAAAATTATGAAATAAGGAAACGATCTATTACACATAACACGAAGAAATTAATTTTCCTATTAAAGAATAAGTTTTCCTTTGATATTTATATTTTATTTACAAATGTTTTGCTAACGCTTTGGTTGTTATTTCTTTACAATAACCTATATGCACATTTGTTTAGATTTTATTTGCCTATAGCGAGCGAAACCTATTCTTATACAAGTTAATATAATTCAATTTACCCTTATATTATTAAATTATACAACAAACCGAGGGAAATAATATTTTTGTAGATTTTTGCGTGTTTTTTTTTTTATTTTTGTTACTTTTTTACTTAAAGTTAAATTTAATTTAGTTGATTTTACTGTTATAGTATAACAATAGTGGAAGACTTCCGCTTATAATTAGAAATAATTTATAAATAAATTTTTCTTAGTTGTAATTTTGGTTAAAATTTCGTATTTTTTTTTTTAGTTTTTTTGTTAACAGAAAATAACATCACAAAAATAAAATACTTAAAAGTAAAATTGTTTTTTTTTTTTAAATTTAATTTTTACATACTTAACGAATTTTACAGAAATTTTATTTGTTTATTTTTTATTTCGTAAATTATTCTTACGTTTTTTATAGAAATAGAAAATTTGTCGTTTTATTTAAATTTATCATAATTCAAATCATTTTCAGTCAGATAAGATTTTTTTTTCTTTCTTTCAAATTGTTTTAGCTTTTTTTTCTAACTACGGAAGTTGATTTGGAAACGAAGAGTTTCTTTTTAATTTTTTGTATTATTTTTCTTAACAGTCAACAGTATTAGTGAGTTTGTTTGTATTTTGTTTGATTTTTTTCTTGTTTGTATCGATGGGATTCGGTGCTGCTTAGTTAGTATTTTTGTTAGCGTTGGAGTTGGAAGATACGGTTTTGAGAAGAGTGAGTGCGGTTGGCTTAGAGTTTTCATCTGTAAGTAGATATAAATAATTTTATTTAATTCATTATACATAGCAGTTTAACTATTAATTTACTTTATTATAATCTTATTGTAAGAAATTTCATTTGCGAAAAATTGGTCAACTGTGACTATCTGCAGGCTTTGAGGATTCTTTTAGAAAGAAGATGTTGCGATAATTATTTGTCAATTCTAAGAGGCTGAATGTACATTCTGTCGGTCCCTTTCCATGTTAAGTTTGAGTTAATAAATCGATTTTTGTGAAATTTCTTAAGGACTGAATTTATTTTTTGAAAAAGTGGAAGATTCATGGCGTTCACACGCATTTTTTTTTTTAAATAAGCTAAACACGAATCAAGGTACAATTAGAAATTAGTCCGAAGGTTGAGATGATGTTAAAATGATCTGATCTCTATCGACTAGAGAAGAATATCTCCTGTAGCAATCGAAATTCGTGCTATTCGACCTATTCGAAGACACTTATTGATAAAGTAAGTAGCAGAGTTTCGAAGTTTGTTTGGAGATCACCTAGTGCCCATGCTGCAATTCTGAATTTGAATTTGAAATTTGTAGATCTCTCTCTCTAACTGAGTTTGTGTAGTAGATTTCCCACCATAAACAAGTGGAAAATATTTTAAGACACCAAACATGAAAAAATATTAACAGTTTAATGTATTATGGTCGTACAATACAAATTCCTTGTGTTAGCACAGTTACGTATGTACGTCAACGTACGCACCCATACTTCTAAGTATTATAGCTCGGCCTTAACTGAATGACCAAAAAAGCCATTTCCCTTGATTATTATGAAGTTTCTGACAGCCACCACACTTAGACCAAAGGAAAGCCCATTGTGATACCACATGGATCATAGGCATTTTTTCCTTGCTTCTCGTTAAACCAATTTGAGCTTCTGATAAACCGTAAGGGGTTCCTAATATGTGTATTTATCAGATCGTCTAGATTGCTGTAATAGCAAACTCCTAAGTGAAGCTTCCTTCTTGGGAGAAGCTAGGCAGGTACAAAGAAGATGTTGAATCGTCGTCCATGCAACTTTTACAAAAATCGTTCGTATGTACACCAAGCCTTGTTGGATTCTTCCCTACAAAACGGTGACATGTTATAACATCTATTGCAGCGCCAATATGCAACCTGTTGAGATAAATAAAATTCTGAGAGCGTTTTAGATCCCGCATTGGCCAGATCTGTTTTATCGGTAGACATGTTATACTACTTGTCCACCGAATGTTTGTGCTCCCGATAGCAACCGGCTTAAATTCATGTTTGCAAGTGCTCCGTTTATGCACAAACAAGCTGAATGCTTATCTTCAATCAGATAGTCGCGATTTAAAGCTTTATCTCAGGCTGTGCACCAGACAATCAACCCACACGAGAGTATCGGGAGTTTCCAAGACGTAGAGCCAGTGAGTTATGCGAGGTTACTTACCCCATGTATTCCCGATGGAATTCGTGGAAGATATATACATATGTAGGTATTAGCATTCACTCATTCTTGAATATATGGTTTACAGCTTAAAATCCTATATAAAAAAAAAATCAACTATTTTCCTTTGTCAGAGTAAGCTAAGCTTATAGTATTGAGAGAAGGATGTTAGACAAACGGAATATCATGCTTCCTTGAAAAGTGTACCAATTCATTTTCTTCGGGATTCACACCCAGACTTCGCCGAACTGCCTATGTATTAAGCTTATTTAGTAAGAGTTCTTTACCGTATTAAGGTGCTTTCTCGAGGCTGCTATAACAATGTCATCTGTATAAGTGATCAATATGCATCCATCACTTTGCAGGATTACCAATAGTTCTTTAACCACCAAATGCCAAAGAATGCCAGGGATAGCATACAGCCTTGCGGGCTGCCTATAGTAACAGATCTGCTAGTAGAGTTGATAATCCGACCACTAAGCAGAAAATTAATGAATTCAAAAAGTCAGCTGTCTTCTTTCTTGTCTGACAGTTAGTCTGTTATGACTTTTGTTTTGACAATGTTAAGAGCGTCTTAAAGAATGGTACCATTGTATACTCCTTATGAAACAGATAATACATATTACATACTAGAGAATGAAGCCCATGATTTCTATTTAAAGCCATGTATCGTTCAAAGAAATTTGTTCTGTGTGATCATACTGTAGGAGTCGGTTATTTGTGCAAGTGGTCGGTTTGAAACAGTGAAGCAAATAATATGGGATCTACCTAGAAGGTAAGTGTCAAGTAAAACCTTCGCTGGAAATCACCTAAGATCCGTCGGTGCTAGGCATTCCTGGGTTTGTCGAGAGATTTTTCCTTAACCTAGATGCCTCAGGGTTCCTTAATTTCACCACAAAAGAGTCTCCAAGAATTTTATTTGGGTTTTTTTTAATTTTGTTTTTTTTTTATACGTACATATGTACATACATACATATATATGTAATTAGGGATGCTCTGTACAAGTCCGAGCCAATTCCAACTCTCGTGCTTTGAAAAAAATTTTTACAATTATTTCTAAGAGGACTTAATTCATCATGTATGTACATATGTATGAATGTAGTTTTTACAACTTAGAGCACAAAGGTGGTCACATACAGGATGGACGCACGCGAAAGCAATTGGGTTTTGTGATCTGCATAAGTATGTACATACATATGTATATGCGGAACCCTGAAAACGACTAAAATTAATTATTAAATAAAAACGGAACACTACCACCCCTATATGTTTTTAGTATTACTTATAATCGGGCACGAAACGACAAATTGTGTAGGTATCCTGGGTCTGGGATGAAAGTGTGTCTGTAAGCCTTTGCCTGAAATCGTATTAATAACCGCTGACGGCAGAAAGAAAACAGGAACGAGCAAGTTGAGTTGAGTCGGGCATAATGCAATTTACTAGAGTTTCAAATTATTTGCTTTGTTTAGTTCCTGTTTTTTTTTTCTTTGTACTTTTAAGGAATCCCGAGTTTGCAGAAGAAAACAAATCAGTATAATGAAACAAACGGAATAAGAATTAAAAATTAAGTGCATTAGAGAGTTGAATTGCTTTGTTGCACTGTGCAGAACATGTCTTAAGAGATTGCATACAGCAAAGAATCAAGTTCTCTAGAGGAATTAAGAAATGGATGTCTATACTTAGAAGATGCAATGGAACTTACAGGACGAACAATGTTATGCAAAACTTTCTAACGAAGTAATGTGATTTAAGATAGAGTCGGAGATGGATAACAGAAGTATGTCCATACATATATCACCTTTCAAATTATATAATTTAAGCACTTGAATTGCACTCATATGTGTGCATATGTATGTAATTACATACATACATTTGTCGTTAAACAAAATTTAGAAAAGTCAAGCCTTCTCAGGAAATCTTAGCAAAGTCTTCACCGGATGTTAATACAGATAAAGGATTATTTATTTCGCCACGCTCAACAATTTGGCATTTCCTACCGCTCCGTTTTCATGTCCTGCGCTCCGATTTGTATCTTCATCCCTATCAGGCCTAGCTTATGAAACAACTAAAGCCTGCACACCATAGAATATGTAGTACATACACCAATAGCTCTCAGCAATGAGAGCTATTTCTCGTTCAGCGGCTACGTATACGTGTATATACGTGGGTGCCGCGGTTAGGGGTTAGTGCGTGGGACCACCGTAAGATTTCTTTCTGTATGTTTAAAATCACATCCTTCTGACAATCCTCTTGTAGCACTTAAAAGCTAACACACGAAAAGTTATGACAGCCCAAAATATGCCGAAAAGTAACCTAAAATTACCTCGCAGGAATCGAAATTTGCAAAAACTCCCGTGACGTTTAAGACAGAAAATACGATTTTATTGAAATTTAGAATCCTTTTTATTTTATTTAAATAAAAATTTTTGAATATGAAAATTCGCTTAAGAACTCATCTTTTAAAAAAAAATTAGGAAACGCTAGTAAATAAATGCATATCTTGGGGATCTTGGGAGCTAGTGGTCTTATTTTATTAGACTTCGTCGATAAAGCAGACAGGAAGACCGAACACATTTTCAAGTCCTTAGAAATCCTCTTCTTAGCCTTGTCTAGCCATCTTGTGGGAGATCTCATTCTCGATGACACCAATGTACCGTGACACAAGTCTTCGGGATTAGTTGTGAATACAAGGAAAGTCGATCTTAAGTTTGGGTAACAGTATAGATTTTGTATGATACGTGTCATGTAAGGTCTTCAAAGTTTCAGTCTGGGTTATACTCAAGACAGTGAATTAGTTTATAAATGCTGCCTATGATGCAGTAGATATTAAGAGCTTCATTTTAAAATTACCGAGTAAGACCAGTTCTTAGCTAACTGACTCCAGTTGCACACTCCGGGTAAGTTTTGAAGACTCTGCGGGCCGAAGCATTGGTGTCCATTCGCTCTATATGCCCTTGCCATCTTAAGAGACTGAAGACCATTTTTTGGACAACATGTCGTTGTACAGCTCGTATATCTCGTAGTTCTTTTCTCCACCAAAGACCGTTAACGCAAACGGGACGGAATATCTTACGAAGAATTTTTTCTCGAATTGTTTTCATCCGTTTTTAACAGAATTCAGCGGCATAAAGCAGATTTGCAATGATTAAGGGCTTACATACATAGAGTTTCCTTTGTTGTTGGGGATAGAGACATACTGCTTTCGCAGTTCAAAGAAACAAAGATATAAACAACCTTAATATACTGCCATATTTTACCTTAAAATTAATAAAAAGATGGTGGGCATCGACTTGGCCTTCTTGGGTTTTCTCCATGATCTAGCAAATTTGAGAGATTGTGAACTTTCTGGCCCGAAATCCCACTGGTAAAAACCAGTTAGGTTATTGACTTTTCAGGCGTTCACCAGCCTTGGATTAAGGCCTTACAGCGACACCGTTACACTGTCTGCAAAAAAAAAACTTTTTCCATATTTTCAGCACCAACTGCGGCTTTACTACAAGGCTTACTTCTTCATCTCTATCAGTTTCTTTAAGAGTCTTGTTGGCTTGGCACGCGCTTTTTACGAAAAAAAAAATACAAAAATTTGGCGCAACAGATCGTAAGTGGTCCAGGGCCTAGCAACCTTTCATATTGTGTGTGTTATATTTTCCCAAACAAATGGAAGGGACCTACAGTTTAGAGCTAAATCCGAAAGGTAAATTGAGAAGCTTTCTCATGATAGTTATTACTCTTGGCTGTTACAGAGTAGTCATCCGAGTCGATGTTGGCAGCTTGAAATTTTCGAACGTTTTGGATGTCCGGCCAGAGGCATGGCTTGCGTCGGTCCGGCCGCCATGTGATCAATTTGGTTGACAGTTTCATGATCAGACGACGGCGCCTGTTACCTTATTGATATTGAGATGAGGAAACAGTGTTGTAATGTGATGTTTCGTTTCGGAGATTTTTGATTGGTACAACATTTAAAGCGGGGATATCGATCAACCGATAGCACCTCTGCGTACACTATTGAAGGCGTTAGTTATTAATGTGATCGACAAATTTTATACTCTACAGAACCAATAAGTGCACCATTTAGTGTTCTTTACTAAACAGTGTTACAAACTACACATTTATCCATGCGTTCTTAACATTTCATACATCAACAGTACCATCATATCAATTGCATAGCTATAGGTCATCTTGTCGTCAATCGTGTATAAGAGTGTAGAATACCAAGTCCACATTTACTCACTCTCCTTCTGTGTTAGTGATTTAGATTTTATAATCTCGGTGTGTGTGGTATGGGCACCTTAATCCCAAATAGATAGCCCAATATAAATCCATTTGATGGCACAAAAGTCAATTTGTAACATATGCTCCTCTTATGTTTACTCTTCGTCCCTCTGTCAACCAACAATCTATAAGCATCCCTTCAGACCATTCGTCTGGTACGTAACATCCAAATTAATTATGTTTTCCTGAAACTCATCAAAGAACCCGCCTATCAATTACAAGTGATTGATTACACGTCCCATTTGCAAACAAACTATACGCTCCTTGAACATATGTTTACACCCATTCACACCACCTGTCGTTTTCTATTAACCCCAGCACCGATATAAATCGCTGTAGATACATTCGAATCCGAATGATAAATTATCATTTTCCTAATTTCAAATCAATTTGGCATAAGACATGAGCGAATCGAATAACGCAAACTGTTTACGCACACACTGCATCTTCGATAGAAAAGTTTACATTCTCCATGCGGTGGCTGATTTGTATGAACTACTTTTCATCAAGGTAAATAATTACGCAAGACAATTCTTTAATTGCATAATAACACTAACTTTTGTAGTTAGGGAATGTTTTGATATCCTAAAATGTTTGTTTACTGCAAATAAATTCAATGGTCCTTCAAAATGGAAATAATCCGACGGCTTTCAGTTCATAGATACGCGTCATCTGTGAGGAGTATCCATAGGTAAGAACGTGCCACTTTGTGTACATAAACAGACTTTTTTTTACTGACTGTTAAAGATTACAAAATTCTCGAAAACTTTTTTTCAAAGAAATTTCTGTTCTAAAAAGCCAACATTTTTCTTTCTTTCAATTTTTCTCTTTTTTTTCTTTTATTTTTCGTACAAACAAAGTTCGGCTTTTAGCGTATGTTGTTTGGTTAAGAAATATTCAAACATCCGTAAACATCCGCGCCGACAAATTACATTTTCCGTTCTTTTTTCTTTGTTGTCTTGCTTTTTACGTTTTTCGATAGAGGAAGAAAAAGAAAAAAAAGTTGACAAATTTAATACCCAACCCGTCTCTGTGTCGACTTTGCCTTTGCTGGTCCATAATGCCGTTTGTGACGAAGCTATGGGCAAAGAAGAAAAATGATGGAAACAGAAACTTTTTAGACAGGTAATGGATTGGCACGTGTTTTCTAAAAACTTTGCAACTAATTTGATGACTCGGGAAAATACCGTATATAGAATGCGGTAAGCAGAAAAGAAAAACGTATACTCTTAGGTACTGATTAATGGTGGCCATAATCCTGGCGGAGAGAATTGCCACTTTTATTCATGTTAAAAGGAAGAAGTTCTGTTGCTGAGTACACCTGGCAAGTTTTCAATATTACTGGTAGATATCGTTCATTTTTGATACAAGAACAAGGGAAGTTAAGAACACAAAAAGTTTTCTATCCGCTTTTTACAGAAATTCGAAGAGGACTTCGATCCTTATTAGCTGAAGTGGTCTGTAACAATTTCTAAGACCCATACAGAACATAAGAAACAGTCCCACATAAATGTCTTTTCAAGATTACTACCTCCCAGCGTTAAAAGGACTTGCTGACTGCATACATACATAGATATGTATGTATGTATACTTAACTTGCCGTTAAACCCATCTTCGCTGCTTCGATCTCAAAACTCACAAAAGCGCCATTGACATCACGCTGCGTATGCCAGTAATTGAACGAGTTTTTGAAAGATTGTGCCTACGTTTATACCAAGAGTAAACTCGCTTTCCTAATGACGGCGTGGTGCACTTGATCATCATCCCAGGATAGCTCATTGTCGCCTTCACACTACTTCCGTACGAAACAACTCCGCTGTCGAGTTTCCCATTCCATTCGACAGGCTTCGGGATCTCACAGTGCGTTAACGCCCTTGTGGCACAGACGAAAGCAGCAAGTAGAAACAAGCGATATGTGATACTGGATGCAATCAAAGAACACCTCAATTCAACTCTCTATGTCGAACAAGCAGGTCTCTCCTTTGGATCCTCCTGTGTGGACCACATAAACACATTTCGGATCATCATAGAGTATATGTATGTATGTGGATCTCCACTTCATCCGCTAATTATTAACTTGGATTTCGGGATTTAGTGTTAATGCAGAAGTCTTCTTTCGTTCAGGGTCGGACAAGTGTATAGAAGGTGAAGGGTGATTTTTTCCACATCTTCGTCTCTAAAAAATTTGCAAAAGTCATTTATGCTTTAGCATAAACAAACACGCACATCGTTTTTAACACAAGCTTAGTCTAGATCTTTGGAGGAGAAGATTCAACGATGAAATCTACGGACTGTACAGCGACATCGACCTAGTCAAAAAACCGCACATAAGTCGCTTGAGATGGCTAGAAAATGTAGATCGAATGGACACCAATGCTCCGGCCCGGAGAGTCTTCGAATCTTACCCGGACGGACAACGCAGTAGAGCAAGAACTCGCCTAAGAACTCGCAGTGCGCAACTCGAGGCAGTTAGTTAAGGACCGGGCTAACTAGAGAGGCTCACCCCGAACTGTAGCGCCACCTAAGTACTTAAGTAAGTTAGTCTACACCTGTCTAGAAATATGACATATGGAACCATTTTGCGTTCAACTTTTAATGTTAATATGTAGGGAGGTCACTACCAGGTTTTATCAGAATCCTAAGAGCCATACCCTTTCTGGCAAGTATTGCGTTTCCAGTAAAATAGAGACTGGTGCTATTAATTGTAGAAGGTGAGGAGAGCTTTAAATTCCCTCGTGAAGAGATTATTTTTTGTGAGGATTTACTTTTCCTTCGCAGATCGAGGCCAATATAGTGAGCAGAAAGAAAAAATATTAGAAGATTTCTCTAATAGTGTCGAGGTGATTGCTTTAGGCTACAATAGCCATGTCATCTGCATAGGCTATCACTCTGCATCCTGTCCTTTCTAGGTCCATTCTTAGCCAAGACAAGACACAAGCTTGGGGTGTTCCGCATCTGGAAAGCATTTTATCAGTTGTATCGCTCACAGATACGTTTATAATCCTGCCTATAAGCAATTAATTGTTCCACACTGCGAGGGATGTACCCACTTTCAGACTTGCAAGTGCGCCTGCGATTTCTTCCGATTTGACATCCTTAATAACCGTCAGATCCGTAAGTCTTGCTTTCTATGAAACTCTCTATTTATTGTGTGCCTAATTAAGAATTCCTTTGCTGTGCAATGCATTTCCCCAAAAATAAATAAATTCAACCATGTCAACAACGATTACAATTCTCTCCGGTCACCAACACATCAGCTGCTTACAAGGCATACACAAAAAGGTCAGTCTCATTAGAAACGCAAAAAAATTTCAACTCCATTAGCATACTTTCGAAGTTGCTCCAAAGGATTTCAGCTTAACTTAAAATTACACTCAGAGGAATAAATTGCAGTGAAACTTCTTTCTTTGTTTCCTGACAAAAAATGCTCACAAATATTCCTAGAATAACAAAATTTACAATTCTAAACCAATTTTCATCAAAATTCGAGTGAATAGTATACTTTCCATTAGAAAAAAAGGAGAAAAATTCAAAACTTTATCCTTTTCTTGGTTGGAAAAATATGTCCTTTCAGAGTCTCCTCCCCCCTCACTCTCTCGCTCTCTCTGTGTGTATACTGTATGCGTTGTACAGAGTGAATACTATACTCTTAAGAGCCGACTGCCCCCATAGCGTCCTGCTTTGTAATTCTAAAGCAGCCACACTCGGGTGTATTCCTACAACGGAGTAAAATTAAACTTTGTGCCAAAAATTACATGAATATTTCATTGGACAGAAGGAGCTAAATTACTTCTTTATTAGTGCTGTGCAGGACTGGCTGCCACTGATATAAAGGGCGGCGGCGTGTATGCGAGAGGGAGTTCAAATTAACGCGATTGTATATTCTTTTGTATTTAATCTAATTTTATTCCTGCACACACATGTGAGGCGGAAAATCGCTTTTTGTTTTTGCTTCTTGGCCTTTTACTTGTTTTTTGTGTTTTCTCAGCGGAAAAGAGGAAAAATGTAAATCTTGAAAACTAAGGAGAATACTCGGAGAAGGCAAGTGTACCCGAAGCATATTCCTACAGGATGGCCCAAAAGTTTTCAAATGTTCTTTTCAAATTGGAATTTAAAGTGCATGGTTATGCATACCAAATTGTTTTGCTAATTTTATTCAAGGCGATGGTCGTCTATGTGGTCTATGTGAAATAAGCCGTTAGAAATATACGCACGACTACGAATTTTTTTTCCTCAAATTTGAGAAAGGGTATAAGCACAATGATATCACTTCATCCGCTTTAATTTAAGAAATTCGTTTTTTTCTCCCGGAATCCCCGAGAATCTACTTCGATTTGAATGAATAAATAACCCTCGACGTAAGGAATGCATTCAACAGTGCCAACAGGGGTCTAATTGTCGAACCAATTTAAAGGATGCAAACTTATCTTAGTAAGATCTTGATGGACAATTTTAGGCACCAGGTCCTACTACTACAAAACACCGACGTAGGCCCTAAAGAATGCAGAGTAAATACCACAGGGGTCCGTGGTAGACCCACTGTTATTTAAAATAAGATATGGCGGCTTAGAAAAATCATGTAATCAAAAATTGTGCGTTTTACAGATGATTTAATGCACATATGTACATAGATTTCGTTTTAGCTGCTAAATCGTCGATCCGAAGTAAGCAACTTTCGGTTGTAAAATCCAATCGCTCTGGTCTTCGCAACAGCTTGGTCTTTAAAGCAGACGCTAGGTCTTCCTGGTCGACTCGAATAGGCGGGCAGAGATTCTAGGATGGGTTTGACTGGAGTGCAACTGTGCATATGTTCGATGAGGCCGCGGCAATAAAGTCCATGTATCTCAGCCTTTTTGACTATATCCACATCATGGCACCGTTCGTACTGTAATACAGGTGGTGTTTTGTTTGTTGTCAGCATATTGGTCAAGCTCTCGTTCACTTCAAAACCAACTGATTTCGCCTATTCATCAGTTATCGTGAAAGCGTTTACTGCGGCTAGTTGGGAATGAATAATAATGTCGATATCTTCTGCGTACCCCAGCAGCTGGACAGATTTGTTGAAAATTGTGCCGTCTATGGTAATGCCTTTTGATAGTTGATGCAAGACACAGGATCGCCTTTCTTGCAGGTGACGCATATGGAGGAGTCTACCCATTCTTAATTGATGCGTTCATGCATGCACATTACCAAACATCACCTCTGTATTTGGATAGCTCCACTGGTAATTTATCAGAACCGGCAGCTTTCTTATTTTTACAAATAGCCACGCCAACGTTTTTATACTAGAGGAATGGATTACTTCTTCAAGCCCTGAGTTGTGCTTTCGATACTGCTTAACTAGATGCGGTAGTCTTGATTAAAAACGTATTTGGAAACATTTTCAGAACATGGTATGTCATGTCCTGTCGTCTGTCAGAAGTTGCTCAGATATTAAGTTTAAAGACATTCCAAGCCCAAGAAAGTGAATTTTGAAACATCAGTCAATAAGTCGGACGATCGCTGTCTGGGTCCTTTATCTAATTAAGACACATCACAATTTTAGGAAAAAAATTATTTACAGCGACGAAGCGAAGTATTGGCTGAATAGTTTCGTAAACGATTAAACTTTTTGGCTCTGCGACAGTTCCAATCCGGAACAGTTCTAAGATACATCCATAAAAACTGGGGTAGATTATGGCTAGACTAAGTCTTCCAAAAATGGAGAAGCGGTGCAGTATTTGCAAACGACGAAAGGCAACGAGATATGACAGATTTTTTTCTTGGCCCCAAATGGATGACTAACATATACAACATGTGCGCCTAGCAAAACGGTGCTACATGACGGCCGCCACGACATCACCTTCTCTCAAAATAAAGAGAGGTGTAGACTGTTCCATTATTAACCCAATTATTGCATTCACTCTGTAGCACGTATTGCTGGAACTATATCGATTCATCATATCTCCATACCTTCAACATTGTGTGGGAAGTCTCTCTCATTTTGGAAGACGTATGGCTAGATGACGCACCTGACCAAAATTCACACCAAAACTGAGTTTTTCTAGATGAAGCCAAAGCTTCTGGAACTGCTTTAGATTGGCAACGTTCCAAATCGAACAATTTTGATTTTTTACGAAGCCATTCGGTCTGCGCTTCGTCGCTGAGGAACGAGTGAAGGAATGGCTTCAAAACTGCTGATGACGAGGTTACCGAATGTGGTCTCTATCGGCTGACGTGGCACTATCTCTCATCCTGCTCGTCCGTAGCGCACTTTGTTCACCGTAAAGTTCAGCTTCATTTTCAAAGAAGAAGGGACCAATGATGCCAGCACTCCAAAACTCATACCAAACAGTCACTATTTGAGGATATGTTGGCTTCTCTACGGTTATGTGCGAATTTTCAGAACACGAAATCCCGCAATTTTTTGTTGATATATCGTTCGAGATGAAAATGAGCTTCGAACCAAAAGTTATGCTATTTTTCAACACATTTAAAGGCTTCACAGAGAAGCGATAACGAAACGTCAACCCTTGAATGAGGTGAACCCTACATGTAAATAATTCGAGATCTTTGTGCAACATTCTCCTCAGAGAAGTGTGAATGATGTTCATATGTTGGACTCGACAGCATGTTGATGTTCTGTCTGTATTCACCGGATAGCCCTTATCATCCATAAGCATGCCAGTTTCAAATGAAAGACTTCAATTTCACCAACAAATATTTTCGAATATCGCAGTTCTTGCTGCACAGTACTCGTTTTGGAAATTTTTTTTCAGTATTTCCAGTGCTGCTCAGGTGTAAAATATATATATGTATATATATATATTGACTTGGCACTAGTTACCTGCCAATATTTTGAACGCGTTAGTGTTGGCAACGTCGAAGTAATACGTCCTTCAAATATAAATCAACATATGATACATAAGGGTTTTCGCTCACAGTTTTAGCAACAGTAACAACATTCTCGTTCGACCAAGCATTCCGGGGACACACAGGTGCGCCTGGGGCCTGGATTACCATCTGAATTTTCTTAAAATTCGCAAAATTCCATGAATCGAGCTCTCAGCAGGACAGCCACAACTTCCACGTTGGTCACGCATGGTTTTGCGAAACAGACCACGATTTTTTATAATAAATTTTCACAATAGCGACGAAAAATATTTTCCGTGATTAAATGGAAGAAATGACAGAGTACACAGACTGGCATCCCTGTCGTTTCAAAACATACCCGAAATCATTTGTCAAAGTTCAAAATTCGCTGTCAAATGATCCTCTAAAGAGACAGGACATAGGCTGTTAGTAGTTTTTTTAACCAATCAGAGTTAAGGAAGCAAATAACCATAAACCTCTTGAAAGGAACGAATTTTAACTTCAGCTTAAAACTTTTGATTCGCGCTGCTTGAGACGTTCATAATGTTTTGAGCCACCCTGTAAGAGGATTAAATTCATTCATGACGATAACATTGTCGTCGAATTATTAAAACACTTGCAAATATGCTGAATTTTTTCCTTCTTTTAAATTCATCCTTCCATCATCGTAGATCCTTTCCACATTACCACTTTAGCACGTCACTAGGTTTTCAAAATGTGCTGAATGCTAACAGCAAAAATTGAATATAAAATGAACGAATTAAGTAAAATGAAAATGAAGGCAACGACTAACGGTGGCGGTGGTACCTGCCGTCATAATTATGCTCATATTTTGAATTTTCCTTACGTTTCCATACTTTATCCGGAGCAGGGTGTACTTCCTCTTTGCCTCATAAATCCTTCAAACGTTTTTTTTTTATCTTTCTCTCTTGTTTCATTGGCATTTATTCTCGTTAACTTTTGTGTCTTGCAATATTCAGAGAAGGTCACCTACTGTAAAGAGAATAGCAGCGGTTTGTATTCTGGGTTCTGTTTCCGGTTCCGCAAATTTGGTAAAATATCTAAAAATAATTTAATTACTCACAGGTAGGTAGGCTACCTGTACATAGGCACATTACCTATTCTCTCTTTGTTATTACGTTACTCGTGTTTGCAATAGTATTCTTCATTCGTACAATAAAGCCACAAAAAACGGGCTTAAAATTCTTTGTGGCTGTTTTTTCATGGGTGAAAGGAACACTGACATTTGACGGCTGTTTGCTTTGTTTGCCCTGATTCTGTGCCTTTAAATAGCATTAATTAACTGAAAATCAGGAATACGTAGCTGGGATATGGAAACAGGAACAAAACGCTGAAAGTTGTTAATTAATTTTTTTTAAGGTATTGTCTTGGGCGCGACAGGTGCGTACGTGGGGTAGATTAATTCAGTGTTGAGGTGAAAGTTTAATTTTTGTTGTTAAACTTTTCTATTCAGAGGTTTTTCCACATGACTCGAATGCTATTTAAATAATTGTAACTTTCAGTTAGGCACGTCAGAAATGGGGGTTTTCACACAAATTTTTGAATTGTAAAGCTTTGCGTTGAAGAGGCACCTGTGCTTACTACTAGAATGTCCAATTTTTAATGGGAAGCCTTCTACCAGATTTCTTAGGAAAAAGTGTTACTTCCGGAACTGAAATCGAAAAACAAAATAAAACAACGACCTGACTTACAACTGCACACTTAACCTAATGGGGATGCAACAACAATTCGGATGAACTCAAAACAATCCTCCCATCGTATTACTTATATTTCAGGATATAATCGACGTAGAACTATAACAGCAAAAGGAACTGACCACTCTGACTCCAGCGAAAATCTCAAAATTCGGGAGGATGTGCAGCTGAGTCAAAGTTGCTCAATGGTTTCTACGTAAGATGAGTGCAATCAATACTGCTTTCCTCAATGAAAGAGACAAAAAGTCAATACAACGCTACAAACGTCCAATAGCACGCAAGGGTCTAAATTGGATCAGTCAGTACAATTCAACCTAAACGATGATAGCCAAAACCTCCGTCGACATATCCATATTGAAATGAGAATTGCAATATCCAAAGTTAAGTCCGACAAAGCTTCCTTTATCGATTTCAAAACCGCCTATGACAGCACTTAGCATCCTCCACAAACAAGATGGACCTACATATGTGCTGTTGACGATGGAGAAGGCTTTCTGCTCCATCGAGGTTGCATTGACCTCAGCGAGATCATTGATGTTAAAGAAGGATTTAGAAAAAGTTACGAGCTGTGATGCGACTTCTTCAACATCCTTGAAAAGAGCGTTAAAAACTCACAAGCTGACATCGAGAGCACAGATTTAAAAAATAGCTGTAATTGCTTGCTTACGAAGACAATAAGGACATTATTAATAGTATACAGAGGGCTGTCAGAGAAGCGCTTCCTAATATCGAGCTAGAAGCGGCTAAAATGGGTATTGCTGCAAAAGGGGGCAAAATAAAGTTCATGCTGTCCCCATGACGGGATACATAACATGGACGAATCGGACAGAATTACACAGTAGAAAGCTTCGAGGCAGTAAGGGACTTTGTGTACCTTGAATCCGTTACTACACGTGGCAATAGAATCAGAAATTAAACGGAGATTAACTCTTCACAATCTATTTTGGGCTGAGAGGGCAATCGAAAGGTAATACCCTCTTCCCAACAATTAGGGATACTTTCTGTAAGACCCTTGTTATCCCAGTTTTACTTTACGGCACCGAAATAAGGCCTTTATCCAAGGCGGATAAAGGTATTCTTAGTCATTTTGACCGAAAAATTGGTCGTATGATATTCGGTCTCATTTGCGCTGGAAGCTTGGGAGGAAGATTCAACGACAAGGTGTACAAGCTGTACAGCGACATCAACTTAGTTAAACAAAAAAATATGTATTGGGCATTTGAGATAGCTACGAATGGACACCAACTCTTCGGTCGGTAGTGTCTCCGAATCTCCATCGTCATCAGCACAATGCATTAGACGAAAGCCTGGCTTTAAGTGGCGGGCAAAAGTAGAAGGCGATCTCAACCGAATTAGAATGCGGAATTGGAGTCATTAAGCTAAATACCAGGCGTATTGCAGGGGCTTTTTCGCTGAAGCCAAGGTTCCTCGCCGAAATTCAACACCACCTAAGAAAGTAAGTAAACTTAGCTTCTCGATAAGTGGGCTTAAAGTGGCGATAATATACGCATTTGGAAGTTTATTTAACGAACTTAAGTTAAATTACTGTGATCTTAAAGAAGTTTACCAATATGTGCTGTACACATGCTATTGATTTTCATTAAGGTACCTGTGACAGTTATAAATACCAACTGCAAGGATGTACCACCAGTTTTTCGTTGATGCAGAGAGATACACAAGCAATTAAAAATATTTAAATTTTATATTATTTGTCGTTAATTTTTTGGCCACACGTTGTACATATTTTAAAGTCAAATAAGGGTTGATCGTTGGACAGCTAGAGGACAAATGATAAATTACATTTCATCCTTTTCGGATGAGTGAAATAAAATTTATTACAATTTACGAATTGCGAAGCATACATTTCATACTCGTTCAAGGACCGAGAAACTCTTTAATCGTTCCGTGATGAAAAATTGTATCAACCCTTAAATCGGACTTCAGAACTTTAACAAGTTATAATTTGCATCAGTTTCATTAAAAATTATATTGATCCTGAGGAAAATTCTTTTATTCGTGAATAAAAAGAGTCTTAAAGATGAATAACGAGAAAGGGCCACTGATGCTATAGATCTTACAGCGTTAGAGTAGTAAGACTTGAGGATTTTTTTTTTCGAAAATTGCGAACGGCAGAGGAGGAATTCTAAGCACCAGGGTAAGTTTTGATTTGCCTCTGGCTCAGTGAGCTGCAACCGCAAACAAAGGCACCGAACTGGATTTGAGTTGCAGGATCGGAAAAATATAAGCTGCGTCCGTAGAAGCACTTTTCTCAGCACAAGAAAATAATAGACTCTATATCTGAAAACTAATGTTTCCCTTTAGAAGGAACATCAAATACGGAAGCTGTGCAAAGATTGCAAATATTGGTGGAATAATATGTACATGCTGACAGGAATGACATCCGTCAGCTATTTTTAAGAATCAAGAATATACCATAGGTCTACGTAGAGGCAAAACAAGTTAAGAGTAGGCATACTCATAGTTTCGTTTTCCTTTGCAGTTCGAGTTGGTGTATCAGCGATTAGGGGCTAACTTCTTATTCTATTTAATAGACTGCTTAAATCACATAGAAAGATCTTTTTGACAGTTAGAACAGTCTATTCCAGGTTGCCGCACGGCAGGTACGCAATGCATTCTACATTGTCTATATATTCTCCTCAAAATTGACGTGAATTTAATTCAGCTAGACTTTGAAGAAGACTCTGGTTAAGATGGTATCCAAGCAAACAATGTTCTGTAAGACACATGGCTAAGATACATTATTTCTTTTTGCTAAAATCTAATAGAATGTTGACCTCATTAAGTTTGAGTTAAGTTCCTTGTTTTGAACTTATTACTTGGCAAAGTTATTTACCTCGCACTGGGTTATTTTAAGTGTGGGTCAGAAAGGATTGGTAGGCGACTGATGGCAGATAATCTGCTATTCATTGCCGACCTAGAGTACAAACTAGTTCTAGAGACTTTTGGCTTATGGAATATCCAAAGAGGAATTTAGATTTTCTGCGAAGATCCCTTGCAACGTCCAGCACTATCTGGGTTAAGACCCTAGGGCAGCTCTGCTTAAATTTGGTATTCCCTATCCGATCAGATAAAATCGCTTTTCTGTGAACAAAAAAAAACAATTACTTGGCGCAACAGACCGTATGTGGTCCAGGGTCTAGAACATGCCCCTCACTCTTCCGCATAAGAAAGCTAGCACTAGTCAGCGAAGTGTTGTTACTGACCAACATCGCTGCAGTTCGCCCAGACAAGTTTTTAGACTTCCTCACATCCACTGGATACAATAGGATACAATAGGACTCTAAAAAAATCCACAGTGCGTTAGGGCTGCCTCAGTAATAATAATAGGAAAACAGATGAATCTAATAAATATTGTAAGGCTCTGCAGCTACTTCCTTCGACATAGCCCCGCAATCATTTAAGCAACAGGTTTTAAGAAAATACGTTAGCAAGCTTATTTAATGCCGATGAATTTATGATACTATTCATTTTCTCTTTTTCATATCTCTCAATCGGTACACATAAAGTTATCATTTTAGTCCTAGTTGGAGCTGAACATCTGTTCACGTTTCCCTTTGGCATTTCTATAGGTATTCAACCAAGATTTTTACTGTATATATTATTGACCTGACCCTAACCATTTAAAACCTATAAAATTGGCTCACATTGCCACTCATGGTAGGCTTTATCATAAATTAGGTCATAAAAAAAATATCACAAAGCGCACATTCGACGTCTTCCGACATTTTCCGCATACCTAAGGAAGGCCGCATTCAATTCCCAAAATACAAAAGCTGCGCACACATCCATACCGGTATTTTTTTAAGTTCAATACTTATTGTGAAATGTTGCATAAATGGCATTCTACCGCATTCGTATTCGTCGCCGTTGCCGTAGTCGCCATCGTCGTCGAATGCTTTTTATAGTCGACCTCTTTTTCTTCCGCCCGAACAGGCTACACCAACCCTCACGCCCCGAGCTTCCTGCACCATATACCACACAGTTGACCCAATCTATTATTTCGAACATGATATAGTATTTGTACCTACATAGTACGAGTATCTGTGGGATTTTATTTTTCGTTGCATGAAATATTAAAAAATAGGATAAATGCCAGAAAATATTTTTTTTTTTCTATCCGATTTCGCTTTTTTCCTGAGCAACTTCAACGTAGAGATGGGGCCAAGGCATCAAGTTGAGAGGGCTGGTGGAAAAATTGTTGACCAAGTTAATTCCCAGAGTTTTCAGTGCTGTAGGTAACCAGGATGCGATGGTGAACAGTTCGTCGCACAATTGTAGAAAATTTACATTGTCTGCGAATAAGTATATTCAGGACAGCTGCTGGTGTTCCTCTATTACAAGGCCCAGGCAGGACCTATTGAAATTCTAAGCGGGAATACAATGCGTAAACGTTCTAGAGACGAAGATGAATGTGATGCAGAAGGGGTAAAGAAATAAGTTTCGAGGCGATTGCTGATTGCATTTGAAAGCTTCCAATGGGTGAGGATTTTTGTATTTTTTATTCTGTTCCATATTACTCGCATTTTGTATTTCCATTAACAGGAAACTGAATGCGACTTGCAATAAAAAAAAAAGTGGAATTCTCTTGGGAACGGGCCAGAAAATCTTAGCAACTCACAAATGGTGCAGGCAGTATATACATACATATCTGTCTCGAGACCAAATGAAAAATTTGAAGTCTTTAATAAAAAAGTTTTGATCCCGCAATGGGTTGTTAGCGAGGAATTTTTCTTTGGAATTCTCTACAGAAAAGACTGTAGTCCGGATTAGGGAACAAGGAAGAACTTGCGGTGATAGCTGGTATGCAGTTGAAAAGTTTTGTGGATTAATGAGTGGCTAAGAGATGTGTGTGCGCCTGGTGGGGTAGATTCATTGGACAAATGTTACTGAAGTGTGATATTTTACAGAGAGATACATAAAGTAGTCATTAGTTTAAACTTTGAGGGGAATCTAAGCAGACTACGACTTTGCGGTTAGTTAAAGGATTATAGAATTCGAATTTCTGAATTTGAAAGGGATCAGTGCTCAGTTATTTTAAATAAATTAAGGAGAATGTTGTCATCGGTGATAAAGGTAGCTCTGGGTAGGTAGAAAAATGCTGCATGGCGTTGGTCAAAGTTTACGTAAACCATCAGTTGGATCCATTGTGCAAGCTACTGACTGCCCCAGGAGAAAGTTATATGTATGTTCCAACATTTTGCACATACGTTGTGGTACACTTCAGGCCATTAATTTGGAAGGGCTTTGGGTACTAATATTATCATAGTTCATGTGTGCGGGTCTGGATGTAGACCTGTGCGACATCTCATGGAGAGGTACAAATGTATCTTTTGTTGGGCTTATTAGCTTTAATCGAAAGTTGTAACAAGTAGTCCTCATAATAGTAATGAACGAAAAGTTTTCCAACATAATTCAGCAACATTAGGGGATCACATTCCCTTAGGGAATTGAAAACGCCCATGACAAAGTACAAACAAGCCTTGGATAGGAATGATTTTATTGTTGATGACCACTGCATACGAAAAGGGGCAATGATTTTCGGTTTTGTACTTGAAATGTTTGCAACTATGACTACTTGCATGCGAAAAGGTTGGAAATGTGGTGAGATAACCGGACAAAAAAATCCTTTCAGTTCGTCATTCGTCATTAACGGGATATTGTACTAAGTCGAAATTTGCTAATATAAGCCTCATTTGCGCAAACATCCTTAGAGAGGATATAGATAGCGCTTCAAAAGATTGCTTCCACAAGCTACTCGACAAGACATGTGAGCAATTTCCTCGGTTAGGAAATAAACATCACATCAGAAAACAGACTTAGGCTAATCCACTTCGCAGCGAGGTGAAATATTATTGCAGCGAGCACACATTTTGGTACCTCAATATTCATTAGAGGACTTCAACTAAATTGACCCCGTTGCGATCGAAGCAAGGCCCTAGTCTAATGCTCGGGATGCCCGTCCTGACGACGCATCTGATGGCCACCACAATGAAATCCTTTGTTTGTTTAGTGGATTACTTCTGTAGAAACAGTTATTATGACTGTTATGCTGGATGATGCATACATTGAAGGCGGATATTGCCAAGACACACGCCTCTTGACTAAAATGAACCCGGCGAGCGATAGAAAAACTGAAATCTAATAAAGCTGCCGGTTTCGATCGACCTTCCGCCGCTAGCGATAACTTGGTAGGGCACAAACAACAAAATATCCTTTGCCATTTTCTGTAAACGTCTACATAAAAGTATTCGCCAACAACTTGATTAGAGCTTAACAGTGCGGTTTAAGACCAGAAATCGTTACACTTCGTCAGATCCTTTGAACACAAATGGAGGCTATCTCATGAAAATTATAATTCTCGGACGTTTGTCAGACATTTGAGAGCTGGGACAGTGAAAAATCTTTTAGATGTTTTCTGGTATTCGAACTCCGAACTACTCGCTCAGTAGTCCAGCGTTTAGGCTGCTAAGCCACAGCGCACAGCACACTGCTAAAATCGCAATAGGTATAATATTTGTTAATTTTAAAGCCGCTTAAAAGATTCACACAAGGATATAACTTGTTTTTTCATCCCTGCAAGACTTGTGCGTCTAAGCAGGATGACTATGAACTTAGACAAGGTCAAGGAATCAGTGTTCCTAGGCTTTTTTTAAATAATATTTGGATGCTTTCATGAGCGCAAATGTACTGTGACCAAGGAAGGTCTATTCAACCATATGTTAATATTATTGTCCCTAATGAAGGTGCGAGAAGTTTCTCAGATCTTGACAGATGATTTCTCTATGAAAAAAATGCTTTTCCTATTATATTGTTTTTCTACCAGAATCAGAGATTTGAAAAAAATATTCGGGTCCAATGAATAGATAAGACGACCCTTGCCTGGCTAGTAGTCCTGCAGATTCGTTGCCTTCAAAACCTACATGCATATATATGTACATATACATATGTATGGCCCGGTACCCAACAATGCGTAGGGCCAATCTTTGCAGCTTATTAAAGCAGCATAGGACTGATTTGGTGTTGGAGCTCAGAGCTTGGAGTGCTGCTTCTCTGTCCGTGAGTATACGGATGGATGAACCTTTAATGCCTAAATTCAGGTTCATGCCGCTGCATATTTCTACAGCGTGAAGCTTGGCCTAGAAAACACTGCGACCTTTTCTGATTGATTTCAAGATTTTATGATTGGTACCCCAGCACCAACACCAAAATCCATTTTTGATACATCAGTATACCACAGGTTTCCTTTTGAATCGAGGAGCGGTGCGTTAGTGGTCCATGAGTCCCGGATAGGGACCTCAATCTTGAACCTCTTTTCAAAGAAAAGTAATTTGAGCATAAAGTCGGAAACCGTACAGAGCATTTCTATTTCTTGGAAGTTCCTTGATAGCAGTTCAGATCATCTGCATAGCGTATAGCACTAAAGCCTAAACTATTTAGTCTTACCAGTACTTGGTCATCTACGACCAGAGAACATAGTAGAAATGAGGGGCACCTTATCTAGGCTTAGCCACAAACATGAATAGGATATAAACGCTGAAATGAATAGAAATTGTACTTTTATTTTGGTCAAAAGACTAGATTCATTGTATCTTTTCTGGGTTCCAGGTTACACTAGAATTCAGGGATGCGAGAACTCCGATGAATTTGCAGGACAAGGCTCAGAGAAAGTTTTCTTAGGACCCGCACTAACGCTGGGCCTGTCTGGATCGACGATTAGGTTTAATCGACGTATTGGACTTGAGTTACCACCTGCGTTGCATGTGAAGAAGAGGGTGGACCAGCGGAGCCTTTTCTCTTTTATTGAAGGACTTTACTTCAAGTAGCAGTTGCTTGGGGTCGAAGTGAGGAGTTCTGACCATTTAAGCTCTTCATTGTTCAAGCCTTTTCTCGTCTTTCTTTAAAAATCGGATATGAAATAAGTCTTTGGCACTTTGAATTCCCTCATGGAAACCTCGCAGATACATTTCTAGTTCCCACACTTTGTTAAGTTTCCTTTATTCGCGCGGTAGAGATTCTATATCTTGCTTCATCTGTCCGGAAATTTGTAATGCCTCTACGGCTTTGATCAAATTAATTGCAGATTTATTGCGGATAAGTCACCACCCACGACAGGATATGTGCTAGTGAATAGTGTTGCCCACATACATGTGTATAAAAAAAGTTGGTTTAGTAGAAGTCCACAAGTTAAGTCTCCAGATACTTTGGTATTGAGCTTTTCCAGCAAAATAATTATTTCTCCGTTGGGTGTTATATTATCGCCAGCACTCGATGCTGGTTTATCAAAGCATAGCAATCGAAGACGTCGTTTCAAGTAAAGTCCTTGTATTAAACAAACCGATTTTTGTCGGCTTATAATAGCCTAAGTAGTCAAGGTGTAATAGACCTTATTCATATTTCAGAAGGCACGATTAATTTCGGAATCGTCCGATACCATCCTTTGCTTTTAGACTAGGTTTTTACTACATATTTACCACTCTCATGACAATTTGCAGACAACATAATCTTTCGCAATCGAAGACTTAAGTCCCCTTTAGCAAGAGTTAAAATCTTAAAATCCATTCATCATTAAGCTTCATATTTTAATCTCGAGGTGGTCAATATTTTCTCTTTCACTCAACCACAAAATCGTTCTTTGAAATACTAAAAAGACTCAACAAACTAAAAATCTAGTTGCGAAGGTTTGTCTTCATTTTATTCCATAGCTAAGGTAAATATTTCAAAACTTCAGAAAAAACAACAATCAAACCAGAGACAAGAAAGGTAGCATTTTTCAAAAGTTTATTTGCATAATGCTCCTTTAGCAGGACAACGAACAGAGGAACAGCATTTTATTTGTGAATAAATTTCATTTGAAATACACAACAATCTACGAGAAACCTTAAAACCGATATTTAACTTTCCATGTGAACCTCACTGCCGCGGCTTTTGTGTAGTGTCTACCTATATACATAGAGCCCCACATACATAGATCCTATGTCCTTTTGACAGCATGCTGGGCTTCTAACAACCGCTCCACAGATATTAAATTCAATATTTGATGTAACTCGTACTATACACACCGCACTATATGTCAACGTAGTGTATATCTACTCCTTTTGGCGCAAGATGTCGACAGCAGTAACACACAATAGCATAATATCATCTGTGTGCGTACAACATCCTTTAGTAAAGTAATACAAAATGCAAATGAAATTCGTACCTCGTCGGGCCTGATACATAAAATTTCCGAAAGCATAATGTAAATTCAATGAAAGCATTCATTTTTAAGGATGCCTTCCTCGTTCAGATGCTCTCAAGAGTATGATGTATCTCAATAAAGAAAAATGGCTACTGCATCCGGTAAAGTCCTAACTTCTCCTGAAGAATTTTGGTATCACTTGAAGGAATTCAAACTAAAATTCTTTTCCTATTGTTTAAGGAAAACAATAAGATTCCTTTTCTATTCGAAAAAGATACGGATACCTATGTATTTTCAAATAGATGACTTCGTTGCAACTGATTCATTTTCTTTTCCAGTCTGCACAGATATGTTGCTCTGCAAGGTCAAGGGAGATGTGTACGAAATGTGGCCCACAATAGGAGGGCAGACAAAGGATATTTGCTTCTGAGATTGAGGGAAACATCGGATCAGCAACTGTCCGGAAATGAGAGAAAGTAAAATCTCTAGTGCACGAAGTAAATGCGTTACAAAGGCCTCAAAGAAGCGGACCCCGATTGCCGCTCGTTCTCTGAATAACGAAAAAAACACATGATTCCTTCAACTTAAACGGGAATTCATGCCGTTTAGCATCACATGTTAGACTGGACGAAATAAGATGGTGGAATAGGGCCCAGTACCAATGCCTGACAGGTAACACTGTATTACTCACATGAAAACATTCTGGAAGCAGTCGAAAATCCAGCTTGAAGCTGATGGTGACCCAAAGGCGAGCAAAAGTCTCATATCGTGAACTTATTGGTAGTGACAGTGTATAACGGTCATATATTATAGCACAGTAAGAAAAATTACCATCATCATCAAGAAAACGTCGAACTGTTTAAGAATGGAGACACCTTCATTGTTATAAGGATTTCAGTGCCAATGATGATACAGCACTCAAACATGTGATGGGGCACTATGGACTCGGAGAGCGCTACGATAACGGCGAAAGTATTCTGGATTTTTGGAATGTTAATCGTGTTGTCATTAGAGGCACATTGACACTTATTTGAGCGCAAGGCCTGCCACAAGAACAACTGAATTTCACCAGCAGTTTAGCTTAACCGAGCGCAGACAAAAACCGAAGAGCTCCAAAAAACGTGTATGCAGCTAAAGCAGAAATGTTTTTTTGGCAAAATGCAGGAACACCACAGTACATGGCTTTCTTAAGAAACCTGCGAGCGTATTTTACTTTGAAACTTAAACCGCAGGTGCGGAAACTCAACAAAATAGAGCTAGAATAATCAAATAATACCTTGATTCGATTCCAAGTGTCGTACGGAAGTCAGCTTCGCTCGAAAATCCTCCACATCGACCACCTGTGTAAATACCTAAATACCTTGCGGATCATAAAAGGCATCACGCCTGCATACTTTCGCCCGTTCTACTTTTGACGGAAATTAATGACGTTCTTCATGCAGTTTTGACATGAAGTAACATTTACTGGGCAATAACATTTTAACTTCAACATTTGAGCTGATTACACTGAAGACATAATTTACTTGAAATGGTGCACAGTTTTGAAGCCAAAGTGGAACTTATGATATACATACATAAATGGGCAAGAAAAAAGCCCTCAGTATTTCCAAGTCCGTCGTTTAATTTAGCAGCTCTGGAAATTAGATGAAGAAAGTTGCCACATTTCTTCCTTCATTATATCTGCCGATGCTGGCACCAAACTTGATGTGGGCGGCAGAATCGAGCACAAAACTGCTTTCCCAATACTTTTCATAATCTGGAAGAGTAATTTTTGTAGCACTTAATCCAAGCGGCGAATTTTTTGCTCCAAAGTTGAGCCAGTACTACTTAATGGGCGTAGTACCTGGAAGATCAAAAATGTTGTCATTGGTATGCAATAATCGTTGGTTAATAAATTCTTGTGTATTATCCTTAGTAAGTTCTGTCCTCATCTTGTACGAGAACGGGTCAGGAAAGTATCCGAAAAAGAAATTTGGAATTCATTGGTCACATCTTACGATACAAAGAAAATTTCGTACACGTCTTACAGTGGAATTGTCTCACCCAATCTAGCACTAGAGTGGTTCGACCAGCAAATGTGAACGGTAGGAACCCAGAATGTTAGCATATCGTTGGTAAGAATTAAAACATGTTGCAGGAAGTCAAAGACGATGATGGCTTGATGACTTAAGAAGTTTGCTAGTGGAGTTAAAAAATAGCAGAGCTACGTACCAAATATCTAGGGTTCTAAAGTACTAGCTGTTTCTATCGTCATATCAGCGTCATATCAGTATAAATCGAAGAATTCAAGACACTCTGCACTCATAGGCGTCACAGCCAGAAGACTTAAACGAGACATACTTAAGCTTACTACATCATATGAAAAAATATGAATTTAAATTCAGTTGAATGTTATTTCTCCTGCCGCATGAAGAGGCAACTCGCACGATTTATTTTGTATCGGCCGAGGCACGATAAACATACAAGTGTAGGACAGCTTCAATTTCATCCTTGTCTCTGAAGCTTTGCAGTAGTTGTTGTGAAACATCCCAGTAATGATTCTGTAACTGTGTGTAAGTATATAGCCATAAGGTTTTAGCTGTAACAAATGTAACAAAGGAAAACTCCAATCGGCTCTAATAGCAGCTTTATAACACATTTAAAATCCGTCTATCGAAGGACAGCCTTGCAACTCCATCCAAATGTTCATATGTACACGATCACAGTTTTGGTTCCACGGCTTCAATCAGAGTTTTAATACCTCTATACAAGGTCCCTAACAGAAAGAAAGTTTCCTCTGTAATGGAAATGGCAGATGGTGGTATTAACTCGAAAAGTTTACAATTCCTCAGAGCAATCGCTGGCATGCAGATCGCTGTGCACACTAGATACAGTAGGGAAACTTCTGGAAGAGACTATTCGCATCAGACAGACAGACGGGCATTCCAAAAAACAATACGGTTTCGGGGAAACGAAGCACCACTCATGAGATGCAAGCATAGAAGAAAATAGCAGTGCTGCGCTGTAGTTCCATTTCTATTTTTCTATCTGCTGCTTACAATTGTAGCTGCTTTGGCTACCGGGCCAAAGATGAGCTTTGTGCAGATTGGCTAGTAAAACCTTCGAAGATTGCAACCTTTTAGCGCCAATAAAGCATTCCTTCTTTATAGCTTTTAAAACTCTTGAAAGCTCTGATTTTTAAGTACAAACTTTGAGTCAAAACCACACCTGACAAAGTCTAACGACACATTTGGGTTGGAATCCCTTTCAACTGTTTAGCCACAACAATTGTTGCAAACATTCAAAATGTCACCATCTATGCGAAGAATTGCCACTGGCTGGACTACATTAATATGGTTTTGGGGTCCTGTGAACTTTAAAATGGTAATGATTTTCGACAAAAGAGGGAAAGGCACTAAAGTCCCTGTCACCAGTACTTTATAGCTTTTAGGCAAATCAATTTTAACTGTGCCGTTTTCTGTTACATATGACTCTATGGTGCCAACGCTGCGCCCTACCCTCATCCCTTCATCAAGCTGACTACCTAGTTGCATGTAAGTGGTCACATTTTGTGTAGAAAATTAAATTTGATGCCTTGCATATTATATCGAATGGGTGATGTTAAAACCATTTTCGTCCTTCACGTCGCACAGTGCCTTTGCCTACGTGAGTGACTGCTGGCGGTTATCCGGGTGAGATGCGAGTATATTTCGGTGTCCATAAGCCTTAGTTAACTGATGAAAATGGACAGAACCTTTTGGGGCGTTTTACGGATCGACAAAGTTTGTCGAAATTCTGTGCGAATGCTGGTTGAATATTAAAGAAAAAAAAAATACAGCCTTAAATTCACATTTATCCTGATGATGGTCGCGCCTTTTTCGTGTATCTATAAAGCTGGATAGTAGCCTCGTGTTGTTTTCTCTGAAAGAACGAGGGTAGTACTCTACAACGAATGTGTTTTGCGTGTACAATGCGAAGTAACTTTAACAATGAAACTAAAAGCCAAAAACTGGGTCATTTCTTGATGTGAATTTATTTCAGTCATTGGAAGGACGAAGGACAGAACTATGGACGGACTACAGAGAAAGTTTAGAAATATGTACATTGAAAAACTTATTTTCATTTTCTTGCTTAGTTTTGGCAAGAGACAAAGGATACACTTTTTTATTGTCTGGTTGATGATGATGTACGGATGAAGACAGAAGTAGGAAAACATTCCTAATACAGAGCTGCATAGGTATGGATACATTTGGCAGTAAACAGTGTAGGTCACCTGGCTGAAATTAGAATTCAATATTAGTGATGGCACAGTGACCTCTCTTGCTGAATTTCGCGTTTACATTTCTGAACCATACTTTTCACATTGCTTCGCCACATCGTTCCGGTGGTGATAATACAGATAAGGCAACCAACATATGTGGACTGCATAGAAAACACGGTGCTTCCTCCTAACACGGTACATAGGTAGGTAGAAGTGGTAGCTCCACCGTTCCACGATGAGGCTTAACTAGCGCTTTTGTGGCGTTTTAATACCACAACTCAAGTGACCTGATTTTCAATGTCGTTTTAAAAAAAAACCTAAGAAAGCTACGGTTAGGTTAGATTGGCTGCCTGGCTCAGAGCTTAAGCACATGGAGACTATTCCATTGTGACATCGGGTAAGTGCAGCCTTATCCATAATATCGAATGTTCGGGAACCCAGACAACAGAGGCAAAATAGTCCTGTTAGAGGTGGTGCAGTCCTTCATAATGTACATAACATCGTAATGTATGCAGGACTAATATGGGTCAAAGCAATGAAAATTAAGTCTTACACCAGAGGGACTCACTTCACCAACTGCGCCAACAGCTACGAGCAAAATAATAGCAGTGCACCTTAAGAAGTAGCATTAACCAAAAATAACAAAAATTAAGAAACGGAAAGCATCCCCAAAATTCTTATTATTAGTATAAAGAGCGTTATTTTCTTATAATATGTAGACAGATTAATCCCTGATTTAATTAAATTAAACTAACATAAATCCATTTTTCGAAAAGAAGTTATAAAGAAGACGAGGAAAATAATAGCAGAGCTATTTCTTTTGTCTCTTAATAGATAACAAAATTTACAAAATAACACTAACTTTTAATAATTTAAAATAGGGGTCTATTGAGGATGAGCTAATGGCATGTCCTCTATTGCTGATTACAGCTGCGCAGCACCGTTTCATGGAGTCCAAAACGAAGGCACATTTCGGATGGCATTGAACTCTAAGACTGCTTAACTACCCACAACTCGTTGTTATTTTTGTTTTTTTTTTATTAGAAATGTCCTTTTTTATATCGGCCCATGGATTCTCTATGGAATTGAGATCGGAAGATTTAGCGGGCCCGTCCATGATCTCATTCCTATTGTGCCGAAACCACTGCTTAGTTGTTTTTTTATTTCATTTTTATTTAATATTTATTTCTTATAATTTCATCGTATACAATAAGTTAATACATTTTAGAGAACAATTCATTAGAAAAAATTGTAAGGAAAATAGGTGTCATTCTGTATTTAGATAAAAGTAGAATGCCACTTCAATGGGCTTATCCAAAAAATAATACAAGTCTTGGGTGGGGTGAACCTTTAAGAACACTTGCAAAGAAAAAATTAAACTAAATGAATTCAATTATAAATAAATTCAAATATTAGCAAACAAAATGAAAAAAGAAGTAATTGATAAAAGATGCAATGCAATAAAAAATCAGAAAACTATACCAAAACATCAAAAATAAGAGATTCTAAGGCAGCATAATTAAAACGGAAAAGCCAAGTTTTTACGTGTTTTCTAAACGTTCCAGGTAAAGTTATAGTCCGGATTGACTGAGGGAGTTTATTAAAAAATTATTACGAAATGCAGTGGTACAGAAAGTGGGTTCAGATGACAAGTAAGTCATAGTTTGAAATCAAACAAAAGTTGCGATAACCAGACTTCATGAAAAATACTTTTAACACCTTAAAACAATGCAAATAACGAACTGGAAGAATGACTGTTCGACTGATGTGTTTCGGGTCGTTGTCCTGCTGGAAGACCTAATTCAGTGGTATTTCGCCCTCAGCATATGGCAGCAAGGTGTTCTGCAGCATATCAACTTATGAATGCTTAACCATTATACCTTTGATCCAATATATTGAACCAACACCATAGAAGGAAAAGCATCCCCAAGTCATGATACTAGATCCAACATGTTTCATGGTGTTTGTGGTGATTCTAGGTTGATACTCCACATTGACTAGACGCTTGACATACTTCTAAGATCCCTTGCCGCAATATAGAACAATTTTGATCTCATCAGTCCACATTTTACAAATTTCTCCACCTCTCAGGCGACCAAGGAAATGCTCTTTCACAAACTGCAACTTTTTAGATATGTGGATTTTCTTGAGAAGTTTCAGCGACAATCTGGGTAGCTGCTGAATATAGATGCGTCATAAAGTACCTTACAACACGTTCCACCATTGACGGATGCAAAATTTTATTTCGGCCGCGTGTTTCAAACTTCCCTCCACATTTCATCGTATTACTTATCATTTTTGTGGAACATCGCAGGAGATCTTTAATTTCTTTGTAGGTTTTCCAGTCTTTTCTAAACGATTGAATTAATTCGCGTTTCTCTGGTGTGTAGTCAGGGCCGGACCAACCATATGTGCAAGATGTGCAAATGCACAGGGCGCCAAGTTCTGGGGGCGCATTGCTAGGAGTAAGAAAAATTAATAACAGTGTAGTGTATTCCATGACCCATTTTCATAGAACAATATTAATCGGTTTTACTACAAACCTGCGGACCCGGCGAACTTCGTCCCGCCCAAAATTGATTTTTTGATCGAACATTTACGATCGATAACAAATGATGCCACTCGAATTTCAATCATTGATTGAATGAAACACTTTTCGAATTCGATTGAATTCAATATTCTTTATTTACACGGAATGTAAAGAGGTTCAGGGAATCACAGTTCGGTCAATTCAATGCTTTGCGGTGGACTACGTTGTTTGTTTTGTTGTCCAGCGCGTAAATAAACCGATGAAAAGCTTTCCAACACGCAAACATGCCACATATAATTGACCATGCGAGAAGCATGAGAATTCGAGATTAATCACACACACCTCCAAAGATTGGCCTTGTGATTTATTGATTGCCATGGTGAATGCAAGGATTAAATGTCGGATTAAATCCACGTTCTTCAACAATATTCGCACCGTATGACGTCATTGGAAAAGCAATGGTTCTGGTGGTTGCGTCACCGGTAGTAATTTAACTTTACCACCTGCACAACACAATCCTGGTGTCTCCGAATGAAACTTTAGCGCATTGCAATATTGGCAAATCACATTTATGGGCCCAATCGTAACACACGGCAGTTCGCTGCAGTGAATCGCGCAGTTATATTGGAAATCGGCGCGATGTAATTGGACATTCAAGGCACCTTTTCTCACTCGACGATTGGCGTTTGATTCAACTAGACGAAGCAAATTGCGATTGCGCTGCTGTCTCAGTCGTTCAGCAGCTGCGTGTGCTTCTCGTTCGCTTCGGCGCGGTTCGCAGGGGTTTGATTTGCACGAATCGCCAATTTTCGTGCATTGCGACTGCGTGAGTCAATGTTTAATCTTCTGAACGGCGGCATAAGTTCTCACGAACACTGAAAGTACAATGTCGAAGCACTCGAATTATCATCCTCGAAGCAATATTATCTGGTTCGCAAATGCACTGAAAACATTAGAAACGTTGAATCTTTTCAATAAACTCACCGGAACTACTGAAATTTTCGCTTTAATTACTGGCAAAATCACAAAACATGAGCTGACAACTGAACAATCATCAAAATCAGGCTGAACTTCACTTGATTAAGATGAAGTAATCGTTCATGAATGATTTTGAATATTGAAAATCTGATAATTAATGCTCAAAAAGTAATTTTAATGCAGCATCAACTGCAGCAACAACTGATCAATGTGAAAAGCTTAGACTACCTATAACAGACGGCCCCTGCCCGGGCATTGTCAAAAATAGGCGGAGCCTAATTTTTTCTGTCTGTGAATGCATGTGAATGAGCACGTGGCTATCAACTGTCTTAAAGTATAGCGTGTTGTTTCTTTTTTTCCTCTTGAACGCAATATTTTGGGCAGTCTGTCATCCCCTTAACTAATTGTACAATAATGATCTAAAGAAAATGGCTGCACTCATCTTCCACTTACTTGTAAGTAATGAATTAAAAATGAAGAAAAAATGAAGTATCATATGGGCTAAAGCGTAGTCACAGTGACTCTCAGATTGTCTCTGACCTCATCACAAAGGCATTGGTATTCAAGAGGAGGGTTTCGGAGTACTTTACAACGATTGTAGTAGATGAACGTACGAGGAAGACACACTAAACTTACAGAAGAATGTGTACTGTTGGGACTTCTTTACGGACCTTAAAGACTCAAAGTTTAGCTGAACGTCCCGGAAATAAGATTATGACTTATGAGCTGTATGGTTCCATTTGATTTTGCTCGAACGTCAGAATACATTCAAGCTTCTAGGTGGAAATGGACCAATTTTATCTTGGTGGAGCGGATCTGTCAAATGCGTCGAAAGTTTGCGTCTAGTATAGTCAGACTATGGAGAAATGACGAAGCAAAAAGGACACCTGTCAAATTGACACACTCTTTATACAGAATGCTATTATGCTATTATTTTGCTCTCCACTGTATTTGAATCTTTACATCGAGAGTGGATATCCACATGTCCTGGTACCCAACAAAGGATTACCGCATCGGCTTTCGATATCTCTTTTAAATGTTCTTTACAAGCCTCTAGCTAATTATTTTAGAGTTCAGAGCCTTGACGGATGCCTGAGAATATAATGCAGCCTTTGTTTCTTAAATATGTTAAAATAATTTAAAGCTCACTTAACAAACTTTTGGAATGCAATCTTCTGCGGGTAAGACCCTCAGGTTTCTGAAACTAAACTTGGATAAACAAATAAATAAACTTGAACTTGAACTTGAACTCGTTTACTTGCAGGAAATTCGCTTTTGGGGCTAGGCGGAATTCAGGTGGAACCAATTCCGGTGAATAGGATGGATGTTTCAATAATTCGAACTTCACATTCATTAGTTTTCCCAATGCCAAAGGACCTTTGAAATATAGACCTCTTTTTACGAATTTTTTCATCCAGTTGGTACAGAATTCTTTTGTGGTATTCACCATCAAATTGAGATACTTTCAATTTTAATGTGGAGGCATATCGAGGGGCATTCTAACAGTTTTCAATTGAAAATGGCTTTCCAGAAAAAGGAAAAAGTTAACTTTGACTCAAGAGACAACTTTTTGTTATTTATTAAAACGTCGATTGTCTTTTCCTCTCAAATACTTTCCATAGACACTGCAACCCATTTTATTTTTCTGCAACACTTTCAAAATACTCCTTGATTCAATCAAATTATTTTGACACTACTTACATACATTCATCTACACTTTATCGTTGCAGAATAAAATCTCCATGCATATCCCATTCTTCTTTAGAATACCGTCAATTTCTTGAGTAGTATAAAGCCTCATTCACACAGAAGGAAAATTCATTGAGTGGGATGGCATCCATCAGGTTGGCACGCTGAGATAAAATTAAGATACTCACAATGATGATGTTTATTTTGAATGAAAGGAAATCTATAACGAAAGAATGATTGGATTGGATGGACCTACTAACATACTCAAATACTAATCGAAATGGAACTTTGGTGATCCACTTTTCTGCGGGGGTGTTTTTGTTAACCCACTCATGTTATACTAAAGTTAATTCAATCGTTGAAAGAAGCTATTTATGAATCTGTTTATGGCTAATGTAAAAATCAAATGCAAGACTGCGTCGTATTTACTGGGTTTTAATTTTTTTATTTACAAGAATTTTGAAAGTCTTAAAACCAACGAGACTCCTGTCTATAATTTAACATCACGACAGATCCAAATGAATTGCCGTGCATTAGTGAGGCTTCCCTACTTTATAAACGGTATTTTAAGATTTCAATACAACGAACCCCACAGGCGGACCTATAGAAATGCAGTAAAGTGGGAGGGTTATGTTGTTTATAATCCTGATCTCGCCGAACAGAAGGAAGGAAGTAGAAGCATTTACATTGCAATACATATATACTAAGGCAAGGGAAAGTTGCAGGAGTAATTATGGTATTAAAATCAGCGAAAGCCCCGAACGATAAAAATTCTTGAAGATCTTGATTTCGCTGTTACCGATAATTTCAACGCTGTTCGAAATTTTTTTGCTGAAACTGATACAGCCTATTATGGAACACAACGATGATTCCGGATAACCAATTCGGTTTCAAAGGAAGCATTCTACAATCGATTAAGGATAATAGAAGTCATAAGTGAGAAGGGCCTTGAAGAATGAAATGTTTGCTCAAGTGTATTTTCTGATAAGGTGTGACACAATGGATGCTTAGGGTGTGTCTTCCCCGATCTGCTATGCAATGTACTAAAATCCTATCTTGCAGATAAAGTCTTCTGCAGTAAGTTACGAATATCAGACCTTTGAGTATACAAGCGCTTAGAAGAGATCCATCGAAGCTGCCATCGCAAAAGATCGCCAGAGTCTTTTCTGATCGAGTAGAAGTTAGTCTCCAGTATTGTCCTATGCTGCCAGCAGCAGATGCAGAAGATCACTAGCGATTACTACTGATGTGGTGGATTATTTTTGTCCACCACAATGAAGCCTCTGGTTTAACATAACCTGCCGGCAGGAATATTCAGATTCCTGAAAGTATCATACAAAGCGTTCTACTGAGGATATAGAGATATTCTTTTTGTAGAAATGATGTTTGAAAGACTTATCAAATGTAAAGACAAGCATGCCAAGTCCTTAAAGCCAGAACAGAGGCCTGTAGGACGAACCTAGTAGCAGAATCGCAGTAGCAAGGGTGGCAATGGCGTAGTGGTAGCGTCATCGTTTGTCGAGCTGATGGTTAACAGTTCAATCCCTGATGTCAGCAAGCATTATATGATAAGAGGCAGTCCGAACAATTGCGAAAGCTTATGACAACACTACTGCGAAGGCATAACACTGGCAGTAGGTTTGTCATATGGCTGGAGAAATTGTTCGCTCTGTTGATGATTGATATGCTTATGACATCAGGTGGATCGGGAAAAAAATACTGTGAATCAGAAGCGAAGGCAAAAAATACATGACAGCATCAAATCTCCCCAGTTATTCTGGACACCACCCCTGGAGCTAATGTGTGAAACCTAATACACCTGAGTTTCAAACCACTACACCAATCTCTTTCTCTCTCTCTCTATCTTCCTTTCAACGCCCGCACTGTGTATAAACATTAAAAGGGTATTCATAACCCCTTGAGTGCGGGTAAATTATAAAAAAAAAAAAAAAAAGCATTTCTGTAGACGTCTATGACAACTGTCAACTTTCAAGCAGTAAAGGTCATTCAACAGTGACAGTGGTAACAAGAATCCATTTAATCTCGATTAAGATAAGGTGAGTACGAGTAGTACAGGTATCTACATATGGACCTAAATCCAACAAAATCGAGCTTTTCCAAACTATAGAAGACAACTTGGTTAACAGCATGCACTAATCTGCGAGATTCTCGGTGAATAAAAGTATGTCGGACTAATGGAATCTCCGAATCCCGATGAAAGGAGATCCTCTATACCTTGCCAGCAAAAGAGTATTTAGTCTCCCTTACATCACACGCAGGATCTTTTCTGCCGAAGCCTAAATGGTTGATCAACAGCCTGATATGTCCATATTAGCGCAGTTTTAGGCCTAGAAAGTTTTCCATTGACAAAATTTTCGACCAATTTTTCGATAACAGATATTTTCCACATGTTAATCGATTGCGAAATATGGTAACGTGTATAGGGATGACCCTTAATGAGGCATCTGTAGTCTCATTCCTGCCAAACTCCTCAAAGTCGATGAGGTCATCACCAAAGGGTGACGCATAGTCATGCGAATTCTATAGTGCAGTACTCGAAATGATTGTACAGAACTCTGAAGCCAACACTGGTGGTGCACTCAGTTACAAGTCTATACAATTTCGTGCTTACACCGATGACATTGACATAATTGAAGAATTCTATGAGTCGTTTATGAGATATTTCTGAGTATTGATACAGGTTTAGTGCTGAAGGTGAAACAAAATGTATGCTGTCCACGTGAAAGGATATTCAACAGCGGCACATTTGAAAAAGTACCGTCGTAATAGATAGGAACAGACAGAAGCTAGGCCCTAGGCTCTACAGATGCCCTGGAGTATATGCCCTGTTTGCGCCAGTTTTTTTTTCTAATTAGTAAGTGGACTGCGTAGCTCAAATAATGGATTGGATTACTGTGGATTACTGCGCGTTCGAATTCCAGAAAACAACACCTCTCGCGAATGTCTGACAAACATCCGCGATCCTGAATCTCACTTCTTGGGAAACAAGTGATCTGTTACTGAATATAAAAGGAAAAGTATGGTGCACTGATGAAATAAAGATGGACTCTAGTATCTCAGTCGTATTTGTGGCACTCGGAATGTATCCTAGCGTCTTTCAGCTCGAGTTGCATGCCATTTGTACTTGCGTCAACATAAATCATGACTCTGACATAAAGTATGCTACCATCAATAAATTAACCAATAGTGAAGCACCGCTATAAAGCACTGAGTTCTCAAATTGCAATTCGCAAGCAATGCTCACCTGGATCTATCAAAGCGTAACAAACTTAGATTCTGGAGAGTGCCAGGTGCACGCAAAGAAATCGCTGACCAACTAGTCAGAAAAGTATACTTTGAAAGACACATAATGTACGTAGCGAGCCCTTCCACGTTAAAAAAAGACTAGATAGCTGGGAAAAAAATAACTAACTGTCCCATTGGGATAGCATTCAATGACTGACACGGGCCAAAAGTTTCATTTTATTCCGAAGGCAAAACCACTAAGAACATCCTTAACCACAGGAGAGATGATATCCGAAAGATTACTAGTTTCCTCTCTGGACAATGCAGCCACAGATATCACTTATGTACATAAATTAAATATAGCTCAGGGAACTGAATGTCGAGTTCGTCGAATAAGCATAATACATACTAATTAAGTGCGTGGCTCTCTGTTACATCAGAAGGCACCTTTTCATCAAGGATGTCCCGCCCTCTGTGGATATAAGAAAGTCTTCGCTTGGGAACATCCTCAACTTTATTAGAACGCTAAATAAAACAAAAATGGCGCATTTTCGATGCAGGGAGTTTTCGTGTCAGTTCATTAGCTTTCTCATTCCCTGGTGTGCTGCTATGCCTAAAGTATAATTTTGAAATGCTCTGTGATTAAGATTAAAGAATTTAAATCGGTGCCCAAACATGTTGGTCTTACTTTGGCCTAAAGCATTTATAATTGCAATTTCTCCTAGGCTCTTAATTTTAATCCCTATGGCTCAATGTATTTCAAAATACGTATGCAAAATAGCCCCGCCATATGTAAAAATATACAACAGTGTAAAAGCTCATTAACTATTCATGAATTTTGTTAAATATTAGTTTTGCATAACAATTTAATTTGTTCATCTAATTTTAAATTCAAACTCCGAATGCCATATACTCGTACATTCGCAACGTGTAGCTCCATATTTGTTTTATCTACCAATAATCTAATAATATCCGCTTTCCCACGAACAACCTCATACCAGGTACTGGCGCTGTTAACCCTCAAAGCGACCCCTTTAACAAAAAGCTGCTACCAATTTATTCGGATTACAACAAACAAAACCCGATTAGTTATATGTACATATGTATATATTGAATTTCAAAATTGAAAATTCAATTAAAACTAACCACCGAAGGGAGTATAATGGCTCCACTTACAGCGCTTTCATCGCGTTCATATACTCTTACCTACCCCCGTTAATGCCGATTTCAATTTGTTGCCATCCGTATAACGTGAACCACTAATGCGATCCTCTTCCTGTTGCCTAGCTCGTTTTTGAATTAATAAATCTGTTGAATCTGTAAACATGTCTTTCGATATCGACACCGCCTCTCTCGCCCGCCAAAAGGGAGAGAGTGCCTTATTACAATGCCCGCCAGGGACCAAATTTATCGTTTATACTCAAAATTAAATTTCTATTACCATTAGGAGTATAATGGAAAATGGTCGGGCAACCAGTATTCATAAATCACCTCATCGATGAAGAATATTCAAAATTGGTGGTTTGGAATTTCGCAAGCTGTACGGAAGCCTACCCGTTCCGCTCTGATCGGTCATTTAACCATAACGCCCCATAATGGTGGGTGGCTGTGCCAAGTGACGTGAATCGAAATTTTCAATATCTCCAAAGTATTTGCTCTAAAAATAGCCAGAAATATGTACTTACAAAGTTCAGATGTAGAGCGCACAATTTTCATGATCTAAAAATATCGAATTGTGAGAGGCATTTTTATTTCAAAATTTTCGAGTGCAATTTTGTATCTGTAATGAGTGATTTATTGCCAAAGTGTGAGTGCGGAGGCAAAGTGCAAAAGTAAATAAATTTATCAGCAGTCTGTCTATGAAAGGGGTGGGGGTGCTAATGGTTTCATTCAACCTCAAGACTGCGATGGAGGCTACTTAAATTTTATTGTGATTTATTTCACACTCTCGGCTGCAGTCTTGGCAATGGCAAATGGCCAATTTTTCAACGTCTGTTTACCCAGCGAATTGACGCGGATTCTCGCAGTAATTGACGATAATCATAATTGGTTAAATGAAATTTCTTTCAATTGATTAGATGGAGGCTGGGACGCGGTGGAGGGTAACCCCTTTGTTGGATAAATATATCTTCAATGCTGGTCGGGACGACTGGTAAATATTTTGATGTTATGAAGATCTTGATTGGTTGGAATTTGGCCAAATTCCCATAAGGATGAAAGAGTGGATTTTTGAATAGAATCTTTGACAGGTTTGAGGAAAGTGTTTCTGTTAGCTTGCTGGAGTACTACGGAATAGCACTAAAATGAGAAAAAAAAACTCGGTTTCAAGATGGGGGCTTATGCGTGTATACATGCCGCGTCTAAGCCGGATGTCAAATGGAACAAAAACAAGTCCCAATGCACAGGTGCCTTCCTGGTTGACTTGGAAAGCGGTCTGCAACAGGGTGCGGTCAATTCACCGATCGTCTTTTATTTACACGAATAATCTCGTTGAATCTCTTCATCATGCCATTGCGTATGAAGGCGACTTCATCGCCTACAGGTCAGGACCAGGGATCGAAGTCATTGTAATACTCTTACAACGTGACTTGTTTCATCAAACGATCAAGCAATGACTGGAGGCTGAAGATCAGCTTTCTTTAAATAGATCTGGCTGAACTATAACAGCTCTTCCAGTATCGATCAAGCAATGACTAGAGGTTGAAGATCAGCTTTCTTTAAATAGATCTGGTTGAACTATAACAGCTCTTCCAGTATAACTTCCAGTCGTCATAGAAGTAAACCACTCCCTCAGAAGAGGTTAGCGCAGCTATTTATAAGCTGAGAAGTTGCCAGCTCTGATCTCTTTTGGCTAACCAGTGGTGCTATACCAATATGCAGGTGGCGTATGGTAGTCTGTATGCACCAAATCGTCAATGGGCAAAACTAAGTATGAATATGCTATCAACAAACAAAACACAATCTGTCAATCGCCAAATTTAAAACGTCATGTAAGGACACCAATGCTCCGGCACGGAGAGTCTTCCAACCATGCGGTAGAGGACAACCTCGACTAAAGTTGCGCGCATAAGTACAAGGGGACCGAAACCAACTTGAAGTGCGCAACTGAAGGCAGTTAGCTAAGAAACGGACTAACTGGAGAGGTTTGTTGGTTGAGGCCCAGGTTGACCCCGAACTGTAGTGCGACATAGGAAATTGCGTTAGTAAGTTGTTCAGGAGTTCAACCACCTAAAAGCCAATATCAACTCTAAAAATGATACCTTGGTAGAGATTTGATGAAGAATGAATCTTGAAAATTGGTGCTACTTCAGTTTGACGAAACAAAAAAGCATATAAGGCTAATGTTGCCTTGACGCCAATAGTCATTGGGTGCTCGTTCACATGCCGAAAACTTAAGACTTGATGCCTAAGTATGCCCCAGGCAAAGTGTAAGTTGTCGATAGCAATCCAGATAAAAGTCATCACAGTTTTTCATCCTTATTTCGCCCCATTATCGTTTGGGCTACTACCTGCTCAGTTTTCTCGACTGCCAAAATCTGATCTCTTTCTACAACTGAGTGTGTGTGGAGAAAGAAAAAGTGGAAAAAATGAATTAGTCTACAGGAAACCAGAAAAAAACTGTGAAATTAATTACACTGGATTCTGTTGTGAATTTTGTTAATCCGTCAGCACAAAGATTCCGGCACCATCTAGGAATGGAAAATGAACAAAAAACTATTAATGCTGTTCGAAATTTGATATTGGGTTAATACCATAGGCACGTATTACAATTGTTCATTGCAAGCGATCTATCTATACGTTCCAAAGTATACAAGGAGCTATGTATGTGTTTCAAAATTGCAAATGATCTCACACTGAAGGCACTTCAAGACAATCCCATACCACCGAAAATGCGTGCCTAATTTGAAATTTTTAATTGGCAATTATGGAATTTTGCAACTAGAACTAATGCGTTCCACATTAATTGAAATTCCGCATCGAATCGAAGCTTACAGCATCTCTCAAAAGTACTTAAATATACGCACGTCAGGCACTCCCATCCCTTGCTTCAAATTTAAAACTGGTGAACGTTCTTCTCGGATATCTTTTCAAATTACAGACAAAAATCAATTGGTATGCATATAGGAGTGTATGCTTTAAGCATCTATGCTCTCTGCTCTCGTTTTTCCAGTTGAACGTTCGAAGGAATCGATAAATTAATTTGCATTTTTGCCTGAAGAGATTCGGTAAACAAGGAGAGTGGGTATTGGGATGGGATCCACAAATAAATGGGATCATACGTAACGTTATATATGAAAGTATGTATAAGGCCTAAAGAAGATTTTCCGATTGCGGTCACATTAATTTCCATCTGTTTTTCTTTTCCAATTCCTTTTTGGCTCATATTATGAAAACGAGAACACCAACACTTACTTAACGTTATTGATGTTTGTCATAAATATTCAATTATTATTGTTCAGCTTTCGCTTAATTTTATTATTTGCTACGTGAAATAATAAAGGCGGGTGGGGAAGTGAGTACTTAAAGTAATTACCAACGCATTGAGGCCCCTTTTCCGGTTGCGCTTAAATATGTAAGGTTTACAGTGTAGCACACAAGTAAAGCACTGAGGTTTATTTATTTCATGGTTGGGATTTGACATTCTTGTCATTTGGCATCAGTCAAAGATAGTTATGGACAAACTTGACAAACGTGGCACGGCAATAGAAATGGCAGAGGCTGATATTAATCCCAAAAGGCGACAAGCGCAAAGAGCGACTTCCGTCATGCAGACCCTCTGTGCTTGCTAGGCACAGTACGAAAAGTGCTTGTGACGGACACTTACACTGAAATACCGTTCTAAGAAAAACCAAAACACCATCCTTGTAACCCATGCACCACCATGTAAGAAGTTTGTGGTGTCGCACGCGAAGCCATATCTGGGACCAGATGGAAAGGAAGCAAAAGCAGTACTACACTGTGGTCGACTATGTATCTGGCGCTGATGACTATGTATGTACCTGGCATAACTATGAATGTACCTTTGTATTGTATTGTATTGGTAGGGAACTGTACATCATTGATCAGCAGCACGTGATCCCTGACGGACGATTGTACTTCGGCTTATCCGAGACAGTAGCAATGCCCCTTATGTGGTATGTACTGTCCGAACTCCGAAACTGCCAGTACTCCTTGCAGACCGCAACAGATCAGCAAGATTGAGCGTAGACAGATTCTTATACTTGGGGATTAAATTGCCCATGATAAAGTTTCTTATTTGTTCAAAAACAGGACAGTCGCACAGCCGCACTTTTTGCCTGCTTTGAAAATTAATAAAATATTTCGAAAATGGACACATTTTCTACAATACAAACGAAGGGCCGAAATGATAATATTACCAGAGAAATCCCACAGGGATTATTCTTGGGCCCAGGTCTGTGGAACATGATGTACGATGGAGTACTACGTATGTGAAATTCAAGAGGAGTGATCGTTGTAGCTAAAATCCTAGAAAAGGTGGCGCATGGCTTCGTTATTTAGTGGATCACAATACGGATGCCTTCTTCATTAGTGCCTGGACATACATACATGTATGTAAGTGAACACACTATCGAGTCAAAGGTTTACATAAAGTACCGACGGGCCATGGGTTCAACTTTTAGAAAGTCAAGCCCAATCGTGCGAGAACACAATATCCAAATATTGCAGGACCCTAGCAGCCAATAAGTGACAGTAAGTAAGTCTATCTTCATATATACCCGCTATGGGCACCGGCAACATCTAATATAAACTCGTACATGAGAAGAATAAACTCTGTGCAAAGAAGAGCGTCGCTCACAATGGTATCGGGGGATGCAATAAGTGGAGCGAATGCCAATCGAACTGGTTGTAATAGTAGCAACACCTTATAGAATGGCGAGAACTCTGAGAGAAGAGTAATTAGAGCAACTGCTAAAGTTTTAGCTACATACACATGTAGAGCATGGAGTCAGGCATAACTAGTAACACTGTCTATCAAGTATCCATAAAGGATTTCATCGCTCAACCGCACAAAAAAAAAGTCTGTTATTCATAGCGACAAGTACCATATGGATCGTTTAACCACCGCTCAACGTATTAAAATTGTTGTATCTTATTACAGTTTTTTTTTGTAACAGTGGGCGTTACAGTGGTTAGTGTGTTGGATCGCTGAACGGGAGGTTCGACGTTCGAATCCTAGAAAACATAAAAAAAAGTCAAAAAGCGTCCTTTGGATTTATGTGGCAACTGTAAAACAAATCCTCACATATTTGCATATTTATCGGTTGTTTGGTGGAATAATCCTACGTGTTTCTTTTGGAAAGAACGGCTTATCTTGCGGTCCACCTTAGGATGCTTAGCACTGTTATATGTAGACCTTTACTGATTCCCGATAATCTGAATCTTGTCAGAATATTTAGCTTGTGGCATCTTTTTTGGATGCAAGGCCACACTGAAAGCCAGGAAAACGAGATCCCCGACGAATTTATAAGACAATGAGCAGAGGAAGCTTTTTCAGGGTCCTAGGCAGCGTTTTTAAAATGTGACTAGTATATTGCCATCGATGTTTCTCGTGAAGATAATAATCAGTGGCATATTGTGGTGGCATTCTTCTATATCTTGGGACTGCATGCGAATAATTGGCTTCGCAATTATTTGCGCTGCTTGTGAGGAAGACAGTGATACAGCGGAACATTTCCTCTATTATTGTCCCTGGGGCTGACATGGTGAATACTACTCATCTAAGATTTTCGTTACTGCAACCCCTTCTCACAGTAAAAAAAAAACATTAAAGTAAGGGATCTACATGGTTAGAACAATGACCCAGCAGTTAAGTCACAGTAGATAATAGTAACCTCCAAAAAAACAATGTCTCTTTGCTCTGAGGAAAACAGAGCCAGGGATTGATTGCTTATATGGTAGAGAGGTAAGAAGCAGGTCTAGAAAGCGTTGTCCGTCAAGAATGCGCTTTATTCTGTCACTATTTGAGAGAAAGTTATTGAACTTAGTGGAGATCATGTTCAAGGATTTGCCTGCAAAGTGAACTTGTAGTAAAACCTTCTCCAACACCGATTTCAGTTGTGGGATTGCAGGAAAGAACACTAGTTAATAATTCCACATTAAGTTTTATCCTTGCAATTATTGTTTTTTTTTTTTTAAACGACATATTAATGTGCATATTTCTTCTCAATTCTACCAATGAAATAATTCTACTATTAAATTCACGTTTTGGTAATGCATACATTATTAAAAATTCGCAAAACCTTTAGGCGGAAACTGAAATGAGTTACTTCAACAATTAAAGGGGGATTTAAAAATGCCACAATGCGTGCACTTTGAGGTTTAATTCGATTGTAAGCGGATATCCGAACTGTAGCGGAAAGAATCGTGCAAATTTAAAAGGTCAGTAATTTTTTAATTTTAATTTCTATTTTTCATGTAAATAAACAGTTGAGTGCTATATGGTCCATAAAATTGCGGGTAATATCCGGGAAGCTGCGTTTTTATCATAAAATAGGAAACAATTAAACCAAATGGCCTTTCATGTGATTAAATATTTAATTTAATAAAGGAATTGTTTATAAAAACTCAGGAATAATAATCGCATGTTCACAGGGTGCTTTGCAAAAAATAAAGTTTTGCACTTGAATGGTAAATGGCTAAAAGAAAGGCATCTTCCGATAGATACTGGATCTTAAAATAACGAAAAGGGGCTACTGTAGCTGAATATCTTGCAGCTCTGTTAGTAAGACCTACTCCCACCCCATGTTCTATCATCTGAGAATTCATTGGGAAATTAAGAATGTACTGCACCAGAACAAGAGTTAAGTGAAGGTTGGTCTGTGTCTCAGCGAGTAGCAACCTTAAAAAACTCTTGCTGCTAAACGTAACAAACTGCCTCGAATACGAAAGAATGTCGATAAAAGCCTTCTGGAATGTGAAATTTCTCCTTCGTTCCTAAAGGAAGATCTTCATAACTCTAGATACCTCCAACTTGAAGGGGAATTCAGGTGGAATCGCGTTGAAATTATGGGACTAAGTGGTATAAGTTCGTGGAATATGGCTGAGCACCAATCTCCGATAGATAACACTGTCTTACTCTACTGTTGAAAATGGAACAGCAACCGCGCATGAAAGCCTTGTACCGTGGACTCATCCCAGTGACAGGTTATTGACATGTTGACTTCAAAGCAGAGTAAGGGAAAGTTCCCAGCATTCTGGGTTACGCACTCAAGACACTTCGGAGGAAGAAATGACACTCTCTATAGTCATGTAAGCGCTTTCCGCAATCTTACAATCCACAATGAGGATATCGTTATTTTAATGGGGGACTTAGATGAGAATTTACGCAACATAAGTAAGCCTTCGTACTTTAACAATGAATTTCATATATAATTTATGAATCATCTCGTTGAAGGAGCCAAAGCCATCGGTACTTCAATTCAGTTGAAAACAGCTGAATAGTGGAGAGTTGTAGCTGGAACAAAACGGTTCGTCAAAAAAAGCAGAAACACCACAATATTTGCATAGCTATCTGCAGCTATATGGAAACAGAACGAAAACGCATCTATTTCAACACTAGAGAAAGTAGAACTGGGGTTCCAGTACGGTGTTAAGAGAAAAGAAGTTCAACGTTACCTAAGGTGTGACAATCTTAACCCCATATACGTCCTTGCTCTGCAAGCTGGAGAATTCAGGGCCTACTCCATCATGAGAAGGATTAAATTAAAACGAAAAAAGTGCGAACAGTCTTTGGACTGTTCTCAGTCAGATTTTTTCCATTCCCGCCCTCGCACAAACCGACAAATCACTAAACCTTTTTCTCTTAACCTTTGAATATTTGAAGAGAGCATTCCACAAACAAGAAAAGAGCACCGATCCCAAGGACATATTAATTGCTTACATAAGGATGTTTTTCCACTTCAGATGTAATATCAATTTCTGGACCTTTACTGAGGAAGCGGTTGGGTCCAAAGTACAACCTAAGTGCTTACTTGAATCACTTTCCTCATCTCTGGTACATTACGCATAAAACTACTCCTTCTAATGCTAATGCCGGCTTGAGTATCCTTAATAAAAGTACCGGCAAAATATCAATATCGATAATTGAACAGCTTGCCTACATCAACAATTGAGAGCACTCGAAGGTACTACAATATGCTCTATCTTACAACCAACTACACCAATTGAACCCAGAACGACATCGAATAAAACTGCTACCTCCTGTGCATGTCAAATTACAATTTGTGAATTTGTCAGGGATTTCTCGGTGAATTTCCCACAATAAATACCCCCAACAAGTCGTTACCGACATGCTAAGAAGTAATTCAATAATCGTTACATATCCCCCCATGTATGGGTTGATCAAATATTTAATCGAAAATTTGTGTGTGTTTTCCCCTAACTAATGCCGATTGTCATTTTGTCGGTTTACCCATTAAAAGTTACTCAGTTGTCCACCCATAACTGAGAAAAGGTTATCCTTTCATACCGTTCCGTCCAAATGAACCCATTCGATGACGAAAACTGAAGCAAAAACTGCACACATTCATGTATCTTTCATGTGTACATCCATGAAATGTGTATTTTCTATTAAAGATATTTTTTCTTCCATATACGAGTATAATTTAAAAAAAACCAAATGGAACGGGATACGATTCTACACCAAGAAGGATACACATTCATGAAACATCCATTTCCGCCCCATCATCTACTATTTGCTGTTCCATTGGCGTCTTACCACCGAAGAAAATATTTTCCTTCATGTCAATAAGTTTTTCATTCCCTTCGTCGGTTATAATTTTTTCCCTTTTGCTCTGTGTTTTCTAGGAAATACTTGTACAGATTGAAAATTGGAAAATTCGAAAACAATTCAAGCGGATGACTTCAGATTGTGCAATCACGATAGAAAGAAAAAATTACGCGATTAATTTTAGTTCGAATACATTGTTACACTTATGTATGTACGTACTTCGAGGTATGTACACTGAAAAAAAAATTGGAAAAAAATGAGAGTTCATTATCTGGATTAATCTTTGTTCACTTCACTTAGGAACTTATTCATGCAGCTTCGGAGGGGATTAGGCAGGGATGAACGAAGAAAGAGGTAGACTTAAACCATTGTTTGTTGCCAGGTAAAGAATGAAAAGAGTGCTTCTATTTAACTTATCTACTAGCTTATGTGACGCTACAGTCCGGGGTGAACTTGGACCTTAACCAAAAGCCTGTCCAATTAGAACGGCCAGCCCCCAGTTGCGCTCAGTTGGTTGAAATCCCTTTCTACTTGCACGCGCAATCGTCTACTGTCTTGCCGGTCCAGGTAAAATGCGCAGTTTTTGAAAACCTTGATGTCACTGCAGGGCTTGAATAATTCTTCTTCTCCTCAAAAGACCGTCAACGACAACGGGAGCGAATACTTTACGAATAATTTTTTGTTCGAATTCACCCAAGATATATCCGTTCCGTAAAGTAAAATACGATTGGGATGTTCGTGTTACGGTCTTACACGAAGCCTAACTAAATTGCTTTCTCAGCTCGCAGAAAGAGCGATTTGTAAGAGTCATTCTTCGCTTAATTTCTCCGCTGATTTCATTGTAAGATTTAATAATGGAGCCAAGGAAGACAAAGTTTCATACTATCATGAAGTTATAGCTCTCATTACAGGTATGTATATACAGTATACTTTCCTTTGTTCTAGCTTACCGCTTTATTTATCTGCTCCTGTTCTTATACTCGCAAACGTGGCGGTTACAACAAGCTGAATATTGCTTATAATGTCAAGATCGTTGGAGTTTTTACTTTTTTTTTATAATTAATTAATTTGGTGGAGCAGTGAGTGTTCTCCACCGTCATCAGAATATACGGAATCGATTGACCGAGATGCTAAAACATATGCTTTTATGTGGCCGTCTCTATATGTATGTACATGCTGTCATAGACGGCTTTGAATCGATAAAGAGGTTTCGCGTATCGATTTGGACATTTTGGGATTTTTCCAGGATCTGCCAGAGTCTAAAATTTGGTAGATTGTTCTAGCCTGAGCAGTCTGCAGAAATAGTTTTCCATGCTCTCAGCACGGACTTTGACTCTAGCGTAGCTTTCTTATTCATCTCTTCAGGTTCCTTTCGGATTTTGTTGCCATTTGTTGCTATTTGAAAGATTCCCACATCCAGAATACACAAGGCATGCCTTACGTCGATTGCAACGCGGTCAACTTGGTTGACGGTTTGTTGATCGTAGGATCGCCGTGAGCTGTTTATAGCAATATATCGTTAGCAAAATCACGCAGCTTAGTTCTGTTTCCAGACGTTGCATGATGCAGGCTATGTTTACCGATCGTACTACCAAATATGTCGTTCTTTCTTATTCTCGCCTTAAAATCATCTACCACGATTGAACGTCATACTTAGGACATTACTCGTCAAGGAGCTTGTAGAAATAATATTTGTATCATATTTCGAATTTTTCGTAGCGTGAACGCATAAAAGTCTTATGTTGGCGAATATGGCATTGATAAAAATTGTAATAGGGCATTTACCCAAGCTCAAGCCTTTTTGTCTAAATGTGTGCGTATAACAAATCTGCACCTGAATGAGCGCTAATAAATGTTTCACGTTCTCATCCTCTTTGTTCCCGGGTCGTGATAATATGATGATGGCAGTACTGTAAGGAATGGGGCCACGGAAGATAGTTTTAGTTGGTAAAAACTCTGCATGCTATGTAACAAGCTCTTCAGTATCTTAAGAAGATTTCATCATCTTAATAAAGGGGAAGAATTCTATTTTTTTTTTGCTCCAAATGTCTACTTTGTTTAGTTTATTTAAAATCCTAACGAACAGCACAAGGCAGCCGGTACGGCCAGCGCACCCAAGTACTACGTATTTTTTTCTCTTTAAGGGCTAATAGTCGTTCTCCAATCATTTGCTATTCATTTACTAAACGTGTGAATCTTGAATTCTGAGAAGTCATAGAAACCTACATATGCACATACGCACATAAGGGTATAGGGGTGACTTGACCACTAAACTATAAAACGACTTAAAATAGACACTGTGGCATATAGTTCTTCGTTAAAGCATTCCTAATCTACCACTTTCAACGTTGCCTAGCTGCGGTTAAAGAATCAATTGCATCGTATGAATTATCCATTTGGCAGATACTCGTACCCTTCTCTCGAAAGCTCAGAGCCATTAAGACTCCATAATCCACGACCACCATCAAAACTGTGTGACCAACCACATTGTCTAAACGATTTCTGCGGTTTACATGGTCGACAAGTTTCACGATTATTTGCTATGCAAATAAACGACCACGCAACGGATGGTAACAGATTGATGATGCTTGCCCACAATTGACGTAAAGGCTACTCAGATAATTGAAATTGACAGTACATATGACGAAAAATTGAAGTAAAATTTAGAAATTTCTTACCATAAACAAACAGCAACCAGCCAAAACGGACCTTCGGGGGGAGTAGGACCACCGGAAGCCGATCTATCGCCTGTAATTGTACATCCCATAGCCCAATGGTGTACTGCCCATGGCACGTTCGGTTGCCTTTTCGATGCTGGCGTGAACGCACCGATAGCAGCACACATAGGCCAAACATCACTTGAACAGTATGCGACGAAAAGCTCGCCGAAAGTCTTTGTTAAATATAGTATAGATGGCAGGATTTAGGGCCGAGTTCATGTAGCCCAGCCAGAATGCAATGGCAAACGCTGAGTCCGGTATCGTACAGTGTCGTTTGCAGGCCGGCATCAGGATGTAAAGGAAGAAGAATGGCAGCCAACAAGCGATGAAGCTGCCCATAATCAGTCCCAGTATAAGAGTTGCACGTTTCTCCTTTTTCCGGGCTATTCGACGTTTTTCCTTTTCGGGATCACGTGGCTTCTGCACCTTTGGTATGGCCGGTTCTAGTTCGGCCGTTTCGGAGGGTTTATTGACTTTTACAGCCGCTGTTTTCGCTTCGTTGCGTCGCTGATTCTTACGACCGAATATCGGCTGACATAAACGGAACTTAAGGGGTTTTACAACCGCACATCGGCTTACCACTCCCGAGTCGGAGCTTGACGGGTCAAATTCGCTGACCATATCGGTGTCGATGCCAACTGAGAGCGCTCTACAGCGACCCGCTATCACTGGTGAAACTTTGAGTTCATTGCATGAGGACGATGATGGGCCATTGTTGTTCAATGCCACTGTCCCCACTTTTGTTGAATTGGACGTGGCTGTTGCTGATGACGGTGGCAGGGACGCACTCAACTGATTGAATGCATTGTGCGTCGTGGCTATTGTGCTGACTTTAAGGGTTTCTTTACCATTGGCATTGATCCCACTGTCAGTGCCATTCAAGTATGGCTCCGGTGGCTGGTGTGTTTCCACTTCGGCTGCCTCACTTGTCGATATATCTGAGGCTAGATCACACGTCACTGTTGGGATGGACATTATAGCATTCGGCTGCGTTTCGATTGTTGCTATTTGCCGTTGGCTATTGTTATTCGCTGAAGAGGTACCAGGCACACTTGGCATCGGAATTGTTCCCTTATTGGTGGATGTCGTGAAACTAGTCACCTGAAAAGAAAAACCGAAATAAATTGGTTATTACTCTTTGTCGTATAATCAGAGTCACAGCAATGTAGGGGCAAAAGGGAGCATTGTATCCTTGACGTTCAAAAATAAAATTTACAATTTGCAATGGAGAAGCAAGCTTAAGCAGGCCATAATGCGATGGACATCATCGCTATCTAAGTGCGATGCGATGAATCAGGCAAGAGACGGGATTGTTTTAGGGAACAAAAACAACTCTCCTTTGGTTGCGGATTCATCATCAATGACAATCTTGGGCAAAACTGATGACAAAGTGGCAAAATCTGCTTACAAGGGTATTTACACCCGTGGTCCGACAGAAGATAAAAATTACTAATATAGTTAACACTAGCTCTTCGACAAGACATGCGAGCATTGCAGTAGATACGACACTAAGATATTCTTCGGTGATTTTAGTATATCCTTGCTAGTAATATCGGAAACTACAGCCCACATACTAACACAGCGGAGAAGGGACTTAGGTTTATCGTTTCTGAGACGGAAAAAAATATCATCGTATCATCATATCAACATTCACAAGGGGACCTAGGAATGGACGATCTACGGATTAACTCGTAGCCCATTAAATTGACCACATTGCGATCTTTAGTGATCTGGGTGCCCAGACGTTCCAACAAGATAATATAGATTCGGATCACAATCTAGTTGTGGTACACTGTCAAGAAGTTACATTTCAAAGGACTATAATAGTGTAGGAAACTATTCAATAATGCCAAAAGTACGAGAGACGAGCTAGACTGGGACTTGTACAAGGCAACCCTAAACATACATATACAAAAAAGAATTAAGAAAAGTCAAACGAACTTCTTGGAGGCTCTTCTGTGGTAAAATAGAAGAAGTTTCTGAGGCATCTAGGCTAAGGAAAATTCTCTCTTCAAATCCAATTACACCCAGTTATCTTTAAAAAACGGATGAAAATTGGACTACTTCCAGCGAGGATTCGCTAAAATTACTGATTGACACCCATTTCCCAGGCAGTTCCCAAGTTGTTAACAATATAGTTTCCAGCAGACCATTTCCACAAATAACCAACTCCTCAAACTTGATTATGTACACTGAGCGAACTCCACTGGGCACTACACCGCTTCAAACCATACAAATCCGCGGAACCAGACGGCATAATACCTGCCGAGTTGCAGAAGTCATCGGTCATAATTATGCCGGGGCTGTAGATAATTTTGAAAAGTTGTCTGGACCTGGTTTACATTCCAAAGTTAAAGTTGTCTACATACCCAAAGCGGGTAAATGCTCTCATACAGATCCAAAAGATTTCAGACCTATCAGTATATCATCATTCCTCTTAAAAACGACTGATTGATATCCATTTACGCAACAGTATTGATAAGAAGCTACTGTCAGCGGCCCAACATGCGTATTGCAAAGGCAAATCAGTGGAGACAGCATTACACTTACTGGTACGCAAAATTGATTATTCCCTGTTCCACAAGGAGTATACAATGGTTGCCTTCCTGGATATAGAAGGCGCTTTCATCAACGTCAATACATCAGCGATAGCAGATGCACTATCAGACCTGAAAGTTGACAGCTCACTTTGCGAATTGATTAATCTACTGCTCAATGGTCGGATTATCAACTCCAAGCTGGGTGGGACGTCTATCAGAAGATCTGTTAGTAGAGGCACTCCGCAAGGAGGTGTTCTATCTTCGCTTCTGTGGAATTTGGTGGTCAATGAGCTATTGATAATCATGGAAGGCAAGGGATGCACGGCGATCGCTTATGCAGATAATGTTGCTTTGGCCGTCTCCCGAAAGCACCTAAATACTCTGAAGGAACTCCTACAAAACGCTCTAAATAAGCGCACTAGATGGGCAGTTCGGTGTAATTTGGGTGTACACCCCCACGAAACCGAACTAGTACTCTTCTCATGGAAATATAAAATTCCACTAGTCGACCCACCCTCTCTTAATGGAACTAGCTTAACTTTCTCTGATAAAGCAAAATATTTGGGTCTTATCCTGGATAGGAAGCTAAGTTGGAAACCTAATATTCAAGAAAGAGTAAAGATAGCTTCAGTTGCACATTTCTCTTGCAAGAAAGCCATTGGGAATAAATGGGGATTACAACCTCGAATTACTCACTGGCTCTACACCTCGATCATTAGACCGATACTCACATACGGGGTGATTGTCTGGTGGACAGCTTTAGGAAAAGCCATAAATCGCGATTATGTAAGCAAGGTCCAACGTACAGCTTGTCTGTGCATAAGCGGAGCACTTCGTTCAACTCCCTCTGCGACACTGGACATTATATTCCATCTAATACCCCTCGATATATTTAGCAAGCAAATGGCAGCGATTGCAGCCATTCGCCTTGAAGCTACCCAACAGTGGTCAAGATAAGAATTCGGCCACGCCTCTATTCTGAATAAATTCAAAATCTCTCCCGAAAACACGGACTACACCATCCCACGTCTAAATTTTGAGAAGAACTTCCTTGTCACCATCCCTTCCAGATCACGCAGGGAGAACGACGCATTTATAGAAGATGAATCAATTCACTTCTACACTGACGGGTCAAAAACCAAAGACGGAGTTGGTGCAGGTGTTTTCTCTGATAAGCTTAACCTTAAGCTCTCCTTCCGTCTTCAAAATCATTGTAGCGTGTTTCAGGCGGAAATAATGGCGATCAAAGAAGCCCTATCTTGGCTTAAGAAAAACGTGATATCTGCTAGAGATATCCGCGTCTTTTCAGACAGCCAGGCAGCAATCAAATCCTTGGAATCGACCTCCATAAACTCTTTAGTAGCTCTAGTTCGTCTCTTGTGGAGATGGCTGAGCAGTTCAATATTCACCTGTGTTGGGTGCCGGCGCATAGAGACATTCCAGGGAATTGTAAGACCGATGAACTCGCCAAAGAAGGAACAACTATACCCATCTTGCCGGACAATGGCACCTTAGGTATTCCAGTCGCTACTCGCAAACTTTAACTTAAGCTGGATGCTATCGAGAGTACAAATCTTAGGTGGACAAGTGGATCAACATGTCTAGCGACAAAACAGATTTGGCCAAAGCTGGATCTAAAACGCTCTAAGAATTTGATTTCTCTCAATACATTGCATAACGGCACCACAATAGGTGTCATAACTGGACACTGTCTAATAGGCAAGCACGCTACAAGGCTGGGCCTATTTGCGAACGATTTTTGTAGAAGCTGCATGGATGTAGAAGAGGAGGAAACTATTCCTCACCTTCCTTGTTTCTGCCCAGCTCTCTCCCGTTGAAGGAAACTCCACTTAGGAGCTCCCTATTATAACGATATAGGCGACCTGATGAATATTGACAATAAGAGCCTCCTACGCTTCATAAGAAGCTCTAATTGGTTTTAAAACGAGTAGATAGAGAGAAACTTTCTCCCATGATCCACGTGGTATCACAACGGACCTATCATTAGTCTAAGTGTGTTGGCGACACCTAGCTGGCAGCCGCTTCAACCTAACCTCAACCATAGGTAAGGTTGAATAGTAACAGGCCACCAGAATCTTTGCCAAGCGAATATCTCGTAACAAACACTAACGCTCCGGCACGCCGAGTTTTCGGCGTCATTCGCTAAGCATGATGCGATAAAACAAACACGTTGTCCTCGGTAGCACTCTGTGACCTCAATCAATTTGGCGTGCGAGACTTAGGCGGACACGGTAGGTAGGGTTCGATTGCATCAGCCACTCCGTCTAGATAACACGAACTGCATAATACTACCAAGAGTTCGATTGAATCAATCACTCTAATACTCCTATGCACCTCACTACGGCACCCTCGGCACAAGGGTTCAACTGAATCATTTACCCTACCTAGCCAATTACCAATTGTATAACGGTACAAAGGGTTCACTTGAATCAGTTACCTACAATACTAGTTTGCACCCCCCACCTTCCTGGTCCACCTTAACAATCAGGGTTGATTGAGTCAGTCACCCTACCTAGCCACTTCAGGCACAATCAAATCTCAACCACAACTCCTCCTGAGACAAGCATAAGTTTCCCCGAGTACCCGGTGACTTTTTTTTTTTTGTTTTTTTTTTTTTATAATTCGCGCGCGCCAAAGGGGGTATGAATAGCCTTATGCTGAATTCTCAGGGCACGGGCGTTTGGAAAAAGGGGAAAGAGGAACAGAGGTCTACGAAATACTTGGTATCAAAATGGACTTTCTTTATCAACAAGTCATCGGCTCAGCTTACGGCACAAAATTTGATGTTGGCAGCAGAATAGAAAAAGCAACGCTTGTGGTCAGTATGCTCTTCAGGGTCTGAAAAAGCAAGGCATACGGTACTAAGACGAAACTCTGACTGTTTCGCTCTAACGCCAGTATTTCATATGGATGTGATACTTGGAATTAGATATCTTAAGACAACGCTTACGTGGCGCTCATATCAGTAAATCCTGATTGCTGGCTTTCAAATTTGAAGGACAAAATGATTCGTTTTTGCTCCTCACAAAAATTGGTACAACTACGGTCATGTATGCGAGCGCATAAAATGTTTTCGCTATGCAAAGTACTTTTAATGAATCTAGTGGAATTATTATATATTGGTTCGTATCGTATTCGACGTTATACTATGCTTAAAACCACTCTCTTTGTACTTTAAAGTTAAAGAATCTCTTTAAGCTTCATTTACATTGAAGCGCTGGTATCGTATCCTTGCTTTTACTATTTCCATCAAAGAAAACGGATCGATGAAAAAATGGAAGGAAAGAAAGCAGTGCGTCATCAACGACAGCATCAACTGAAATGAAATCACAGGAAAGCATAGCTCCTTTCATAGTCCTCTTTAGCTATTGCAGCATCATCATCATCGTTACAATGCCTGCACATGCACATAACCCTCCTGTATACATACGCTCTTCTCTAAGGAGTAGTGGATACCGCCTTGTTCGTCTGCTTGCTGTCAGTAGCAGTGGTGGGGGCTCCATCATTCACTCGCTCACTCATCCTTGTCGACTTTTGGCCATGAAGTGTTTGAAAGCCGATTAAATTACATCCAAAATCGTCTGAGCTAAGAGTATCTCATGGATTAAATGAAATTTTTCGGAGGAACTGAATAAATTTTAAATATTTCCGTTCAAGATAAATTTCTCCGCAGAGTTGTGAATCCTGCAGATGGATAGGGGAGGAGTAGGCGAAATGAAGTATATATTAAAAGTGCACTTCACATTTGGCACATAATAAAGTTAATTTTGGAAGAACTTGGAATTTTTCTTTTTACTGGAATGTATCGCTTGGTTTGCTGGAGGGAAACTTTTAGACTTTATAAATTTAATTTAATTCTTGGTCCTGGTCCTGAGAATTGTCTGTTGCGTTGTATCTGGAGAAAGAATATTTTTTAATTTTTTTTGTACACATCACTTGGGGCGTAAATGTTTGTGGCGTCGCAATTCACTTTTAATGTTCAAAAATCCGCTTTAGTTTAAATGGAACGTTCTGCTGATTCAATTAGAAGTGAAATTGCGATTTGTTTTTTCATCCTCAGGGAAGCTTAAAAATTGTTTGTTGTTTATTTCTTTTTTGGTAGAGGTTGCTGCTATTTGCTGATGCACTCAAATTCAATAAGACACTTTATTTTTTAAGTTTTTTTTTCCCCGAGAGAAAACTAGTCGTCGATGGCACTACAAATCGCAGACTCAAGCAAATGCAGCGATGGTTGGGGTTCTGGGAAAATTAAGCGTTTTCGTGCAAGTTTATTTGTCTGGACTCCAATGCGATTTGGCATTCCGACAGCACGCAATGAATTTGGTCCTTCGACCAGAGTCATAGAGATTTTGTGTTCATATACATACATGCTAATTTTGGAGTGGTAAATGGCTTGAGTGCATCTTGGTTATTCCTATTCACCTTTTCCTCATAAGAAAACACATGGCCACTAGGATTGGGTGGATCTTCGCTTGGAAGACAGACCTGACGGGGAATGGAGTCTATTATTCTCGCTCTTTAAGAAGACACCAGCACCGGACCTGTTGCTATGATTACAATTCCATTCTTTCTCCGGCTCAGAATCTGGTCGAAGCAATTCCAGCAACAGAGGAATATTGACTGTGAAGTTGTGTCTCAATTAGATTGCTGGTGTCATTATATAAAAGCGCATAACCATTAGACTGGGGCTTAAGATCTTTCTCGCTTAAGGTCATGGAATAGTTTTTGTAACTATAATAATTTAGAAGTTATACAATTTAAAGTGATTGTACCTCCAAATCGGAGGTGTCCCACTTTGACGGGCTGTAACTCGAACTGGGGTGAAAATAGACCCCCCCCTCCCTGCCGTACAATTTTTTGTTCGCCTGATCTTCAGGAAGCTCCAATTAAAGGATTATACCTCTTAACTGGGACACCCTGTATGCAAATATACCTATATTAAAACAAATTCGAAGATAAAACTTTTAAGTGACTGAATACTTAGTTACTTACTTAGGTGGCGTTACAGTTCGGGGTGAACCTGGGCCTCAACCAACAAGCCTCTCCAGTTAGTCTGGTCCTTGGCTAACTGCCTCCAGTTACGCACTCCAAGTTGGTTTTGGTCGCATTCTCCTTATGCGTGCTACCTTAGGCATGGTCGAATTCGAATTCTGAGGGTCAGAGCATTGGTGTCCATTCGCTCTACATTTCCTAGCCATCTGACGCGACTTATGCGCAGTTTTTGTCGATGTGGCTGTATAGCAAGTAAATTTCGTCGTTGAATCTTCTCCTCCAAAGTCCGTCAACGCATCCGAGACTGAATATCTTACGAAGAATTTTCCTCCCGAAACGACCGAGGCTATCATCCACTTTCGATAGAGTCGATGCTTCAGCGCCATAAAGCAGGACTTGGACTGTTTAAGTTCTTGTACAGAGTCTCCTTAGTTGTTCGACATAGGGCCTTACTACTCAATTGCCTTCTCAGCCCAAAGAAACAGCGATAGGCAAGAGTTATTGGATTTCTTCCGTTTTTTCCAGGATCTGCCGGAGTGTGAAAATTTGATCGATTGTGGACTTTCCTGGCCTGATAGGGGCCGATCAGGTTGTTGATGAAGGGTTTCAGGCGTTCACGCAAGACGCCAGATAAGATCTTATGCGCGATGTTAAGGAGACTGATGCCTCTGTTATTGGAGCAGTTGAGGGGGTCTCCTTTGTGGGTTGGGCAAACGATGCTGAGATTCTATTCATCAGGCATACACTCGTCTGACCAACTCTCGGATATATGTTGGTGTATGGTCTCCCAAGTTGCTTTGTTGGATTGAAGCTTAGATATTGCTATGCTCACGTTATTTTGGTCAGGTGGACGGAAGTTTTGGCTATCATTGTCTATGTTGAATGGTAAAACTTCCGCACATTACTCCTAGGGTATAATCTCTCAATATCATAGCCTTTTTTCTTTTTTTGTAGAAGCCGATATTCTTCCCGTCACTTTTGCTCGTAGAAGTCACGAACTGCCATCGTCCTTCTTTGTAGCGCCTCTTTGTATATCCCTTTCATATCCATATGCATATTCTTCATTCTTCAAGACCGGGGTTTCTTGAGTGTGGTTAGGTGAAACCCAGCACATCAGTTGCGGCGGTCCTGATGACATACTGGCAGCGTTGACACCGGTCTTCAGCACTTGATACTGGCGACATAGAAGTAATTGAAAGATTTCAGTATAAGAGTTCGGCGAAGATTCTGGCGGTGTCTTGTGATTGCAGCATTTCGACGTTGTATTTTCTCACAGTAATTATTCTTTTTTTTAGCGCTTGAGATATCTGCCTTCGTACCTTGAATGCCCATTTCAGTCTTGAAAGTTCTCTACTTGCTTGTGCTCAACGTGATATATTCGATTGAATGCACCTTGATCTGGAGACGTGTTCTTTCTGTGTTGTGCCGCAATGACCATCAACTTAAGTCCCTTCTTGGATGCGTTGTCGTGTAGGTTCTGTAGGTTCCGATTTTCACCCGAATAAACATCACAATTTTGCATCCTTCTCTTGCAGAACTCATTCGATCGCACTTCCAACAAGGAAGAGATGTCTGCTTTGTAGAGAATTAGGGCCTGGCCAAGCTATTGTTCTGCTCTATGTACAATCCGAGGGTCACTGTCTAATTTTTCGCAAACTGTGACATCAATCCTATCCTTGTTCCTCGATTTCCCCTTCGTAATGGATTGAGATCTTCGGTATGACGTGGGGTTTCAAGATCCTATCGAAAAATGTTATCATGCATCGTCATTATCTCGTTCTATGGATAACCTGTCAGGACTTCTGAGACGCATTAAGTCGGATCACACAAACAAGAGATGAAATTCAGCCTGTTGCGCTTATGCTGAACTTTTTTCCTTCAGCTCCAAGCATGTAGTCGGAGTCCGTATCGTTTTTTTCACTACAAAATTTATTCAAGGGGAAGTGATGATGATTTTTGGTATGAAATGTCATAATTCTTCCCTCCTTCCATGATTTCATCAACATCCTTATTCTTATACTTTCAAAACTACCCTATTTTCAAGCTTCAAATTAACCTATTTTTCATCTCCAAGCAAATAAATTAATGAAACTGTAATATACAACTCGGTTTTCTTAATGACTTCTCCACGAGCCCCAAGAATAGAATTTCGGTAAACACATCTTCACAGTTGAACTAGTGTCTGACAGAAAAGCAGTCTAAAAAACTGACTAACGGAGAGGCGGTCAGAATCATAAGACCCACTGCAGATTGATCAGCATACTCAGTTCGAACACAATACGTTTCTCTTAAAACGATAAAATCAAGAAGCTATTGGAAACAATATCTTCCTCATCTTCAAAATCCAGCTTCATTGTCCCCATTAATAAAACTCTGAAACTCATAAAAATGCAAATATCCTCTCGGCAGTCAGTCTTTTCCACTCTCACTTATTCACTTATTGGAGAAACCTTCTTCTTCAATCACTCTGCGATTAAATACGAAACAAAAAAGGAAAAAAGTGGGACCGTAAAAAAAAAACGAATAAAAACAAGGAAGCGGAAAGCCAAAATCAATAAAAATCCCACCATCTGCTACTCCTTATTCCATAACTAAGTCTTTAATAATGATCGAATCCACAACTATCCGTATTCAACCCACATGGCCATGACCAACATTGGAGTTAGCATCGTTCGTTAAGTTAATGAACTATACCACATACATATGCAATTTGAAGCGTATTAATATAATTTAATGTAGTGTTGGCTTAAAGATCCTTTTCAAGGAAAAATACGTGAATGTTGCTTTGCAAAGCATTCATAACTTTTACTCTTTGAGTGGATGTGGTTGGTAGGCATTTCATCTTATTGTACCCCTGGTGCGCCACTTTCCACTTCACGAGTGACACATAAGTATCATAAGGATCCGAAATACAAAAGCGCGAGACTAATGCCAAAACTAAGGATATTCGTATCTGATTCAGGCCCGAAGCGAAAGGGGGACGGGGAAATATTTTGTTTGATATGTGATATCCTTGGTAGGATGAACGCCGGAGTTGAAGAGAATAAAAGGCAAAACAACAATAAATTTGGCATACGAATCCCTAGAGTGGGGGACACTCGTAGCGCATATGTGTATGTTCATCGAAAAATCCTTTGTGTACATTAAGTCCTGTGTATTAATGTGTAGCAGTTACTACTAGGGGACAAGGTTTTAGTTGTTTATCAAGTTCGATGGAAACTAAATAGGCGGTGAAATAGGGAGTAAAAACATAGGTTGTCGCCTTCCAATATAGTACATACTCGTATGTGTACGAGTACATGTATGAACGATTGTATTCGTAAGAATTAGTTGTGTGGGATTCTAAGTCAAAATGAATGCAGCAGAAATATATTTTTACACCGTAAACGTTAGAGTTATAGATAGCTTCAAGCCTTTACTGTGCAGTGCTGCACTATTCTTCAAAACTCTTAATCTATAAGTGGTAACGTGAGTTGAGTCTGTTAAGGGCAAATAGTTATCCTCGTAGATCGAATTTTTCAGTATTCCTACCGATACCACTTTTTCTTACAAAATATTAAATAACGTCTGTAGTTATTCTTAAGATCTGCAGTCCTCTGAAAATGTTCGCAATGCGACATCGAGCTAAAAATCCATTAACCTCAAACATATAATGCAAGTTTGCGGGAAGAAGTTTTTCCATAACAATGGGAGGCGTAAAGACTGTTTTTTTTTTTAACAAAATTAGAGAGTATATGTACTGGTGGACTTATGAGAATCTTATGAAAAATCTACACATTTACTGTTGCCATACAAAAATAGGAGTAGTGATCTGAAGCTAGCCATCCAAAGAAGCAAGAAGAACATCTTCGAGCAAACCTGCGAGAATGCAGACGTAAATCCTTAAACACAGAACCATGTTATGAGTTTTTTCCAGATTAATGAAAAACAACCCTTCGTGCGGCTACCTAAAAGAAACATACCACTAGTTGAGCAATCGTCATGCCGTCGCATATGCCTGTTAGACACAATGGGTAAAATAGCTAGAGGGCTCTAAAACCAACAGTATGGATTTAGAAAAACTCATTCTGCAGTAGGTGGCCACCGCAGGTGAATGAGGTATTTTGAGAAAAGGCTTCTACTCTTTGACAAAAAAGGTGGAGTAAGGTACATGCATTCTATGGAACATTATGTATGATGGGGCTCTGAAACTTGGAATTCCAAACGGTATCGCAATTTTAGTGGCGGTGAACGCAATAACGGACATCTCCAACGAATTTTTCCAAAAAGCGAGACTTTAGACAACATCTGTTGGGCTAGAGCTTCCAGAATAAATAACAGAAGTGGTACTAGTTGATAGCCGCCAGAAGTGAAATACAATTACCATCAGGGCAGCCGAGCAAAGAATAACATCAAAACCGGTGAGCAGATACTTAGGTATTATGATCGACACTACATTCTCTTGCAAGGAATACATAGAAAGATAGTGGGAAAAATCTCTTCGGATGAGTGCAGCCTTATCCAGAAAATTCTCAATTTGGGTGAACCCAGACAACAGAAGAATAATGGCGGTGCAATCCATAATAATGCATGCGGCACCAACTTGGACCAAAGCAATGCTAACTAAGTCTTACGCCAGCAAGATTAATTCTGTAACAAATATGCGTGCTCAGGTTGTGCGAGAAACACGAACTCATGAGAAAACTATAGCGGTAAAACAGGGGCCAGAAAAAATCCTCAAGATACTCATTTGGCACAATAAACTCACACAGACAACTTCTCTCTCAACACGTCCTCATCCGATTGGAGGCCAAAACCATCTCAACTAACGACTTCTCCACCGACTCTTCACATGCCGTATACATCACCAAGTGGCCAAATACCTTCACTGTAGTTGAATCCCCAGCCGATTCAAATGGCACATTCGCCAGGTCCCAACAATGTCATACTGAGTCAGACGGGTGGCAGTCCATGTACTGCCATGTCGTCCGCAACATCTAATTGGCCCGGATCTGGAACACCTGCCCAGAGTCTAGGACACAAATCACAGTCGACGGTGTCTCGAACTCATCTACCCATAGTATTGTCGAATCGATCATGGACCGTGCTGTGTTAACTCTGCTAACCGAAGAAGCTCTGGAAACACTGTGCCGACCAAGTCCACACCAAAACAAAGAAATTGGTGGTCTAGACGTATGCCCAATAGTGATGTTCTTGGGTTGCGTTTACATACGCAGGCAGCTACAGTAGAAGATTCAAGCTGAGGAGTACCTAACCATTTTGGATTCAAATGCACCAGGTGTGGTTCTCTTTCAAGTGAGCGTTCTCCAATGTTAGATTGTTGCTTTTGAAAGTCCCACCAATTCCTGTACCACAATCACCCGATGGTAATCCAACGATCAATTGGAATCTCGATGATATAAGTTATCGAATAATTCTTTGAGACGCGTATAGCTGCTAGACCATACAGACCAAATGCCTTTAAAGACTTCCTTCGCGCTCTCAACTGTACCATTCAAATGTTCAAGGATGCCTGAAGTAGCTCGGGGTAACTTAAAGTGAACTGTCCTGTTGCGCACGAGAGTACCACCACCCGCACCACTTACTGTTTTCATTAGAACCCCCGGTGTACTTATTTGCGCGCTAATACGCATTTCCTACTCAGGAATGGACCATAGCAACAGTTCATCATTGGTATTTCCAATAATATATGACCTGAACCATGTAGTGAGAGATCTGCTGACGTTAGTGATGCGCCTCCGCCTAATATACAGATGCCTGGTGCTCAGACAATTGCACTATCTCCGGTACAGGTCGGTTGGTCCATCACCACAGGGCCATCCGATGGGCCCAAATCAAGAACTAATAATAATTAATGCAAACATGGAGCGCTTGGCTGTAATGTACACGCCATTGGCAGTCTGCACGCAATAGCCGATGAGCTTTCTGTGGATACATATATCTTCATTTCTATTACCGAAATTCGCTGTTTACTTCAGAAATGTTGAAGTCACGATGACATGCATAACAAGCCATTTGTAAAAATGAGAGCATATTTCATTAAGACAGCCAAGGGTCGTATATTTTGTCCGATAAACCTTAAGATAACGCACTTCTGCCCATAGTTTGAAATGGGGTCCACATTGACCTCACACCTATAGTAACTTTTTCTTTAATCAACTGTGTCCCCCACTCTAATTCAAGAATTTAATTAGGTCCAAGTGACAGTGACTTTATCTCACTGTTAAAAAAGTGAACTTTTTTAGCTTTTTTGATTGAATTTCGGATAGAATTTCTTCTCTCTCCGAAGGACATTAATAAAGATTGCATTATTCACACACAGGAATAGTGTCATGAAATATAATCCAATTCGTTAACCAATACTACCACTGTTGTCCTGAGAATTCCCATAATCTCACTCTAATGCAATCCATTTTCGTAGCGTCTGAGTTCAGTTCAAGATACTCTCTACCCTAGATGGGAGCTTGCCTCAAATGCACATTGGTGCAATTTTCGCAAGATTGCGGAAGTATCGAGGAACGACGTCGAACCAATTTATGGATTGAATTTTGCTTTTTTATGGTATCATGGTGGATGCGGTTATTGAGTTAACTGGTAGTGGATTTAATTTATGTGCTGTACGAAACGTAGGGTGTCGCCACCAAAAAAGAGTTCAGTACGGACCTCGGGTGTGAGAGGTTGATTGGTTGAGTGAATTTCGCCTCCCTACTCATTTGGTTTTGAATTTTGCTCTTTTTGTACGAGTCGAGGCCCGAATCAGAATTGGGTATTCAATTGGAAATGAATTGAATGCTGCGCTGACAACATTCTGCAGCGAGGTAGTATGCCACTCTTGTGGAATATTTTATTTTTTTCAGCCTTGGCGCAGTAGGTACTTTGTAATTGGTCTGTCGGGATTCCATGAGATAATAATTAAACGATGGGTAACGAGCCAAGTCTTTTTTGAACGAACCCATACCAAAGAGAACTTATGGTTTTACCGTATCATTCACCGCTTTCGTTAATTTTCTAGGTAGTCGTGTCACCAAAGTCAAATGTTTTACAAGACACTGCAATAGATTTCGCAAATCATATGGAACACGATCTCCGTGAAGTAAACTGTCAACTGAGACCAAGCGCTAAACTGAGCAGCTCACCTGTCAGTACAGAACAAGCCCGAAGAATTGCTTCGAACAGTGGTAGATTGTTGAGAGGAAAGGAGATATCCCTATTCAAGATTTAGTAGGAATCTGAAATCAGAACCGCCCTATCCCAAAGCAAATGTGAAGAGCCGCCGTTACCTAACACTTCCACTAAAGAGCAACCAGGCAGTTTAGTCGACCAAAGAACAACGGGTTCAATTGGGGATACGACAGCGCTCGATGAGTATACACTCACTAAAAAACAATACAGGAAAAAAGGAGTAGTATGTACATCTGACTGAGGGATATCGATCTGCTCCTCATTTCATTCGAAACGTTCTGCATTTCATCTTAACCGATCTGTGGCAAGTTGCGCAAGACGGCCCACTCAAACATAAGTCCAAGGTAACTGCTGGCCCTGACAATCTGTTTTCCGGGTTATTGAAAGCAGCAGGAAATGATATGATACAGAGCCCCAACTCATTTAAAAAATCTGATCAGGTGAGGGTATCCTTGATGAGTGGAATCTCAGCATCGCTTGCCCGATCTACAAGAAAGGAACCTTCCTCAACTACGCCAGTTACAGAGGCATTAGGTTCTTTAGCATCACTTATAAAATCGTATCTCCCATGTTTTGTGAACGCCAGATCAGAAAAGTTTACAATTGACCAAATTTTCGAACACTTATCTCCTTTCATGATAAAATGCTTAAAGGTAGCACCGCGAGGAATTGAGATGCAAAGGAGGTCCTTTTAGTAGGTAAAAAGTTTACACGCTGTGAAATCATTCAACTCCAAAATATGGGCAAAAAACTTTCCAATTAGACATTTAATTTGAATTGGTGGTGTCTATGATTCCTACACACATTCTGAAGCGGCATAAATACATATGTATGTACGAACTTCTTGCCAAATTCGGTATTTTGTGGCTAGTACTACATACATACGTACATATATGTAATTCATATTGACTCTTAGATACGAGTACATATGCGTGTACTTCGTGCTAACTACACTTTGGCCTAAAAGCTGCAGTTAAATACATATTTAAAATCCTTTAAACATTTTTCCTATGAATTCTTTTAACTTTGTCAAAGGACTAAGGCAAAGAATACCAACCCTTGCAAAAAAGCTATCATAGTCTTATGAAGCGGAAGCACTATCTGTGCATCTAGAGGTATGTATACATATAATGTGACAAGAAATTTCAACTCCGATGACTGCCCTCAGAAAATGAGTGATACCTAAAGAGGATTTCTAACACCACCATTATTAATGTGGCATATCTCTTACGTTACGATTCATCGTCTCCATTAATTCAAGCTCATCTGTAGCAATCCTATTAAGGTGTTTATTTTAAAACAAACCTTTTCCCAAATGTACTCTCACGAGCCCGCATGATTTTCTGCAGCATAGTACTCCCTTATCACTCTATTCACGGTATTACACACTTAAACCCATATCCTTGCAACAAAAACGAGAAACCCTTTATTTATTCATTTCTCTGTAATTCAAACCCCCTTTTGGTTCGCATAAAAACCACAGGTATTGACCCCATACTCTTAGTGGCAATTGTTAGTTCGTTTTAAGGCTTTTACGATATGATCGTACCCGTATCTGACATTCGAAGGAATTCAATTATTTATTTTGTGGATAACTCCGGTAGCAACTGATGTACACGAATTGTTATGGGTCACCTCACAATCCTGTATTCCTACAACAGAATGCACTATCCTTACCCGGAGGAACGTTTGTAACACCATACCCGATGGTTGTTACATCTCAAGATGTATCTGGTATGTGTTTGGATTTTTTTTTTTTTTTTTTTTTTTTTTTCTTTTGGGAAGCTTTGATGGTGGAAGGTGAAGGTATTCCGTGGTCGATTCAAGACCGTAGGGAAAGAAATGAAATGAATAATTGAATCTGTTTGGTTTTTCCTTTTTGGGAGACAATGGACATAATACAAACCTACATATACTCATACGTACACACGTATGACCTACTAGAATGGAGTTTCTATTTGATGAGATTCCGATTCTGATGTACAAATCGAACGAAATGCAGTAGTTTCCATTTCTGATGAATGATTACTGCCTGGGGAATCACAATGCTCACTGTAGTTTGCAGTTAAGATCCAACTTGGGGTGGATGGTAAACTATGTACAAGCAGTATACACACTGTGAAGTAGAAAATGAAAAGTGTTGAGTAAGGACTTTACTATTGCATCTCTGCAGAACGGACAGTTTGTGCAATATCCTTAAAGTTGAACTAAATTAGACCGCCCAAAGAATCCGTGATATAGATGGCGATGTATCGGTCGAATTTTAAGTTGAAATCTGTTTGAAAACAATGGTATATTCGGACATGGGAACAAATAATTACGTAGTGAGTCGCAATGTTGTCGAATGTACCTCTGCATGGTTAGTGAATTGAATTGAATGGTAGGAAAGCATGTGAGATATTTGGTTTGCTTTGCACAGGAAAGGTATCGCCGAAAAATTAGAAGCAATTATCAAGTCTACGTTCAATGGGTCCAGATTTCATGTTCTACGTAGAGGAAGGTTCTCTGAGAAATTCGAGTTCTCTAATGGGATATGTAAAGGTTATATTCTATCAACAATATTATTCAATTTGGTGAAAACCGATGTGCTTCGTACTTCTTTGTCAACGGGGAACAGAAGAATGGAACGGGATCTTACATCCGAACTCAAATACTTTGACTACGGTGACGACGTATGCTTACTCTATAACAGAATTATGGACTGCAGGTGTTGAGAGGGATGCAAGCGTCGTTAAGCTGAAAATTAATGCGGGAAAGACAAAAATTATCAACCTCGGAGCGAACTCACCAATTCAAGTATGCATTGCTGGACAGCCAGCGGAGTGCGTAGAAGACTCCCATTTCTTGGAAGTATTGTGACGACTGGAGGTGGAATAGCTATGGATAAAGTCAGCCCAATCAGCAGAGTATGTAATGCAATTAGCTTAAATACCAAGCTAAGACTATTTGGCTCTAACGTGAAGTCCTTTTTGTTTTATGGATGTAACCCCTGGAGAGAGACCACTACTATTGTGAGCAGATTTTCGTTAACAGGCGCAGACCAAGGCTCGGCAATTAGGAAAGAATTGAGGAGGTCTGAGACATATTGCCAGATGCATGGTTAGATTAGGTATACGGGTACCTTAGGTGACAGGAGGCTATCAACGCCTCACGTAGAGTAACATTGGGTCCATTGTGGCCATTAGTAGACCCTTGAGAACCTAAAATTTCATTACCGAAGGCTAAATTCAACCACCCAGATATGTGTATGAATCTCGGGAGTTGACATGTTTATGTTTTTTAGATCATCCATCACCCCCAGGAATTGGCTCCCAAGAATGTTTTTCCTTTTGGTAGCCAGTGCTAGTGCTGGCTAGTACTGGATCCACTCCATAGTAATGAAGTTTGAAGCATTGCTTTTCTCAAATACATATATATGTACTTCAACACTTAAAAAGTATCTACAGAAGGAAGGACTTCAAAAATGTTCATAAAACTACTACGTCAAGATTATTAAGAAAGGTTTGAAAAATTGAAGCTAAAAGAAGGCTTAAGAAATTTACCTGTTCGTTGGGCGGTTTCCTTGGCTGTTTTTTTATTCCACGTCTCGCTCTGGCCTTTGCCGCAAAATAAATTCGAATATACACGAACACCATTATACAACTAGGAATGTAGAATGATCCTAAAGCTGAATATAAAACGTAACCGATGTCTTCGCTTAGCTGCAAATAAACAGAACACAAGAGAACAACATTTCATTAAAACTGAATGTAACCGACATGACATTCATTTACGGGATATGTATCCCTTTTTTTGTGTCAATAAATATTCATATTTGAGATGACTGACTTGACTGAATAGTTTTTTTTTCATCAAAATATTAAACTGAAAAGAGTAAGGGAATAAGAGTGAGACACTAATGGTGTATCATCAACTGCCAGGATATGAAAAATGTGCACGACAAGCTGAAATTCATATGCAAATGTATGTCATCCCCAGTTTTAACCGGACGCTTACCTGAATACCGAACACACATGTACAGTGTATGCCAATGATCCCCATTGTGGGAAGAATAATTGAAAATTGAATTGAAAATCATTTCAAGTGTCCACCTGCATAATGTTGTTTTTTTTTTTTATTCGATTGTGCTGTTTGATTCCTGTAACTAGGTGGAGTATGGATTGGTTTTTGAATTGAAAATCATTTCGTGTGATGAAAGGATAAAGTGATGCTTATTGGAATATTGCATTACATTTGGAATTTGCACCTTTTTTTTGTGGAGGTATTTTGTAATGGGCTTGAATTGTGCTGCAGTGCTACTTACTTTACTGCGCATTGTTGAATAAAATTGATTTCATTTCATATGATTGAATGTTTCTTGTACCTCATTAACTATGGGGTAGATATTCGACGTCTCGGTCAACTAAGTAATGATTTTGAGTTTTACAACTGAAATATATCAAAACTTACTTAGGCAAGATGATATTCTTTACAGTAGAGTGGCTAAGACATTTTTAAAATCCCGGAGTGCGTATCCGCTTTTCTTTCAACTTGTCTGCAGCTTTGAGAGCAAAGTAGTCTTCGCTGCCGAGATTGTGACCAATTTCGCTTTAACTCTCTCATGTGCCTTTTAGAGGGATGAGGTGGTTTTGTCAGATCCGGAGATGTCCAGTGGACCTGATAGCCACACTTTAAGCGACATTTAAAGAAGACTACCATAACTGTAGTCGCGGTATACTATACATATATATATACTATACTATAGCCTTAATGTTCTAAATAATTAAGACCTCCAGCAATATATCATTATTCACCACCAAAAAACTACTTCTTAAGCTCTTTCTCTTTCGATAGTAATTCCCGATGGGTAATTTTGTCAGTGGACCTTTGAAATTATTTTTAATAAATGGACCACACTAGTATTTGATTACGAACTAAACTACCAATCCTGTCTCTCCACATTTATCTTTGGAAGCTCCTGCAGTTGTTTGTAAACCATATAAATGTTTCAATAACACGTCGAAGGATACACATATCAAGCAACAGTTATACAGTCGCCTTGACTATTCAAACAGTCGCAGTCACTCTATCATTAAATCATGCTGGAAAGTGTACTCGGCAGCCCTATGTGTATAATTGATCACCTTGCTTGCAGCTCTAGGGTAAAGACAAACAGTGCACTTCGCCGATGAATTCGAATCCAAGGGATTGACATGCCGCCAAAGTGGTGTCAGAATCACCAACCGATAGCTATCGCCTCATTATACACCACAGTTCGTGGATATCCGTTACCGATTGTATCTCATCCAACGCACACGGAAATGCAATATCGATTCATTATCCTGTTGTCGACGATGACAACATAATTTATCCGCAAACATAGTATCTACCGGAAAAGCCTTTTCACACTTTTTCATTCCCGCAGTCTTGGTTACGTTCGCCGGCATCCGGTTGGCATGAATGTTCCTTTGACTAACAGAATTATATACCTGTTGTAGCTGTGTCCTTTGGTATTCAGGTTTGCTTATTGATTTCCCGTTAAATAAAATGCATCACGTTCAATAGGTTTTTTTCGTGTTTATCCTTTGATCGGCGTGTAACTTGCCTTTGTTTCCGAATACGATGAATAAAATTTTATCACAATTTGTTCTTTTAAATGTGCAAAAAAAAGGACATCGACCGGCGAAAAGCACCAGCAAACACAATTTCAGCACTTTCACGGTAAAGTGAATAAAAAACGAAAAAAAAACGTCATTATACAGGAAAAAAAGCATTTGCGGCGAGAGCACGTGGTTTTCGTCCTTAGTGAGTCCTCCGTAGCATACATAAACACGTTCATTCGAAGCGGAAATTTCATTTCGCATCTCTTATTTGGCACTACTAACAGGTAAATGGGAACAGTTGGGGGCCTGTTTGCTGCAACATCTACAGTTATTGTTATACCGCACATTACACACGGTTCCGGTCGAAGTCACTTCCGTTTATTAACATGCCACGGTTATGAGCGCCCATAAAGGACACTTCCACGGGCAGCAAAAAGTCTTCGACGACGACGATGATAATGTCAATGCTGTGTACCCGTGTGTAATTTTTTTTTCTTGACTACTTCATAGTTACATACATGCTACAGTGAAATTATCACGGCTGCGTTTTGTTAACGAAAAGATTTGCTTTCAAACTACCATTTCTATGATTACATACGTATGCATGTGTTGCAACAGGATCTCTTAGAAAATGTGGTACAGAGCCAGCGTACCGTTGCATAATATGAGTTGCTATATGCTATTTTTAAACACACACAGGCGTGTCCTTTTATAAATAAGAAGTTTGGCGACACGGAACGTTTTTTTTTTTTTAGAGTCGTGTGGGTACATAAGGCTCGAGTACAAGCCTAATAAGCACGGCGACCAGAAGAGGTCTTTTGTGCTATCCCCTGAAAGTTGCTATATTATATTTGTCTTTTAGCTGAAATCTAGTTCATTAATGAAACTATAGATAGTTTGGGCTGAAGAAGATGTGACATCAGATGGTGATGTGAAGCCTTTGTTAAAGTGTTTGAGCCTAAGCCGAGCTATGGCCGGGCATTCACACAGTATATGTTGGGCTGTTTCGGTGTCTTCAAGGCAGAGACAGCACATGTCCGATTGGACACGGTCCATTTTCTTGAGATGGTAATTGAGAGAGCAAGTCCAGTAAGGAAGTCAGTTATGATCTTAGCCTTGTGTTTGCTCATTGAAGGAATGTCTCTGGATCTTTTTTTTGAGAAATTTATAAATTTCTTGGCGTGTCGTAAGCCATTTTGCGAGTTCCAGAATGAGAGCATTTCTATTCGTTCCCATAGGTTAAACTCTATCTTTATCTGGTTAGTTGGTAAACCACAAAAGGGTTCAGGTCCCGTAAACGGAGATTGAGCACCTTAACTCGCAAGTTTATCAGCAGATTCGTTGCCAGGGATGCCCCTATGTCCAGAGAATCACGGAACGTTGGTTTCGTTTTTCAGGCAGCATTATTTTTCCGCATGAAAAGTGGATAAAGGAGATACTAATCATACGATGAATGCAATGAATATTTCTGAGTTGATAACAGGCAATAAGAGCCATATGGAGAAACAAACTCGACTGAGGTACGCACATATGTATGTACATATTTATATTCTAGCTTTATTTTTAAACATCAAACACAAATGGTATCCTGTGCAGAAGAAGTAGTCATGAGATTGGATTTTGCAGTAAAAAAAGTTGGGTTCTTTGGATGGAATTTATTAATTCTATTTAACTGAAGGATATTCCTCTGATTTTGAAGACAATGATTAGCATCAACATGTGGTTGATTCCCATACGAGGATTTAAAGCTTGAAACAGTCTTGTTGCTCTAGCTATACCTAAAAAATTCAGACCTGTGAATATGTAATCTTACTCAAGAGTTTTTCATACAATACATAAAAATGAAGAGATTAAGTAAACAAATTGCAAGATACCTCTTTAAAGTACTGGTGCTTTAATTGACAGAAGGCTGTCAATGGCTCACTTAGACTAATATTGAATCGATTGTGCCCATTAGTATACCCGTGAGAGTCTAAATCTCATTATCAGCAGCTGAATTGAACCACTCACATGTGTATGAATCTTAGGAGTTTGCTCAGCTCTATGTTTCTTAGATCATCCAGTTCCGCAGGGAAATAGCTCAGAAGAGTGTTTTCCTTTTGGTAGCCAGTGCTGGACAATCGCATAGCAAGTGGAGAATGGATTCTATTTCCTCTTCGTCCCCGCAGTACTTACAGAAATCGTTGTGGCATAGCCCTAGCCGTGCTGCATGTTTGACTATCACACAGTGTTCCGTCACAACGCAGACAGCTATTCGAGTATCCCTACGACTGAGTTGCAGATCTGAATGCTCTCTCTGCTTCAAATGTCAGAGACACCATGAATGTTCGTTACTGGGGAAATAGGAGCTACAAGTAGAAGTAAATTTATTGGGCTTAAGACATCACTGCTCTATCATGACTACAGCTCATTCCACCATTGGTTGACGAACTATGAGTTTCCCGATTTTCTTAAGACTATCTATGGAAAATGCCCACATTTGTGCTTAATAGAATGGATGAAAGTACAACACCCTGTATGCATTCCATGTTGACCCTACACAGCTCTGAGACTTGAGACCCTCATCTGAATATTTATTGCCGCATTTTGCATCATGTTATCCAGCAGGTCTGCAGTTCATGCATCAAAACGTAGCTAAAAATATCCTTGAAGCAGAGCCCTTGATACGAAAGATTGGCAAGGAAATCATTCTTATTGGAATCATTCTTCAGTGAAGCAGTGGCACTTCATTATTTAACACTCAGTTAAAAGTATAACATTCCATAAACAAACTTCATTTCAATTAGCGCCAAAAATTGATTCTCTAGCGATATGGGGCACTTTGCATGCTTATTAGCAATTACTCAAGTGCACAAAGCAAACAAACTGGGGTAAGTACGAGAGTAATTGACAGGAGGCAGGAAAAAAAAAGATAACCATCTGTCGGTACACCAGACGAACAGATTGAAGTTGAATCAAAATTAAATCAGGCCCCCTCATTACGATAATCATCAATGGGCGCCTTTGCAGCCCCCGTCCACCAACCAATTTGATGCTGATTGCTTGATCATTACGGGGTGAAGTGTAAGGAAAAGCTTCCAATATGCCTTGGAGTAGGAATGTGTCCTAGATTTTTCGATGCTATTTTTTGCTGCTACTCCTCCTCCTGGCCCCGGTGCCATGGTCATCCTTATCATTATCATCTACTTTAAATACACGAGTGGAAGTGGATTGTTCTGGAAAAATATTTGACCTGCGGGGTGACTGGGCTGCTGGTACTAAAATTCAAATGAACGGCAATGGCATTGGCGCAAAATTTAATTGGAATATTTTCGAATCGAATTTCGTGAGGTGGGTCGATAATGATGGCTTTCGCGGATGTTGGCAACGGGTGGGTGCTGGTGTTTTTGTTTGCCTGTAATTGTTTGCAAATTATTAATTATTTCTCTTCATTAAATTTCGAAAAGCAAAATTTTCTTTTTGAAGTTTTTAGAGTTTTCTTGCTTAATCATCTTGGGTTACCGATAAATTTATGAATTGCAAATTTAAGTTGTTCACGGGTGGTATCTTGGCAGGGTGAATTTCTATTTTCTACTCACGAGACTTTGGTTGTGACGATAGGTACGTACATACATACATACAGACCTGAATCTTAAAAAGATTACATGCAGACGACTGAGGTTGGGTATAGGGTTTCGTTCCTGTGCAACACGAAGACTGCACTAGGGTGGCTAGAGTGCTTGGATAGGCTCCGCTAAAAGGTTGTGAACTAAGTTCTAGGACCACCGAAGAAGAGATTTTGTGGGGAGTTTTTGAGCTCTAATACTCCAATACCAATACTGTTGGTCTTTCACATGCTTTGAGGAATTAAGGTAGTGGCAACCGCGGAGCCAGACTAACCGTCTCGAAATTCTTATGCGGACGGATCGTACGATATATAGACTTAGCTTTTAATGAATGGACGGTCCTAAACAAAGCGAGCGGGATAACTCCTGACAAGGTCACTTCGGAACATCGAGGGCTGCGAGCCCAACATTTTTAATACCTGAAAATGTCCTTTTTTGTCTGAGGCAATAACAAAAGAAAAGCCAGCGCCCAGAGCTAGGGCAACCGTCTAAATATTCTGATGTAGATGGATTATATAAAACATCAACTTCAAAGAAATAAACGGTGTGAGACCTAGACCCTAGTGACTATAACGCTGAATGAGGTCACTATGGAACATAGAATGCTAGGTCTCACACCGAATAAACGGTGTGAGAGTATAGATGCACTACAACGGTGTGTTTCTTGTTTTACGTTAATAAAAGTTAACCGGAGCAACATTGCCATTTCGAAAGAATTAACTAAATCCATACCGGAAAGTTTACTGGTATAATCCTAAGCCTTCCATTCTGATTTGTTGTAAAAATTTTTACTGAAATGTAAGTGTACATTGTTTGCAAAGCTGCAATTACTCGCTTTTGTCAAAGATACCCCAGACCTAATCATCTTAAAAAAAATATTTAAGCACTTCTTTTCCACAGAACGCATAAATGTCTAAAAAGAAAAAAACCCTGCAAAGTGGATCAAAATGCACAAAAAGAAATCCATTTCAACACTTTAGAAAGGTAAATAGATTTTCCGTTTAAAACTGAGAAGTACAACTGACCGTTTTAAACATTTCAAATTGAATACAAAACGAACGAGCCCCAGTAACTTTCTAATTCCATTAAAAACTTCTTCAATTTCCGAATAAAGTAAAAGTTCCTTATTGTGTAAACAATTTTTTCGTTTCCATTCTTCCTTTTTCAGTTACAGCTAACGTCGGATAATAAGATTTTCATGCTAAGATTCGCAAACAGACAACAACTGAAAACGAGTTTCTCGAGGCCGAGATAAAGTTCACAAAAGAAATTGAAAACAAATTTGTCAATAATAAGTAGCTAAACGTAAATGCCTTGTCTCTTCTATAAGGGACAACACCAAACGAATTGAAAACTGAGGGGTTTTAACCAAAAGAAAAGGTAATTTTCTTAAGGATTTCCACAGTTTTCCACAATATTTACAATCAAAACATGCCACAAACAAGAAATCCAACAGAAATAATAACAAAAATATTAGGTTTATAGAATTATTGACCATCCTGTGGCATATAGGGGTAGTTAAAGAATTATTCTGAGAAGATGGAAATTGAAAAATATATCTACGCTATTGGAGAGAAAATGTATTTGAAGGAGTTTATTTCATAATAAAATGAACGAAGTGGACAGGTGGAAGAAAAATGATAGTTTCCAATTACTGAATTCCAATGTGAGATACATATTTCAGTCGAGATCAACAGATAACTTTTAAATCTGAAACTAAAATCTAGTTTAGAGCAGAACTGACATCGTTATTGAAGGAATATGAGAAGTTCAGTCGCAGGGCGTGGAAAACTCCTTATGGGGATTTTTGAAAAAGAATTGTAACAATCAGAGAAATAGCCAAGCCTGAATTAAGACAGCGGATTGTGGTTTCGACGATTCTGTTCTACTACACTTACCAACTTGCTTAAGTGGCGTCATAATTTCTGGTTCGCATCTAAAAACCCTCTCTTAGCACGGGTTTTAGCTAACTGCCTCCATTTACGCACACCAAGCTGCTTGGTTTGGTTAGATCAGGTATGTGGACAGGCGATGTTGAAGTAATACACCACGCTATAGTTAGATCAGAGTATTTGTTTCTAATGCTAGAGTATTAGTTCACTCGCCTTACAGTCTTGTTGTCAATTTTTAAGAAAGTCTTATGTGGAAGGCATTTTGGCGATAATGAATCACTCCAAGTTGCCATAATCGAGCATTTTGGATGCATTAGAAAATTATTTCAATACTATTCCCCTGGCGGGGCATGAAATTACACTCGCTAGGTCACAAGTAAATACACTACCTACTACACCGTGGCTACCTCATTCTAAGTTTCCCCACGAACTTAAAAAAATCGTCCTCGTCAGTTTAACAAAAACTTCGTCGTTGCTTCCTTTCTTTCCACATGAAATCTACGGGACGTTGACAATAGGCCAACCGAAAATAGATCTCAGCAGGATCTGCTCAGAAGTCCCTAAATTAGAAGCTTGCGAGTGCGATAAGCCACGTAACAAAATGATGTGCCCTACTACATCCCACAAGAAGTGAATAAAATATCTTTCTATACAAGACATACAGTTTAATTTTCGACTTTTAAGAAGGTCAATTCGTAACGTCACCCAAAACGAACCAACTGACAAACAGTACCAATAAGTGTCCATGAAAAAGGGTCAAACATGGTATCTCCATCTACGCGGAACTCATGTGCCCATTGATTTCCGCTGTGGAAGTTGTGAGACTAATTGTGATTGAAGGAAATAATCTCCGTACGCCATATGTAGCCACAGCCTTCCTCGTTGGTCCAAAACATCTTGCTGTCGAAGTCTAGATTTACACTTTTATGTGCGACGTGAGGGTGGTAACACTGAAATATTTCCTCCGTTTCCTTTTAGGTGAAAAATTTCTTATGCTAATGTGCTAAGTGCTTATCACGTATGTTTCTCATCACTGAAGCGTCTGCTTGCTTTTCAATAAAAGGCTGAGAAACAGCATCTGGTCATATACATGAAGTACAAATATTTATCAACAAAACTGTGAGAATTTTGAGTCGAAGTACTATCAGGCCCACAAATACCAATGGAAGAATGTGGCTTCACAGCTTAATTTGGGTAAGTCATCTAAGGGGGGAGAATGTCAGTAATCCAGCCTTCGAATCTATCAATTTCAATAAATATAAGGGGGTGTCAACAAACTAGAAAAGCCCACTTTGTAAAGTATTCGGTATACACTGTACAGTAGAGCCATCATAATTGGAGTGAGAACCTTTTCCCTTTATTTTTTTCAGCTGTGCAAGTTTTTCAGTTCATCTCAAGTTCCACCGGCCCATTTCACCAGTATCATGGGATTCGTTTGCATTCCTGGCAAAACCTCTCTCTGACATCAAATCAAATCTGAATGTAAGGTGCACTTTCCGCAAACGGTGCCTGCACTTGTCAGATTTATTTTTATTAACAAAATTCCAAGCTTCCCTAGGGGTGAACATGCTTAAAATACTGTCACGCTTCTCCCTGTACCACTTGGAAAAAAGTAAGTTAAGCTACAGAACACCAAGTGTTGTTGTACTCGTTATTTTCCGATTTCGCACAACTGCTGGGGATTTTTTCTATTTTTTTTTTGTTCATCCCCCATGATGCATGCCATGATGCCACTCGGGCGTATGTGCACTTTCCTAATTGAGTCATATAACGCTGTATGCTTGCACTTAGTTTCCTATTTGTGCTGCACTACGTACATACATATATCGGAGTGACATAATTTATCCTGGGAATGCATTTTATATCTATCCGCGTTTTCTAATAACGAGAATGGTGGAATTATGCAAATATCGCAGAGTCACCCCGACCCCGAATCAGGGCATTCAGGTCGTGCACTTTTGACTGAATGAATAGCTGGGTGAACTGTTGCGCGAGCGTATATTAGTTGTTGTTCCTTGTATGAATGAGTTCAGCCGTATTTTCTTATCGATTTAAGGCCCGAATACAACCAATCATAAACTAATTATAAACTATGTCCCCAGAGTAGCTGCATCGGAGTGGAGAATTTCACTTGAAAGTCACGCACCCTGAACCATAATTCCATTCAACAGAAATCCATTCATTTAATGCAACTAACCGTAAACGGGTCCATTCAGCAAACATAATTTTGATCTCTCTCAAAAGATTCCCGAAGCGGACGACTTCAATGTGGGTGGGCGCACCGGAAAATTGGCGTTAAATGGGGTTTCTGCCTTTGATATGTTCCCAGTCGGCATCCTCAGATGCCATCTACAACAACGGGGGCAAGGGTGTTCACTTCATTGTCGTTTTGGAAGGATAGCAAAAATGGAAGAAAATTGCGAATTGGTTTTAAAGAATCGGACAAAAAAAAAACAATGAATAACTCCCATTTATCGATTTTCAATGTGTCCTCGCTACCGTTTAGTCATTGAAACGATTACCATTTTGAACATAGAAAACTATCGATATTGAATGGGGTTGTAAATCGTATTAATACTAATGGAGAGAGCATCAATGGAGGTGAAAGGAGCACAGAGTACTCTCCGGGGGATTTTTCAAACATGAGTTGGAAAGTCATTAAGATGTAGGTAAATGGATGTAGAACTTTATGTGGCTCACGTCGGTAATGACAGTTCCGCAAGTGATTAAATGCGGTGGAAGTGAGGAGAACTTATACCACAGCAAATGATGATTCAACAAAAGTGGAATAGATGTTTTTTTCGATTTTTCTTTTTTGTATGAACACAGTTTGCACTCGAATTCATTAATCGACATAAAGTTTTGAAGACGACGATGATGATGCTTAAAGATTCTTTTACATCAAATGAAACGGATCGATTAGTGGTGTGGAAACCGACTTTATGGGTGTGAAACCGATTTGTAATGGCTGGGCGTCAGAACTATTTACTCGCAGGTACCCATGCATATATGTACATATGCATTTGCTTTGTTATACAGGTTTGTAAGTCACACACATGTATACTTTAACAGTTGATGGTATTAGAACTTTGGTTTTATAAACTCATTATTTCTTCTGATTACGATGTTCACAGTTCATCATATCTTGCCCCTCCGAATATGCCCCAATGTTATTTTTAAATTCTCTCAAATCAGTTTGAGGGACATTCAGCAACCCATACTTTTAAAGCTCATAAGCATACGTTTAAGTAGGTTCTTATAAGTTTTAGCTCTGTTATTTCCAAGAAAACCGTGAACAACGCATTATACATTTAGCAGGCTCGATTTCTTATATTGTTGAGTAATTGTGGGAATTACTATTGTCCTGATTTGTGGTCCTAAAAAGATTCCCGCTTTGACTTTAGCTTCTGACAGCTTTGGGAAAAAATTTCTTAAATATTTGAAGGCGTCTGAATTATTTTTAAGAGCCTTTACAAATTATTTCATAGGGCCTAGTTGAATATACAGGGTTAACATCAATATATTTTTAGATTCCATTATTGTTTCTCTGTTGACATTTTTATTTCCCACCTTTCAGTCCGTTCTGGCCATGACTGCTGTCTGTAGTGTTCTGTGTCCTATTATCCGATACGCAAAGATAACAAGGATATTTCTTTATATCCAGAGAAGTAGCTCCCAAGTGTGTCCTTTCTTTTGGTGGCTAGTGGTAGACAATCACATAGCAAGCTTGCGAATGGATTGGCGAAGGCTTGAACTTAGTCGCCTCCAAAATGGGGGCTGTGGTTCGAATATCCCATTAGCTGGAGTATTATTGCCCATTCGCTCCAAGTGGACGAGGTAATGTATGCGATTAATATTGGTCCTTCTGCGGAATAAGGAATCATACCATATGCTATGCGAAGAATTCAGAAAGATTAAGAAACAGGATAGTGTGATAACATTAGACATTAAAAAAACCTTCGTATCCGTACCGGCTTTCTAACGAGGTACTGGAAACTTGGGGAGCATCTAAGGAAACTGCATATAACAAATGGAGGACTTTGCAGGTTCTGAAATGAGTTCAACGAGACTTCATAGCATCTTATGGTGTCTTGTGGGGCACTGACTCATAAATGATTGATTAGTCGAAGGCCTATATCATGTTGTCGTGTCTTAACCAAATGAGGATGCGATGAGATGAAGAAATTATAAATACATTAAGGACAGCTTGCTTGAGACTGCTTAGGTCTCTATTGATATTTTAACTGCCTAAACATTTGTTTTAAATGAGAAGATACTGATGCAGATACAAATGTATGTGTAAGCCCATCGGCCAAATGCGATATATAAATTTAAAATAAATTCCATCCCTTTCCATCCTGGGTTGCAACATAAAAAAAAACTTCACAAAATTACAATTACGTACAACGAACATTTGTCATTGAGCCTCGGCTTTATGGCCCCCATCCGTCATTTAATTATATTTTCTTCCGAAACATTAAAAACGTGTTTATTGCAGCGGCAATGAATGCTAACCTGAGCACTTGACGCTTTATCTCTTCCCAATAAAACCCGATTAACTCCATAAATCTACCCTGTCCCACACCCGTGCAACAGACATCGAAGTATTACTTTTAGAAAATCCAAAATCAACCTGCAGTCAGTCATAAGCTATATGCAAAGACTCTGGATTAAGCTTCCCAACTCTCACACTCGTTTTCTTATGAAAATGAAGTTATTTATGACATTCCTCTGTTGACTTTACGATCTGACCCAACCAGCACAATACCGCCAAGCGTCGACACAATTTATGCACTTACTCTGGGTTTGCTTTGTACCTATCCAATCCTCCCTCGCAGAACGTAGATTTTGTATACGGATTGCCCTCGGGGCGTATACGTACTAAAAGACTACCTGACTACTGACTCTACGCATTCGTTTCCAGAAAATTGCACATCTGTGTGCTTTGCATGCTGGCAGAGGAGTGGGAAAGGAAAAATAAAATAAAATAGAAAAAAGAAAATGTCCATAAAAATAAAAAATTTATGGAGAATAAACCGTTGTCTTTAGTACTATTACATACCCACTCTAAGGGTGAAATATGTGGCAGAGATAGAACGTAAAATCCTCAAAGGGACAAATTTGCGTTAAAATTTTCTTTTACTGTTTCTTTTTATATTTTTTCTTCTATATCGTCATCTCTCTGTGTATGTGTGTGTGTTTGTATCTGCTGACTGTAATTGGTTGTTAAATTCATTTCATGCTAAAGAAAACGGAGCGAATAATATGAGACGATCATCCATCCAGCGGCAGAAAGGACTATCACCGAAACGACGAAGTCCGCGCGCAACAAAGACGCTAAGAGTTCAAGTTCATTTGTATAATTACATGTCTTCATTTGAGTTTTATTTGCGTTATTCGAGAATAAGGTGTGCAGAGTAAGAACTAAGGATAATCTTTTCGCTTTGATCCGTAGTATGGGTAATAAAACTCTTCAAAATAAAATTGAATGAAATTTCCGCCAGGAGGAGTGGAGACATAATTTCGCATAAATGATGGTGCGCTGTTATTAAACGCGAATGTACTGTCAGATGAGTATAAATGATTTTATTTGATTTTTTTAAGGATCGTTAGTAATATTTCCATTTTTACGTGTTTTGTTTCTTTGTGAATTCCAGAGGGACATTGTTATGTAAATGTGTCTAGGGAGTAGTGTGTCTTGCGCTTTTCTTTTTAAGCCGGTCCATTATCTTAGTGTTTTTTTTTTCTTGTTAGGCGAATATAAGCTGCAAGGATCTATGTGATAGAAGAATACTCGTATCTCCAGATGGTTTGTAAATGAGTTTAATTGTACTTAGGAAGGTACGGAATTTTAAAAGCCAAACGACATTGTCCGTTATAATCATAATAAATGTCCTTGCGGAGCCTTTGTCTGAAAGTCATCATGTGGTTGTGAGATTAACTCCTAAGGTTTATCATTAAACGAGATGGATGGATGGGTGTGAAAAGTACAAAATACAGTGAACCATAACCTAAAATAAAAAAAATATTTATGTAAAAGCCAACAGCTTTGAACAAAATTTTTACTCAAATATATAACAAAAAACAATAAACAGTGGAAAAATGCAATCTCTTTAACTTTTGGTTTATGAAAATCGTTATAAACTCATTCGCACCCACGCATAACTACCCGGTTAGAGATCTTTCATTGCAAAGTGAATGCGTTCTTTGTATGGCATGATCGTCATGTTGGAGATCATACAACATCAACAGAATTCAATTTTTTAGCATCAACATTTAGCGACAGAAAACCATCACGTCGATATATAACCGCAAGATCTGAGACAGGCTGTAGAATAGTAAATATCCTAGTAATACGCCTCTTACATGGGATTCACCAACGAAAGTTAAATTTTATAACATAAATCTAATTATGAGACTGCAAGTACACTCTGGAGACAAAATTGCTTCCCTTTCTGCCGTGTTTCAATGCCTATTAATAGATTCCACTGCGGAAATACTGCGGTTTATTCGGTTCAATTGGCGTGTTACAAGAGCCTCTAGCTTACAAGCAGGTAAAGCAAATCGATTATGACCGTATGAATCAATTTCAGTGGAAGAACAGAAGGCGTACAGAAGGAGCACCTTTCAACTCCGCATAAAAATGTCTTGTTATGCAATTCTAAGACATCGTGTCTACTGAATGGACACACGTTATGTGTGTTGAACAGGAAATTCCATAAACGTTGTTCAAGATGAGCTCCCTACAAAGGCAATAGCCGACATCTCTCTACCACTTCCGAAGGAACTGCTCACCCGGAAAATAACCATTATATAACCCTTGCGTTCAAATCAGCGCAGATACGGTCAGTTAGCTCCACTGAGTTTGGATTTGGGCAAAAAAGAATAGTATAGCTCGTCCCCGCAGCTAAAGCTAAAGTTTTACTATCGACATTGTATCAAAAACAAAAACTAAATACGGACTAAAATATAAACCAGAAATAACCAATTCTATAACCATAGAAAAGGCGGTAAACTGCGTAATTCTTCAAGAAAATCTTCACTGGGTCATTGTGATTGTGATACCAAAAGTTACCTACTGAACCAATAAAAGCTCTTTGTGAAGCGTTAGGGGCACCTGATATCTACCTATATCTACAAGTACATATATTAGCCAGATTAGACAGGTTCTGAAAAGGGTGTGCTACTAATTGGAACTTCTTAGGAATGTATGACGGCTGGAGAAGTGGATAGCAGAGATAACTCGTACATTTTCTGTTCCTTCTTTTTAAAACTCGTGCAGAAGTTAAATGAACGAACCTTTTAGTAGACATATGCTACCAATGAGCCAGTGAAGAGCAATGACTTCTATTATTGTATAGTACATACAAGAGATCTAAAATTACTAGAACGCTTAAGCTTAGGCCGGATCTGATCAGGTACGTGACGAGGGACATGTAAATCAATTCATCCATCTACCCCTGGAACTGCTAATCGCATTTCTTTAGGTATCCGCAAAGATACAAATGTCTCATGCGGATATTACACTCCACTTTAGTTGTAGTAACAAATCCTTAATCGCCATGATCTGCGTCGCCAGCGCACTGCAATGGCTTTTATATTAAAATTTATATTCTGAAAAAACCCGTCCTAGATTTTGGAACCAGCCATATAGTGTCAGTATATAGTGATGGTAAATTTCTTACTCACATCTGTATGATAACCTCGAGCTTCTTAGTCAATACGTTTCTCGATAAGAATAGTGGAGTCTCCAGTATGCGGACTGATCTACTGGGAGGTGGTATTAAGTTAAACTGCTGCATTAGTAGCCATTTATTTGCCAAACCATCTAGAGGCAACAGATGAAAGCATGTTTTGATGGCAGCTGAAGAGATGGCCCTGACGGCCCCACTTATGCATAGGCATACTGTTATCTGCACTTTGCTTTGCTGATTACGATGTACGCATTTATCCAAAGATGTCCACCAAGCTATGCCAAAGTTAGTGTGTTTATACTGATGAAAATGGTCATGAAATACGTTCAACTCGAGACTTGTTGCCTATGTCTGCTTCTAGCAACGATCATTCGAATAGAAGCCTTCCCAGTTGTTTGCAGTTTTTCAACCCTTGGCCAACCCAATGAACTTCTAAATTGGCAGTGATATCTGATTTGTAATAGTCTGTGTCTTCCACAAGTTTTTCGGGACCTAACATTCCAGCAGATTCCAAATTCGTTTTTTTTTTGCCAAGTTTGTCAACGGTACGGTCATCCATTTCCGACACTTTTGGTTCCTTCAACTTTTTTTATTTGGTAGAGAATTTACGCCTTTAACACAATCCCTCACCTGGTGGTTCAGATCCTTGTTTGTTATCCTTTTGATGTTATCGAATTCATTCGACTGCAAAGGCACTGTCGTTGGCCCGCTAAGAGCTCATCTGCCACGCTCTCTTTTCAAAATACTCAATCAAAGCTAGAAACCATAATACTTCTTGACGTCAAATATGCTCATGTAGTTCTTATAAAGTTCTTACCAGTATGTAGGGCCACTGTTAGATCCATCGGCGAATTATTCCTCCTGGATTCTCCTTCTGGAATACATAGGCGCTGAAGTGTTTGCACAGGTTTGCACAGTGTTTGCACAGATCCGTGTATAGAGCTATGCACGCACTACTAGAATTAGTAGACACTCATCCTTTGTTCACTTCCAAGTATAATAACTATCCAGCGGGAACTACGAGGAGGTGATAATGTGATTCAACTACGCTCTTTCAATTCCTTACTCCAACATTATTTCTGCTAAAGACAATTGAAGCGATTCAGCTAATTTATATCCAGATAATTGTATCCCCTTAATAATTTCTGTAGATTACAAAATACAAATTCTTGGCGCAACAGACCGTATGTGGTCCAGGGCTTAGCTTCTCGCGACCATTCGTGTTGTGCGTGTTATATTTTTCACACAAATGGAAGGGACCTACAGTTTAGAGCCATATTCGAAAGGCAAATTGAGAAGCTTTCTCTTGACAGTTATTACTCTCGGACGTTTGTCAGACATTCGCGAGAGGTGGGACCGTGAAAAACTTTTTGGTGTTCTCTGGGATTCGAACCTCGAACCTCACGCTCAGCGATCCAACGCACTAACCACTTGAGCCACGGCGCCCACTGTATTTCAATTTCTGTAGATTATTGTGGATAAAATCGCTCTATCAAAAAAAGAAATGCCAAGGCTATGTGAGCTAGAAGATTAAGTCCAGTAAGAATGGTTTATCTGCCGAGAATCTCTAGCCATGAAATATTTCTAGCATGCGAAAAACGTGCTCCAGGTAAATATTGGTGAATACTTATGGTTATTACCCTTAGCCACTGACTAGAAAAACCACTTCAATGAGGTAATTGCATTATAATACACAGTTTCCTATAAAAGTATATGTACCGTATCCAAAACAATTTCAAACTGACTTGAAAGTATGAAAGGAATTTAAAAAAAAAATCTTTGTCTTAATATCACCTTCTTGAAATCGGCAAAATATTTTTGTAAGAAAATGATTTATTTTCAAATTTCTTTGACTTGTGCCAAAAAGAAAACCGTTTTTGAGCTACGAAAACAAAGTTTGTATCTCATCAAAAGAGGTAAATACATATTTCTTCACCATTGAGAGTCACTGAAAATTGAAGAATGTGTTTATATCTGGATTGATGCCAAGTTCATAAGTGTGATATGAATGCAATTTGAAGGAAATGTAAATATTTTGAAATTTGAAATATATTATTAAAACAATGACCCGTGGATACCTCTCGCCTAATAACACTTAGTTTTCTACGTAAAAAAAAAATTAAAAATTAATTAAAAAATTAGCAAGGAGACTTTTCAAGTTATGTCTATAATTTTAAATAACTACTGAAACCAGTAGAGAAGATCCGTGATAACTATGTTAGAACACAGATTCGAAATCTGCAGCTTTGTTCTAATCAACACACGTACGTATCTTAAGAGAAAATCAGTTGAGAAAATCAAATTGTATCCACAATAGAAGATGCGTTCGAGATCACGGAATCACGGAATTTTTAGACATTGAAGGGGCATTCAAAAATATAGAAACTCAAAAAATTGTTCATGGACTCTCGACATGTAAGAACTAAATAAACAATGGGCCAGAAGTAGAACTAACCTACTAAGCCGCATTGTCACAGCTTCACTGTGGGTGCTCGTAATGGACAACCTTCTGAAAGCATTACGCAAAACGTGTGGCATACGCAGTTGATCCCGCAAAATTAATAAGACAAAAGCAACTGCACATCTTATTCAAAACACTCTCAGAACCGTAAGAAAATGGGTGGAGGAGAGTACACTAGAGATAAATTTAAACAAAACTTTCAAAATAAAACCAAAACTAATGACTTATGACAACTGCCAGTATACTTTGGTAAATCATCGTGAAAAGGCCGGAGCTTACGTTACGGTCTGCAGACGACGTTACCCGACCATGCTTAATGAATTTTTTTTTTCTAAATATGGATGACATTAATTCAAAAGAGATGTGTTTTCAAAAGAATGGCGCTATGAGCCATACAGCAACTCAAACCATCGAATTATTAAAATCACAATTTAGAGAGAAGGCGCTTTCACGAAATGGCCTTGTCAATTGGCCTAGGAGATCCTGCGATTTTACACCTCTCGACTATTTCCTTTGGACTCAGAACTATAGACTCGATTGAAAGTAAGTTCTTGAAGCTCGGCAAAATGTTCAGATCACTTAGGGCTTCAAAAGAACAAGACTTTACTTTGTTACTTTACTTTACTTTGCAGAAAGAATATTGGATTTGCATACATATGTCAGGAGATATAAACTGGGATGAAAATGATGGAGACGGCTGGGTAAAGTCTTTCAAAGAGACAACAGAGCCGAGCTGAATTGACTTAGAAAATAGTTCTTGATAGTTCTTGCACTGCATCCATGTTCCCTGAAGGCATTCGTTTATGGAGCCAAGCAAAACTTATTGGCCACATGAAAGTCAATATTGTGTTTGCTATTCACGATGAACAGGCCGATTTACTAGAAAAAGTTTTCAACAATTCGACTGACAGCATGATCTTTCTGAAACGGTAGTGGAGTCATATGTCCGAAATTGTAAAAACTCAGCCATTGATTTTTGAGTGTTTCGCTTCAATTTAAAATCCTCACCAACCAAAAAACACCGCTCCTACCTTCATTCTTGGACAGCAAAGCAGCAATAGGATCGATAAAAAGCCCCATGTCGACGTCGTGACTCGGATGGGAGTCCAAAATCAAACTGAGTTTCCAGTCCGAATAGAGTTCGTTTCTTGTGGGTACCGGTCACCGGGTCATGAAGCTGTACCGGGCAAATGAATTGGCAAAGAAAGGAGCTGGCAACAGAGAACTGACAACAGATAAAATTATAATCAATATGCAGCACGGTGGGTGCCGTGGCTCAGTGGTTAGTGCGTTGGATTACTGAGCGGGTTGTTTAAATCCCAAAAAGTTTTTTTTTAACGGTCCCACCTCTCGCGATGTGTGTAAAACGTCCGAGAGTAAACGGTCATGAAAAAGCTGTAGATCCCTTCTAATTGTGTGAAAAAATAGAAGAAGTGCGGCATATCGTCTGTTTTTTTCTCAATTACTGCTGAAAGAGCCTAGATACATGCAAAGTGACCAGATATGTAGTATAAAGGTCGAGTAATAACAAAAATAAGCATTAGCAGTATACGGCTGATGATGGTTGGACCTTTAACAGGGCATGTCAATCTCAACAAAAACTTGTTCGAGATAGCTAAACCAAACAATTTGCGTCAAATCTGAGGATGAGGAAGAATATATAGAACGCTTCCTATGCCCCTGTCCTACAACAACGAGGTAAGGTAGAAGATATTGGAGTATCTGCTAGAGACGAAACCGTGTCTAAAACACTGCGGTAAGAAAGGAATCGGCGATATATTGGAATATGCTAGGCGAGCAAGATCACTAAACGATATATGTATTTCCTTTTGGAGGTATACTCGCCATGATCACATTGTCTACATCCCCTCTCAGCATACAGTTTCCACATTACAGACCTACTCCTAACAGTTTGATAGACGAGTTGAACACAACGGGCCCAGTGGAGGTCCAAGTAAAGAGCGTAAGCTCACTCGCTAAAACTAACCAATAAAATTGAAGTAATCAGCGCTGAAGTAGGTTGCAAACAATATAACTTGTGATGTGCCATTGAAACAGTATTACTTCTGCGAAATAGTTTAGTATTCGAAGTCAATGTTAGCCTATTATCCATATTCGTTGACGAGAGGTACTGCTCAAAAGAACGAAGGTTTCACTGAAGAAAGGTACGTGCATATGATTTATATGTATGTATATCAGTTTATGCAAATTATTACTTACCACCTAGAATGCTAGTTATTCATTCAAGGACTTACCTGAAAAGAGAAAAAAAATTGTTTTATTATTTTTTGTTTACACTTTAAATGGTTTAGATCTGGTTCAAAGGACCTGTCACTATATTTTAAAAATTAAAATCGATAAGCCTACTATTGAAGTGGGATTTCGATATTCTTATACCGATAGTATACACATACAAACATACATACTGTATATTATCGTTTAAAGCCTTGTAGCACTTCACAGCAGTTACAGCTCTCTTATTTAGTAATCATGCTAAGTTGTGTGCATTTTCTTAAATAATCTTAATACAAGAACGTTTTTCTGATATCGGTGTAATTAACTGGGGATAGCTTCTTCATTTCAAGAGATCTGAAGGTCTAGGAGCCTTCAAGATCGTGGCTCACATGATCGAATCCTCGATGTTGGGACAGTTCCGCGGTCAGGACCTCTTGGCGAATTAAGTGTCTCATCATACTGGAGTAAGGCGTCATAAGAAAATAATTGTAGGACTTGCGTTACTTGAGACTCTAATTATCTAAAAAAATACGCAGATACAAATGATTATTGGTTATGATGCTAATGTTCAGCACACCGTTTGGGCAGCCGCAAATGAATCTACAAAGATTGAAAAATCCTCAGATTTTATTATGTCCAGTGATCGTGCTATCAATAATCTCTATAACAATGTTACAGGAAGTGATTAATTTAATTATTTCTAGTATAAAAGATATACGTTTAAATCACAAAGTTAACTGCATTTAAATAGGTATTTTTCGGATCACTCCATTTATTTGCGACTAAGTTGTGAGAATGCACAGAGGCTAAGATGCAAGAAAAGCCAACTGAACTAAATGTGGAGACCTACAAGACCAAATAGTTACCGACAAACCAAAGCTCTGGATCAGAGATTATATTGAAAGCCAACTCATTCAAATTGTGATAGAGAGATATAGAAATGTCTGACCGGCCAGATAGAGCTAAGGACATAAAAGCCCGGAAAACTTTTTAAAAGAGCACTTAAGGCACGAAATGTCTAAGCAAAAGAATGTAAGATGGAAGTTAATGGAAACGAAAAAAAGGCAAGGCTATGTAAAGTTTTTCAAAGAGAACAACAGTCAAGCTTCGAGAATATGTTGGTGCTTAAACTAAGTCTATGCAGAAGTTCAACTTTGAAGGGTGTAAGAGGTGTCGCATAAGCGGTATTCGTTGACTACATGATCTGGCAGTAGGACTAACACACTAAAATGGAATGTTTTTCTTCTCATTCTTGGGACACTATGCCTAAATCACCCGTTCTTGAACAAATGTTTCCAAAAATGCTAAATTTAGCTAATGTTCTAAAAACGATTCCTAGGGCTTGCTTAGCCCTTGGATTTCATATCCATATCCATTAGCTTCATATAGAAGTTTGAAATAAAATCTAATCAGCCTTCGAGGGGAACGATGACTCTCCGTCAACACAAAGAAACAACTTTATCAACGGTCAGGGCAAAACATGAGGCCCAAGGCTCCCAATTTTCACTCTGGCTCTCAGAATTTTTTGCCAATAAGGTATTGATAATTCAATTTAACGATAAATCATTTCAAGAATCAACTGGTCTCCATGGGATTTTCATGGTCTCACCTCTATGGAATGTCTGGCAAACCTCGGAGGGTAATAACTGTCACGATAATGCTCGCGTGAAGCTAGGCCTTGGACCACAAACGATCTGTTGCACCAAATATGTTTGTATGCATGTTAGGTTACGTTTACATTGATGAACCAACAAAAAATAAATCTGACAGAATGCTTTTTATCAAGAACAGCCGAGCTATCCATACACCCGAAATAATATTCAGATATTACTGTCATAGATTAATCTTTCGAATAAAAAAAGAATATTTGAATTTTAACCAAATATAAATTGTTTGTGTTATTTTTATTAATTTAACATTCTATCATTGTCTAACCTTTCTTCACCTCTGCGTCCGTAGTTTGTAGATATTACATTTACCAGACTGCAAAAAAAAGTCTGCCTCGGAGTCCCTGGTGAAAGGTGAACTGTCTTCGGCGATGTTCTTTCCTTAAATTGCTAGTACTGGGCAACTGAGAAATGTGTCGAATCATGTAAAAAGGAGTCTCAGCACGTATAGCGCGTCATAATTTGCCTTTGCTTATAATGGTTCCGTCGTGCTATTTCAATAAAAGACAAAAAGAATGTATAGTGTGGATCCCACAGAGTATGGTGAAATACGAACGATCTGTTTCAAGGATTCTTTGATGAATCTAAAATTGGATCTTTACCTAATAGGTGCAGAACCACTGAGTATTTGTGGATGCGAAATTTATTTATGTATGTATATATCTGGAATGCTGGTGTACCATCTGTGCAAAGAAGGCCAAAGATTCGTTCAGTAGCAAAATCGAAGCTGCTTAAAAGACTACAAGAATCACACCTGAGTGTGATATCTCAGCTATTTTATTAAATAAAAATATTTTTCAATAAGTCTACATCTACATAACCTTTTTTTCTATATTGCTTCTCCCCACAGCTCCAATGCAGTTTGTCTTACTACTTGTGAGGACTCAATAAACTAAAATCTTGTTGTAAAAAAAAAGGAGTATATTATTTTCCATACAACTGACGAATTCTACAAAAACCAAAAGCAAGAATAAATAAAATATTCAATATTTCAAAACAGTATGGCTCTAATATCTGTTTTCATTTTATCTACCAGAATAGTGGACATTTTAAGTCCTCTCCAACAGATGGTGAAACTCACTTTAAAGTTAAACTTAAAGCATATCACGTGTCCCCAGTTGCAATGAATACAACACCGTCAGTATTCTCTCAAGAAATTATTCGTCCACTTCACATCGGATATGCTTTATTCACGAACTATAGGTATGAGAATCGACATTGTTTTAAAACCTCTACCTAAACAACTCTTGAAAAAAAATGCCATCTGCCCGCATCAGTGTAATTTATTTAGATAATATGAACGCAGGACACTCCTTGTGTGTTCAAAGCTGATTCCTATCGCCATCCTGTCCTGTCGTCTCACCGCTTTCAAATTTGAATATGTAAAATTTACAAGGGCCATCGAAACGAATTTTATTTGCAACAACAAAAATCCTTGATTTATGTCTCCAGTTTTATTCTCTCTGTCGAATTTCGTTATCTAAATTATACTCACTTCGAAAGCGCTATAAATTATGTGCATACTCAAAAAATGTTACAAAATCAACTCAACATCCACTCTGCGATATTACAAAGCAAAAAAAGGAGCAGAAACGCGCAGATAAAACACTCCGAAATCCGTTTTGGAAACAAATATTCGCCAAAGTAATGTTGTGTCATTAAATCAAAAGGAATAAATCCTTTTCGCCCGAAATAACAAAAGGCAAATCGATACTTTTTTTTGCTGCTCCTGCCTTTTAATACCTTTATGGAGGAGTCGAGTAAAAAAAGAAAATACTTCAAATCATTGTATCTGGAATGCTGGTGAAAGTGCGTGCGAATGTGTGTATTCATGTCTAGGGAATATATGTAAGTATCTGAAAGGATTTAAATGCGTGCATACACTCAGCGGCAGAGCGACCTTCATCAAATTGGTAGAATGGTTTCTACGATACGGAGAAGACGAATGTAAACGTAGCGCAAAGTTCCTCAAAAGGATTTGGCAGGAAGAACAATGTTTTTGATATTTATGTCAGCTCTTAGAAATGCACGTCGTATTTCGTCTACTACGCCTGTGTGTAAGAGCCCATCCTACTTTGTCTGTGCAGTCAAGTATGGTGATTGTATCTGGAGACTGGGAGTTTATTGCTCTAACTTGAGAGATGAAAAGTTTAAAGACAGGCGTTTGGCTTTTTGTTTTCTAAATAACTAAGTGCGGGGTTTTCAAAAGACGGCTGTGTGTATATTTTTGATATGATGCTGTCGTCGTCGCCGTCGTCATTCCAATCATAAAGTTAATGTCTGTGTCGGTTCCCGTCCCCAGCTATTAATTTTAGTCAAATCGATTTGTTCTGCACTGTGAATGGGATAAGCGATTGAGTACAAATAAATTATACATGCACTCGTTCGATGTGTGGGTTTACTCGAAATCGGGTATTCTGTTTATCCAAACACTTTAAAAGGATGAAGTTATTCCGATTTAGGGACTTACAAGAAAGTAAATATATGAATAGGGTTTCTTTAGTGTTAAGACAATAATAATGTATTCATTCCTTTTTTCCTTTGTCATAATGGAGCGTAAGTTATCCATTGATATACTGAGGTATACGACAATTTGAGAGGTATATTAAGGACTTACATAAAGGCCATAACATTATTTCAAATATATTAAATAGTCAATAGGCCGCCATTGACGTTTGCGCGCTATGGTATTCTGAGTTGTGCAATGGATTTCAGATCACTCTAGCTCATCCCAATGATCTTGATAGAAGAAATACTCTACTGTACTAGTATCAGTGGCTTCCTTAAACGCAACGCAGTTGATTGCATCGGTTAAGCCCAACACGTTATTGACAAGTAGTCTGAAGTCAATTCTATGGAGAGACAGTACAAAAGCCGTGGATTTCCCCCGGACATCCAGTCGTATAAGCTTGGTTTGACTGCCATCAAAGCCATGCCACCGACTATTGTCTTCATTAAAAACCCATTCGCCGATGGGACTACTAACCGTAGATGCAAGCTAATCCCGCTCTGGTTCGAGTCTAGAGGAAACTTCCTTGGATTCTAGTGTGGCCTGGCACCGAAACAAGACACACTGGATCCAGCCTTCCGACCAAATTCAAAGAGATATTGAGTTCATGCACTATTCTGCAAGAAGTAAGAGGGTTAAGTAGCGACTTGAGTGTAGTTTGGCTATCGCTGAACTTCCAATCCATAAAAAGGAACGTGCGCATTAGGATTGCGTAGATCTCCGCTTGGAAGACAGCGGATGACTGTTGACGTAGGGTGGAATGGAGTCTAATATTCTCGCTCTCCACAAAGTCCGAAGACCAGCACCGGATCCATGTTTAGCGTTGAAGCCATCTGTTCGGATACGACGACATTCTTTCGCCGGCTTAGATTTTAGCCAAAGCCAATCCAGCGTCAGGGGAAGTTGACTTTGTAGTTGTGCCGAAATTAAATTTCTGGTCATCGAAGCTTCAGTGAATTCAGTTAATAATTCGCATCTCTTTAGATGAGCGATGACTCTCACTGTGTAGCCCATGATATAAGTATTAAGTGGAGGGGAAGGTACAGCAGAGCATCTGAAGTAGAACCAGCGTCAAGAGACTTAATTGCGCCACAAACTACTTTTTCAAATATTCCAATACATGCAGTTCACGGTTATTAGGATTGCATATGTATCCGATTGGTAATACAGACAGATATTTGGCTAACGAGGAGTGCAGCGTAACTTGACTCCGCGAATACACCAGTACCATAACTACTACAATCCATCTCTGTCGCAGTTTTTGGCAAGAACCAGTCCTGAACACAAGGCCTGTCAACATTAAATTTGCACAACAGACGAAATTCTTCTGCCATTCACTCAGATGCCTTATCATGAAATCAGGATCGTATACGAGTAAGTGCTCCAGTGTGTTCTTTGAACTTTAGTGCAAAGTACAGTTAATTATTTACGCAAAAGCGTGAGCGTAAACAACTGAAGCATCACAGTCGTAGAGATTCAAGCGGAAATTAAGTCCTTAGAGTCAATCTTTCGTTTCTCAAAAGTCGCTCTAGTCCTCCGCTCATTTCTCATGGAGATGGCTCAAAATTCTGCTGGGCTAGATGCCAGGTCACAGAAATATTCCAGGTAACTGTAAGGCTGATGAGCTCGCCAGGCTTAGCACTACCTTTGATATCCTACCGAAGAAATAGATTGTGGGTATGCCTCACAGTACTTGCAAACTTCTTGTCAAGCTTGGTGCTATCAGCAAGACAAATTGCAGATGGGAGAAAGGCACGACGTGTCAAATATTCAGGCAGATCGCTCCTGGGCTGGATTGAAAGCGCTCAAACACTTTGTTCTTATGGAAGCAGTCATATATAAACTCCACTATCGGTGACCACACAAAAGGTAAGTTTTCTTGTCAAACCATTTCTTCAGGAACAGGAGTGACTATGACGAAGAAACCATTGTCCATTTCCTCTACACCTGTCCAGCCCTTCTAGTCGACAACCTTTGCAAATACAAGCGTCAGAACCATCCTTCGCTTTATAAATAGTTCTGGCTGGTACCTAGGTCTTGTGGTAGATCCAGTCGTATCACAATGGACTTCTAGTCTGTGTGTGTCTGTATCTTGCTACAGGCAGTCATTAACCGTAACCTAATAGCCCATTTTTAGCCCAAGCGACTCGCAATAATAAGAACAATAAAGGATATGTGGCATGTGATATGAAATATTTATTTGATGAAGAGAGTGCCCCTTCAATTTAATGTTTCTCATCATCCTTGAGCGTTTCTGTTCAGAATACAGATAAATCCACAAAATTTCAATTTACAAAATTGTATGCGATCACTGTGGATATTATTTCCTAAGAAGATTTGATCCGCTTTTCATGTCAAGCATAGCCAATAATGTACCTTATAATATCAACTTTATTATCAACGATATTTGCTGAGAAGCATATTAAAGAACAACCCACGCCGCGCCGATTTACTTAAACTCTTTTCAATGTCATACCAAGAAGAGCCTTACCTAATAAAGAGAATACATTACATAAGATTTATATAAAATATGTTTCACAAAATTTTATTGTCTAACGAAAGTACTAAATCAAAGAATCCTTTTTGCAAATAGCAGTAAAGGACGACAAAGCAAAAAGAAGCGAAATCAGTCATTTTTCATTTTCCAAAGAAAAGTAAAAGGCAAATATTAAATCAATTCCAAGCGTTTTTCTCTGATATATATTTGCTCGTTTTTTTTCATCCTGTTTCCATCTACTCCTTTATTGATTTATGACCGAAGAATGAATTTCCCGGCAACGAAAACGACAAGAAATGAAAAAGAATTCCTTAACGGAAGGCACAAAATATATGTATATTAATAATCTTTTTATCGTCCTTTTCCCTTCCGGACGCGAAGTTTTCCCGCATTCTGCGTTATCAGCGGGCGAGAGAGAACATTTTTCAGTTGACATCACGAGGATATATGTATGTACATCGAAAGTGCAAATAAATTTCTACACAAGTTTTCGCCTCTGTTTAGCATTTTCTTTTTTTTATTTGTTTTAGGTAAAGTGCCAAAGGAATCCCTTGCCAATGAAAGGGTCCAGCGGGTGTGAAAGGATAAAACAACACAAAGTAAGGGAATAAATTCATTTGATTCTACGCCACTACCTGGACTTTTATATAAAATGTTGGCGCTAGAAATACTAACACTCTTCGTGGCAAAACAAAATCCGAATTTCATTAATGCTCTTAAAGGCGCACATCTTGGAGCGTTGCTATCCAGTTTGGCACTTACCCCCCATACGCAAAGCCCAGAAATTCGGGAATTACCGTCAACGGTAAGGACTATAAATTATTAAGAGATTTTCCAAAGATTTACCTAATTTATAGACAAGAGACACAAGGGATGCTTTATTACTTGGCTGTTTCTTCTTTAACACGTCCATTATCCTTGGCACAGCCATCCCTAAAATGGGACGGTGAATGTCCCCGATGGGGTGGTTGCGCCTAGCCTACTGGAATTTAATTGATAAATCGCTTTGCATTATCCACTTTAAAGGTTAATATACCCCGGTTGTGGATGGGGGAAGATTTGAAGAAGGGTGTACCTGAACTTGTTGGTCTTTTTTTTAAGGGACAATTCCCTTTGTTGGCCATTCTGAATTTGTATGTGTGCCTAGGGCTACATGTCTCTTTGTAAACATGTGACTTGTTCAAAGTCTAGGCGAAAAAAATAGAGGACATCCCTTCTGTAATACGAGGACAGGCATGTCTATGGGTGGATTGGATATATGTACATACATATGTATGGAAGTGTGTATGTAGAAAAGTCTTACTCTGAATACCACTTGATGCTGCTGCTTGACCTGATAGAGGGACCATTAGATTGCCTTTGAATTGCCTTTAGATCGCTCTTTTTCCGCATCACTTGTCAAATGCACAGAGGAAAAAGGCTAAACTTTTAAAGTGCTACGTGATTGCAGTAGAAGCGACCTTTTCTAGGGAAAGAGTAAGCCCAATCTAATGTATACCAACGCAATGTAAACGAGAGCTCTTTTTTTAATTCTGTAGATAGGTGGAAGAGAATTTTCAAAAACGCTGAGTAAGCTGACGAAGGACAAGTGAATAATAGGCTGAAGCGGTCGTCTAGTTAAGTTGTTTTTTGAGGTAATTGCTTTCGAAAGGACCTTTTGACGTCGGATGGCGTACGTGAAAGGAATTGCATTAGCCTTTGACTGACACACGAATAATTGCTTTTTACATTTTTTTAGAGGAATCTTCCTGTTTTTTACCATTAGAGTCTGCTTTTTTTTTAAACAAGAAGAATGGTTTCCATCACATAACGAGTACATTTTCACTTCAAGACCCGTTGTCACCACTTTTTTTAAACTTGGAAATACAATCCTAACTCGGCGTATGAATTCCGTATTAGTTTTGTGAAGGTTTTAGGGGAATGTTTAAGGTATTTGCGGTAAGAAGGTAAGTCATTTATGTGTACCCTTTGACCAACATTTGCTGACTCTGAGTTATCGATGTATCTACTATTTTTACTATTTTTATGGAGAACTTGTAATAAATTACAACAACAAACCGAAGATTCAGCAAGTATGCCGATACAATACCAAAGAGCTGATAGCTGATTTCAGTATTTTATTCGAAGTTTCATGCTGCATTTGATTTTAACAGTTTTTTTTAAAATACGAATCTATCTTTATGCATTCTATCGAATTAAGTTCTTAGTTCAGTTGTCCGCCCTGTATCGAATAGCATCGAATAATTTAGGAATGTCAGCATAAGGAATCTTACCTTTACTGTTGAAGAGGTATTATTCCATTATGCTTATTTCTCAATCTAAAATCCACAACGGACAGCCAGCAAAGACAGCCTAGAGAGTGCATTCTCTAAGAGTCCTCTAAGTGTAGCTTAATACTTTCAGAGGCAACTACAACAATGTAAATGTAAAAATGTAAAAATGTCCTTTCAGGTTTAGTAGTAGATTGCATACTACTAAGTTCCAGAGAAAGGGATACATGACAACATCTTGCCATGGATCACTGCTGACACATCCCCATGCCGAGTTGTCAGTAAGTTTTGTATTTATGATCATACTTGCCAAAATTATCCACTGTAGAGGTAGAAGTGCTACCAATGATTCACTGGAAATACAGCTTTGCAGCATAAAGCCGTAAAATAAGAGCTGTATACATATATTGCCAACAAATCATACAAAAAAAAAAAACCTACTTTTCCTGCGAGGGTATTGAAATTTGGACCGCTTGATGGCACCTGCTAAAAGTGTTAAATGGTTGCAAGGTCCAAGAGCTCAATGTTGTGACTTTGTTCTTAAATTAGAGATCTCCACGTTGACGTCTTGGGGTGCCAAGAACGCCTGCATTAAACCGTCTATGGAGTCTAAAAACACGTTTTAGCACTCTTCAGCTACAAAAATATAACTACTTGGCTCAACAAATTGTATGTGGTCCAAGGCCTAGCTTCTCGCAACCATCATTTTAGAACCAAATGCGAAATGCTTTTCTTTTAAAAGCTGTCTTATGACAGTTATTACTCTCGGACGTTTGACAGACAGTCGATGGAGATGTGATCGTGAAAAAACGTTTCGGCGTTTTCTGGTACTCAAACCTCAAATATTCTGCACAGTAATCCAACGCACTTACCACTGAGCCACGGTGTTCACAGCTCTCTAGCCTGAAAATCTGGACTCATTCTCAATTGTTCTACTCCATTTTTGCCTGAGGAGACTCTGTTCTGCCAGATTGGGTAAGTAGATTCCATTGTATGGCAAATAATTTTCATACCGCGCGAGTTACGCATAATGAAAAGCTGATAACCTCACCGAATAAACTTCGGTGATCATCGATAATATTCTAAAAATAAATGTAAGCAGGCAGTGTTAGCAAAGAAAATCATCATCGGTTTTGTTGGTAATGAGACACCGATGACCGAGACATCAAGCTGACGATGGGAGCGCGAATGCATAATGTATTCTACCAAAAAGTAGAGTCTCTGTTTTTTTAACACGACTTATTGCTATCAGCCAGAAATGTTTAATTGAATGGCGGAGTACAATTAATTGTTTTAGCCACTTTAGTTCTTAGTTCCACCCTATCTGTTTGGTCATTATAATGTGCACCATTTCATACAGAATCATTATTCTGTGTGACAAGGGCCGTGTAGCCATAGACGACATATCACACCTTTAAAGGTAGCCCTAACCATAGCTAAGAGATTCTCTGGTCAATGCAAAAGGATTCCGAGCAGAAGCCGACTTGTCCTTCTTTTTTTAAATCGCTGGAGAAGCATAAGAACACCTACAGTTTATGTACTCTATTAGTGTACTTCCTTTGGGAGTAAGATGATCATTAATTTTTTCCACGACACTGCTTAAAAAAGCTGAGTAGGAGTGCCATCAATTCCGGTGTTATAGGCCGAAACGATTCGTATTCCGGTATTTATTGCTTCAAATATATCATCTGAGTGCGAAGCAGGAACACTTTCATCAAGACAGTTTAAAACCATGACGAATTGCGCCCGTCTAAACTGATATTCACCCCCTGATCTTCTATACTTTCATGCAGAAATTATTTCAATCGTTATAAACAGTTGCTACCTTAGATTATTTTTCACACTTTACGCTATATTGCATTCCTTTCATATTCAATCTTTACTAGGACTCAAGGTTTCCATACGCTGAAAAGCTACGACGTGAGCTGTGTAATGTACATTCGTCGGTCTGCTTCGAGGTCCCTGTAGATAGCTATACATATCTTGTGGCGTTTCTAGTCAAAATGCCAAAGCACTTTTCACAGCCATCCAGTTTTCGGCTATAATTGGTTGAGCTGAACTGCAGACCACTTCAATTTCTTCGGTCCCTAATGAGTTGGCGTACTTCGGTACACGTTGTTGCGATTTTTTTCGACGGATTCAGTACGAATGCAAATGATGAGATAAAATATCAGCCCAGCACTTATTTCTAAGGCCAAATTGTCGATCTGATTAGATAATCGCTGTTCTCAACTAAACCCAGCTCAGATCTTACGGCAAAAAAGTGTGTTCTGTAGGCGATTGGTACTCAGAGGTGTACCACCATCTTATTTCACTTACATCCAAGATGGCAATCGTATGCTGCATGAATTCGTTCTCAGAATGGAAAAATGTGCAGAAGTTCAAGATCATAATTACGTTTCAGAATGTGATCGTTGTTCTTTGTATACAGCGGGAGGTCATAAACAAACTCGAAGTATAACCGAGGCAGTTTTTGGCATTTCTTATGAACATTTTTATTCACGTTTACGGCTTTTTCGGCGACTAAACTATTGAAGTTAATCCAGTTTTATGGCGCAGGATATTTGCCATTCTCCCTCGTCCGTTCGTAATTTTGGAAGAAAGTCCCAGATGGCACCCACTATAGGTAGAAGTAGGTCTCTCTAACCAAGTTGCAAAGTCTTCAACTGCAGTTGTTCTCTCCCTCGTTATTTAGCCAGCCAACATCTATTGGCCCGTGCTACTTTAACTAAGCGCTTGTTAGTCATTTACTCGAATCATGCCATCACATGCTGCGCTAACCATTTCTCTGCGGTTGTGTGTCCCCTTTTCTTCAATTTTATTAAAGTAGAATCGCAGTTCCATTTCATTATTTTTCCTTTCATAAGTACACAATCCTCAAAATACCCACTTAAGACGACTAAGGAGGGACAGTTTTTTAAGCTGTTCCTACGAAATTTTTTTATTAGAAAAGTACATAAATCCTTGCGAATAGCAACAACAGGATTTGGCTATGCTTTTTATTCAGCTTCTTACAAATGCATTCATTCGTCTTAATCCTCAAGATATTGCCACTTTAAATGCAAGATTAATTAAGATTTAAGCCAGGAAGAATACGAGGAATACGAGAAAATTTGCCCAAGAATAATCCTTTAAATCTGAACATTTCAACGATCCATCCAGATGAAAAGCAAAAAATCTTAAATTAAATAAAATCAAACCGTCAACGTTAAGTAAAATCCCATTCGAAAGGATATCCCCACTGACGCTGCAATGAGTTTCCCTTCAAAGCAAAGATATTGTAAATGAGAAAGTTCAATTTAGAATCGGGGTCATATCCTTCACCTAAACGTTCTTTCACGTTCGTGTGCTTACTCGGCATTGAAAAAGCGTTTCAGAGTTTATTTCAGTCTTAAGAACCCACCGGAGCGGGATTACCTTTCAATTCACCTTCTCTCTTTCTATCTGTGTCTCTTTATCCCCTAACTGTCCACCCAGATCGTCCTGTGCACTTTTCCAATCTGCAATTACCATTTTACATAGTTTCAATTGAAACTTTTGGTCAGCTTCGAAAGAGAAGAAAAAAAAAGGACATAGAAACGAAGTTTTAGAAAAACTTCTCGTTGACTTCATTAGGGGATTTCTAGGAGTTTTTCCAGCTTTTGTTGATTTCCATAGAAAAGAACAGCAAAACAGCACGCCCCAGAAGACGTAAACAACGGAAACAGCAAACAAAAAAAATGTCTTAGTCCTTAAAAGTACAAAAAAAAAACTTTATCCTGGATATTATTTTTGGGGCTCTGAATAAGAAACACTCGTTCTTGTCTCGTTATAACGTTGTCTCGTTATAAGGAAACCTGATCTCCTTTGCTCACCCTCTGTCTGCATCTATACATAACATAACGAATGGCGTAGAAAGTTTTCATCGAGTACCCTATAATGGGTTGAAGGAGCTCGTCGACTTTGAAACATATTTATGTCAAAGTACCTGCGATGCGTGACTGAAGATTGGATAGGTGAATGGTGGATTCTGTCAGGATTGTGTTTGAATGTGGTACTACCTTGAAGAGGTTTTTCAAGTGATTTTATCTAATATATAGAAGTGAGCCCCATCTATGTGGATAAGTGCACTTGTGGGGTACACTCCTTAGCAAATAAGAGTTCCTAAGTAAATAATTAGTTTATTAGTTTAAAAAGCCAAGAAATTTCGTTAGCAAAGATAAGAGTAAGTTCTCATGTGTGTACAGATACATAGCAAGACAAAGTATTCAATTTAATTAATAAGTGAGTAAACTTATTGTTGTTGCTATATTTTTTTTTTTGTGGATTTTGGGGAACTTTCACTAATTAATTTAATTGTACTGAAAAGATAAATTAAATTAGGTCCTAAGGCATTGACTAGCAATTGAGTTAGGCATTAATATAAAGGAATACGTTCCAGGAGAGTAATCTCTTTTGCAAGAAAAAGACTGAAAGCAAATTGTATTTGAACCTTTCCTTTCCATGGTAAGTCGGTATTGTTTGAGAAAATTTGTCCTCCCTTTCATAAGACCCCAACTATTGTTATGGATAAAAAAAGTGCAACGATCTTCGGTCTTTTATAAAAATAAAATAAGGTAATTCTTGCTGAATGATTGTCGCTAAAGTTTGGCTTACAACAATCGCCTAATGTCTAAACTTCAACCAAAACAACAAACCAAAGAGTAAAAAACAGAATGCTTTAATGCCTTTCTGTTGGATATCATCTCCTTCTCGTGGTGACCCCTGGATATATTAACTAACGACGAGCGTATGCCGAACCCGACTGAAAGTGTGTAGCTGAACACTTGAACTTGCGTGGGTACATCTAGGTGAAGTTCGGCACACTTCTTTTAAACCTGCTGATTGGCTAAATTGCTATTCTGACATTTTCAGTTAGAGTCGTGTGGCGGACAAGCTTTTTTATAAGTCTACGGCAACGTTCATATCCCACAAGTGGAATACTGACATCGGCTAGTCTTGGGAATTTTTAGAAGGAACTGGTCCTCCTGATTGGGGTTTGTGCCGTAGGTAACAAGCCACCCTGGAGAACCATCATCATATCGCCACTTTGGAAAGGATCCTTGAACGAAGAATATATAATAGCCTGCTCATGATAGTAGAAGCGAACACTGTCAGATCTTCAGTTTGGATTCAGGCATTCTACCGTTGAATCCATAAAGGCGGTGGTCGACACAGCATCTGAAGCGATTAAAGGAAAAGAAGAGGGATACTGTGCCGTAGTAACTCTGGATGTCAAAAACGTTTTCACCCGACAAAATGGACGTTTATAAGAAGATCGTTGGCCTGAATGGATACTCTCTATACTACCGGTTCAGGATAGTAACAAACTTTACCAACAGGAAGTTGTAATACCAAACCGAAGAGTGGGTAAAGTACTACAATGTTACTGCAGGAGTCCCATAAGAAGGCTGCATAACTACAGACACGAATAGTACCAATTGTCAATTTCTCAAATATGTGAATGCAAGATGAAACAGATTGTTCAGTGTTCTAAGGGTCAAATACAAAGTGCTCCGCTTATGCACAAACAAAATAAAAATAAAGAACGATAAGGAATGGGTAACATGAATCTTAGTCTTTCTTAAAAATCTCCCTAAACACCTCTTCCGTGTGCAAGTTCCTTATGAATTTGTAACATCGCCAGTCAAAGAATTCTCCCTAAAAAAAATTGCAAGAGAAATTCGCTTTTTCCATTGAAGTACATGTTAGTAGAACAAGCATAAAGGGGAATCCATACTACTCAACTGTTAAACTCATTTACTCATCCGCTCCAACAACATCATTATTGCACACAAAGTATCATACGTCTCTTGTGAAACTTAACACCGTAAGCAGGTGCACAGAATCACATCACAAGCCTCATTTCATCATGTCGTAATCATCCCTAGCAGCTCTGTCAATGTGAGAAATACTTTCGCAAATTACGCCATTGGGGTGCAACATGAAGTGGCGGAAACACCCAATACTGGATGAATTCATGCGACGTAATCGACGAATTGTGTGTTGCTTACTGAAGATTAAAATACCACCGCCGCGCCGCTCATTGCCTCCCCCAAAAAAGGGCTAAAAAAATAAAATAAAAATTAAATTAGATACAAAACTCTGGTCGGCAAAATTTAATTTCGCCTTTTTCTGTTTACATATCTTGTGGATACATCATTGCCCATGGCCTTTGAATAGCTAACAGGGTCGGGTCTTTTACAACGCTGCCCGTTAATTATCACATACATTTTCGCAATTTCCGTTGGCAAAAACTCTGTAATTACGGTATCTAAGTAACATAATCTTCTTTGGTGTTCCGATGTATATGTATATGTAGACCACTTCATAATTATAGCAATAATTAAGGGAATGAACCTAACAGCATCTGCGTGTGTGTAAATAATATCGTGGCGCGTGTACTATGGCCTAAACGAATACAAACCCGCTTGGCACTCGTATGAACATGTAATTACTGCCGGCTCAACAGGAAAATTCAAACAAATATTTATGCTGCAAGACCATCGCAACACCGCCACAAGCACGATGGTGTAACACCATCACAACAGCCATTTTTCGCCACTACACCGCCACCATACACTACTGTCAGCAGTAGGAATATATTACAATTTTGTCCTTTTGGTCCTTGTGTGATTAACTATGTTATTTGGTAACATCTAGAAGCAGGGAGTTGTATCGGGCGGAGGTGGTTTATTTTTCGTTATGGTGGACTTAAATCTTTTGATGATATACTTGGCTTAGAGCGGGTTTGGTGGTAGGATAACTAATTTAAATACCGGACTGTAACTAGGTGTAGATGTACATTTATCTAAGGAATATTAGTCCACTGCGACTTTATAGATTTTCTTCTAATAGTAGACAGATATCCAGATTTTTTCCTTCTTTTGTGAATTAGCCTGGGGTTGCTACAACATCTTTACAAAATCTGCATTCTCAGTTTCCCCGGGGTATTCCTTAAGTCAAAAGGGGCCCGCTAGGAAGCCTGTTAGAATGCACACCCGGTTTTTGTTATTGTAACTAACAATAGCATATTCTCGTACTGATGTCAAATCTACATTCCTCGACATGTTTCTTTTTAAGATTACCATTAAAACTACACTACTTAATATTTTTTTATGATTGCTACTTTATTGAAAAGAAAAGACCTTCCGAATATTCATAAATAATAATTTTATTCAAATAGCTTCACCAGCTGGCTTGTAAATCGCCCACCCTGTCAACCGAAGGAAATAGTTGATGCACTGTTTGTGCTTTGTATGAGTACATCTTCAAGTCTTTTAATAAAATTTGCTACAGACGCGGGATACGTATGCTACTGTCCCGTTTTTACCTCAAGGTAAGCGGATAACTGCTGCAGTGTTTGTGAAGTTGCAGCCACCGACCGATTATTTGTCAAAAACATTGACACAATTATTCCATGTTTTGACGCTGGTTTGTCAACGTGTATTCTGATTCTGTTTGCTAAACAAATGTTAAAATCACGATGACGTAAGTCGCCATTTGCAAAAATTAAGAGCATTTTCCGATAGGATGATGAACTGTGCGCCATTTTGTGCAATGAACCATTAACTTCTGAGTGCTCCAATCCCGGAAAAAATGCATAATTAAGTAGTTTAATTGCACAGTGTAAGGATGAAGAGAATTCTTAAAAATTAACCAATTAATTATTGGCGATTCATCCCTGTCAAGTGACCAAATCATATTTCGCCGAAAGACCTTTGACTTTATAAAAAATCATCAATCAGGCAAACCTCATTAAATTTGTCTCAACAAATGAATAAATTAAGAGCACCATTGCAGACACCAGGTCGCGACGAATTTCTAAGAATTCCAGTTCACCACCTAAATAATTAAGTACGTAGCAGCGGCATCCAGAAGATAGCTCCAAAAATTCGATATAACAAGAAATTACACTCATTACCTATTCACCGGATATTGCGTGCTTTTCCCTAATGCCGAATGGCAGCCAGTGCCATAAAAAGTCGTCGTTGCAATGAGCACAAAAAATAAAACAGGCATTAAAAGTGCCCTGGTGATTTTACGACCTGCCATAACCTCTGATTTAGATTAATATTTATTACTATGTATATAGATACCGAAGCAAGGAAATCCCGCATTCTATCTTCCAGCGCAGTGTACGGATACTATGCCGTATACGTAACTAAATCTAATTTCCTAGCAAAAATAAACATTCAGGGTTTCATGTCCTTTGACGCCCTACAGGGTGGGTAAGTCTCATCTTATTTTTGCAAATAAAAGGAATTTAAGGGATCTTACTACCGAATCTTTGATTGCATTTAACCCTCCGCCTTTCCCCGCATGTCACATCACTATGTTGAAAAAAAGAAGACAACAGGGATAAATGTGCGACAGGACTTTCTCTGTTCAATACCATGCATCTATTTCCTTTTACTGGGTATTCTAGTACATAGTGCGGTTGTCATTTTAATCGACTCTCCTTCTCTATCACTAATATGCATGGACATAGGGTCTTCAGGATACACACGAAGAGGCCCATACATCAAATCCAAATAATGGTGGAGCATAGCGAAAAAATAAGGAAAAAGAAACATTTTTCTTTCGTGCGTCGGGAAGATTTAATGAAATTTTCTCAGCCTGTGCCTTCAGGCATAAAGATGGAAATATATTGTCCAGCCCAACACATGTACCGTATTAGAAAAAAGGCCGGAACTCTGTTAAAGTAGCTGACGTTCGGCTACATTAAACGTTTCTTTGTATAGGCTCTGTGTGCGCTTGTCGTCATTTCCCAGAAATCCTTATTATGGACGGAAAGTAGACGAAAGTCGACATGATCCTGACGGCCAGCCGGACTATTGCAATAACTCTTTATTAGGGTACAATAGACCATGTGCTATTATTCAGGTTTTTGTTTGTCCTGTATTTTTTTTGCTGGGAAGGGAGTTGGGTTCAATGCGTAGACTTGTCTTTAACATAGTACAATGGTACGTGCTATGACTCTTAAGGCTAACGATACAGTTAATGACAACAAAGGGGATGTTATTGTGGAAGAGGGTGGTTGGTGACGAGTTCAATAAAATGTCGCCTCGTCATATACATATATGTACCATGTCCTGGATTTCTTTTCTGTTTTTCTTTCTTTTTGGAGAAGCGGAAATTTGCTCTTTCGGTCATTGATCGATAATCCACATGCAGCTAGGGAGTTTATCTATGGCCCTTCATTTCCTGAATGAAGGTCGATTTTTTTGTCCTCTTTTCCACGAGGGATATGAGGAGGCTGCGATATTAAAATTGTGCTGTGAGAATATTAACAGACGCAACATGGCAACAACACGAACAACTTCCTACAACAAATGGTTGGAAAATTGTTTTTTCCTTCTTTATCATCCTGTTGGCGGGGGGATGAAAAATGGTATTCCGTTGGCCTAGGGTAAATGAGAAAAGTTTACAGAGGCCCGTTTCCGTTGTCGTCGTTTGTATTAATTCAACTAATGTACTTTAGGGAGATCGTAATAATGCAGTGGTACTCTAACTGCTAAAGTGCTAAAGTGTGGTGAATGTATGCGAGGGAGCGCTTGTAATGAATATTAAATAATTTTAAGCCGTAAAGCTATTTAACAACGGCGGATAAAGCTTGGCTTGGATGATAAAACATTAACACATGCACTCTCGGGGGATGGGGGGGTTGAAAATTTATGTGCTTTAATGAAGTTACAAAATCTTGGAATCTGAAATATGAGGTTGTTAGAAAGAAATTCTACGAAATTTTGCACAACATTTTTGGCTAAAGAGCCCCTGCCATTTGGGAAATATATATACTATATCACTCGTGCAGGTGAGTAAACATCGAGCGGGAAGTCTCTGTCATACAATAGGTCTCAAATTCAAAAAAAAAAATTTTGAAAGAGGCTTCAGATCATTATGGTGCAGAAACAAATTATCACCCAATCACGGTGCCCCTTTATAGCTACTTTATAGGGATCCGACAGTAAGCGTACACCAACTCTGGCTACAACCTTAAGCTGAATTCTGGGCCCTTGCCAGTACAACTGGGGCAACAAAGCAAAGTGCAGAAGTGCCAAAGCATTGGGTATACTATATATATAGAACTCTTTTCTTGGCCTCATTGGATTTAAAATATTTTAACAGAATGAGGCAATACCGACGAGTGTTCACATTTACCGTTATGATAATACAAGCCTCCGTTTGATCCAGCTTAAAGAAGACTTGGATAGTAATGATTTCGCCGCTGACGACTACAGCATATGGAAAAAAAATACAACGATCTACGAATTTTTACTTGGAATGTTCTAACTCTGAATAAGCCACTTGCAGTCGAACAGCTTAAGCTGGGCATAATTTTCTGTAACCTGATATCACCGACAGCGCGGAAGTGCGACTGGTAATGCCGGCAAAAAGTGGATAAAAAACTGTGGTATTTTTATGGTCATTGCTACAGAGAAGAGTGGCAATGTTAAGCAAGAACTTTCGAGCTTAAGTTATAAGAGCGACTGACGACAATCTGAATTAAGACAAAGTTAGCAGCCTCTTTTGCTTAGAAAGAATTCTTCAACATTAGATATGAATAAGGTCACAGGCACGACCATAAAATAGCAATTTTAACGCAAAATTGGAAAACGAGAACATTTTTTGAACCGGTTTTAAAAAAAACGCCCTACGCGACTATACACCGTAGAATGAATTTAAGTTGATCGACTTTGAGGCGGAGCCAAATATCATCGTAACAAACAAACGTCCCCCGAAAATTAACAATTACAAAGGGCTCGGCGGCCTCAAGTTCAATAAACAGTCAACTATTTACCACTATACGATAGGCAAAAGGCTCAGTATGTCTGCGCCGAGGAGCTAACAAAAATGTTGACTAATACCTCGTTGTTGTAAAATACCGAATACAGTTTTTCTAGACACTGCGTAACCTCCTGCACTGTAAGAAAGTTTAACGTCAAAGATTTGATGGTGCAACAGAGCACCAGAATCTTCATCGATCGAGTACCTGTAAAGTAGTATCTAAAAAAATTTTAAAAAAACTTTTGAATATGGCTCTAAAATGTAGGACCCTTCCGTTTATGTGAAAAAATACAACACACACAAGGCGCATGGTAGCGAAAAGCTAGGCCCTGGACAACACACGGTCCGTTGCGCCAAGTATTTGTGTTTGCAAGGTCATCCTTACCAGCTACTTAATTCGAAAACGTCTAAGAAGATATAAGTAGAACACAATGTCAAGTTTTGTGATGAGATCCCTGATCAATATTTCAGTCAAAGCTGTCGAGAACTTTGGTAAAGTGATGCTTTTACACTTACCGTGCTGATTGCATCCTCAATGAAAAGTTAAGTGTATTTTCCTCTAATTACTCACCCCTACATCAACACACTTACACAATCTTAATTGCAATGGATTAATTCAGTTTCAATTAAATATTCTTCATTTAAACTACAAGCATTCACTTATGTAAGAAACTTTGCGCAAGGATGCATGTAACAATTATTTTTTAAAAATAAAAAAAACGCATTTTTACGCGTTGTACATGCTATAATGCTTCTTTTGTTGTATTGCACAGTACAACGCCTTAAGTCTTTTTATGAGCTCATACATCGTACTCTATTTCTCTCCAACTGCTCCGTCTACAACGGACAAGGAAAGGAAAAAAACGACAAAAGCGCACTGACTCACACACACCCATACACATGTTGGTGTCGTGGCAGTTAAAATGGAATTTTGAGTAAAGGAATTTTAATACGGAAATTCCATGCGCCATCTCGATGGGAAAATGAAGAAAAGAAGGACGACAAACTCGTGACACTCTCATTCCACAACGATTGCATCACCTCCGCAGCTCAGACCTCTCAGTATGCCACCTAACGATGGAAACAACACGATTGTTGTTGTTGATTGTTGGATGGCCATTTCAGTGTCCTCGTAGTATACACCTACTTAAGGAATGGCAGACATCCTTAAAAGTGGCAAACAGACTTCTTCAGACGACGAGAAGAAAGAAAGAGAAAAGAAAAAAAAACCTCTAACGAAGGAGCTTTCACCGAAATATACATTGAGAGTATATTCTCGTCTCTTACGTCCTTTATGTCATAGAACTTTAGAAGAGTGTCCTTGTGCGTGTGCGAATTCCAGTTGGCATACTTTAGCGCTTTACTTTGCATTAATTTTTTTTTTAATAATGTCCTTTATGGAATTTTCTTATTGATTACTACATATTTCCATAAGGATGAGAGGACATTTGAATATTGCCCTAGGTGTCTACTTATTCAAACTACCACCACACCACTACAACTACAAATAGCACGACAACCACAACCCCAAACGAAAGTCACTGCCAGTCGTTCGAATGCTAGTCTTTGGTATGGAATCCACTGAAATTCCACACAAAAGGAGCTGTGTCGGTTAATGCGGACGCACTTGATCCTCAGCACATCAAGGAATTTCAGTTTACCTTCATGCCACAACACTCGATATTCGAAGGCTCCTTGGTTAAGGGCATCCCCGAGTGTTCGCTTTCCCCATTTAAATGTTTGCCGGTAATTATGGCAAAGATGATGGTTCAGTTATGCCTATCAAGGGAGGTTGGTAAGCAAGCCGGTAAGGTGATAAAATGTACTCACCGGATATGATGGTGTTAATGGAATGGTATTCTCATGCCAGATAATCTGTTGTACGAGGGAGTCTCCTCGTTTAAGGGTGGAAGTAAAACAATAAAATGTTTCATTCTAAAGCACCGTGAATGTAAAATGCCAAACATCCGCATATCTGTGAGATGAGATTTTTCGGAGTTAAAGTGGCGTCGTTTGAAGTTTTAAGTGGTACATTGCCAGCGCAGTAGCAAACACCTGCTGGGTATAGATCTGTGATGATTGCTACGGCTGATGATGATGGGTGTTTATATTTCTTGTTTCATAATAAAAGGGTTGCCGTTATATGTTGCTGAGTTTCATATGGCGAATGGATAATTAGACTAATTTAAGCATCCCCTGGGAGATAGTTTCAGATTGTTATGTTTGGTGATTAAGATTACCTTTTTATAAGAGGGCTTTCATGGCGCGCATGATGGTAGTTAGCATTGCTACAACTGCAAAAGGGTAAAAAAGGGAGTCGTAATAATGCGTTTTTGATATGGGAAACGTGGAAAGAAGATTAGGATCTTGCGATAACAAAAGACCTTTGTTTGCTATGTGCTTTAACTAATTAACTTAAAGTTTGCGGTAGAATGTTGAGAGTGGTTTTGACTTATTAGATACTCGGATAGTTTAAAGTCAGTGTGGATGTTGATCTAATGTTCCTACAAATTCCCGTTAAAATTAAGTAATTTGGCTTTTTGACTCAATAGGTATTTAAATAATCAGCTAAATGACCGGTCTGAGTAATGCTCACTAACTTACGAACCCACACGAATCCAATCCGGCCAAACTTTAGGCGTAATATTTTCCATTAGCCATCTTTTTTTTTATAATTTACGCCCGAAAAAGGGGGTATGAATACCCTTATGCTGATTTCTCAGGGCACGGGCGTTCGGGTTATGAACGTATCCCTATACGTCCGAAGTTGGGCTTGAGGGTGAACTGATGTGCATTCGAAGCTTGACGCGTATTGCGGGTGAAATTTTGAAGGGGAGGAATACAATTGGCTAGTTCGTTGGAACATTTTTTGTGGAATAGGCGATAAAATAAGGAAAGACGAGAGACATTTCTGCGATGTTCTAGTGAGTCTATGGAACTCACAATGTCTCTATCACCTATTAGTTTTATCGCGCGGTTCTGAACCCTATCTAAAATGTGCAAAACGGTCTTGGGTGCACCAGACCAGTTGTGGGCGTTGTATTCCATCTTTGGGCGGATGAATGCCTTATATATTGAGGCCAGATCAGATGGGGTAAAATATTTCTTGCACCGCTTAAGGAATCCCAGACATTTTGCAGCATTTTTGGCGACCTCGAATATGTGCTCATTCCAACGAAGATGATTGTTAATACATATAACCAGAATGGCAAGCCCTTCAGTTTCTGCGATGCAAGTACCATTTATAGATAATGGTTGGGGGTCTTGGTTTCGCTTGAGAGACAGAAGACAGCACTGAGTTTTGGATGCATTAAATTCCACTCTGTTAGTAGAGCCGCATTTGACTATGCTGTCAAGGTCGGAATTTAATGAGTTTAACATACGTTGCCGTTCCTCTTCTACGGCCGAGGAGCAGGGACGTGAGTTAGGGAACGAATATGAAAAACTGAGGGAACTGCAATCAGCGAAGGAATGGATTGAATTAGAGGTTGCAGACAAGAGATCATTCATGAAAATGAGAAAGAGAGTCGGAGGCAAAACTAAACCCTGGGGATCATCAGCATTTATGTGGTGAATATCAGACTTGAAGCCCCCCAAGACAACTTGAATTGAACGCACCGAAAGGTAATTTCTAATCCATTGAAGAAGAGACTCATCGATGCCATATGCACGCATTTTCGACAAAAGAGCCTGATGCCAAACTCTGTCAAATGCCTTTGAAATATCAAGCGCAACTATCTTTGATTCACCGAAGTGATGGAGGGATTGGTTCCACTTCTCGGTGAGATATGCCATCAGATCACCAGTGGACCTGTTGCTACGAAAACCATACTGCCGGTCATTGAGAAGTTTTCGTGAATCAAGATATTTCATAAGCTGACGATTTATCAGCGTTTCCATGACCTTGGAAAGAAGGGACGTAAGTGCAATGGGTCGGTAATTGGTCGGAGAGGAAGATTCGCCTTTTTTAGGGACAGGCTGGACAAATGCTGTTTTCCATCTTCTCGGAAAAAGTCCAGAAGAGTAGGACAGACAGAAAAACTTATGCAGAGGTTTTGCCAGCCAAGAAGAACACCTCTTCAGAACTAATGGGGGGATACCATCTGGACCAGTGGATTTGTGTATATTGAGACTTTTGAGAACTCCTGCAACTGTGCGAGTGCGAAAGTGGACTTGTCATCTGATAAAACTTTTTACAATCATCGCTGCTATATGCAGCTTCGTAGAAGCTGAAGTCCTAACTTACTTTTCTTGTATACGTTGAGCTCTACGTGCAGCTCTCGTCCTCCTTTTCAGTACCACTGTGTACGCATCCCGCTTCATTGGAAGCATCTCTAAGAGCTGTGTTGCCACGTGACTTCTGAATTTCACGCGCGCCGGCAGTATATGATTTTTTCTGACGATCTGGTCTTTCTCTTCCTCACAGTGTTCTGATTATGAGACTGTAGTAGACAGAGATGTAGAAATGTGCCTCATCAGAGAAGAAGACTTTACTCAGTTCTTCTTTAAACAAAATTTTATACGGGTGCCGGTGTAGGTGCTGGATCACAATGCGCTGAAGGAAGTCATAAGATAAGCCTAAAAGCTGCGAACGTCAACGTATCGACAATCCCGGCTCTTCGGCCATACTTTTACTTACAGCAGCAATATTTTCAACTGAACGGACGCCGCTATGGTGCACATGGTGCACCTAAATTTGTTGACTATCGTGAATTGCTTACATAGTGTGACAACTTGCACGTACTTGCATGTATCTAGATGTACAAATTTTTAGATTCTTCTCTATAACCGTTACCTTAAACAGTGTAAAAATGCATAACATCTTCGACAAAAAATCATTTGAACTCAAGACGGTTGGTTGACGACTGATGGCTTACTGACCTTACCTTTAAATTCACATTACTCAGACCAGCAAGAATTATTGGATTGTGAGTGCCATCCCTGCATTTATAGTAACTCAAAATTAAGGCAATCCATTTGTAACATCTAACTATTATAACCTTGAATCTAAACTCAAATTAAACTTCCAGCCATAGAGTCTTAGTAACCGCTTTGACCTTCTCAAGTTCATGCAATGATGAATGAACAGGGAGCATCAAACAAATTTCACATTTAAAGCCTTTTTACGGTAGATGTTACGCAATTTGAACAAAATGTTTGCACTCTATTTATCTAACTCTGGTCAACGTGAGGAATCGATAAACCATTAAATGAATACAAATTTTAAATCGAAAATAAAAAAAGGAACACAAAATACCTTAAATAAAATGGGGTAACAAAATACGTGTACCGTTTTACTGGTCCTCTTTCCCCATTCGGTCTCAGAATGTCCTTTCAGAACGCGCCATTTATCTCATTCAAAATGTGGCAGCAGAACCAAGTATTCGTCTATTTTTAATGACCCGATGCGAATACAAACATTAAACCCCCACCATGTCCTCCATTCCCATCTCCACAAAGAGGAACAACTTTTACTGGGTTCTGCGGTCTGAGACCGTGGTATTTCGTTCGATTGCGTACACCTACATATATTCAAACAAATTTGTTTTCTGTGCACTTTTACATGAAAATCGATGCGGCACGCTAAATGGAAATGTAATAATCACGCAGACCACTTGCTGCCCAACCTTATTCACGCCCTCGAATAATACCATCGGTTAGGGGGAATCTATTTTCGATTGCGGGTATCCTTATTTAGCCCAAGGGGGACCTGAAAAGTGTAGTCATTGTCGGGTGATTTATGCTCATTTCCTGTTCATACTACGAGCATGATTTTAGCAGGTTTTTCATCCTTAAAATGGATGTTGCGTGGGGGATGTTTTTTTTTCGTTGCGCCTTTTAATGTAGGATTTCTATGATGTTTGCATGTTTAAATATACAGCACGGCAACTTTCACTTTTTCCAAAAAAAAAGAGAAGACCCAAAACCTTGTATTTATTTCTGGTTCACCATTGAGTTTTACTTAAAAATCAAAGCCCAGTATGGACTGGATTACCCAGCCCCTTCCGTTCAAGGTGTGCCGTAAAGGATTTGGTCCTCCAGATTGGGGTTAAGCGCTGAGCTAACTGCCCCATCGTGGACAAAAAAACTATTACTAAGCAAACAACAGCTTCGGAAAAGGATGATCTTACTGTCAACGACCCTGCAAAATGAAAAAAAATACAAAGACGTTCGGATCCTAAATAAAAGCCACGAGTAGCCGATCGACTGGAGCGAACCTTAGACTCCAGAAAATGCAATGGGATGGGCGGAACAAGAAAAGGATAAAAGACTCTGATACTTATAACATGGACTGTTGCAGAGAGCAGAAGCAGCAGACTTAGACAACAAGTATCAAGCTTTCGACATGTAAGTGGAATAACAATTATAAGCCTACTATGCGCTCGCACCCCACAGAGAAAAAAAGTTAACGCTACCAAAGAGTGTTTCTCCGAGCTCCTCAACAGGATCTACGAGTAATGCTCCAAGAATGGTGTAAATATCATGTTAGGTGGTTTTAAGTTCGCTGATTGACTTTGCTGTTGAATAAAACTTCATCATAGCCAGGACACTGTTTCTGCACCTCAATATTTATAAAGGCACTTGGTGATCCTTTCATCAACAAACCATCATCCAAATTAATCACGTTGCAGTCGATGCAAGACTGCCTCTTCTATTCTGGATGTTCGAACCTACCGAACAGACTGGGAACACTACCTAGTTGTAGCCAAGGTACAAATACAGATATCTGTTATCTCACAGAAATAAAGAATTACTGCGAGGAAATTTGACGACAAGAAGCTGTAACCGTTACAGATCGTCATAGCTTTCGCCGAACGTGTAGCATTTAACCTCTCGAAGGGTTCATTGCCGCAAGCATCAAGCACCGAAGGCCAGGAGCATAAGTATTTGGTTTCACCAGACCTCCACCAACATCGACTAAATGCAAAACTGAGATGCCCATCGATCAATTTTAGACCCGACTTTGACAATTTTTAAATAGACGAGCTATGCAGAGCCATGTCTAGTTTGGGTCTTTACTAAAGTCGTGCATCTGTATCGAATGATGATGGAGAACGCTAGCTAATTCACCACGGTCGGTTATAATCTTACCGATACCTTCAATGTTAAGGGGCTTAAATGAGGTGACGCGTTGTCATATGACTTTTCAACATTATTCTTGAAAAGATTGTTCGAAACTCGTAAGCTGACACAAGTCACAATTTTTTTTAAAGTCTGTGTATTACTTGCGAACGTCAAAGATATTCACAAAAAAAATCGGCGGAATATCACCAATATGTTTTGCGACTGTAGAGACAAAAGCGGCTAAATTGGGTCCAGTGGTCACGAGGACAAACCAAAGTACATACTGTCACCAAAAATGAACAGGCTAGATCGACGGGTGAATTTTCGAGCTATGAAAGCAGTTTTGTGGTAAGCTCCTATCTCTTCTAGAGACCGAGGAGTCTCTGCATACGATCCTTATCATCCCAATCCTGCTTTCGTTAATGGGCTTTTGGGGAAAATATTTAAGGACGAATTATACAAGCTGTACAGTTACATCAACCTTGTAAAAAAAAAACGGCCTACCAGATGTTTCCATTTATGGATAAATGCACTCAACTTCTCAATTTTTAAGCGTTTTACATAAAAATTTATGGGTTATAGGTTATTTGTATTAAATTACCCGCCTGTGAGTAATTTTCGGTTTTGAAAAAAAAATTTGATTACATGTAGGTGATCCAATTAGTAGGGCCAAATAGAAAAACATACGATGTTCAAAAGGTAAGCATCCAATTTGGTTAGACGACAGTTGACATGAGCTACGAGTATAAACATAGGCATCGACATATCCACTATCTATCAACTAATATTCCCACTTCGCCCAGTTGAACACCGAGGTGACTAGAAACTTCATTTAAGATTCAGTTCCATTCCCTTTGTCAGGTTGTTGGTGGCAGCAAATATGAGAGAGGAGAAAATCTTCAATCTAAAGCATCCCCGATCAAAGTTTTAGTTTTAACTAAATTTTGTCTCGCTAAACCAAAGTAGTACCGATTTTCACGAGTCGGTTTTCATCGAATCCCCACTAAGATATCATTTATGGAGATAATGTTGATTCCAAGAATAATCTCCTTAAAGGCTTAACGCGTTCACACAGTACTTTTAATACGATCTTATATGCGACAGTAAACAGGGCTATGCCTCGATTGTAGGTGCAAGGCCTAGGATCACCCTTTTTTCAGACCGGCGTACATGGAGCTGATATTCCTGTCATCGGATATACTTTTGTCTACCCGCACTTGACTGCAGATTTGGTAGTTGCACTCTATCTAAACATGGACTCCGTGTTTGAATAGCTTCACTGGTAGGCCATCGAATCTGGCGGCTTCGTTATTCTCAGCTTATGAATAGCTGCTTAAACCTCTTCTATACTGGGGGAGAGGATTACTTCTGAAAGTGGGTTCTTTTCCTGCCCAGAAGATAGAGGAAGCGGTGGATCACATGCTGCAAAAATTGCACCGCGTGATCCTCAACTCCAACTCTCCGAAAGGGTTGTCATCAACTGATATATGATAGGAAGCAAAGAGAAATCCTGGAATGCCTTTGAGATTCTCTTCATGTAAAAAGCTGTGAGTAAATAATGTCAGTTGCTATCTTTTCAGGGTGTGCCAGATGTTAACTGTGTAGTGCAAGGAGAACTGGAGGGAACACAGCCATATAAAGGAACACACCAATAAAGGATTCCACACACCGCCGCGATAGCGATAGCGATTGCGATTGCGATAGCGATAGCGATCTATCGCAACACGTATATTCAAGTTTGTTCATGCACACCGAGTGCGATAATATCGGCGATTGTTGCGATAGATTGCGATATATCGTGGCTCTCACTGCATGTTGCATTCTATCGCTCTATCGCGCAATGGTGGATATGGAAAAATTACATTTCCTACACGAAAGTAGGAACTTTAGTTTCTGAGAACACAAATAGAACTGAGAAAAGACGTCTATCGCTATCTATCGCTATCGCGCTGGCGTGCTCGGTTGTTTATCGCTGTGGCGATAGTTATCGCTATCGCTATCGCTATCGCTATCGCTATCGCTATCGCTATCGCGGCGGCGTGTGGAGTCCTTAAAAGGGGGAAGGTCTGAGAGATATCTGGCAGTATTAACCTCTGGCACCATCCATGTGAACTATCAAACTTAGTGTTTGAGTTAAAGCAGCAACTAGGAATCTTGCGTTATGCTCCTTGTGTATAATTGACTACGGTTTCTATCATTACTTAATAAAATGTGCACCAATACCTAGCCAACTGCATGCCCCCTCACCTTAATAAAGGGTCATCCAACTGAACTGTCAACATTCAACTATCATTGCGATGACTTTTGATAAGTAAACTAGGGGGTTATTAAATATGGATCGATACACACTCGCACAACGTGTTGAAATAGTGAAAATTTCCTATAAAAACGATGAAAACATCGTTTGGTTTTGTAAAACTTTTGGTCATCACCAAGCGCCTTTTTGCACAGCTACAGTGAATTGAATCGATAAATTTGAACATTTCGGACAGGTTAGTGATGTGATGACTTTAATTTGTCTTCGTCCGGCAAGGTCAGCTGAAAATATCGTCGCCGTAGCTGAGTGTTTGACTGAAAACCCGGGTGTTTCCATTTCGAGCCTATCACTGGAAATTGCACTTCCGCAACCACTTTGCACCGCATTTTGCATAACGAATTGGAACCAGAAAACCACGCACAACGCCGTACATTCGCTGATTGGAACAACCTCTCTATTCACAACGAGTGATAGTTTGGTGCGGCTTTTGAGCTGGCGGTGTCATTGGGCCATATTCTTGGATTGCGTTACCGAAGTGTGCTGACTGACTTTTTTTTTACCTTAAATTGATGTAAACGACGTGGACGACGTTTTTTTTTTTAGGAGAATGATGCCACATGCCACACAGCTGGTGAAAAAATTCCTCTATTGCGTGGCAATTTTGTGGACGGGTGATTTCTCGAAATTGAAACATGAATTGGCCGCCGAGATCGTGCAATTTAACACCATTAGACTTTTTCCTTTAGGGTTATGTTTAAAATAAAGTCCACGCCAATGATCCACCAACGATTAATGCACTGAAAGAAAATATCAGAACGAAATACAGTCGCAATTATGTGAAAACGGGATGAAAAACTTCATAAAAAAATGTCTATTTTTAGGCAGAGCCGAGGCAGATATTTGGCAGATATTGAATTTAATTACTAAATTCGCAGTTTTTACCTTAATTAAAGTAAAAATATTGCCACTTTTCATAAAAATGTTGCATTTTTCTATTGATTTAAAATGACACCTCTTGTTGGATAGAAAATAAATCTTATTCACATATCACGTCCTAAAATATTCCTGCAAGATAGCAAATAGTCGAAAGGCATAAAACGAGGTAATTAAAGGTTATGTACATATTGTTGGAACGAAAATCCTATCTGAGCCTACTGGTAGGTAAACCTAACTATTCCTGCAAGCTGTACAACTCCGAGGCCACTTTTACAAAGCGGCAAGAGGCATCACGTGTGCGTTGACTTTTTTTTTTGTCAAATTTCAAGCAAACAACCAAAGGGCTTGATTAAATATAAATACATCAAAGTAACTTCCGTCAAAGCATTACCACACTAAGTGAAAGCACCCTTCAGAAACGATTACTCTTCGCATCTTCCGCCACGAAAGCCGGATAATCAAACTTCAATCACGTACACATTAGAGACGATAAAACGAAAACTCGTGGTGCGCACCAACAAATCGTGAAGCGAAACGTAGTTTCACGTTTGACACATCACAAGCCACGTACAACCGACATTTCCACTAGCACTCTAACAGCCTCCAAAAACTCATCACCGTGCCATTAAATTTGTACCCAAGTAGACCACATCAAGGGAGATGTTTCATTTCCAATTCATTAGTTACATTATCCACTATAACCTAAGGCTGTGAGAGATTTTAGCCAAACGCACAATCTGTGACAATCCGCTCACCACTATCATCAGTCAGCGCCGAAATGTTGTTTTCGCGTGCATCCTTCCAATACTTCGAACCCATTAGCCCGTATACACGTTCGATTTGCCTTGGTTTTTGAGGGGATGGGGCTTTCGATAAAGGCGGCACCAAGCGACATAAATAAATAAGCAACCTACCTTACATCACAAGCCAGAACCATTGAACTGACACAGCACCAGAAGGTGCTCTCAACGAATCGGTAATGAGCAAAAGCTGAGAAGGCTCTAATTAATCATTTAACTAACAATGGGTAGAAGGGTGGTGGTTTGACTGTAAACCCTTCGATATATTGGCAGTTGAGAGATACACAAAACATAGGAAAAAGAAGGGGGTGGTGCACGTTTAATGGCCGCAACATCCTGTGGAACAAAGCGAACGAAGAGTAAATCGTTCGTGGAGAAAACAAAAACAACCGACACAGTCCGTTCGTGTACACCTTCCTCAGCGGCAGGAGGAATTATAAGGATTCGGGAAAGGACGAACAAAGCAGACGAAGATAGGCGCAAATAGAATGGAAATTCACGTAATGGAATTGTATAGCCTGAGTAATAGGAGACCATTGGCATTATGTGAATTAGTTTGATGTTGCAAAGATGAGTTTGCTTGAAACGCACAAAAGGAAAAAAACAGGATAAATGTAGTACTTCCGGCCACCACTGCTGCCACCCGGGATGAGGCTGTAATCACTTTATTTTCGAAACCCGAAAAGCGGTCTGATGAGTTTGTGAGTTCACGTTGTTATCAACCCCCCCGATCTCGCCCTTTCATTAAGCAGCAGGTAATTGAAGGAACATGGTCCTCGGAGATGTTATTGATTGCTGCTGTGGTCGGGGATACAGGGTGAACATTTATTTTGTTTTTTTTTTGTCGTTGTTCTAGAAATGTTAAATTTTATAAGTAAACCAGGATATAATATCAAACTGAATGAATGGTTTCATTCGTTCCACACAAGGATTGTTTCTGTAGCACGTACATAGCCCACAAAAGCCCATTACCGATAGTGAGTGATGACTAGGCATGGACGTGATCTACTAGGCATATAAAGAGCTACGATACGGAACGAGAACTCTTATAGAACGTGGATTTGTAATGGATTGTGACACTTGACATCCCGTCTTATAATAAAAATAAATTCGTGAAATAATACAAGGATAAATAAAATATATTTTTTCAAGTCATAGATACATTGTCTTCGAGTAATAATTGCCTTAAATTGTTGATAGCAGCAAACCCGTAAAGCTTCTGTATTAACTTCTTCTGAGGGAAAAAACTCTCGTATATACAGTATCTTGTACAGTATATATTATATGTATACCAATGTACTTCGATCTTCACATCGCCATCCATCTTCAATTATTTTGGTATGGAAAAATCACATCAGCTCTTTGCGATATCCGCTAGATACATATCATACCACGTTACATCGTCACGAGCGTCTGCTGAGTCTAACGATGTGTGTGTAGCTGAACACTCGAACCAGCTTAGCACATCTGAGTGAACTTCAGGACATATGTGCTGTAGCAGACGATGCATCTTTTGATGACATGATCAACTTGAAAATTCAGCAAGAAAATCTCGGAAAAAACGACAGCAAAAAAATTTCCCCTAATAAAATCGACGGCGAAGTCAACAGGTGTTTGTAAAGGAGATGTTAAAGCGCTATCGCTATGTTATCGCTAACGATATTGTTCATATCCCCGAAGTGGGCTACTACATTTCGGCCCAGATGTGAGTTACAAGAAAAAAACAATACCAGGGCCTAGCTTCTAGCGACCGTTCGTTCTGTGCGTGTTTTCTTTTTTTGAGAATCTTTCTTATAACAGTTATTACTTCCAGACGTTTGTCAGACATTGGCAAAAGGTGGGACATTGGCAAAAGGTGGCCATCTTTTTGACGGAAAAATAAATCGTTCATATTGCGATCAACGTAATGCTCACGCTCAGTTTAACAGTTTACGCTATCATAATAAATTATGACCATTACCCAGTAGCAGCCAAGGCAAAAATACTGATTTCCAGGAGATATATATGAACGAACGAAAAAATTTTGGCGTCGCGTCGGCCAGATTCAATCGCCAGAGTCCTTGTCACCGTAAGGATACCAGTTCATCTGTAAAAATGGGTCGAATAGAAGTATGTCAGAAGAATGTACACTGCAAAATGTAGACTCCTTAAACTGCGGAATAAGCCTCTTTCAAGAGTATAAGGTAATCCTGTCGAAAAAATATGTATGACATGGTACATATACATATGTATATGTACATATATACATACACATTTTTAAGTGCGAATGTGGCTGTCATTGGTTGTTTTGAGGCAAAGATAATCGATTGATGGACCATCTTCTTAGACTATGAATGCAAGAGAATATATAAATTATTTAAGTTTTAATTTTATTTAATTTAATTTAATTTAATACATAACGGGGAGCTCTATGGCTGCAAAATAGATGTCGACACTAAAACCTCTGAAGACTTCGAATTCACCTCTAAGGCACTGCGCAGTAGAGGAAGGCCTCCGAATAGTTGCGACATCCGAGTAAAAAAGTCGCTGGAGAGGTTTATTGGTTGAAGACCCAGTCCACCCCGGATTGCACAGCCACCTTCGTAAGTATGAAGTTAACAACAGTCGTGTCCTTTAATTTATATTCACTCCTAAAATGAACATTTCATTGCATTTAAAATTTTCATTTTTCGGTTGCTTTCTTCAGTAAAGTAAATATTTAATGCAGAGTGGAATAGACCATACTGGGTCTTATGCGTTCACAGCACCTGTGTTTTTCGTTAATGGAGCAAATGTCGCATGGCAGGGATGTAGAAATCTAACTTAAATAGAAATTAATAACCCTTTACATATGTATGTTCTATGTATGTAATATGTTTGACATTTGTCAACACTTAAAATTTTTACCGACAAAGTGAAAGTGGTATAATGCAACAAGATTTACATAATTTATTTAAAATTTTTATTTGCGCGTTATGCTTGAGGATAAAATATTAACGCACTGCGTGTTTATATTAAATTGAGATGCGCACGTACCATTCTGCTCCTATCCAATAATTTGTAGAAATATGTTTCGTGAGATTTTTTCTTTTTGAAATATGTACTCGTATCTATTGTGCGAAAAAGTAAGTGAATGACCTTGTTAAAAAAATACGTGCTTAGAGGGGCTTTAAGATATTTACAATTTAAAACTTAAAATTAAGTAGGGACTGACTTAAATTTTTTTTCCTTGATTGAAATTTGACGATCTCATATGTTACCAACAGCCACTATATCGATTTATTACTAAACATTTTCAAGATACGAAATGAAAGTTTTCGCACTAATATTTTGTTACATCAAAACCATATGTTTTCCTACGAGAAGTTTCATGAGCACTATTATGTGTAAACACTTACCAGTAAAGTAAAAATTCACTTACCTGAAAGAAACAAAAGAATAACAATTAGAATCGTCATCAAAATTAATTTGGAAAATTTCAGAAACTACTAAGCAAATTCTTATTTTTAGTTTATTTAAGTACAAGTCCTTGTTGGCGCATTAACTAGAAATGAACAACACCCAGTTAAAAGCTAACTAGATGGACGGTTCGGTTTAGTCTGCGTGTGAGAGCCAACAAATTGAATTGATACCCTTTTCAAGGGAATATTAAATTCTGTTCGTCGACCCTCCTTGGTATAAGCTTAACTTTTCCGACAAATAAAGTACTCATATTCAGATCTTTTTTTAGAAAGGAAATTAAGCTGAAAACCTTATATTCAAAAAAGGGTCAAGGAAGCTACGGTAGTACTTTTCTCTTGAAAGAAGTCTCTCGGGAATAGATGGGGTTTCTAACTTCCTATAACTGACAAGCTTAACATTTTGTTAATAAAACCCATACTCACGTACGAAGTGATTGTCTGGTGGAAAGCTATAAACCGCGATTATCTAGCAAAGTTCAATGTTCAGCTTGTTTGTGCATAAGCGGATCACTTTAACGACTCCCACTGCAACACCGGACATTCTATTTCAGACGATACTCCACGACATTATCAGCAGGCAATGGGTAAGGTGTTCTCGCGAACTAATCTTAACCTCTCCTTCTTCCAAATCATTGCAGCATGTTTCAGAAGGAAATGATGGTGATTAAGGAACTCGTATATTGGCTAAAGAAAAACGTGATACCCACTAGGAATGACCGCCTCTTTTTGATTACCCAAGCAGCAATCAAATCCTTGGAATCAATCTCCCTAAATTCAGTAACAGCTCTAGACTCCCGATTGTTTCTCATAGAGATGGTGGCAAAGAAATATTATAACTTGACGAACTCACAAGATATGAAACATCAATCTATATAGCTATGTATATCAGTCCACAGGCTATAAGTCCACAGTGGACTTTTGACTCACTTAGGTGGGTCATAAGTCCACAATTCGCCTGTGGACTTATGACCCTGCGCCTCTATACCCATCCTTTCAGAAAAATCTACTTTAGATATAACAATCGCTGGTTGCAAACTTAAATTTTGGTTTAATGCTATCGAGAAAACAAATCGATTCAATTAACAAAAGTGGTATAGCATGTCTAACGATTAAACAGATTTGCCCAGGGCTAGATCTAACATGCTCCAAGAACTTGGTTTATCTCAACAGATTGCATATTGACGCTATGCCACCTATAATAGGTGTCTTCACCGAGCACTGTCTAATAGCCAAGTGTTTAACAAGGCATTCGATTACTAATCGAGCTCAGTTAGGTAGAAGGTCAGAGAACGGCGCTGCAGATAATGAGTACCGTATAATGTGAAAAATCCGCTCCGCGAAATAGCACCTGATGGTGGTCCCGCGGGGTGTAGATCTGAGCTAGCGAAAGAAGGGTTTAATAATAAAATCAATACGGAATTGAGCGTATATCGCAAAAATAACTCACTCATATGTACATGTGTAAACTGTTCAAAATTATTGTTTTTTTTGTATTTTGTTACGATTTTTTTTTGGTGAAAACTTTGCAATCCAATGATTAACGATATTTGAGTTTTGTCAGTAAGCAAAAAGCACTAAAATTTCCAGTGGGCAAACTGCTGGGCCGATTTTAACCAAGCGTGACACGAACACTCTCAGACGAAGTTGGTCTGTGAATTCAATCGGTTTGATGGGTTCGGATTCCATAGCATACATACAAACATAGGTACATGAGTTATATATGTATGTATGTTAGAGCAAAACAAGAAATAGTAACCTGGCTGTTAGAACAAAACAAAGTAACCTGGCAGGGCTTACAACTGATTGTCTACTGAGACGTGTTAGTTTTTTTTTAATAAACAATAAACAATAAATCCATTTCGTTTTGAGAAAAATGTGGAGCGAGGGCAAATCTGCACAAAGTTGGAAATCGTTTTGTAAACGGAGGTCGTGCGCAGAATTGTTGAAGTAATTCTAACATGTATATACATAGATTTGAACTGTTTAGATTGTCTCTTGAAGCGTTTTGATCTGCTTTCAAACTCAATTGACTGGGTGCATAACTCCTTTGTACTGCTCTTATATAACTATTCCGTACAAATGTACTTCTTCGATTCAGTACTCTGCTTTTATACTTTGAGGAAGCTATCGAATTCTTTCAGTAGCGCCGTTCATACAAGCGGCTGTCTTATCAGCATCTTCGTATGACGTAAAAAATACTACATGATTGCCGCTCTTACCTCTCATAACCTTTCCTATACTTCTACCTATTTCACCGTTTATTTCATCATTCATAACACAAAATAAACTTCACATACACCGTTGGTAAAAGATTCTGAGGGATGAGTAATCAAAATATAAGTCATGTCAAATAAATCGTTGGAAAGCTGGTGGGCTCCTCATACATCACTTTTTCTACAGTCAACAGCGAAATAATGCCGTCTCTGCCTGGAACAGGAATAAACCTTCGATCAAAAACTTTGCCAAATATGCCTTCCATAGAGAAATATTTATGCCAGAGAGGCTTAAAAACTTTTCTCACCTTTTTAAGAGACGTGGTATGTATATTTGTTCAAGGTCGATGTGTTAGCTATTGGACAAGGTCCTACGTAAAAGAGGAAAAAAATGTCATATCGCGTACGATACAACGCCCTCGCAAAAAGGACAATTGGCAAAGGAATGCAATAGCAAAACCTGATAAGTTTTCAATTTACACATGAAGGTTTCTTTTTTTGTAGAAATGTGCAACCAAGTCCCAGAAAAGCTCAGACTATGTGTAATCATGTCCATTGAACTACCACCCCAGGCAGCAACCACTCCCTAGTACACTGTGACCATCTTTTGATTATTTTACACACGAATGCAGATAGGAAATAAACGTAAGGAAGAAATGAAGAGAAAAATGTCAGAAAGTGAAGATAAAGCACCGGAAGATTAGGTCGCAAACGGTTGCGATGTTTAAGGAGCCCTATAGCCTCCCTTATGCCTTAAGAAAAACCAGAAACCGTTAGGCAAACAACTAAGAATTTTTTAACGAATCGTGGAAAGTATTCCCCAAAATTAGAAATCTATAAGTCGACCGTAAGCAGATTTTGTAATGATATTAGCACTAGTAAGTATTGTAAATGTACAAAAATACCATTATATAACGAAGGGTGGGAGGCAGTGATACATACACATATTCAAATGAACTAAAAAACTAGCATCCAAGAGCTGTTTACATACAGGAAGATGCTAAATATAAAATTGGACAAAGTATGCCCAAAGTAAAATAAAACACTGAAAAGAAACACCGATGATGGTATGATACTAAACCTCTCATCGAGTATACTATAGTTAAGGCATTAATCCAGCAAGCATTAAACCCCAACTATAATGGCTAATGGCAACAATACCTATCCATTTACCTTGTCAAGAATGGGGTTTTAAGTGTCCTTTACCTTAAGTGTAGCAGTTGAATTATGAGCGGAAAGGACACCATAAACCCCTTGCCATTAATTCACCCTTTCTACACCAGTCCCACTTACGCCACTTCCAACTACTTCACACGTGTAATTGTAACAAAACTCCCACATAATGGGGTGTAGCACACCCCTCGAAACATGGTGTTGCAAATATACCCTCCAAACATCCGTATCCCAAAAACTGTGATTTACAGTAGCAGAGGGATGAATTCGATGGTGATTAACTATTGCCTTGTCACATATTCTTTCGCCACGCAGCGACTTATGACTCCGCATACCAACCAAGCTCCATCAAGCACGCACTTATCAAGCTCACACGCCAACACCATTGCCGCAACAAACCGCCTATTCGGAAGCAGAGTAGAGAATCTATTTCAGAGAATACATCGATCCCACAACTTTTCTCTGTTGCTGGCTTAGCTAATGTGAAAAATGCCGCTTTACGGACTACCGGCTATTTATAATCAGCTGCCATGAGGGTCCTCCATCCTCTACCGCACCGCGCAGTATATTGTTTCTGTTTCTCGTGTCTTTTTCGGATGGAATTTAGCGGCCGTAAACTTGCTCAAAATGCTAAAGCTGTCAGCTTTCAAATTTGATAATAAATTTCCAGAAGTATTTGTTTGTATGTTCGTAATGGTAGTGATACATAGGCAGGAGCGTAGAGGGAGCAATTCGGCTCCTTTTTGTTATTCATAGCATGCTGCTTTTTCATTCAAACAGCCATCCACCCCATCTAATTCCACTTTAGTTTAGGTCTCATCCCTTGGCAAGCAGCTTCCGTTGTCCTTCATTTAGCCATTGTAGGACAAAGGGCGACCAAGTCCATTGAGCACTCACATACATATCCCCGCTGGTGGTACTTTAGTAACATGCTGTGTGGCATGATGATTTAAGGGGTTTGTGGGGGGTAGAAATACGCGAAGACGTACATTCGCATTTTCTCCGGAAAATATGTCGTTATGGTCGACTTGCGTATCGGAAATGAGGCCTATCCTTCTCGGCAGTCCTCAACGTAAGCGACATATCCTTCAGAAATTGAATGAAGGACGAGCTAGAAAATTATACTTGGCAAACCTGGTGACGACGACAACGACGATGAGAACGACGAAGGCGGCGATAGAGGGAAATGTCCTCGTCATAATGACCTCATAAATTTCTGTAGGTACCTGCGCCGTTGATGCTGGTGTTTGCCTCCTCATCGTTGTTTTTCGTTGCCCCCACCGTTGCCCATAAGAAGATGACGAGTTTGGGGTGTCCGGAAATTGAAAATGAATTGGAACACGTATCATGTGACTTTAATACAAAGCACGAAGGACAATTTTTTCTCGCTTACGCGCCGGCACGACAACACCGATGTAGTGTGCATGAATGATAAGCGTTAGCCTATAGGTGAATAGTAGTAGTAAGCTGAGTTGTGATTTTCGTTTTCGTTTTGGTTTTTCTTTTTCTCTTGAGACGTGGAAAGAATAAAGCGAAAGCGATTTACAGGACGCGGGGGGGCTCTGGCATTTCAATGGGGCGATACTTCATTAACTTGATCACTATTAAAGCCGGGGGCCGGCGAAAGAATACGTAACTCAATGATTATTATCCAATAAATGAATGTTTAACAATATGAACAAATTTTTTCATCAAATAATAATGGAATTGGGAAAGTGTGCCAATTTACGTTATTGCCTTGACGGGAAAGCGGAAGTGAATTTACGTAAATAAAGAGAAAAGAAGCATTTAACGGCGCCATCCTGTACTTGGCAGCATAAACCTACTGCTCTCGAGCTGGTAGGTGGAGGTAATGGTCCAGTACTTTATTTTTAAATTGAAACAATTTGCAGAGAGTAGTTTTTGAATAGATTAAATATAATGGCTACTTATAGATAGTCCTGTCTGAGAGTATGTACACTAAAATTCCGCGGTTTTATGGCCGCTTTTGCATTATAAGTTTCGCTTAATTTTTTTTTTTTGCATTTTTATTAAAATTGAGGTTAGAAGAAAAACCAACTTCGCATAAAACCTATAATAAAAATTATGTTTTATTAAAGTCATAATAAATGCACATTATCAGAAAATACAAGGACACCTACCGAAATTTATAATAATTGACGTAATAAACACGTCGCGAGACGGCATAAAAAAATAAGGGGAAAAAACGTGAAACAAGACAAAATGTTGCGAAATCCTAGCCCCACATCAGAGGACGAACTGCTGTCATCCAGTCAGAAGACAAATCCTCATCTTTAGCGACAATGCTTTGAGTACTAGTCACACATATGTCCATCTACACCCACCAACAATAAGTCATCGTTCGAAGGCACCAGCAAGTCCTCTGGCACCACTAAGTACGACGAACTGCAGAAATCCAGTCAGGAGACTATAGTCTTCAGCGATTAGCAGTCATAGGAACTTCAACACTTCCAAAAAAACAGCGATCGAGGGCACCAGACACTGCTGCGTAAACAAAACTCGGCTGGTACCATAAGGTACCTTTTTCATTCTTAGCAAGATTGCAAGAAAAAAAAGCTAATGGTACAATTCAAGTTAAGGACCAATAGAACAAACTTAGATACCAAGCAGTGGTTGAGTGAGAACTAAGTGAAATTTTAGGATGAGTGTGCTTCAGGAACCAATATACCGCTGAAAATCGCACACAGTAGTACCGCTCACATTACAAGAACCTACACCGAGAGTGTCGGAAGCCATTTACAGGGAAGAAGTACCTTTTCACTGCCAAAAGACCCTTTAAGCACTCTCTCAGTTATATCGGTCCCCCTCCTCCTTTTCGTAAAGTGCACGTGCGTAGTTTTAACTGGCTGAAAGTTTATTCCTAATTCACCACTCAGCGATCATATCAAGGGACATCTGCACTTTGAAGCAGATACTCGCTAGGCATATACCAACTGAACATTATCCAAATATGTAAGCCTTGAGAGCTATTAGCAGAGAGTTTACTGCTATACACAATAAGAAAGGAGACAAAACGCCACCTTGACGGTAGCCCCTGGTCACCTCAGTCATGATGCATTTCCCATAATCGTTAGTAATCAACGTTATGCCCATTAGCATTGCCTTAGTTCAAAAGACTAATGTTTCACCCACGCCGTGTTTTCTGTCTACCGTAATTGCACATGCTTTCAAACGTTTCATGCGTTATCAAAAACACCCTCAATATCGACAAAAATGCTTATTACGTACTCCTTCGCATCAAGCACGCCTTCAATGCTTCTGAAAAGGTTTTGAATTGCGGTCTCACAGGACTTTCCGACTTGGTAAGCATATTGCATTCCAGAAAGAGGATACCTTCGAAGAGCAACTTTGCGGACATGTTGTTCAACCAAAAAAGTAATCAGAATGACGGGTCTGAATCTCTTGGCAAGTTGACAGTCGTCATCATTTTATACATACATTGGTATGAAACCAATCTGACCATAGGCCAAAAAGAAGGTATACAGGCATGTAATAAGCTGGCAATGAAATGTTGGCAGCAACTCGTTTATGTATGTCCGGATACACACCATTAGTGCCAGGCGACTCGAAACTATCGAACGATGCGAACAGCATATTCTATAGCTTCATTTTTCACTACGCGAAATTCAGTGTACCAGCTGCGCGGGGTTATATGTGGCGGTTTATAGTCAGTCAGAGCCGGAACTGACAGAAAACCGGTGATGATATCATTACCTGCTCCAGACTGAGAGTCTGCACTTTTGTCAATTTGTGGAAATTATCCATTTACCTAAGTGCATTCAGTTTGGCACTTTTTAAGAACCTTTACCAATTGTTGCACAATGGTTTCGCTTAGCGATTTGTCCAGTATCTATAAGATACTGTTTTCGGTCTCTGAATCAGCCTTAAGATTCCACTTTTCCTCTAGATTTGTCCTGAAGGACCATTTTGTTTCGGCTAACTTTACAAGTACGTTACAGTTCAGAGCTACACTATGGAACCGGATTCCTGCAAGGGAGTAACCGGACACGATAGTGCAAAACAGATCCGGGTATTTAAGAACAGGCGTATGAGATCTTCTTAGTTGTTATCCAATTGTATGAAGGCTCTGATAGAAAACCCCTTAAAAAAAGTTTCACGCAGCACCTGAGTACCAAAGCATGCAGACCGATACTCCATTAAATGCTTTCTGAAAAATGATACGCAAATCACAATATTCGAGCCAACCCTTTGACACAACAAGAAATTACATTCTTTTCACGTATTTGTTGTTCTGTGACATATTCACTGACACCGGCAAAATGTAACCTGAACCTTGGTGGCAAATGGCATGCAAAACGATGTACAACAGTTTCGGTGTACATCAACCTTAAGTAAACACGTACCAAAATGTCTCCGTTGTCAAAACTTCACGCTATAATTCTCATAGAAAAATGTAAACTATACACTCACAGATACATAATATTAATAGATTCGAATGTTTTCGTATCTTTTACCAGCTTTTGGTATCAATGAGAGCGTGGCGAAAACTAAGTTCGGGGAGTTTCAATCTCAACGAATATAAATGAAATCTATGAATACGCAAACTTTGGATGTTCAATTCAAAAGTTTTCCCGCCCCCCATGGCTCGACTGCTTGAATGAGTTCCCCTAATATAGATTGATAGCTATGTATCTGGTCGATAGTCAGAAGTGTTGATCATAAGAAATACTTTTCGTATTGATTTTTCAATCATAGCACCCCGAGTGGGTTGGGTTCGTCCTGAAAAAGTTTTAACGGTCAGAGTACTCATAGTAGTCGCTAAGGAAGGAAGGAAGGACTGAGACAAAACTTTTTAATTCGACAATGGGTATGGGTGGATTCTATTAGCATTACTAGGATAATATTCTATCGATCCATCCGTCGTCGTTGTCGTCTTTGACTAATTTTGATTTTCACTTAAAATTTTCTGTTACCAAAGGTGGTCGGAGAACACTGACGTAAAAGTTACAGAGGGAAGCGTATGATTGAAAAGTATATATTTTCCATCGAAGATTTTCATACAAAGTGGTACTTTTTATTCATTTTAATTAATTGGTTTGAAAACGTTTTCCATTGATTTATTCTTTGAAAAAAAAAAAAAACACAAAACGAAACAGGAGCAAGGTCGTTCGGCCGTGACCTATTCTTAGAATGGGTGTTCAATTCAAAAGTCAACCATGGTAGATGGAGTTAATTGAACTTTGTAAAGTTTTTGAATTAGTAGACATGTTTCAGACATGTTTCATGAAGTCTTTCAATTTGTTTTGACACTTATTGACTTTATTGTTGGTACAATTTAATATAGCACTTAGTAAAGGAATGTGTGTTATTTTACGTCATATAAAGGACGGGGCTGTAAATGGAAAAGCCACTTCAGAGTCGTTATATCGTAGAATGTGTGTGTCATAAATAAAGATCCTTAAGCAGACCCATTTCAGATTTTTTACAAAGGATTTCTTTTTCAACTTAATTTTGTTAACTTTCTGATATTTTGACTTGAGAGGTATATGTATTGTGCAGAAGTACAATCAGTCAAGAATTGGTACCAACTCCCTAATTAAAGTGTGGACTTTCTTAAGAAAAGACTTCTGAACTCGTCGAGGCAGAGAATCTCTCTGTAGGCGAGACTCCCTATAAAGGAGATAAATGCCGAACATTCACAAAGAATGTGTTCAGAAGATTTATCCTTTTCCAGCATTCCACCTCTAAAGACCACGCCATCTGTCTGTATTAAGAAAACACCCATATGATGTGGAACACGTATTATGTAATGCCACGTAATTTGTGCACCAAGTTACTAGAATTTTGGTCACGGAAGTAATGTAAGTAATGTGAACAATGTGAAATCGTGAAGAATCAACCAACAAACGTCTCCAACTAGCACCATTGTTAGCCGGCCAAATGATTCCATTTGTATTTCGACGGACGAGCTTAGTAAGGACGTATGGCTAATTTCTATATAAGATGTCACATGCAACTTTCAAGTCGACGAACAGATGGAGTGTATCGACTTTATGTTCATTTTCGGTCTAAGACTGGACTGATAAGGAGTGATCTGTGCATGGGTTTTATCATAAAGTAAGGCAGACAAGATCTGGTAAACGATGTTAAAGAGACCTTGAGGGTAATGTTAACCACCGCAGCTTGGAAAATCGCATTTTCAGGATATAGCAAATGATGTTGATATTCCGTTTATCGGGCACACTTTTATGCGATAAATTTTGATTTCAGAGTCTGCCAAAAAATTCTTTCTATATCTTCATCTATAAATAGGTTCTGATACTGGCTTACTGCACATGTCTCCGCAGGCCTCAAAGTCTTGGCAAGTGTGGTTTATCTCTTTATATCTTCTCGATTCGCCTCTGTTTGTAGGTCTTACGAGTAGCTTTTCTCTTTCTATGCAGCAGTATCTTAGAAATATAGAAATTGAGCTCGAAAAAACTCCTCGATACGACTTGATCACAGGAGGAGTCGCTGTAGACATTTTTTCAGTTTTTCACCCTCCTTTAGCCAGGCCCATACCATTCCACTTGACAGTATTGGCTGCTTCTATGGCATTTGCATGTTGTGCGGCACCGCGTAGTCTACCGAACATAATATCGGTTCGCGCAGATCCGAAATTCTATGTACTTCTAAAGTTGTATGCAACTTTCGATTGGGTGTTTACAAAACTGACGAAATCCAACTGGGCTCATTCAAAAAAAACCTAACATACGGAAGCTCAGGACCATAGGCTTCCTTACGCTTTCGGCCGCGGGAGCATTAAAAGCAAGGAAATCTGTTGCGCACAAGCGAAAAAGGACTACACAACTATTCCTCTAATTCCGAAACCTATACGCGGTGTAAGATTTTGTATTGGATCGACCCTTACAAGGTATCTGAATTACTGGCGGAAATACCAACTGTTAATGCCACAGCGAAACTTTTTCTTAATGGACTGCACGACATGATGCCTGTGGCCATTGTGGAATTACTGAATACCCAAAGTGCACAACTTTTCAAAGATTCAACAGAGCACTTTGAGCTCCAGTGTCCTGCTTTGGCTTCAATGTTTTTGGAATGAATGAACCAATCTCTATCCTTGATCGAAATTCTGCATTATATTAAAAATACAAAAAAATCTGACTGGGTGGTCTTCACTTAGGAATAAGTATAGTGGACAACTAACGCATCTTACTGCTTGCGATAAATTAATCATTATCCCTCCGCCCCAATATGCGCATTCAGTAGGAAATCTATGTGCCAATAGTAGCAAGTAGAATCCACTTAAGATGCTTAAGACTTCAGCTGGTTATTACCATGTTAAAGAGGAGGTATTTTACCTCCTGTTAACCATTTCTGTCCACAAAAAGGCAAGCAAAAGATAAAACTTTTGAGTAAAGTTAAAACCTCGTTTGGAGATCTCAAAAATGCCTTTTGTATAGTATCACTTCGCCTCAAATTTTCCGTACGCATATAAACCTATGTAAGCGCTTTCTTCCGACTGTGAAGGACTCTAAAATTCATAAGGAAACATAATTTTATTTTTAGAAATTTTGGTAATGCCTTAATCCACTTATCTGCAGCACACGCAATTATACCAGCAAATCTCGTCATTTCGCTTCATCTCCTTCTCACAAGAAAAAATTAAGGAACGATTTTTAATTACACTTAAGCTAATGACATAAATAAATCATCATCCTCAGCATTAAAATTTTAATTCCAATAAATCGTAAAAACCGTCATCTCACTTACCGATAAGAACATAAACAGAATTACAGCGTAGGCTTGTCTTGAAAAGAAAAAAAAAAAAAATAAAATAGAAAATCCATTTAATAAATTATCCAAACTTAAAGAACCAAAATAAAGAAAGAAGAGCAAAGATAAAAGTCGAAACTAAATATTTTCATAGCTGAGGGCGTAATTAGAACAACAGTCATTGAAGGGCGACCACCGAGAGCCAATTCATTTTCGAAACGACTTCAAATTAAAGTTGATTCCGAGATAGAAATTGAGAAAGGGAAATAAATCGAAAGGAAGGAAAAAAATAGAAAAGCAAAGAAAAGAAATCCTTACATTTGGTACTCAAGAGAAAAGAGATCCACGAACGGAAAAGGATAATATCAGTTCGGTTTGGCCATTGTGGCCTCCTTATTGTTTCCTACCTATTCGATTTGGTGCTCTCTAATGACATCCACTTTTGGATGAGTGCCAAAAATAATACAATCCAATTGAGATGAAATCACCCTTGGTTTTCTTTTTCATGAAGAGATTTAAGGCGGCTCAAGGTAAAGGTGATGGTAAATAGACGTAAGGGTATTTTATTGGTATCTGCTTTGGCAGTAAATGACATTTGAATTGCGAATTACTTTGGGAAAGGTTTTCCATTTTTTTTTCTCTGCTGCTGGTTAGATTCTTGAACTTGAGTGTTAATACGCGTGTAGTAGATGAATTTTCAAGAACGATGACAAACCCAAAAAACAAAGGAAAATCTGCTTGCTGTTGGGAGCGTCAATTGTTCCCTTGGGCCTTACAAGTTCCTCAAGTGATTATATTTGAAAGCCGGCTATAGAATTGCGATTATCGTAGACGCTTATATGCATGCATGTGTTGATGTGGCCCGGTGGTTTGTGCCCTGGACTACCCATTGTCTAATAGGAATCTGCCAACCGTAAGTCCCAGACAATCTGTGGCTAAGGCTGAGGCTGCTTTACTGGCAGCTCTCTTGCTCTCTATTAAAGAGTAGAGGGGTCAGCTCCATTAGCTACAAAAGTAGGGCGAAACAGTTTGATCAGGCCTATGCCGTTCTGTCCGGTTTCGCGCACCTTCGGTAGGTATGATAGGTGGGTTGGCTAAGAGGCTAGATGCTCTATGCCGTACTCAGGTCAATATCGACCCATTGTGTTGTCCACTGGACGAAAAGATGTAAAAGATGTATTCCCTAGCTCATGGAACATTAACTATCCAGTTAACTATGGTCTGGGAGCACTGTATACTCATTCTGTTAAATGCATCTAAAAATATCGTTCATCGGTTTGTTGGACAGTTCTTTGAATTCTTAGAAGAAAAGCCTTCCGTGCAATTTGTTCCTTAGGTTGCAGAGAATTAGGCAGTGGGACATTTCACGCTTCGTGCTAAGGTGTGCACAGTGTAGTCGGATTGCTTCAGTTCAAGGGCCGAGCATCGCCATGCCAATTCATCAGTCGCCTCATTCCTTTATAGAACTTTATGACTTCGGATCCAGCAGAATTTTACCTTATGCTGCTTTCCAAGCACCTTCAGATCTTCTCGACGGCATCCCCAGTCGAAATAGGTACAATGGCGGCAAAATGTTTAAAAATCCATGCGATGAATATAAATTCACCTAAAAGGATCGAGCTGAATCATACTCTTTGAGTTGCATGAAGACCAAAGTCTTTTGGTTAGCAAAACAAAGCTTAAAACACATACTCTATGTGAAAGCAGGCGGACATTGTCAGTGTAATGTAGGTGTTTTAAGTGCGATCCCATTATTTATTGAAATTCCTTGTGTATTTCCGATAATGCTACGCGGATAACATTACTTATTATCACCAGGAATATTAAAGGTTATCAAAACCAACACTGTCATGTTCCGCTTCGAATTTAAAAAAGGTCTAACAGCTCACCATTATGAGGCACCCTCATGCATAGCCTTTGTAGTAGCAAATGAGTTTTCCCGAATATATTTCTTATGCAAAGCTAATCACATGGACTTTCGATTCCCACTGTCGAAAACCTTCTCGAAGTCTATAAAAAGCAGGTAAATTGGAAACATACTGGACGCATTATTCTAAATATACTGCTCCGCAAGGTGTTGAAATGGTTGATGGAGGAGGATCTTAGCGAAATCCTGAATAATTGTGTCAATTTTTTTTAACAAATAATTGGTCAGTGGTTTTGGCTCAACTCGAATTTGCTCGTCGATTTCCTGTTTGTGTGGCACCAACTGGGCAAACACTGCGGCGTTTCGTCACTCTCAGCTCAGCTCAGCTCAGTCGTTTGGTTGAGAATATCGCTGCTGCTGACCACACAATTGAACATCAATAGAGGGTCTTTACAGCGAATTTTAGTCAAAGACTTGAAGATATATGTATCTGAACAAAGTGCAAATAGAGCATTAGCTATTACCTACCTGCAGACTATGAAATTCGTGGAAATTACCATCAAGTCCCCTTTAACCTCGACTGCGATGAGTCGCATTCCCACCTACGCGAACTGGTTATTAAGTAAAACTATCGCTTCTGCGGCACTGAAAATCCGCTTGCAATGCAAGAAGACCCATTTTATCCTTTCAAAGTCACTGTTTGGTGAAACATTTACAATAGAAAGGTAATAGAATAATTTGTTCCACGGCAGCGTCGGCCACTCTGTAGTAACAGAATGGTGAAATCTTCAGAATCATGGTGAACGACTACTTTCTGCCACAAATTGACGAATTAGGTTTTGTTCTCCAAATGGTTTCAGCAGGATTGTACGCATAGTACAAGAGTCAGTCATCATTCAGCAGGAAGGCTATCCGGGACGTTGATTGCACTGGCTCGCAGGATCGCCCGGTTTTATAAAGTCTTGCGTCTGTAGAAACAAGCCACAAGCCTTGGCGGCCATAAATATGAACAGGCGATAAGAAGTGGAGAATTTATCCCCAGAAGTTTTGAGAAAAGTCATGAAAAACGCTGTGGAACGAGCCTAAATATGAATGAACTCTGGCAGTGGCTACATGACATACATATGTTATCTTCGTGACAAAAAAAAAAAAAAAAATAAATAAATGTCTAGATAAACATAGTCAACAAACAAAACCAACACTTATTCTTTACAAACAAAGTTAGTGCTTTAGGAAGTCAAGTGAAGGGTGGAGTCACTCCACTCAAAAGTTTTCCAACACGTTATAGACATTAATAACGTACAACTTGAATAACCGGCCAAGTTTTCAATTTGTAACGTGCCCTTTCAATTTCAACCAAATTAACACAAGCAAGTTGGGAATGTTAATAACTATCCCCACATCACTAGAACCAGTATTTAAATTTTCCGCCTTCATTTAGAGAAACACTTAACACCACACCATCCAAGGAAACAACCTCACAACTTGCGAAATTTCGGAAAACTCCCTTTCGAAATGCAAATAAAGCTTACAAGAGAAACAGCACCCTTCCCAAAAACAGCATGCTCTTCGTGCACCACGCCCTGTTACTCGATTCCAACAAAGCCCACAAATTGAAACAAAATTTTCGTTCAGTTAATTGATGTGATTAAAGCTTCCCTCAGCAGTGAGCAAACATACATAATTTCAATTTGCAAGGTTCCCAACCACCAGGAAATTGCCATGATTAAAATGTTGTGCTGCAAAAAGCAGCAGGTCCTAGTACATATGTATGTACATATGTACATCATATGTATGTACATATGTACCTTCCAACAGGGAAACAAAGGAAGCCCCAAAAAGTCTGCTATTCCCACGGAAGTGACAGCGATGTAAGCTAGAGCATTTCCGCAAAGCGGAAATCTCACTCAACGGTAAGAAATGTTTATTCCGTTGGCAGAAAGTGCAAAGCCGCAACCCCAATATTATCTCCATGCCATGCTTATTGCATGCGCGCGGTTGCAATGCAAGAGCGACTCGAGCATATCAGCACCTGGAATCACCTACCTAATCAGTCGGATCATTACGTGGAATGTGTGAGTGTGCTTCTCTTGGTCTTGTGGTATTCCCGCCTGTACCTTGTAATTAGAGACACTTTATCATGCATCTTGTTGTAGAAGGGTTTTACCAAGGAAATTAGTTGTGCGTACCTGTGCCTGTTGTATCTAAGGTTTCCTTAATTTATTCCAGCGAAACTTCGATTAGCATGGAAGGGTGTGTTCACTGAATAAAAGATAATAATCTCATTGCATTCCACTGAACGACTATGTACTTCTGTTCACGTCCCTAAGGGCAGCACCTTAATAGATTTACTACCCCACTGAGAACCTCAAACCTGTAGACCAACGAACAATTATCGAGTAGATGTGCCATACGTAAAGGCGACCACGATCCTTGTTTCTTTTTGGTTATTTCTCAGAAACCATGTGACACACAAAGACGTCTCAAAAAAGTTATTGCTGACAATCCAAATCCATTAGGGCAGGAAATGACTGGGTATTTAGTGGTTCCGGCTAGGCATTCCTATGACGCAGTGTCGCGAACGCATACATGTTGTGACATGAGCTCTATGATGTGATTATTTTACGAGAAAAGGCAAAAGAAATTTGAGTGACCGAGACCGATACGACGGATATGTTTCCATAAATAGCAACCGACCTTGAGTTTTTCCATTGTAGTTACAGCAGAGTGAGTATGTGTAAGCAACATTACCGTCCATTAGGTATTGATGCGGAAATAAAGTCCGCCATTGATCATCGGTATTCACTGGAATGAGTCGTTCAATTTGTCCTTTAATTGGCGTTTTATCATCCCATAAATCAATGGAATGGGCTTGGGGAGTTATTTTTTTTATTTTGTGGCGGATGTGGCACGTGCATTAAACTTATAAATATGGGGGATACCTATTAATGGCCTGTCTTCAAATAACCTGCTGGTTAATTTAAGCAGGAACCTCATCCGGAATGTTGATGATGTTTTGCTATGGGTAGTGAGCAGCCATAGGATTTTCTCTAATTTGAGGGGAACTAATGCAGTATAAAATCGAGGTATTGAGACTGAGCGAAATATGGTGATCTATTGGTGCCTAGTAAGAATGAATTTCCCACAGATAAATTTATAGATATTTTAGAAAACGTGTTGGAAGCACTCGTGAATTCTGCGCTGGATTTTTTGGATCTTTTTTTTTACAATGGAACTTCTCTTAGAGACATGATATTGGTGGCCAGAGTTCAGAGCAGAGTAAAGAAGATGGCCATAATTCAGTGTTACATACCTACTCAGGACGCTCTAGACTCTAGAACTACTTTTATAGTCAGTTAAGCACTGTCCACAGTCCTACACTTAAAGGGGACCTTTTAATGGGGGATTTTAATGCCAAGGTAGGCGACGACAACATAGCCATCAAACTTACATATGTATAATGGGAGAGCGCATTGACAATAGTGAACGTTTTGTGGTATTTTGCAGTTTCAATCGTCTTGTCATTGGAGGCGCCTTGTTTTAAGTCAAGTTTTGCCAGAATATCAGCTGGGTTTCAATAGCCAGTGAATACCCAACCAGATGGATAATTTGAAGATTAGTCGGTACTTTAGAAATTGTCTCTTGAATATTTGTAATAAGCTTGGGAGTAATACGGAAATGGTGTGTCATTCCATATAATATTAGCTCATTGAATCTGTACTGCATTCATCCGAAAAACCTAGGTACACCTCGCTGAAGGGATCAGCAGTTCAGATCAGACGGGAGCTACATGAAATTTGGTCCAAATGAAAAATGGCCCCAAAGCAAAATTGAAAAAGGGCCCCAAAAATCTATATGAAAACCAACAACAAGAAAACTAAATTTTTTGAATTGGGGTGATATTGCATATCTTGGGACCACAATTTTAATTTTTCCGTTTGGGGTGATTTTTTATTATGAAATTATTTCGGCCAATGATACTGAAGAAGAAGAAAAGAAAATAACAGAAGGTAAGCAACGCGCTGCGCGTTGGGGGGGGGGTCTAGCCGTTACGCAACCTCCACTCTCCACTAAGGGTATCTCAACAACTGTCAAGCAGGCATCTGGATCTAAAGTCTGTTTTCAAGGTTTCGTGAAATAAAGCCAAACGCAACAATTTAGCTCCAGGCGCCTGCCTGACAGTTGTTGCCATACCCTTTGTGGAGTGACGAAGCCGCGTGAAGTGAAGTGAGCTATGCACTAGTTGGGGTTGTTGACTTACAGATGTACATACATATGTAGGTGTTGCGTAATTCGTCGCGAAGGGATAGAGTACATGAAACAATTGTAAGATGAATTTTTTTCAACCCGCTAACCGCTGAGAGTATGATGTGATACGTTGTGGTGTTCGCAAGGAGGAGTTGTTTCTCCCCTACTGTGGTGATATGTCGTCTATTCACTTCCGCTGAAAATCTAATTTTTGCGATTACTTATATGAATGAAATATAAGGGCGAGGTGCTCGTAACGCTGAAGGATTCCTTCGCCACTGAGGTAACATATCTAGGTGTAATGCACGCCTATGTGGAATACAGGTCTTGAGCTAATATCTACTCGGACTAGCAGAACTGGTATGCTGTTGAGTTTTTAGCAAAACGTGGAGTTTGAAGCCTTTTTTACTTGTATTACAGTGATTTTCAAACCAATCTTGACCTATGCGTCCGCAGTTTACTGCCCAAGGACGACGGTTAAGTCTTCTTTTACTGCATTCATCGGACTGCAAAGAGAAGTCTGCCTTGGAATCTAGGAAGGCAACTAAAGCAATGTTTAATAAGCTCATTAATCAATTTTCTTACTTTATGTTGTCCATCGTTTGGGTGTCGTGGCTCATTGGTTAGTGAGTTGGATTACTGAGTGGGAGGTTCGAGCTTCGAATCCCAGAAAACAAAAGTTTTTTCACAGTCTCACCTCTCGCGAATGTCTGACAAACATACGAGAGTAATAACTGTCATGAGAAATCTTCTAAAAACAGAGTACATATGTATATGGCTTGGCTCTAAACTGGGGCTACAACATGAATGGTTGCGAGCAGTTAGGTCCTGGTCCACATATTTTTACATTGTTCTTGCAATGGAAATGAACGAATTGGTATTTGGATGATATAACGAAATACTCCTGCGGGTGCTACCCTTTAATCAGCTGAACAAATTTTTTTGCGAAAGGCAGAGTGCAAACTGGGTAATTTGAGAGAGTTAGCGGGGTGGAGGTATCAGCAATTGCAGTAACACAGTCAAGCTGCACTGAAGAAACTCGGCAGCCCGGCGTACAAACAACACTGGTCCACGGTAAAGGTTCCCAAATCTATATTCCATAAGGAAAACCAAACAAGTGAACCTAGCTCCAGGAATACATTTGTACATAACTTTAGTGATATCCAAAGGACAATAATCGTTTCGTTTTCAACTCTATAAAGCCCAAGAACAGTTATACATCTATCCTACGCTAGTTTCACAATCTACTCCAGTTAAATAAAAACATTTATTCTATAGCCCAGTCTGGCATTTATCTACCAAACTATGAGTGTTTCGTAAACTGCCTAAAAAGAATGAATTTCGAGAGGAAAAATGATCCCATTTAAAGCCCTTTATATCGTATCATTACCCACTAGCTTCCAATTGCAAATATATTCTATGCACACAACCTCAAGCAATCGTCCTTGCGCCGCTGTTGGCATTGTGCGCTTCGCGTAATATCTTGGTTGGTATCCTTCGCTCTTATTTGATTGTCCCATTAGATTTGTTTACCAAATCTCTCGCCCTATTTATCCAGCTATATAGAAAAGGGTTCAACTGAACCATTAGAGCCGTTTCAACCCTCCATTGAAAACCATTCGCCGTCATCGTTGTCGTTTCTTGAAAGCGCTAATCCCATTAACCAAATAAATTCATAAATAATTCACCAAACAATAATTTCCAATGTATGCCGCAATACATGCTTTCTGCGGATTATCGTTGGGATATTTATCTTCCCTCTACGGGACTACTGGCTACATAGCCCCATAACTGTTTACACATGTATGTAACATGCAAATAACAAACTCAACCATATGTCGTTTGTTCGTCCAAATAACCTCTAGCACTCGCTGAGCATACACCAAAGAAGGAAACAACTAAACAAATGGCTTCATGACGTTCATTTTGCGAGAGGCAATCCTTTTTTGGCAAAAAAAAAATCAGCATTTGACATGAGTACAAATGGGAACTACTACTGCTGCTTGCGTCTCTGTATAGTCGTTCTCCGTTACCTACCATTCATCTTGTTCCCTACTCTCTCTCTACACATACATACATATGTATGTACTAGTATGTGGTGTGACGTTTTGGATTTTGTCCTTTTTTTGTTTATCCTGAGCTGTTTATCGAGTTTGAAAAATAGATACTCAAAACAACCGCCACCCACATGGGTTTTATTTGAAAAATGGACCCCAAAACCACTGGTTTATGATGGCGATATAAATTTACCCACATGACATATCAGCACACATGTCCTTGCTTGGGAGTACATCACTAGTAAATGAATTTAAAAGGAAGGAAGACTAACGAGTTTTCTGCTTAAAGTACGAGCTTCAGAAGATGAAAATCCTAGAGATACCCCTGAATGTTTACCTCTGACCCTAGAAGGCAGGAAACTCATAACAAACCATCAAACCGTAAAGACTCCTTGTGTTTTAAATTGGGATGAGAGGCTTCTTCTAAATAGGCAAACAGTACGCGTCATATACATAAGATCATTTAATTTTCCCCAGTATTTGTTAGATTTTTTTCTCCATATTCCAGATGGATATTTTTTTTACATGACTCAATATGAGATACAAATAAATTGAACACAAAATAAACTACAACGTAGGCAACTAATTGTCGCTTAGTGTAACGCCTCATATACACAGCAAAAGTCATTTCAAGTGAATAACTGGATTAAGTGACGTCTGTTCTTTTTGATAAACACACACCCATCTAGGTATACTGATAAAATATGAGAGCATAGAATATAAAGGATCAAGAAGGATAATTCTAGACACAATGGTTAAGAAGGAGTCTTGCCTAAGAAATGAAAGCGGTTTTTCGGTTGAGGATTTCCTCTTCTCTAGGGAAACGAAATAAAACCAGGAGAAACGGCATAAAAATTAATTCTTCACAAGAACCAACTCCAACAAGAAAAAAAAAAGGCAAAAATTTTGAAAATTAGATTTGTCTTCCACAAATGGATATCCACTGAGAAGGAAGCGACGACATCTTTAATAATAAAGTACACATACAGTATTGTGTGTGTCGAATGTAAGTAAGTATTTGCCCCCAAAAGACATTTTTCCTTTTCCCTTTTTTATTTTTATTCTTTTGTAGAGTACTATTTTCCTTCTCGTTTGTTCAATAAAGGACAAAGGATGTATATATATATGTATGTAAGTTCTTTTGGGAGGCGTTCTACGAGTAACATATTCTTATGCTTGCATGCGTTCCTTGTCTGGGGAGTTGTACAAATGTACACAAAACGTATGGAAACAGCTTAGATTCGTCTTCACAAATTGGATCAACAATAATAAATTCGAAGGATACGACCAAGGTATTGGCGAAATGCATTTTGCCTTTATCATTTTGAGGGAGCACAGCACCGATTGGATGGATGGATTGCAGGAGAACATGATGCTGAGTTCACTCTGATCAAAGTGTATCGATAACATTCGTTTGAAAGTCAAGGATTTTGGAATGGTAGAGCAGAAAGTGCAGAGGAAATGAAATAAAAAAAATGTAATTTATTCCTTGACATATTGTTGAAACGTTTGAGATAAACGGATTTGAATAGTGAATCGTCTTACCTTACCTACATATACAAATGTACATATGTACATAGGTAGCAATCAGATTAGTGTCACTTCTGTTTAACTAGAGTCTTATTTTGAAATTGGAATTGCTAGCTATGTCCAGGATGTGCTTTGAACGGAAGGATTAAGTTCGCTGCATAAAACAAGAATTGGACGTATTTTCGCAGAATATCATTTCAATTTTTATTTGAAGCAGAAAATTTTGCTCAATTTGGAGATAGAAAAGGACCTAAATGGTGTGGAAGTTGTGACAATACAGTAGGGCATCAACAACGCCTGCACGCCCTCTTTTTCGGAGTGCAGCAACGCGTTTGAGCTGCCTCCAACTCATTCCCAAAGAACTTGGTTATTCCTCAACTATTCTCTACGTTTGCCTAGATAGTTCTAAGCAGTTCTGCCTGCTTGGGTAAGCGGTTTCCACTGCATCACATATTTCGCAATGGAGTTGTACTAGTACCGTAAGGTGTGTCCAATCCACTACCACTTTCTCCGTGGTATAATAATGTATATACTTCGGTACTTGGCACGTTCTCTGATAAACTTGTTCGCTGGGCCAAAAAATCCTCACGATGATTCCTATACATCTATTTACGGTTGTGTTATCCACCTTCCACCTTGGAGCGGAACAGTCGCAGCTTGGTCCCTGTGCTGTGAACATTGTTTGTCCAGACTTTGAATAGCATTCCGATCGCAGCTTTTGCCTTCCCCATTCTGATGCATACATCGAATTCGGTGCCACTGTAGTTATCCGAGCTCACACTTCCACGATATAGAAAGTTAAACACTTTCTTGACTTCCTGTCTGACAATGTTGAGTGGAACGCGGGCGTTAGAGGGACTTAGGGCTTTTGACTGCGTTCATTTTAAGCCCCACTTTGTTTACCTTCTTCTGGATTTGGGCAATTTATCATATCAAGTCAAAGACGTCCAAGGCGTTCTCAGTCTTCTGGCAGTGTAAAGGTGCTATTGACAAGGCCCAGGGCTTATCACCCATAAAGGGTTTCTAGATCTACACGGCTATGACAAAATCTCTTCTAGCTTATGTGTAGGCTGCTTGGGGGGTTCTCCCGTAAGTATGTGACTGACTTCTGCACTCAACTTCAAAGACCGGTGTAGTGCTGGCTCTGCTTGGGTTGTACTATCGAAGCAATTTACCATTTTAGACGAGCACTGGAATTTCGATGGCGTTGCGCGACACTTATTCTATATACCTGGATCCGCGGATATGCCGTCTGATGCAATGACACCGGCAACTCTAGTCCAAATTTAGAATCGGCTTTTTTTGTATTGAGAACTGGCTTCGGCCAGAGTCTGGGCCTGGACTGAGCTGTAGTCGAATCTTCACGGATGGCTCCAAAGCTCGTCAAGAGTCTGAAGCGGGTGTCTTCACGAAGACGACAACACTAGACTTCACTACTCGTTAGGGCATTGTTTTTCAATCGGAGATCTATGCTGTCTTAATAGCCACAGCTTAGTTTTGTAAAGAATAAGTGGATCGGTCGGAGTAGTTGCATCTGTAGTGACAGTCAGTCTGAGCTTAAGGTCTTGTCAATCCTTTAACCCCTTCCAAAATAGTTCGAGAATGCAAGAACTCTTTGAATTTGGTCGCAAGACTGAACTATCTGACTCTTGTCTGGGTCTCAGGTATTGTTAAAAAAGGCTCAGAGGATGACACTAAGATTGTCTTATTCGGAGTGACTAATAGCTCTTTTTCCCGCACCAGTCAATATCCCTATCCAAAGGTGCAAGTTTTTATTGCAGGTTGCTGTCAAAGATTTTCTCAATACTAACACACAGGCATCGTCTGCATACGCTTGGAAATAAAACCCCAAATTTTACACAAGATTGTCTCTTTGCTCCCTCTCCAGAAGACAACAGTTACTTTGTGCTTTGTTTACTTTGACAATCCTATAATAAGATGTTTCAGTCAAGATTTTCGGCCTGAACGATCTTTCAACCTGTAAGCTGCGTCGCAAGCAAAATTTCCTGCAGGAAATTAGATTAGATTATGGACCATCGGAACATCGTGAATCAAGTTCGGCTATATTGTCTCTTCAAATGGATTAACACAACCTATAGATCTGTAATCAAAACTTGGGGTTCGGTATTTGAGCAACATTTGGGTGGAATAGCTCTCCTTACATCAAGTATTACTACTAAGGGGGAGGTTCGAAATTCGAATCCACCAACAAACATCTGAGAGCAATAACTGTCATGGAGATAATTATGCCTTTCCGCCTCAGAATTATACTCCAGCTCCTTATGTTCTGTTATACCTAATCCCGTCGATATTAGGGGTTTGTCAGTACTGGCTCGAAATTCAATAGAGTGATGACCCCCCCAAAGTGATCCACAATGCCACACTCAGGGCAACCCATTGTGACACCCATACGGGAGATGTGTTGGCACATTAGTTCACCTTGTTCTGTATTTATGGTTCAACTTCTTGCTTGTTATGAAGTTACAAGCCATCCAGTTGATTTGTTGTAGTTCAAGGTGTAGTCTTCCGGTCTACTGTTTATTTTCTATTCTAGGCCCTGGAAGAAATGTCGCCCGATTAATTTGTACCTAAGGTGGATGGGACCTGGACAGCGACAGAGAAAGTAGATTGTGGCCTCGCTTACTTTCTCATCTCCATATATGTATGTACTCGACATATCTCGACACATCTTATTCTGTTAGTCGTATTTTTTTTCCATTTCGTACAGTGATGACTTCTACCAGAGTAGAAGGAGATTTCCTATCCTGTTGCATAAGCCTTTCGTCATTGTTTTGTTAAAGAAATGGCCAATGTTTCTTGTAGTTGCACAAGTGTCTAGAGAAGATCATCTGCTGTCTGCGCCCTTTAGGACTTCAAGGTTAAGAGTACGAGGCGGGATGTAGAACAAGGAGTCTGACCTGGTCCAGATTCTCAACTTCTTTTAGCCAATTCATCAGCATTCATGACCTGGTATGCCTTCAAGTACATGGACCCAACAGAGCGTAACCTTACGGTATGTTCCCAGAACCTTTAGCACTTCTCAACAGCACTTTACAAGATTTAATTTATGTAGGAGAAATCGCTTTTATTGATGCCTGGCTGCCGATGTACCAAGTGATACCTTCTTATGGTATTGACCTCAACGCAGTCTCATGACCGACCTCCGCTTGGAAAACACTGCTGTGGTTCGGCGGGTAGACTGATTTGGTTATGCCCGATAATCAAATCTTTGATCCATCAGCTTAAATAGACATGGATTGTGTGCGAGATAGCTGACCGTTTTTCTATTCTTCCCTGCTCGGGTATGTGCTTGAAAGGTCTAGTGTCATGAAGTGTCATGAAGTCCATTGTCTAAATATATCTGGAATATAATAGAATGGCTCATTGTATTTAGTCTCTAGCTGTCCTATTAACTTATTCTTAGGGCACTAATTCTTTCTGAGGCTTGTATAGTGATATCCAGCGAAGCAGGTTATTGATAGCTTCCAGTCCTCCTGTAGGTGTAGCTCTCATTGCACTGGTTGTGCCAATGCAGGCCTGTCTCTGTATCATCATTATAGTCGTTAAGATGGTGGCCTTGCTGGTGGCCTGCCACCAAAGAAGACAGAATTAAGTCAGTTTAAGCCGCTTATATCCATAAATAGTATACAAGTCGTTAAAAGCCGTGGCTAATCATGTCATCAGTAATTATGACATACATATGCCTCTCCCCTATACAAATTTTATAACTGCAAATCCTTTTTACGATACGATGACGAACATCAGTTAATTACTAGCAACTCTCCTCGTAAAGTCAAATAGAATCATAACTCGAAAATTATTCCATTTTTAATTCGTCCTTCTGTTTCGATAAATCCTCTGAGACAATAATATGCAAAAAGCAATTAAATATACTAAACTTAATTGGTTACATTTAATTACGCTCCGATACACCCCTCTCTTCAATTACATAAATGAATTATATCTTTCGAACGCCTTTCCAGGCAATCGTTGCCGAATGAACGCCTCGAATTTCACATAAACGAAGAGATATCAGATAACCCTAGGGCTATCCTTAATGTGAGAAGTCAAACGTATCGTGTCCAGATTTTATGGTCTACGGTTTATTAATATTAGGCCAGATGATTAAATTTCATTAGATGTGTTATGTGTGCGCATATAAATGCCCACAATAATTTTTTTAATATTCACATGTATTCGTGGAATAATTCGGACACGTGTAGGTCTCTACTGTCCGTAATGACATCATTATTCGTGAGCGAAAGTTTCTCGTGCTCTACTTGATTGACTTTGTAGACTAGTTTTTCGCTTTTATTACTTTTATTCCCAACGAGTTTAGTTTTCCAATTGGACGTTTCATTAACCAAGATGAAATAGAAAGTTTTTGTCACCAAATATCCAAGATTGTGGAATAACTGGCTGTTCATAGGAACGCTGCTGGTTTTTATCACAAAGCAAAAAAAAAAGTCCTGAATTAGTTTGAACCGAAACATTTTAATTCAGTTGATTATTTGAGTACCAGTACGTGCTGGAATATGATATCTACAGCCGAAGCCATACCCATACATTGGAAACCAATGTATATCCACATCCAAGCTGGAGAACATACAATTTCCCAAGGAGAGAAGGCTGCCAAAGCTGAATCTGTTAATGAGGTGTCAACCCATCCTTCTCTACGTGGTGTTTGTTTAGTGATGGATAACAGGAACGAAATAGGGCCTCACATTGGTGCCGAATACCCAAAGCAGGATTAACTTGGTTATCTTCCGATGACAATGCAACACAATCATAGCTGCGATGGATACAATAATGAATATACTTCCCATGGAATTTAAGCTGCGAAGAGTAAATAAGGTCCTTCCCGACTCAGGACTTTAACCACCAAACTTGAACAAGAGAAGAAACTACATATGTACCTACAAAAAATTTACTTAAAGAAATTTCCTTCCAAAATATTTTCTCCACATGGATAGGAATGACTGCCAAACTATAATGCGCAACTTACAAGGCGCAATAAATGTGCCCATGCCCATACGACCAACATGGGAATTATTAAGGACCCAACGTGTGCATTCTGTGTGGAGTACTTTTTCTGTTAGTTCGAACAGCCGTCTGTGTTTGAGAACAAATACAAATAGTACATACTTGGCGCAACAGACCGTATGTGGTCCAGGGTCTAGCTTCTCGCAACCATACGTGTTGTGCGTGTGTTATTTTTTCACTCAAATGGAAAGGACCATATCT